>CM035848.1:99780203-100380203 GCA_020510985.1 Pholidichthys leucotaenia
GTCAGCGCGCCAAAGTACACAGACACACAAAAGCCCCTCTGGAGCCTTTTCCCATCCCTGCTAGAAGGTTCGACCACATTCATGTCGACCTCGTGGGGCCACTGCCTTCATCCCAGGGTTTCACACACCTGCTAACAATGATAGACCGCACCACGCGCTGGCCAGAGGCAGTCCCTCTAGCGGCAACTACAGTGGAGGAAGTCGCTCTCGTTTTTCTAATAAATTGGGTGGCACGTTTCGGCGTCCCATCAGACATCACGTCAGATAGGGGGCCTCAATTTGTCTCAGATCTCTGGTCAGCCATATCCAACAGTTTAGGGGCAACAATTCACCGTACCACCGCTTATCACCCTCAGGCTAATGGGTTATGCGAGCGTTTTCACAGGTCCTTAAAGGTCGCCCTCAGAGCCTCATTAACGGACACAAATTGGGTAAATAAACTTCCCTGGGTTTTATTGGGGTTGCGTGCGGCACCTAAAGAGGATTTAGACGCTTCCCCTGCAGAATTAGTCTTTGCTCAGCCTATCAGACTACCAGGTGAATTTTTACCAGAAAACCTGGAACCAGGGCACCTCCCAGTCCCAAGGTTTTTAGGCAGTAACGGACCGGACTCTCTCCACGGTCCAGCTCATCACGCCTTTCCACGAGTTTTTGTTCCTCAAACTTTAAAAAACGCTGAGTTTGTTTTTGTTAAGCATGAAGCTCTAAAACCAACGTTACGCCCAGTATACGATGGCCCGTATAGAGTGCTGGAAAATGGTGACAAACACTTTGTGCTTGATTATGGGGATAGAAATGAAATGGTCAGCATTGACAGACTCAAACCTGCCTTCTTGTTGAGAGACGAACCTGCACAGCTGGCTCGAGCACCTCGGCGAGGTAGACCCCCCAAGGGAAAAGTCTCAGCCCCCAGGCAGGGAACAGATAATCTCTCTCCTTCCCATACTGCAGATTCCTCACAACAAGGTCCCAGCAGGACGCCTAAACCAGCCTACAGCAGTTTTGGGAGAAGACTAAAACCCAGACAGCACAGGGACTGATCCCACCACTCTGCAAATTTTCGTTAATTGTGCTGCAACAGTTTAGGACTGACTTATGATTATACTATGCTGTTATGTTTTCACTGAACTCTCTTAGGAGCATGTCTGCTTAAAAGTTTCTTCTGTGGCAACAGCTGTAACACGTAGTATGTCTTAGTAATTACCCTAGACTGTGAATCTTTCTGTGTCCTTTCATAGTTGTTTGGGGGGCCTGTGGTATATATTACCCATATGTTCCATACCTACATTTGTTAGAGCATGTGGAAATGTTTGGGACAGAATATACAAAGGAACTTCACACCTCTGAAAGGGACAAAGGAATCTCACCGCCGTGTGAAGACCAACGACGTCACAGGACGCGGCGGCAACAGACTTGACACCTTCACCCCCTAAGGCGAGGAGAGGTTTTCCCATCACCTCCCAAGACGAAGGGAGGAGTTAACAGGACTAATGGGGAATTTAGATAACGGGGGATTTCAGCTTGTGTTTTGCATGTCTTTGATGTGTGCCTGTATTTAACCAGCGAGCTGGGCAGAATTCTCTCTCTTTGCCTTCTGCCAAGCTCTGCATCAGATGAGACAAGATAGAAGACTTATTCATTAAAGACGCTGCTTTTGTGATACAAAACCGCCTCGTTATTTCCAGCTCTTCTACAACACTACCGTTCAAAAGTTTGGGGTCACTTAGAAATTTCCTTATTTTTGAAAGAAAAGCACTGTTTTTTTCAATGAAGATAACTTTAATCAGAAATACACTCTAATATCTAATATACATTGCTAATGTGGTAAATGACTATTCTAGCTGCAAATGTCTGGTTTTTGGTGCAATATCTAAGGCTAATGGATGATTAGGGAGCTTTCGTGTGTCTGTGTACCTTGGCTCGTTGACAAGCCATGCAGGCTGCTGCCCACTCTCTAACTTGTTTGCGCAGGCTCGGGCATACAAATTTCTCTCCCACCATTTTGACCGACGCGCGCACTCCCGGGTGCGCCAGAGAATGGATCGAGTCAAAAACGCGGCGGCGCCACGCGGCCGGTACCACAGGACGCGATCGCCCAGTGGAGACATCGCAGATTAGGGGGGGCATACCGTCTTGCAGCACCCTGTTCTCCAGCCTTAACCCTGTTGGTCCAGACTGGAGCGCGCGCACGTCCGCGTCGCTAACCTGATCCGCGGCCATGGCTGCATAATCTATCCCTACGCGGACTGGGGCCGTGCGCACTTCTGCGTCGCTAACCCGATCCGCGGCCATGGCAGCAAAATCTACCCCTACGCAGGCTGGAGCTGCCACGGCGCACGAGAGGCAGTCTGCCACTACATTAAGTTTACCCGCCACATGCTGGATATTGGTAGTAAACTCTGAGATGGGCAGCCTCTGCCTCACTACATCAAAACCCGCTATAGAGCTGGTGTGGGAGGTCTTTGTTTGCCATGCGCATGGTCTTAAAAGCTTTCCTTTCAGCCAGAGAGATACTAAGGATTGTGATTGCAGATTGTGGATGGTAAGCCGAGTGGTTTTCCAAGTTAGTGTTGAGTGTTGTACCTAAGTGTGATATAATCTAATTTACAAAATGTGTTCCATTATCTGAGAAAATCTTTTCAGTTATTCCAAATCTTGGTACAGTATATATATATATATATATACACTACCGTTCAAAAGTTTGGGGTCACTTAGAAATTTCCTTATTTTTGAAAGAAAAGCACTGTTTTTTTTTTTCAATGAAGATAACTTTAAACTAATCAGAAATACACTCTAATATCTAATATACATTGCTAATGTGGTAAATGACTATTCTAGCTGCAAATGTCTGGTTTTTGGTGCAATATCTAAAGCTAATGGATGATTAGGGAGCTTTCGTGTGTCTGTGTACCTTGGCTTGTTGACAAGCCATGCAGGCTGCTGCCCACTCTCTAACTTGTTTGCGCAGGCTTGGCCATACAAATTTCTCTCCCACCATTTTGACCGACGCGCGCACCCCCGGGTGCGCCAGAGAATGGATCGAGTCAAAAACGCGGTGGCGCCACGCGGCCGGTACCACAGGACGCGGTCGCCCAGTGGAGACATGGCAGATTAGGGGGGGCATGCTGTCTTGCAGCACCCTGTTCTCCAGCCTTAACCCTGTTGGTCCAGACTGGAGCGCGCACACGTCCGCGTCGCTAACCTGATCCGCGGCCATGGCTGCATAATCTATCCCTACGCGGACTGGGGCCGCGCGCACTTCTGCGTCGCTAACCCGATCCGTGGCCATGGCTGCAAAATCTACCCCTACACGGGCTGGAGCCGCCACGGCGCGCGAGAGGCAGTCTGCCACTACATTAAGTTTACCCGCCACATGCTGGATATCGGTAGTAAACTCTGAGATCGCGGCCAGCTGTCTCTGCTGCCGGCCTGACCACGGTTCTGAAACCTTGGCCATCGCGAAAGTCAGCGGCTTGTGGTCAACGAACGCGGTGAAACGGCATCCCTCCAGCCAGAACTGGAAGTGGCGAATGGCCAAGTGGAGAGCTAACAACTCCCTGTCGAATGCGCTGTATTTTCGTTCACTATCACGCAAGGTCCTGCTGAAAAAGGTGAGCGGTTGCCAAGCTCCGGCTACATACTGCTCCACGACCGCCCCATGGCCACATCTGACATGTCAGTAGTGAGCGCTATGCGGGCCGTTGGGACCAGATGTGCTAACATTGCAACGTTTGCCAGGGCTGTTTTGACTTCCGAGAATGTGCGCTCTCGCTCCGGAGACCATTCGATTTTATTTGTTGGTTTTTGTTTTTTTAGTGCAGCATACAATGGTTGCATGAGCTGCGCTGCGCGGGGGAGGAAATGGTTTTAAAAATTCACCATTCCCAAAAACTCCTGTAACGCTTTGACCGTTTGTGGCTGGGGAAAATTTGTTACTGCGCGCACTTTGTCAGGCAGAGGAACCGCTCCTTCTGGAGAGACGCGATGCCCCAAAAAATCAATCTGCGTCACCCCGAACTGACACTTCGCTGGGTTGATTATTAACCCGTGATCTCCCAACCTCCGGAAAACTGGCGTGAGGCGGTTTTCGTGTTCGTCTTCAGACGCGCTGGCTACCAATATGTCATCCAGGTAGACGAACACGAAGGGGAGATCGCGCAACACCGCGTCCATCATGCGTTGGAACGTCTGCACCACGCCTTTAAGCCCATACGGCATGCGCAAAAACTTGAATAGCCCGAACGGAGTTACCGCTGTTTTGGGTATGTCCTCAGCGCGCACTGGGACCTGGTGGTAACCGCGTACCAAGTCTATCTTAGAAAAAACGCGCGCCCCCGCTACATGAACTGAAAAATCTTGGATATGCGGGATTGGGTAGCGGTCGTGCGCTGTAGCATTGTTCAACCTGCGGAAATCTCCGCAAGGTCGCCACGAGCCATCAACTTTCGGGACCATGTGAAGCGGTGAAGCCCATGGGCTTTTCGAACGCCTGATGATGCCCAACTTTTCCAGGTTGGCGAACTCCTCGCGCGCTATGGTCAGTTTAGCTGAATCCAAGCGCCGAGCTTTTGCAAAAACGGGCGGTCCGGTGGTAGTAATAAAATGTTCCACTCCGTGTTTAGCCACGGTCGCCAAAAATGTTGGGACCGTGAGTGCTGGGAACTGAGTGAGCAGTGTGTGGAACTTACCACTTGCAGCTGTGATGTTGGCTTGTGCTGTTGGCGGGGCCACTCGAGCTGTACAGGGAATAGAATAAAAAGAGAGTGCATTAACCAGGCGCCTGTTAGCAAGATCAACCAACAAACCATGTGAGCACAGAAAATCAGCTCCTAACATATTGAAATTGACTGCAGCTATGACAAAAGTCCACTCAAATGTACGGCCGTGTAGGGACAGAAGCAGAGTCCTCTCACCAAAGGTCTTAATCGCCCAGCCGTTCGCTGCTGACACCCCGGGACCACTGGAAGGCGCCAGCCAGTCAGCGGAGGAAGGTGTGATGAAACTCAACTGGGAGCCTGTGTCCACGAGGAAATGCCTCCCCGAGTGCGCATCCTTCAAGTAGAGCAGCTTGTTCTCCTCCCCGAGGTCCGCAGCTGCTACCGACCCCCGGTCTTGGCGTTTCCCGAGCGCTTGAAATGGCACGGTGGTATACATTTGCGTGCCCTCTCTGCGAAGCGGCGATGGTAGAAACAAAGGACGTCGTCTGTTCCGTGTTTCTTGGCCCCTGCCGCCGCCATCGTCGGTGAGTCTGGTACTGCTGTCTCTGGCCCCCTGCCATCTCCGGACGTCGCGCCGAGCTCCATGGCCGTGGCCGCGCGCCGTTTGGTGGCGTTGACGAGTCGTTGCGCCTCCTGGCCCAGCTCGCGGTAGTCTCGACGGGCCAACAGTGGCGAACTGGCCAGGGTCGCTCTCACCGCTGACGGTAGGGTCCTGAGGAAGAGGTGGGTGAAGATGAAGTGATCATCGTCAGAGTCTTTCAACCTCAACAGCTTCTCCATCAGGTCCGCAGGCCTGTCGCTTTCAAATTCAGTCAGCGCCAGGAGCCCCTCTGCTCGCTCCTCCACCGAGGGGGTGAAGTACGGGATGAGTGCAGCCTTCAACGCGCCGTACTTGTCACTGTCCGACGGCTGGTTGATCAGGCTCTCCACATGCTGGGCTGTGTGGTTGTCCAGTTTTGCAACCACATGGTAGAACTTTGTGGCATCTACCGAAATGCCCCGGAGGTTGAACTGTGCTTCAACCGCGTTAAACCAGGAGCGCGGATTGTTCTGCCAGAAGTCCGGTAGCTGAACTGTGGCTGCATTCGCTTGGCTGGCTCCTGACGAGTCTGGCTCGGGGGAATTTCTTTCGCTCATGATACATCTTAGGGTCACCAGTGTGGAGAATGTGGAAATGACGAGGCTGAGTTTCTCACGAGTCAGGTTTATTCACATTCTCCAACATCATCAAAAACAGAAAGAGAAAGAAACCCCCAGACATTTGTCCTTTTATACCCCAGGACATCAAAGCACACAGTCACATTGTATATAATCCCAAGTCACAATGCGTCTTCTTCCAGGTCTTATCACCTCCACCTAAAGTCACTGGCGGCCAGGAAATCCCCCAAGGCCATCTCTTTGCATACCAAAGACCACATTTCACATCCTCCTGTTATCTCCTAGGAGGCTCAGTCCTTTTGTTCATCTGAGATGTGAAGCATACAGTAAGCATACAGTGATATACATATGAAGCATATGAAACCCACATATGTGTCCCACAATATATATATATATATATATATTAGGACCTGGCGTCCACATATGTGGATTTCATATTTTGGGTCGTCTAGACCACAATACTAAATTTTTCTCTACAAGGGCTTGGTGTCCACATATGAGGTCATTATACTGCCACTTAGTGGTGGCAGAAGAGTTCAACACATTACAGGTTAGATTAAAGATGGCTGACAACACACCCAGAAGTTCAGATGGCAACTCCCGATCCAAACTTTGCCCAGGTAAAAAATTCCATCACATTTCATGGCTAATTCTTGTTCAGATATGTATAAAAGTGTTTAATGTTTATTATGGAAGTCAAATTTTACAAAAATTAGTAACTGTAATGATTTACCATGCCGCTAAACATGATGACCACGTATGTGGACAGAGGGACTATGTTATCATAAATGCTAGCAACAACATGTGAGAATGAAATTGTATTTTGGGATGATTTTGGTAGAAAACAATAGTTTGCTACAGTACAAATAGATATAGCATGTTTTTTAAATAAGTCTACATAGATTTTTATTTGTTTTTCTCATGATGTTTTTTTTCCAGAGCGTTATTCTCTGTCAAAAGTAATGGAGTTACTGGGGTTAATTGGTGGAGACAACTCAGAGGTGGAAGATTTGTCAGACATCGATGATCCTGTGGGGGATGCTGAATATAAACCCTCACAACAGGAGCCAAGCAGCAGTGAGGAGGACAGTCGTGGGTGTGAGGACCCCATTGTACAGCCCACTACGCCTATCAGGGGACGTAAACATCTCCGTGATAAATATGAAGGATATCGTTCAGCTCGTGACGTTGCCAGATCACGCACTCCCAAACGTCGCTCTCGAACACAGCAGGATGAGGCTGATGTCTCAAACAATGTCCCTGAAGAGACAACACCAGGACCAAGCCATCAAGAACCGTCCAAGAAAGGGCGTGGGATGCGATGGAGGGTTTCTCCACTAACACCAAATGAAGCCCAGTTTGAGCATGAGGAGGAAACTGCGCGGAACAGAGAGAGCTGGACCCCACTAGACTACATAGAACAGTATATTGATAAAGATTTGATGAAAATGATTGCAGATTGCTCCAATGCTATGTCACTGGCTAGAAGTGGGGACCCACTCATCACATCAACTGATGAAGTTTATCATTTTTTGATGCCTGTATTTTGATGTCTTGCGTACCATATCCTGCAATCAGGATGTACTGGTCCAAAGCCTTGAGATTCCCTGCCATCACTGAAAAGTTCACACAAGACAGATTTTTCAGACTGATCACTCAATCACTCAAAGTGCTCATTGATGATGATGTTCCAGAGGATCTGAGACAGTGTGATAAATTCTGGAAGGTGAGGCCTTTTCTGGACCGCATTCTGAAAGGCTGCAAATCTCAGGCTCGACCAGAATGCGTTTCCATTGATGAGCAGATGATTCCATTCACAGGAGCTTGTCCATGTCGGCAATATCTGCCAATGAAACCAAACCCAGTTGGCATGAAAAACTTTTTGTGCAACAGCAGATGGCATTGTGCTGGACTTTTCATGCAGTGTTCAGAAATTGAAATGAACAGTTTAGAGCAGTAACAATGCAAAATGTTTAGAATGTTTTTTACTTTGTTACAGACATATGTCTTCCTGCAACTGTTAGCAGCACTTCAAATGAGCCATATTGCTCAAAGGGGCACAATTGTTGTTTCTCATTTTGTTTTTACACTCAGGAAAAACGCTGCTGTGTTCTGGCACACAATAAATAGTTTTGAACATCGTTACTTAATTGTGACTTTATTGTGTTCTTATGAAATTTAAAACGAATGACCTCAGATGTGGACATCATTTTTCTCAGAAACTACATCATGTAAAAAGATAATTCTTTGTTTTTACACTCATCAGGTCCCAATCAGCCCAAATAGCAAAGAGAAATTAAAAATGCATGCCATGCAAGAGTTTGGATCTTAGGAGGATATACAGTATATACAGTGGGGCAAAAAAGTATTTAGTCAGCCACCAATTGTGCAAGTTCTCCCACTTAAAAGATGAGAGAGGTTTCCAATTTTCATCATAGGTATACCTCAACTATGAGAGACAAAATGAGGAAAAAAAATCCAGAAAATCACATTGAAGGATTTTTAATGAATTAATTGGTAAATTCCTCAGTAAAGTAAGTATTAGGTCACCTACAAACAAGCAAGATTTCTGGCTCTCACAGACCTGTAACTTCTTCTTTAAGAGGCTCCTCTGTCCTCCACTCATTACCTGTATTAATGGCACCTGTTTGAACTCGTCATCAGTATAAAAGACACCTGTCTACAACCTCAAACAGTCAGACTCCAAACTCCACTATGGCCAAGACCAAAGAGCTGTCAAAGGACACCAGAAACAAAACTGTAGACCTGCACCAGGCTGGGAAGACTGAATCTGCAATAGGTAAGCAGCTTGGTGTGAAGAAATCAACTGTGGGAGCAATTATTAGAAAATGGAAGACATACAAGACCACTGATAATCTCCCTCGATCTGGGGCTCCACGCAAGATCTCACCCCGTGGGGTCAAAATTATCACGAGAACGGTGAGCAAAAATCCCAGAACCACATGGGGGGACCTAGTGAATGACCTGCAGAGAGCTGGGACCAAAGTAACAAAGGCTACATTAGAAACACACTACGTCGCCAGGGACTCAAATCCTGCAGTGCCAGACGTGTCCCCCTGCTTAAGCCAGTACGTGTCCAGACCCGTCTGAAGTTTGCTAGAGAGCATTTGGATGATCCAGAAGAGGATTGGGAGAATGTCATATGGTCAGATGAAACCAAGATAGAACTTTTTGGTAAAAACTCAACTTGTTGTGTTTGGAGGAGAAAGAACACCATACCTACTGTGAAGCATGGGGGTGGAAACATCATACTTTGGGGCTGTTTTTCTGCAAAGGGACCAGGACGACTGATTCGTGTAAAGGAAAGAATGAATGGGGCCATGTATCATGAGATTTTGAATGAAAACCTCCTTCCACCAGCAAGGGCATTGAAGATGAAACGTAGCTGGGTCTTTCAGCATGACAATGATCCCAAACACACCGCCCGGGCAACGAAGGAGTGGCTTCGTAAGAAGCATTTCAAGGTCTTGGAGCGGCCTAGCCAGTCTCCAGATCTCAACCCCATAGAAAATCTTTGGAGGGAGTTGAAAGTCTGTGCTGCCCAGCGACAGCCCCAAAACATCACTGCTCTAGAGGAGATCTGCATGGAGGAATGGGCCAAATTACCAGCAACAGTGTGTGAAAACCTTGTGAAAACTTACAGAAAATGTTTGACCTCTGTCATTGCCAACAAAGGGTCTATAACAAAGTATTGAGATGAACTTTTGTTATTGACCAAATACTTATTTTACCGAGGAATTTACCAATTAATTCATTAAAAATCCTTCAATGTGATTTTCTGGATTTTTTTTTTCTTATTTTGTCTCTCATAGTTGAGGTATACCTATGATGAAAATTGGAGACCTCTCTCATCTTTTAAGTGAGAGAACCTGCACAATTGGTGGCTGACTAAATATTTTTTTACCCCACTGTATATGGCTGTCCTTCGTTGCCGAAGATGACTGTCTTGTCTTGTGTTTGAGTTGAGGTCTATCTCAAGCAGGCTCTTGCGTGGGCAGTCAGACCCGCTCGGTATCTGCACAAACGCTGACAGTTGTTGCACCAGAAAATGCTTGAAGTAGTTGCTTAATGTTGTTGATCATGTGCACGCTGATATTCTTGCTGGCGTTGCTCTTCTACCGCTGACATTGCTTTCCTCAACAGTCCTCGCCAACTGACTTTCCAGAGTGCCTCTTCCTCCCAGGTATCATAGGGGATGCTAGTTCTCTTTATATGCCGCTTTAGGACATCTTTGAAATATAATTTTTGTCCTCCATGGCTCCTTTTTCCTTGGCTCAGTTCCGAGTAGAACACAGCTTTTGGCAGTCTACTGTTGGCCATCCGACGTACATGCCCTGCCCAGTGAAGCTGTGACACTGTTATTAGGGCTTCAACACTGACTGTGTGTGCACAATGCAGTACCTCAACGTCTGGGATACGGTCTTACCACTTGATGTTGAGGATGGAACGTAGGTGGCGAAGCTGGAGTCATTGTCAGAGCCGTGATGTGTCTGCGGTAAAGAGTGGCGCACTCGATGGAATAGAGCAGGCAAGGAAGAACTGCAGCTGCATAAACCTTCACTTTGGTTTTCGTACTAATGTCATGACAACTCCAAAGTCTCTTGTATAGCGCACCATAAGCCTTTGTGGTGGACTGGATCCTTCTTTTCACCTCCAAATCTACAGAGTTAGTGTTTGTGACGGTACTGCCCAAGTAAGTGAAAGACTCGGTTGTCTTCAGTGGTTCATCATGGACCGTAATCGTTTCTGGCAGTTCAGTGGACATTGGAGGAGGCTGGTAGAGTAGCTCGGTCTTAGAAATGTTGATCTTTAGGCCAAACATATCAGCTGCAAAGGAGAAACGATTCACAGTCTGCTGCATATCAGCTGTGTTACTGGCCACAAGGGCAGAGTCATCAGCATAAAGCAGTTCTCTGATGCACATCTCCTGTGTTTTTGTATGGGCACGAAGCCGGGCAACGTTGAACAATTTGCTATCTGTCCTTGTGCGGAGAAACACACCCTTATTGAGCCCTTCATTCATACTGTCCAGCACAGCTGTGAGGTAGAGGGAGAAAAGAGTTGGTGCCAGCACACACCCCTGCTTCACGCTGTGGTTGACCACAAAGGCATCACTGGGTTCACTGCTGACTGAGACTTGTGCCTTCATTCCATAGTGGAACTGCTTGATGATGTTAACAAGCTTGTCAGGGCATCCCTAAATTTCGAGGACCTTCCAGAAGGTTGTGCGGTTCACGGTGTCAAATACCTTGTGAAGTCAACAAAGACAACATACAATGGCTGGTGCTGCTCTGCTGCCTTCTCTTGGAGCTGCCGTAGAGTGAATATCATGTCAACAGTGGAATAGCCGCCCCGAAATCCACACTGGCATTCTGGGAGAACTTCTTCCAAAATGATTTTCAAGACAATTTTGGCAAGGACTTTGCCAGCTACGGCCAATAGTGATATTCCCCCATGGTTTCCACACTGTGCACGATCACCCTTTCGCTTGTAGGTGGTGACAATTAAAGCATCTCGAAAGTCTTGGGGCACAGCACCAGAGAGTAGACATCTGTTGAAAAGGTCTAGTAGAGCTTCGCACAACTTTTTGCCACCATTTTTCAGGATATCTGAGGAAACACCATCCAGTCCCGGTGCTTTGCCATTTGCCGTTGACTTCAGAGCTTTCTCGAGTTCCTCCATGCTGATTTCCCCACACAACTCATTCCTTGTGGGTCTCCTCTTCAGCTGCTGACATGCATCTGGGTGTGCAGATCCTTCTCGGTTTAGTAGACAACTAAAATGTTCCTTCCACCTGGCCTTGATGTCTTGAAGGTCTCGACTTCACTGGGGTGACGGTGTAGCTCTTGGGTCCATAGATGGTTTTCAACCCGGCAAACAGTCCACGATAATTATGGTTATCCGCCAGATGCTGCAATTCTTCTGCTCTCCTCTGCCACCAGTCATTCTTAAGAGCTCTCACTTCCCTCTGCACCTTGGCCTTGATTTCAGCAAGTGCCCTCTTGCTCCTCTCAGAGTTCTCCTGAAGATTCCAAAAATGCTTGCTCCTCTTCTCTTCTAGGAGCCTCTCAATTTCATTGCCATGCTCCCAAAACCAATCAGGAATCTCTCTATGGGGGTGGCCTAGTGTTTCCTTGCTTGCAGAGTACACCAATTCCTTCAGGGCTTTCCAATGCTGATCTACCTCCTCTCCAGGTGGCTGAACCCTCTCCAATGCAGCTTCTATCGCTCTCGTCAGTTCTCAACAGTGCTTGGTGTTTGTCAGCTTGCTAATGTCCAGTTTCTTAGGCTTGGCACTAGCAGGAGTTTTCCTGCAAGGCTTAGTGATCTTCATTCTGAGTCGGCATCTCACAAGATAGTGATCAGTAGAACATTCTGGTCCACGCATTGCTTTTGTGCATAGTACATCTGCCAAGTCTGACTTTCTTATGATGGCATAGTTGAGCAAGTGGTAGTGACCTGAGTGTGGGTGCTTCCAGGTGAAGTAGTTCTTGTCGGGCTGGTAGAAAAACGTGTTAGTAAAGCTGAGCTCTAGTTGTGCACAGAAGCTCAGCAGGAGCTCCCCATTGGAGTTCTTTTTCTTCTTGCCAAACTTACCAATGATGCCCGTGGAGGTTTCCCAGTCCGTCCCGACTTGAGTTTTGAAGTCACCTAATATTAGGAGCTTGTCTTCACTGGCCACCTTGAGCACCACTTGGGTGAGTTCTTGATAGAAAGTCTCCTTCACCTCAACAGTGTAAGTCATCGTGGGGGCATATACGTTCACCAGAGTCAAGTATCTTCCTTTCTCAATAGGCACTGTCATAGACATAAGCCTAGGTGAGATCACTGTAGGAAGTGATGTCAACTTCTTGGCAACCGTGTTGTGAACTGAAATCACAACTCCAGCCTCTCTGGGTCCTCCAACCCAGAAGAATATGCATTCCTCTTCTTGGAGTTGGCCTTGTGCCGCTAAACATGTTTCCCGGAGAGCTGCAATCGCAATGCCAGTCAGCTGCAATTCCCTTGCAATCAATGCAGTCCTTCGTTCTGGATGGTTGTCTCTGTCTAACATAGTTCGCACATTCCATGTCGCAACAGTTATCATCTTCTTCTTCCAGTTTCTACCACTAAAAGTGAAGTCCCACTGACCACGGTTAGCCAGCCAGGTGTGATCTGAGCATGTTTTCTTTACCCCACCTTTTCTAGGGGCTTCTCATTCCAGGGCAGGCAGTGCTATCCCTAAAAAGGGCTGCCTGGACACTTGCATTGCTGACCCCAACAAGCTGATGCTCATAAGTCAGTTAAAGTTACGACCATCAGATGCGAGCCACCTGTGTGCAGAGCTCCTGCTAGCAGCTCCCAGCTACTCAAACCTGCTGCTGATGCATTCACTCCATCGCCACAGGGCTTCCCCAATCTCAGTCATACATTATTTACTAATCATACCCCCTACTACTACATGGGAAAACCCATGTAGCAGAACAGCAGTCTGGTGGAATAATTTGCATAGCAAAATGGGTTTGTTATTGCATCATTTGTAGAGTCTTGAAGCATTGTCAAATGCTGCCCCCCTTTTTTTCCTAATTTTTTTTTAATCCACCGGCAAATTTCAGCTTGTGGTGATGTTTCCTGGGTGTTAGTGTGTCATGTGATCGTTGTTCTGTCAATGTTAAAAGAAGAGATGCTGTGGTGTGGTTTCCTATTTGACCTTGTGTAGCTGCTTTTGCGGTACTGTCTGCAAGTGGTTTTCCTTAGAGATTCGATCTGTTCCATTAGTTTGTGCGGCACATTTGCATATGGCTAATTTAGATGGAAGTTGTACACTGTATAACAGTTTTAAAATGAGGTCTTTGTTTTGGATTGGCTTCCCTGTTGATGTAATTTACAAATTAATTCAATTTTGCTACCATGCAACATTCAATGGTTAGATAAGGCTGTGATAATAGCACTTTCATGCATGCAAGGTGTCTGGATGGTGAGATGACTGATATTTTACTTTGTGACAAGATGACTGTTACTGCATGTGTGACCTTTAGGGTCAAGAGGTGAAAAAGAACAAGCCCTGCTGAGGCCTGTACCGCCATAGAGGCAGCTATAACATCCTGCACATATGGTGGCAGTGTCCTCACGACAGGGTCAAGTCTTGTGGAATAATATGCTACCTGGCGCATTTTGTGCCATTTGGCTGAAGAAGGACTGACGTCATGTGCCCCTCTCTACAATCAACCATTTCCACAACTGATTTTTTTTTTTTTTGTAATTGGAGAGTGCAAGGACATCAGTGCTGACCAAAAGTTTTTTTCATTTTAACAAATGCCTCTTTTGCTTCAGGTGTCCATTCAATTTTGTCCACCTGAGCCATGGGTGTTTTGTAGATGAGATCAGATAAGGGTTGTACCTCAAATGAATAATTTGCAATCCAAGAGCGACAATAATTTAAAGCACCCAAAAATGACATCATGTCCCTGTCTTGTTTGCATGCTTCTTCATCAGGTGATGCCAGCAAAATGTCATCAACATAAAGCAGCAACTGGGTCCCGTTAGGTGGAATAAACTGTGCCAAATTTGCTGACATTGCCTGTGAAAAAAATGGTTGGTGATTCACAGTAACCTTGTGGTAGCCTGGTGAATGTGTACCTCTTGTTTTCAAATGTGAATGCGAACCAGCACTGATGATCTGGATGTGAAATTTTTCATTTGTAATTGTAGGTCATTCAACAAAGTGTGTGGGTCTGGGACTGAAACAGCTCTTGGGATAACTGCTTTGTTTACCGCCTGAAGGTCTTGGACCATTCGCCATCCGGAAGATGGTCCAGCCTTCCTCACAGGAAACAAAGGTGTGTTACATGGAGAATTTGGGCATGGGTTAATGACACTTGCTGCCTTCAGGTCCTCTATGATCGGTCTAATGCCTTCTTGGGCTTCAGGACGTAGAAGATATTGTCTTTGGTAAGGCCTATAATGAGATTTAATATTTATTGTAACTAATTCTGCATTTTTTATTAAGCCTACATCTGCCTTTCCTGTTGACCACAGGGAATTTGGAATTTGTGAGAGTGCGCGTTCCTCTCCTTCTGTTAATGTAAAAAGTGATCATATGGGTGAGTTGGGAACGTCAATGTGAACTTCTTTCTGCACTGTGGTCACCCAGTTCAAAGGTAGTGAGTAGGTGTCCAGTTTTGGGGAATACTGAACTCTTGGATCAGGAGTTTGTTTCCAAGATTGACCACATTCCTCTGCTGTTGTTACAAATTGTCCAACATCCCTCCAGTGCATGTGTTTAGGTTTGATTAGTGGGATGTGGGGTACCTCCCAGTGTTTAAAATGTCTGTTGTCCTCATCACACAACACAACAGATGCTCCCACATAGACCCTTGGTGACCAATACAGATTTTTAATGACCAGTCTCGAGGATGGATTTGCAAGGAATGTTTTTTCATCATTTGGATCTGGGCCACTTCAATGTCTGTTATACATACTGCAACGATATTGGTCTGTGGCCTGCTGTGTAGTAGGGATGTTGGACTCAAAATATTGCATAGCTTTTGCGTGCAGGTCTGATGTCACTGACATACTGCACGGCTCAGGAGACACACACGCAGGCTCAGGGTAGATCCAATAGCTTTATTAACAACAAGTGTGTATGAATGTGTGTCTGCGGGATGTGAATGTATTGGTGGTGGCGTCTGCGTCGGGCACGGAGGCAGGAGGCCGTACAGCTGGACAACCCTATGGGAGAAGCAAAGGGAGAAGGGTGACGGGCACCACACCAACACAGAAGATATGAAAATGGTGACTGGCTTACTTGGATTTAGCAGGTGGCTGGCACAGCAAGGATGAGGTCCGGTAGACAGCGACCTGGAGAGCCCGGTGCAGCAGCGAGGGAATGGAGGCGGAGAGGAGTGGTCCGCCGCCGGGAAATCCACCTGTGCACAGGGGAGCAGACTGGGAGAAGAATGAGGTAAGGGCTTCTTACCAGAATGTTTGCTGAGTGGTTGAGATTCCTTACAGCAATCGTAGCGAGTGAAGACTGACGGCTTCAGGCCGAAACCCAGGGCGAGGTGGCTTAAATCCCTCGCCGCTGATGAGGTGCAGGTGTGCGTGCAGCTGGCGCCGCAGATGAGTGGCGAGGCGTGACAGTCACTGAGCTTGGTCCGGTTGAAACCAAATGCAGGGAGTAGTAGTACTAACTAACTAACTAACCTGCACTTATATAGCGCTTTTCTAGTCACAAAGACCACTCAAAGCGCTTTCATTAATACTAACCCTCTATTCTAAGGGCCTATAGGAAACAGATATCTAGGGACAATTTAGAACAGCCAATTAACCTAACATGCATGTTTTTGGCATGTGGGAGGAAACCGGAGAAATCCCGGAGTAAACCCACGCAACACGGGGAGAACATGCAAACTCCACACAGATCACTGTTGGTCGGGGGCTGGGATCGAACCCACGATCCCACGATCCCCACAGTCCCTCGGCCAAGGGTAAACTGTGCTGCCGCAGTGCTAACCACTGCGCCACCGTGCACCTTGGCATATTGAAATCCTGCAATACATTTACTTCTGTCACATGTGGAAAATGTGATGCTCTTGTACCGTTCTCTGTTGGGAAACTTTATTGGAATGTCCTGAACCTGCAATGTCACTTCAGGTAAACACTGCATTGTTAACATCAAGTCAAAGTCAGGTAAATGGACATCTGTTATGTCAGTGTTAGCATCAACAGTTATACTTAGCTTTGGTGTGGTCAGTCAGGTAGTTGGCCCATGAGGTCCTCCACCCCCTCTCTACCACTGCTGGTGTCCAGGACATTGCCTCCGCCAATGGCCCTTTTGTCCACATTGATGACAAATGTCACGTTCCCCTTGCCGCGACCAGCTCGTCCCACGCCTCCCTCCGTCCCCCCTCCACCACTGGGGTCCAATTCCCATGCCACCCTGAAAAATAGAATTGGGGGAAAGCCTCACCCCCCTTGTGTCAACAGTCACACAAACAGGAGTTGTTTTTTCTTTCAGTTTTTTTTCCCTTTTTCTTTCCTTTCGTCCTCTATTATCTCTGCATGTTTGGCAAAAGTTAACACATCGCCAAATGCACAGGTGCGGTATGTGACCAAATGTTTGTGGATGTAATCAGCTAGGTGTGGGTGCATGTTTTGCAAAAAGACACTTTTCAAATGCTGCCATTAAGGTTCTACACCTAAATCATTAGCAGCCTTATTTAAATCAGAATGCCTATCAAAACCTCTTGTAACCTGGTTCTAAAAGCTTCAGCACTTTCATCGTTACCTTGTTTATGGTTTGGATCATCCCATATAAGCTGTATTTAAAAGTTCAATCATAAGATATTGTTCAGTGACATTTTTCACATTCTTCAGTTTTATTGATCGTATTGATGGTGAGTGTAGAGTGGATATGTGTGCATGTCTACTTAACTCTTGGGCGCCCCGGTGTGGTTACTCCGGGTAGAGGGGTGGAGACGAGCGAAGGCGAGGTGGCGTCAGCCGCAGCTTCTCCAGCCTGGAATTCTGTGAGATTGGGGTATGGGCTGAGCAGCGGGGGAGTATGGAAGAGGAAGAGCAGAAGCACAGCCCCCTGCCCCCACGCCAGACTCATCATGCACCATTGAAGAGATAGAACACATATTAGTCAAATGTTTTTCCTTCCTTTTACCATGAACAATTTTTCAGATTTATCATCAGATTTTGATTTTACCATCCAAGTCAAGTTCAAGTCAGCCTGTCGCCCCCCCCTTTTTTTTCCTTTTCCATCTGAAGCCACTGTTACCTCTCAGTTGGAGAGATAATGCAACTGTGAACTAGAGAATACAATTACACTGCAAAAGTCAAATATAACTCAAATGAAATTACCTAATGCTGTTTAACTGCCTTCAGGCGTCCCAAACAAAAGAAAAATCAAATTTTCTTGCTCTGCTGGCAGGTAATTTTACTTAAAATAAGCAAAAAATTCTGACAATTGATAATGCTAGTTAAAAACAAAAAGACATCTGCCAATAAAGCAAGATTAAATTGGTTAATACAAGTAATAATCAGTATCATAAAGCCAGCAAAACCCCACAGAAAACTGCACAACAAAAGAAATTACTGTCAAAAACTATCTTGAGATTAAAAAAAAAAAAAACCATCTAATACCTTTCATCTTACCAAAATCCCCAGTTCAGTGTGACCTTATTATTGCTTCAGCACAACACAGGTTAGTCCTTTCATACCCACACATAGCAAGCTCCAGATAAGCACACACGTTAGTGAAACAATCCTAGAGTCGCTTAATAATAAGCAGGTCTGGCAGCCCAAGGTTCTCATCGTCGGTCATCTTCTGCCCTCTGAAAACACATTCATTTTTTCCCATCTTTGTCACTTACCAATCTCCTGTGCACAAATCTGTCGTTTCCAGTGAAACAACAACCTCATTCTTGTCCTTTTGCACTTCACAACAAGAGAAAACAACCTTGACTTCTGCTTTCACACATTCTTTTTCCTCTTTATCTCACCAAAGTAAACCGTAAAACATTAAACACACATGAACAAGCACATGAATGACCAGACAAAGAAACTGCATTTATTTATTTTAATTTATTTATGATTTTATCTTAGTCTAAAGGCTATTTTATTCTATTTTAAGCTTACTTTGAGTTATATCTTATGGTAGTTTAGTAATTGTTAAAGTTATTCCTTATTATTTTAAAGCTATTTCTTATTACAACTATTTTCCTTGTATTGTTTTTCTCTATATATTTTTTTCTAGTTTATTTCGGCCGTTAATGTCACTTTGCGTGTACTGTGCCTTCCACCGCTACTGTAACCTTCCACCGTGATATTGCCCACGATGTGCACTCCGCCCTGGTATCACTCGGAAGGTACTGTACCTTCCACCGCTGATACCACTCTGTGGTCTGCACTTCTGCATCGATATCACTCCGCGGTACTATGTATCCCTCCATGCACCTATTTCCCGATTTTAGACTCAAACTAAAATCTAGTAAAAATGCATTTATTACTGAGCATTTCCGTTTAACCGCGGTACATTTCCCGACCAGACTCAAAACCGTCGGTACCAAATCCTACGCATAATCCCACGGTTGGACTGAAACCGCTGCACCAGACGTCTGAATAATTAAATTTATTTATTATTTAGATATTTATTATTTAAATTTATTTATTAAATAATTAAATTTTGTCACGCCTGAGCGCTGATTGCTATCCATGCTCAGGTTGTCCAGTTTTCCTCCAGCTCCACCCCGTTCCGGGCCTGGTCTTACGGCCTTCCCTGAGGCCCTAGTTTGACAGCGTCTCAGCTGACTTCCGGCTGTCAAGCCCAGCTGCTCCGGGACAGCTGTCTCTTATCACTATTTATTACCTTACCCGCTTCTGATTGGGTTCTGTCCCCCATTTAAAGGAGCAGCTGAGAATCACTCCTCGCTGCGACCTAAACGAAGGAAAGACGGACATCGTGTTTCCACGACTGGAGTTCCTACGCCCAACTCCAGTCTCCCCGTTGCCTCTGTTCTTCACCCTTTCGTAAGTGCTGCTGCCCAGCGTGTGTTTTCCCCTTGCTGTCTCCCTAGCCTTTCTCCCAGGTTAGTATGTCATTCTAAGTTATGAGTGTGTTTTTGCCCCACGTGGCTCTTTACTTTGTTATTTGTATGTTGAGTGCACTTTATTAATAAAGTAACGCAAACTCACCGGTCACCTATAGCGTCTCCTTAATGGCTCGTGAGAGCCATTCATAACAGTAGGTCGCAGCCAAACTGAGACGCCGGAGACCGTGAGTTTTTGTTAATTTGGACTTGTAGTTTTTCACCCTTCTTCTGGGTACTGGCACGCTGGAATTATGTCATTCTTCAGGAGGCGCGTGCGGCGCCCAGGCTACGAACTCACAGAAGCCCTGAACTACGTAGATGGGACGCTTTTCACCGCGGGCCTCTATGACACTCCCAGCGATGTACGCCGGCTCCTGGACCTCGCTGAGGATATAATTAACAGCCTTCCTCGCTACTACCACCATCCTGAGGTTAAGGCGAGGAGGGCAGACATCTCTTCGCTCTGGGAGAGACTCCGTGGGCTGGAGGAGAACTCCGGCAGGAAGCCGAAGACAAGGCACCATCGCTCCTCGCTTCAGGATCCTGCTCCTGCCTCCGATCCAGCCCAGGAGTTCGCACCACCCAGGTCATCCCCAAGGAAGAGTGACGTCAACCGGGATTCCCCTGGAGAAAATACAGTTGATGGCAATCTCCATTCGGGGCCGAGTGGCTGCCACTCATTCCGCCGTCCATCCCACTGAAATCATGAAGCACGTGGTGGCGGCGGTCAGGCTGGTAGAGAAGAATCCTGAGCTGAATAATTATCCGGAACACGCTGACCTGCTCGCTTCAGTTTCCGCGCAGAAGCGGCGTTTCCCTGATCTCACATTCGCCTCGCCCTCGGCCAGAAAACGTCACTCCCAAATCTCTCGAACACCTCAGTGAGAACCCTGTCCTGATCCAGCTCCAGTTAGCCACACGAACTCTGTCAACCAGCCAGCTGTAGCCTCCGTGTCTTGCCAAAGAGGTGAATCAGCCGCTTCCGCTTCCGGGTCCTCTCTCCCCGCTGTCCCGTCAGCTCTTAGTTCCCGGTTCGCCTCAGCTGTTTCTCCCCCCCTCTTCAACGTTCACTCCAGCCGCTGTGAGTTGCGTGAGTCCGTCTCTGGATGCTTCCAGTCCTGATCCGGTGCCAGAGGCACCTCCTCATCTTCCCGGGGGGTCCTCCACTTCCATCCAGAGGGGAAAGGGAAGCCTCAAGTCCATTGCAGCGGGTTCCACTGGTTCTCCGGGAATCAGGCAAGTTACTTTTCATTCTCTTCCTGTATTGGGTGAACTGCCTTGTTTGATTCCTGGAGGTGGAGTTCACGGTTCACAGTCCCCTGAGCTCTCTCCACCTGCTGCAAACATAAAATATGAACCTGCGCCCTCTGTGTCTCTCCCCTCTGAGTGTGCCCCGGTGCTAGGACTACACTGCCGGATGAGGAGGAGGCCTGCGGCCCTCGAGAGCTTGGCCACCTGGCAGTCCAGGTCGGACTGCCGCTTGGAACCTGCGCCGACGATTAAGCGTCCCCGGGTCCCCACGGAGGAATGGTTCGGCCCAGCAGAACCCAGATCCCCTGCCACAACGCCGTGCAGGTCTTCGGCGTGGACCTCGGCGCCTGGAGATCTTCAGACTGTGAGGACCATCATGCCGGCTGCGGAGCCCGTCGCAGTCGAGTGGGAGCCAGAAGACGAACTCCTGCATGTTAAACCTGGAGCATCGAAGTCCTGGACGGCGGTAGAACCCGAGATCAGGCAAGTGCTCTATTTTGTCTTTCTCTTCTATTTTCTGTAGCATTATTGCCTGTCTCTCAGGGGGACGAGCCGGGTGCAACCATCCCCTGCACTTGAGCCTGTCTCGCCGGACTCTGCCACTACCGGTGATCCTGATCCCGGTTCCTTTTGTTCCTCTGAGCCTTTCCCCAGGGTCACCGGAGACGAATCCGCTCTGGTTGTCGCCACGGAGGTTCCGGTTCTGTGCATGGAGTTTGCCTCTGATGCTGCGCCGGCCCAATCGGGGCTCATTGGGAGTGCTGCGCCGGCCCAATCGGGGCCAATTGGGAGTGCTGTGCCAGTCCGGTTAAAGGCCGGTGAGGGAACTGGAGGTTCATTTTCCCCGGATGTCGGGCTGATTCCGTCCCTTGCCTCCGTCTTCTCTCCTCCGGGTGCTGTTGGGGTTCCCCTCATGCGGGTCAGTTTCCTCCTGCTCTCTCCCTCGGTGAGGAAGCCGCACCTAAGCTCCTCCTTCTGCTCTTGGTGGTCTGAGGACGCGGGACAACCGCCTGCGGAACTGTCTGGTTGGTTCTGCGATCTGGGTCGGCCATCTGAGATACTGTGTTCCCGAGCCTGGGACTTGGGTAGGCTGCCCGAACTGTGGATGTCGCTCCTGGCCAGGTGGAATCCGGGTCTGGGTCGCCCGCCGGACGAACTGTCATCTCTTGCCCCTCTCTACCTGCTGGCTTCCCTGGAAAGATTGACTGTTTAGTTATTTTATGTTTGGATTGGCCTCCTTTTTGTATTTGATTTAATCAGGACACAAATTTTGCCTCGTCCTCGCCCTAAGTTTCTTGTGGTTTTTTTTTCCCTTTTTTTTATTTTTTCATGACTATGTCGTTATGTTCCCGCATCTTGGGTCTTGTTGTTTTGCCCCACCTTCTGTAGTTATTCTTATCAACCTCGTGGTCATTGCGGGGAGTGGGGTGGGGGGGTGATGGTTATTTTATTTCAGACTGTCCATGTGGTATATTTTGCTGTGCTCTGAGTTAGGCCTCCTTCTGGTTCACCTTTTTATTTCTGATTGTAAGGATCCATTTGCCTGCTCTAGAGTACGGTATTTTTCTTTCTCCCTTTTCGCGCTGTTATTGTTTTTCGAATGTATCTGTATTCTTGTTGTGGCCTGTTGGGCGTCATGTGTCATATCTTGTTCATTCTACATTGCCTGGGTTTTTTTTCTCTTTCCTCGTTTCTTTCCCCCCTGACCCGGTCCCCCGCCACCCTCCCTGGGACGGCCCTGGTGGCATTCCCTTGGGGGGGGGGGGTGCTAAGCCAGCGCCGGGAGGCGCGGCTCAGGAGGGGAGTACTGTCACGCCTGAGCGCTGATTGCTATCCACGCTCAGGATGTCCAGTTTTCCTCCAGCTCCACCCCATTCCGGGCCTGGTCTTATGGCCTTCCCCGAGGCCCTAGTTTGACAGCGTCTCAGCTGACTTCCGGCTGTCAAGCCCAGCTGCTCCGGGACAGCTGTCTCTTATCACTATTAATTATCTTCCCCGCTTCTGATTGGGTTCTGTCCCCCATTTAAGGGAGCAGCTGAGAATCACTCCTCATTGCGACCTAAACGAAGGAAAGACGGACATCGTGTTTCCACGACTGGAGTTCCTACGCCCAACTCCAGTCTCCCCGTTGCCTCTGTTCTTCACCCTTTCGTAAGTGCTGCTGCCCAGCGTGTGTTTTCCCCTCGCTGTCTCCCTAGCCTTTCTCCCGGGTTAGTATGTCATTCTAAGTTATGAGTGTGTTTTTGCCCCACGTGGCTCTTTACTTTGTTATTTGTACGTTGAGTGCACTTTATTAATAAAGTAACGCAAACTCACCGGTCACCTATAGCGTCTCCTTAATGGCTCGTGAGAGCCATTCATAACAAATTTACTCACTTCAATCCGCCTCAGTTCTCTCCGTCACTCTTCTCTGCCCCTGCGCCCCATATCGCCTCTCGCTGATGCCTCACTTCAGCCAATTGCTTCCAATGGGGGGGCGAGCGGGAGGTCTTTTCCAGCATAGAGAACGGTCCAAAGCGCCACAGGTCTGGAGAAAAGATGCCTGGAGTCACTGTTCGGTGCACCAAATACTGTATGTTGAAAAAATTGTCTTTAACCATTAGTCAAAGAATCAGGCCGAATCAAAGATTCAGCAAATTTAATTTGCACTGATCAGTGGAGAACAATAAGTGATACACTCAGAGCCACCTATGGAAATTGTTCTGAATCACATACACAACTTTCAGTCTTTGTCATGAGTCTGGGTTTGGAGGCCAAATCCGATTCTGACTCACGGTTATGCTTTGACCTAGTTTCCTCCTGACAGCTAGGGCACGCCCCCTCCTCCTGTCAAGTTCCATCAGCTGCACTGTCACGGGTGCTCACACATACACACACACCCACACGCATGCACACACAAGCACATGCGCTATTCACTTTCATTCACACACGCTCTCACACACCTGATGCCAATCAGTTCTGCCCACGCGTTTTCACACCAGCAATCTCTTTCCTCGTTAGCTTCTGGAGTATATGTTTGCTGCGCCAGAGAAAAGAGATTGTCAGGGCATTCACTCTCGTTCATGGCAGCATGCTCTTTGTGAATGACGTACCACTCCCTTCACGTTCTCAGCCCGACATCTCCAGACAATCTATTCCTGGATGTTCGTGGCTGCCTCAGTTTACAATCCTCCTCCACTGAACTGCTCGGATCGCTCCAGCCCTGTAAGTGTCATTTTGTTCCGCCTTTCTTTTCATGCTGTTTGCAGCCCTGCAGCGCTAGGCTAATCACCTTTCCTTTCTTCTATATGGTCCCACAGCACTAGGCTTCCTGACCGGGCTGTAGAGCATCCTGTATGTCTGGTGGCCTCATCCTGCCATTACACCCCGCTGTATTTTTGTGTGCTGAACTGAACTGTTACTTGGTGAGATTGAACTTGTGATTTCCTTTGTGTTATTAATAAAAGTGCACCATCTACTCTTGCTTTTGGGTTTATTCATTCTCTTTCTCGTGCGCCGAGCCACAGTGCACGGAGGTTTATGACAGTCTTTAAGCATCCTGCTATCTCAAAACTGTCCAAGATAGAATATCTAGTTCAGTCTGGTTCTTCCAAGCTGTCTCCTTTCTCAGACATTACAGAACATACGTATGTAAACAAAGATATAATGTCATGCTGCCATGACCTTGTACACTTCACACAGACTCTGGGGTACCAAAAGGAAAAGAATACAATGTGGAGAGAGGAATGATCAGGCCAGGCATTCAAAGCAGACAAACTTTATTCACTCTCTCATATCTCTCAGAATCAGCATGCCTCAGACATTGAGCATGCTCGTGTGACTGCTCTGATGAATCGTTTACCTGGGGAGTTCTCAGTGGGGGTCTTCCACACCGAGGAGCTGGAGCCAACATCACCTGCTCGTCTGCCACCACAAAGGCGGGCTTAAGCCTGTCTATACAGATTTTCTCCCGGCGACCCCCCAAGTCTAACACAAAATGTTTGTCCCCTGGTTCCAGCACTCTGAACAGGCCATCATAGGGTGGGCGCAATGGGGGCTGGTGGGCATCGTGCCTGACAAACACAAACGCCGCGTTCTCCAAAGTTTTCGGCACAAAAGCATGTGGAAAAAAGTGGTGGGCCGGGCCAGGTAGCGTGCCTGCGTCTGCGCTATGCCGTGAACACGGGGACGGATGGGTGTTCAGCGCAGGATTATCTGGTAAAAATTCCCCGGGGAGCCGCAGTGTCTGAGAAAAAAACAGTTCTGCTGGGGAAGCCCTAACAGAACCCACGGCAACCAGTTCACCCAATTTGTATCCGTAAGCGAAGCCCTCAGCGCTGCTTTCAGTGACCTATGGAAACGCTCGCATAACCCATTGGCCTGTGGGTTGTGCGCGGTTGTGCGATGAATTGTGACGCCCAGGCTCCGGGCCATCGCGGACCAGAGGTCGGAAACAAACTGAGGGCCCCGATCGGACGTGATGTCCGAAGAGGTGCCAAAACGTGCCACCCATGTTGTCAAAAAGGCGCGTGCTACGTCTGCGGACATGGTGGAAGCTAGCGGGACTGCTTCTGGCCATCGTGTGGTGCGGTCCACCACTGTCAGGAGGTGGGTGAACCCCTGCGATGGCAGGAGGGGGCCCATGAGGTCCACATGAACGTGGTTGAACCTCTTAGTTGGGATATGGAATGGCTCCAAAGGGGCCTTTGTGTGCCTGTGTACTTTGGCTCATTGGCACGCTACGCAGGCTGCAGCCCACTCTTTCACCTGTTTGCGCAGGCTCGGCCAGACGAACTTCGCTCCCACCATTTTGACTGACGCGCGCACTCCTGGGTGCGCCAGGGAGTGAACGGACTCAAAAACGCGGCGGCACCAAGCACGTGGGACCACCGGACGCGGGCCCCCTGTCTTGCCGTACCGTGCTCTCCAGCCTTAACCCTGTTGGTCCAGACTGGAGTGCGCACACGTCCGCATCACCAATCTGCTCCGCGGCCATGGCCGTGTAATCTATCCCTACGTAGACAGGGGCCACTACTGTGCGCGAGAGGCAGTCTGCCACCACATTAAGTTTACCGGCCACATGCTGAATATCAGTCGTAAACTCCGAGATTGCAGCCAGCTGTCTCTGCTGCAGGCCCGACCATGGTTCCGAAACCTTGGCTATCACAAACGTTAGTGGCTTGTGGTCCACGAACGTAGTGAAGTTGCGCCCTTCCAGCCAGAACTGGAAGTGGCGTATGGCCAGGTGGAGAGCCAGTAACTCTCTGTCGAATGCGCTGTATTTACGCTTACTGTCGCACAAAGACCTGCTAAAAAAGGCGAGTGGCTGCCAAGAACCGGCAACGCATTGCTCCACGATGGCCCCTGTGGCCACGTCTGAGGCGTCGGTAGTGAGCGCTATCCGAGCTGCCGGGTCCGGGTGCGCCAGTAGTGCGGCGTTTGCCAGGGCTGTTTTAACCTCAGAGAATGCCTGCTCCCACTCAGGAGTCCAGTCGACTCTGTCCACTGGTTTCCATTTCTTGAGTGCAGCATACAATGGCTGCATGAGCTGGGCTGCGCGGGGGAGGAAACGGTTATAAAAGTTAACCATCCCCAAAAACTCCTGCTGTGCCCTGACCGTCTGAGGCAGGGGAAAATTCACCACTGCGCGCACCTTGTCCAGCAAGGGTATTGCTTCCTCTGGTGAGATGCGGTGTCCCAAAAAATCGATCCCGGTCACGCCGAACTGGCATTTCACCGGGTTGATTATTAACCCATGCTCCTCTAACCTCCGGAAAACCGTCCTGAGGTGGGTTACATGTTCATCTTCGGACGCGCTGGCCACCAGGATATCATCCAGGTAGATAAACACAAACGGCAGATCGCGCAACACCGCATCCATCATGCGTTGGAATATCTGTGCCATGCCTTCTAATCCGAAAGGCATGCGTAAAAACTCAAACAGACCAAACGGGGTTATTACTGCCATTTTAGGTATGTCCTCCGCGCGCACCCAGACCTGGTGGTCCATCTTAGAAAAAATACATGCCCCGGCGAGGTGAACAGAAAAATCTTGAATATGGAGGATCGGGTAGCAGTTGTGCGCTGTGGCGTTGTTACCTCCGCCAAGGAGGTTATGTTTTCATCGGCGTTGGTTTGTCTGTCTGTTTGTTTGTCTGTCTGTCTGTTTGTTTGTTAGCAAGATAACTCAAAAAGTTATTTACGGATTTTCATGAAATTTTCACAGATTGTCAGAAATGGGGTATCCTACAGATGATTAGATTCTGGTGATGATCCGGATCACCATCCAGAAGAAAACCGCCATTACTGAAAATGCCATTTTCGTCAATAACTACTGAACCACTAATCCTATCATTGTGAATCCAATTGCTAGTCATATGTTTTCATGGTCAAGGAATCTGAAAACGTACACACAAACACTGTATGGGGGAACTGTGGCGCTTGGCGGAGGTCTGCGGTCTCCGAGTGCTTTTCTAGTTTAATCTGCGGAAATCGCCACAATCCTTCGGCCTTAGGGACCGCGTGCTATGGCCAGTTTATCTGTGTCCAGGCGCCGAGGTCGTGCGAAAATGGGCGGTCCGGTGGTGGTAATAAAGTGCTCCACCCCGTGTTTAGTGATGGCCGCCGAAAACGTCGGGACCGTTAGTGCTGGGAACTGGGTAAGCAGTGTGTGGAACTTACCACCTGGAGTTGTGACGTTGGCTAGCGTTGTTGGCCCGGCTCCTCGAGCTGTACAGGGGAGGGAATTAAAAGACATTGCATTAATCAGGCGTCTGTTAGCAACATCGACTAGTAGCCCGTATGCACACAAAAAATCAGCGCCTAAGATAGGGAAACTGCATGCCGCTATGACGAATGTCCACTGGTACGTATGGCTGTGTAGGGATGTCAGCTGTCAGTGTCTTTTCACCAAAAGTCTTAATGTCTGAGCCGTTTGCGGCCATCAGCTTGGGGCCGCTAGCACCTGCTAGCCGGTTGGCGTAGGATGGCAGGATTCCACGAGGAACCGTCTCCCCGAGCGTGAGTCTGTCACATCGAGCAGCTTGCTTTCTTCACCGGCGGTCGCAGCTGCTACCGACTGTTGGTCTTGGCGTTTCCCGAACGCTTGAATTGGCACGGTGGCACGCATCGGCGTGCGTCCTCTCCAAAATGGCTGTGCTAGGAGCAGAGCATGTCTCTCTGGCGCTTCCTGGCCCCCGCTGCCGCTACCATCGCTGGCTCCTCGCTTCTGCTGGCCATCTCGCTGGGTTCCGACGCCGCTGCGTTCACTGTGAGGGCTCTGGTGGTGAGGATGATCCGATCTGCTTCCTGGGCTAGCGCACGGTAGTCATGCGCGGCCAGCAATGGTGAGTAGGCAAGGACCACTCTGGCCACCGTTGGGAGGTTCCGGAGGAAAAGGTGGACAAACAGAAAATGCCCGTCGTCTGTGCCCATCAACGCCAACATCTTCTCCATCAGTTTGACCACCGACCCATCTCCTAACTTGGAGCACGTCAGGACCCTCTCTGCTCTCTCGCAGTCCGAGAGCGTGTAGCGCTGGGTCAGCGCGGCTTTGAGAGCCCCGTATTTGTTGTGGGTTGGGGGCTGTTGGAGCAGGCTCCCTACTTGCTGAGTCATGCGAGCGTCCAGTGCTGCAACCACATAGTAATATCTGGTGTCATCTGCCGTTATTCCCCGGAGCACGAATTGGGCCTCGGTGTGGAGGAACCAAGACTTTGGGTCGTGCAGCCAAAAGTCTGGTAATTTGACCGAAATGGCACACGCGTTGCTGGGGCCTCCTGTCCGGGTCATCTCCGGGATGCTTGCCTTGTGTTCCACTATTTGTCAAGGGTCACCAGTGTGGAGAGAGAGGAATGATCAGGCCAGGCATTCAAAGCAGACAAACTTTATCCACTCTCTCACATCTCTCAGAATCAGAAAGCATTGACCTCATGCTGCAGGGCCTCTCCTTTATATTACAACACTCACACCCCCTGCTGCCTGAGGTCTTGCATCACAATTCATTCTCGCATCACAATTCCTATTGTCCCCCAGCCGCTTAATCTCCATGCTCTTCCGGCAGAGGAATTTACTGCCTCTCCCTTCCTTCCAGTCTGAGATGAATACCACAGCATGGGTCCCCCATAACAGAATTATTTTATCAGGAATGTTGTGAAACCCCAGCTTCCAACAGACTGCACAGATGTGAGGATGCAGGCATGGGTGACACCATCACGCCGTGCTTATATTAGGAGACTGATGGTGGGAGATCAGCCTCTTTGGCGCTCTGCCTCTAGCCTGCCTCTCCCTGTACCTCACTCCATTTAGCATACTATTAGCTTATTGTATATGTTCCACATGTTGCTAGCTTGTGTTAATAAAGACCACTGATCAGTTCAGTCACTGCCTCTGCTGTCCATAATTTCCAGACACAATAGTTGTTACCACAGACAGCGAGGCGGATGAATTTGAGATCACTTCAGGAGTACTCCAGGGCAGTACTCTGGCACCATTCCTGTTTGTTATCATCCTAGACTATGCCCTACGGAAAGCCATTGATAGGAGAGAAGCAGAGCTGGGTCTAATGTTAACACCTCATAGAGCCCGAAGAATACAGGCGAAAGCAATAGTAGATCTGTATTATGCCAGTGACATTGTTTTACTGTCAAACAACATCTTACAGGCACAGAGATTGTTGTCGCTTGTGGAGTTGGAATGCTCTTGGATCGGTCTCACCATTAATGACCAAAAGACCAAAGAGATGATGCCTGGGGGTGCTTCTAACTCTATATCTCCACTGTTGACAATTACTGGCAACCCTCTAGAAGTAGTTAACAACTTCAAGTACCTTGGCTCCTGGATAGGATCTACTAGTCATGATATGAGGGTGTGCAAGGCACTCTCATAGGGTGCTCTCAATGACATGTGAGCTATATGGCACTCAAACATGTCAAGACAGCTAAAAGTTAAATTTTTCTGTGCAACAATGCAATCCATACTGCTATAAGGAAGCAAGTGCTGGTCATTAAACATCTCCTTTCAGAGGTCATTGGACGGCTCTTACACCTGGATGCTGAGCGCCGTCCTCAGTGTAAACTGGCAAGACCACGTCTCCAATGAAGATCTCTATGGCCACCTTCCCAGAATATTAGACAAGGTGGCTTGGCAAAGACTTGGCCTCACGGGGCACTGTTACTGTCACCAAGAGCTCCCAGCAGGCCATCTGGTACTCTGGAAACCAACACATGGCTTTCGCCGACCAGGATGACCATTAACATCATTTGTAGACACTCTGAAAGGAGACACTGGGGCGGCCAACACTGGCGAGCTTGCCGCCTGTATGTTAGACCGTGAAGACTGGACTGCTAAGCATGCAGCTCGGCTAAGGCCGTTCTGACTGACTGACTATTTGGGAATCTGGAGGCAGCACCAATGGAAAAACAGAAAAAAACCCCACAACCTTGTCACTTTTTAGGGTCACCCTTTGTCTCAGTGCCAGTGTTGCCAGATAGACTACAATAATTATTGTATTTATACAATAGTTTCAGGGCCTATACGATCAAGTTTTTAAAAAAAAGGTCAAATATACAATAGTTTTGCCATTTCTGTGCATCCCCCCAAAAATGTCATTTTGATTTATGTGAACACACCCATCACCAGAAACTGATGCCTGCTCATAGCTGATCAGCTCATACCTGGTTAGTTCCTCCTCACTCTCAAATGTGCCAATCACATCAGCACCACTTAGCTTATGTTTGTTAACACAGCTATACTGGCACCACAACAAATTAAAAAAAATCAGTGAACATGACTTCGGATTCATAGGGAAAAAAAGTACTAAAAGAAAAGAGTCCAGCAGCACAGACAAGGACACTGGTAAGAAAACAAAGCACCTCCACTGGGCATAGCAGCTTTATTGCCCTGCCTGGGAGTCAGACCCTACATTTAAGGACAGAAGCAGTGGTTGTGCAAAGAGGTGCAATTCATTTGGGTGGATGTGTTTAATTATGACAATGCATAAAACAGTCGTTTCATAAATGGTCAAGCCTCTGCGTTTCTGGCTGGTGGGAAGGCCTCGTCACAGAGGGCACACCAGAGACAGAATTGACATGAGCACGAGGAGGAGCACGCTCACATCACAGTCTTTCGCAAAGTGACCTGGCTGCTGGCACCTACAACTAGGTGCCAGCAGTGCCAAAGTAGGTCGACTTTGGGGATCTGAAGGGGATCTTTGGGGATCTGAAGGTCGACTTTGGGGACGAGGGGTCTGTAGAAAAGCTACAGCCTGCGTAAGCTGGTTTAGCTTTTGCTGCTGGCTCTTCAAAAGATCCATCAGTTCACTCATATCAGGGCTACTCTGTGGGGGTACAGGCGGAACAGGGCAAGAGCCACCCAGCACACCACACTGCAGACCATAAGCTGATGGAACAGAAGAACCGCGCTCCCTCATACCTCCCAAGAATCCTTCTCTTTCCCACCAAATGGCCTCCCTGCATACTTCCAACAAGGTAGCAGTAGGATGGCTGAAACTGAAACTGAATCCCACTGAACTGCCGAGCCACAGTTCTGATGGGGATTTCCTAGGCTCATAGAGAGAGTTAAAGGCTGAGTTGATGTCCTCATGCCCCACCGCTGACATCCTCGTTGGTGGTATCACTGTCTCTAATTTGGTGGATACTGGGTCCATGGTGTCCACCATCACTGAGAGTTTCTTTCTAGAGCAGTTTGCACCTTGGGGCCATGATTGTCTTCAGCCTTGTCACTAGTTGCAGCTTTGGGCGGCTAACAGGCTCGTCATACCATATGTGGGTTATTTGGAGTTGGATGTGGCCCTGTGTGGCATGGTCATTCCTTGTTGTGGGATCTTGGTGGTGAAAGACCCCCCAAGTCCAGTTTCTTCTGTCCCTGGGATCTTGGGGATGAATGTCATCCATCACTGCTATCAAGAACTTTTTGGCAAATATGGTCCGTCTTTGTTTGACTCTGCTCTTGTGTCAAGAGAGTCAACCCTCTTGGAGATACAGGTAGAGTGCCAGACTCTGGAGCCAGAGGTTATGAGTTCAAACCACCAGTTTGGTTTAATGGCCCGTCTCCTTGGTCACATTAGGTTACTGCAGTTCCATGCATATAGAACAGCTTTGTTTTTAAATGCATTGTCCTAGTCTGTGATTTTTCAAGTCATTTTAGTACATACAATAATTTGGGTCACAATACAATAATTTTAAAACAACAGTACAATATTTATTGTGCAGTTCCATGTATTCCACCTGGTTATCGTGCATAATTTGGATTCTGCCACTGACAGATTTAGTTTGTAACTAGTTTAAATTCAGCTGTAAGATTGGAATGAGAGGGCAGCTCGGTGGAACAGTGGTTAATACTGTGGCAGCACAGCAAGAAGGTCATGGGATCAATTCCACCCCGACCATTGTGGGTTCGATCCCACCCCCTGACCATCAGTGACCCTTCTGTGTGGAGTTTGCATGTTCTCCCCAGCATTTTTTTTCCTGTGTGTCAGCACCAGCTTTCCCCAGTCACCCCAGCAACACTCTGTCTATGAGCAGTGATCCACCTATTGATTGATTTAATGCCAGACCATTTTATTTTATTTATAAGTTTATTTTCATCTGGGCCGGCTGCATTAACAGCCATTGTAACATGGTTCACTTGGTAAACTTAGTTTATTGTTGTTTCCGGAGGGTCAGAACATTTATTTTTCTGTCCTCCACCTCCATTATCAACACCTCAGTGTCCCACTCCGTGAAGTTATTTTTTTTATGTTGTGCTGTCCCACAGGATTGACACTCATTGTTTGACAGAAGAGTAGCAGAAGCGGCATTTTTAGTCATTTACATAGTCATTAGTCGCAGTAATCGAGGTGGAGTAAAAAGATCATGCACATGCGTTGGTTTTCACGGTGAAGTAATAATAATGATAATAATAATGATAATAGGCCCTGCGATGGACTGACGATCAGTCCAGGGTGTACCTTGCCACTCACCCAAAGATACTGGGATAGCCCCCCCCCCCCCCCAGCAACCCGAAAAGGATTAAGCGGTAGAAGATGGATGGATGGATGGATAATAAATCAAAGCTGCAAGCAGCTGTAAGCGCCCCCCCTCCCCCCGGTGTGCCCACAGATACTGCTACCCGTCAGACCCAGCTGGCTCGAAAAATTTCCAATTGTCATGGCAAGTGCTGCATGAATAATAAAGAAAACCATTTGCCGCAGTAATTCCCATGAGCAGTAGGTGGTGCTATATATTTTGTGAATCATTTTTATGTAGGAGTGTGTGGGGTGGGACTAATATCCATTGTTGAAAATTTGGTAAAAATTAGACAAAGTTTGTCCAAGTTAGAAATGTCCATTGTTCTAACCAGTAGGTGGCACTATAACATTTGTTAATTATTTTTATATAGGAGCATGCAGAATGGGACTAATGTTTATCATAGAAAATTTGATAAAAATAGCACAGTTTCTCCAAGTTACAAGTGTCCGTTGTTTTAACCACTAGGTTGCACTATAATTTTTGTTAACTATTTTTATATAGGAGCATGCAGGATGGGACTAATATCCATAATAGAAAATTTGATAAAAATCACAAAGTTTCTCCAAGTTACAAGTGTCCGTTGTTCTAACTAGTAGGTGGTGTTATAACTTTTGTCAATCATTTTTATATAGGAGCGTTCAGGGTGGGACTGATATCCATCGTAGAAAATTTGGTGAAAATTGGACAAAGTTTGTCCAAGTTACAAGTGTCCGTTGTTCTAACCAGTAGGTGGCGCTACTACTTTTGTTAATTGTTTTTATATAGGAGCATGCAGGGTGGGACCATAGCCGTATAATATGATAGTTGCGACACGCTTTGATCTCGCCGCTGCCCGATCATGTGGTTCATGGAACCCCAAATAGTTCCAAACAATGGCCTTTCTATAATGGTGTGTGAAAGGCAGCTGTGACAGTCTGCAGTATTAACAGCATTTTTTAGCCATATTAGGTAAATATTCAGAATACCTATCGGTAGGTACATTGTTTAGACTTATAATAAACAGATTTAAATGGATTAGGATATAAAGAGCAGCTTTAAAAAGACTGCCGGAATATGTTTTGGAAGGAAGGAGAACTGCTGATTCACACTGATGAAAGCTGCAGTGTAAATATTGTATCACTGCATAGCTGTGCAGCCTTACCTTATATTATTGCTTCAGTGGACTGATTACTGAATTATCATCTCTTAAACACAATGGTTTTTTTTGTAAGATTATGCAGAATTATCTGAATTGAAAATATGTAGCACGGTGGCGGAGTGGTTAGCACTGTGGCAACATAGCAACTCACCCTTGGCTGGGGGATCCTGGGTTCGAGCCCAGCCCCTGACCAACAGTGATCTGTGTGGCGCTTGCATGTTCTCCCTGTGTCTGCGCGGGATTTCTTCGGTTTCCTCCCACATGCCAAAAACATGCAAGTTAGGTTAACCCTCCTGTTGTCCTTGGGTCAAAATGACCCGCTACTGTGTTAAAAACCAAAAAAAAATCCCCCTAAACAATATTTTTTCAACTTAAAATTTTATGACTTTTCCTAGATTGACCCCAACATTAGGATAAGTGAATTGTTGCCTTTATTCACATTTCCATGTAAGCTGTACAAAAAAAAGTTACAAAGGTCGTCTTCGGGTCAAAATGACCCGACAGTCAAACTGAGTTGAAATCACGGTCACTGAGTTATTTACACACCACAGAATGTGAGAATGTTTTAGTTCTGTCTCAGATCAATCAGTAGCAGACGTAAACAAGACAAGACAGGTGGCCTTCTCGTGGACTGCAGTGCCTTTGATCGGTCTCAGATCAATCAGTAGCAGACGTAAACAAGACAAGACAGGTGGATTTCCAGAGGTTATAAAGGTGCTGCAGATGACAGTACCCCAAATTCTCTCTGTGCCGAAGCCATGAGTGCGCGTTATACCGTCGAACAGGCTATAGAGCTGATTTTTTCAGATGTCCAGCAAGACAACTCTGATTCAGTAGAGGAAGTGGAGGATGTATCAGAAAAAGAAGATGGGGAGGAATACAACCCAGAGCATGATGAATCATCTTCAGAAGAAGAAGAAAACCCTGAAGCTGAAAGAGAGACTTTCCTTTCAAAAAACAGCAAAATAACATGGTCCTCGGCAGCATATGACCAACACGGCAGGGAGGCAGAACAAAATGTCATAAAGATGACCCCAGGACCCACAAGGTATGCCGTTTCTCATGCCCATGACATTGTCTCTACATTCTACTTGTTCATCACACCAGCAATACAAAAAATAATCCTGGATATGACAAATCTGGAGGGTTTTCGCAAATATGGAGACAGCTGGAAAAAGATGGATGAGACTGACCTGCAGGCCTACTTAGGGCTGCTAATCTTAGCAGGTGTATACAGGTCCCGAGGTGAGGCTGCAGCTAGTCTATGGGATGCAGAGAGTGGAAGGCCAATTTTCCGAGCCACAATGCCACTCAAAGTCTTTCACACCTACTCAAGACTGCTACAATTTGATAACCGTGAGTCAAGACCAGCAAGCCGTGCGACAGACAAACTTGCAGTTTCTTGCTTAGTTTCTTCATCTTGAGCAACAATAACATCATAAAGACACATTAGTCTAGGCATCGCAAGTGATGGTCTATATGACATCATGACATCATAAAGACACATTTATCTATGAGCCATATGACATCATAAAGACTCATTAGTCTAGGCATCGTGAGTGATGGTCTATATGACATCATAAAGACACATACAGTATGTCTATGTGAAGTCATATAGACACCATATCTTTATGATGGCATCGCGAGTCCTATGATGCCTGAGTTCATAGGACATCCTATGATGATCAGGCAGAGATCATAGGCCATTCTATGATGTCCTATAAACATGGCAGACACGCACGCACACACACAGACACAAAGAAATTTCTTGCTTTAAAATTCAATTAAGCTGCTTATATTGGGGGTTTAGGACACGGGGTGTATACAGAATATGAGGACAACAGGAGGGTTAACTGGCATCAACTGGGGATTCTAAATTGTCCTTAGGTATGACTGTAAGAGTGAATGGTTGTCTGTCTCTCTGTGTTGGCCCTGCGATGGACTGGCGATCTGTCCAGGGTGTACCCTGCCTCTCACCCAAAGATGCTGGGATAGGCTCGGTGTGTGTGGGCTTCCACAGATGGGACGGCGAGGCCCCTCTCCACCATGGGCAGCAAAGGTGGCGTGTGACCCATCAACGCTTTGAATGGCGTGAGCCCAGTGGAGGAGGAGATCACCGAGTTGTGGGCATATTCCACCTAGGTCAAATGGGAGCTCCAGGTGGTCGGGTTTGCGGATGCTACACACCTCAAGGTGGCCTCCAGAGACTGATTAGCATGCTCAGCCTGACTGTTGCTTTGAGGATGAAAACCTGATGTCAAGCTGGTGGTTGAACCCAAGAAGTGGCAGAATGCCTTCCACACCTGGGATGTGAATTGGAGCCCCCCGTCCGAGACAATGTCCGTGGGAATACCATGCAGCTGAATGACGTGCTGCATCAGCAGGTCGGCCGTCTCCATGGCAGATGGTAACTTGTGGAGAGGAATTAGGTGGATGGCCTTGGAGAAGCGGTTGACTATTGTCAGGCTAGCCATGTTCCCTCAGGATGGAGGGAGGCCCGTAACAAAGTCCAGAGCAATGTGTGACCACGGGCGACCTGGCACCAGAAGAGGATGGAGGAGACCCGTGGGTGAAAAAGAGTCTGTTTTATTGGCGGAGCAGGTGTGACAAGCCTTGACGTACTCCCGCACATCCCTCCCGAGTGTGGGCCACCAAAACACTCTCTGCAGCAAATCGATAGTCCTGGATATGCCAGGATGATAGGCAAAAAAGCTGGTACTGTATGTCCCCACTTAATCACCTCCCCCTGTAATGCTGTCGGGACATAAAGCCGGTCCGGCAGGCCTCCCTCCGGGACGGGTTCCAATGATTGCGCCTGCCAGACCCTCTGCTGTATCTCCCATTGGAGTGTCCCGAGAAAGCGCGGGGGGGGGGGGGGAGAGAATAGTCTCCGGGGGAGACACAGCAGCTGCAGAGGAGTAGGAGTCGGGAGAAAACTGGCATGAGAGAGCATCAGCCTTGGCATTGCGGGACCCTGGACAGTACGAGATGGCTAAATTAAACCTATTAAAGAACAGGGCCCACTGAGCCTGCCGAGAATTCAACTGTCTGGCCAACTAAAGGTAATCTAAATTTTTATGGTCAGTCCAGACAATGACTGGTTGACTACCTCCCTCCGGCCAGTGTCTCCATTCCTCCAATGCCAGCTTAGTGGCCAACAGTTCGCGATCCCCAACAGCGTAATTCCTCTCGGCTGGTGTTAACCGCCGGGAGAAATACGCACATGGATGGAATTTCTGGTCAGAGGAGGAGCGCTGGGAGAGGACAGTGCCCACCCCTGACTCAGAAGCATCCACCTCGACCACAAACTGCGCCACGGGATCCACTTGCACCAGGACATGCTCGTTGGTGAATAGGCCTTTCAGGGTCACAAAAGCTCGTTCAGCGGCCTCGGACCACTTGAACAGACTTTTGGTTGACGTCAACCGCTTACTGTAATCTTGGATAAATCAGCGGTAGAAGGTGGCGAAGCCCAGGAAGTGTTGGCCGTCTTTCCTGGACTGAGGGGTCAGCCAGTCTACTACCGCCTTGATTTTCACCGGATCGGCCTTTACCGTGCCCTCGGCGATGATAAACCCCCAAAACAAAGTAGAGCGAGTGGAAAATTCACACTTCTCAGCCTTCACAAAAAGCTGGTTCTCCAGCAACCGCTGCAGGATGGACCGAATGTGGACTACATGCTCCTCCAGGGTGTGAGAAAAAATCAAAATGTTGCCCAAATAAACAAACACAAACTGGTTCACCATATCTCACAGGGCATCATTAATTAACCGCTGGAAGGCAGCAGGGGAGTTGGTCAGCCTGAACAGCATGACCAAATTTTCAAAATGGCCCAGCAGTGTTTTAAACGCTGTCTTCCACTGGTCCCCCTCACGAATGCCGACTAAATGATATGCATTACAGAGGTCACTGTAAAAAAAAATTAATATTCCCTTTTCTATAACCTCTGTTCTTTTTATAAAGTAACTCAGAATTTTCTTTTTCATACAATCATCTTTTATCATTTTTCCATAGAATTGCATCCAATTTTATGCATATTTTTGTTACAGTTATTCTATAGTCTCCCATTGCATTACAGTCACAAATTAAAAGTCTGGTTTCTTTTGTTTCCACAAAGGTTTAACTATAGACTTTATGCTCAGGAATCCATTACCACTTAATATGATATTTGACACTTGTTGATCATTTCACATGCTTACAAATCATTTGAATGTAATGTCATTTAACATGAGTCTGATTATTAAAACTGTTAATGGTATAGAGAAGTTTCTGCTTGATTTCTTTTGTGTGTGTGCTTTTCTGTGTCACGGCAGAAGAATTCATGAATATTGAGACTGGTTAATGACAGGTTCAAGGATTATTTATTAATAAATTGTCCAAGTTGGACTGGTGCCCCCAAAACAAGTTTCTCCAGTGTGTGCGTGGACTTGAAGTGAACCTCCGTCTCCACACACACAACTCCAAATACAGTGGGGCAAAAAAGTATTTAGTCAGCCACCAATTGTGCAAGTTCTCCCACTTAAAAGATGAGAGAGGTCTCCAATTTTCATCATAGGTATACCTCAACTATGAGAGACAAAATGAGAAAAAAAATCCAGAAAATCACATTGAAGGATTTTTAATGAATTAATTGGTAAATTCCTCTGTAAAATAAGTATTTGGTCAATCCCAAAAGTTCATCTCAATACTTTGTTATTTTTTTTTTTTTTGTTACTTATTTGTACCCGTAGGTAGACTTGGTTTGCAGTCTGGTGACAAGCCACCGACTGCTGGTCGCTGCGTGCGCGAGCGCCCTAAATACTTTGTTATATACCCTTTGTTGGCAATGACAGAGGTCAAACGTTTTCTCTAAGTCTTCACAAGGTTTTCACACACTGTTGCTGGTATTTTGGCCCGTTTCTTCATACAGATCTCCTCTAGAGCAGTGATGTTTTGGGGCTGTCGCTGGGCAACACGGACTTTCAACTCCCTCCAAAGATTTTCAATGCGGTTGAGATCTGGAGACTGGCTAGGCCACTCCAGGACCTTGAAATGCTTCTTACGAAGCCACTCCTTTGTTGCCCGGGTGGTGTGTTTGGGATCATTGTCATGCTGAAAGACCCAGCCACGTTTCATCTTCAATGCCCTTGCTGATGGAAGGAGGTTTTCACTCAAAATCTCACGATACATGGCCCCATTCATTCTTTCCTTTACACGAATCAGTCGTCCTGGTCCCTTTGCAGAAAAACAGCCCCAAAGTATGATGTTTCCACCCCCATGCTTCACAGTAGGTATGGTGTTCTTTCTCCTCCAAACATGACAAGTTGAGTTTTCATCAAAAAGTTCTATTTTGGTTTCATCTGACCACATGACATTCTCCCAATCCTCTTCTGGATCATCCAAATGCTCTCTAGCAAACTTCAGATGGGCCTGGACATGTACTGGCTTAAGCATGGGGACATGTCTGGCACTGCAGGATTTGAGTCCCTGGCGGCGTAGTGTGTTACTGATGTAGTCTTTGTTACTTTGGTCCCAGCTCTCTGCAGGTCATTCACTAGGTCCCCCCGTGTGGTTCTGGGATTTTTGCTCACCGTTCTCGTGATCATTTTGACCCCATGGGGTGAGCCCTTGTGTGGAGCCCCAGATGGAGGGAGATTATCAGTGGTCTTGTATATCTTCCATTTTCTAATAATTGCTCCCACAGTTGATTTCTTCACACCAAGCTGCTTACCTATTGCAGATTCAGTCTTCACAGCCTGGTGGAGGTCTACTATTTTGTTTCTGGTGTCATTTGACAGCTCTTTGGTCTTGGCCATAGTGGAGTTTGGAGTCTGACTGAGGTTGTGGACAGGTGTCTTTTATATTGATAACGAGTTCAAACAGGTGCCATTAATACAGGTAACGAGTGGAGGACAGAGGAGCCTCTTAAAGAAGAAGTTACAGGTCTGGGAGAGCCAGAAATCTTGCTTGTTTGTAGGTGACTAAATACTTATTTTACCGAGGAATTTACCAACTAATTCATTAAAAATCCTTCAATGTGATTTTCTGGATTTTTTTTTCTCATTTTGTCTCTCATAGTTGAGGTATACCTATGATGAAAACTGGAAACCTCTCTCATCTTTTAAGTGGGAGAACTTGCACAATTGGTGGCTGACTAAATACTTTTTTGCCCCACTATATAAATTAAATAATCCTTGTACCTTATCACACTTATAATCAATCGTTACGCGCTATATATTGGTCCCCTGGTGTGAGTCTGCGTGCACCCGAAAAGAACATGCAAAGAAGAATATTAAGCCATAAGCTTGTATGTGTCTTTTGTCCAAATTTGATCCACTTTATGCGATGATGCTCTCTGTCTGCTGTTCTCCAGGGGAGCCCCAGGAGGCAGCCAGACTGTGTGTGTGTGTTTCTGTATCTTTACACAAGGGGGACAGGGGAAGGGATTCACCCCACTCACCTGAGCTGAGGAATCTGTGTTTAAAGCATGCTGGAAAGTTTCAAAAAGCGTGATCATACGCTGAATTAATTAAGATAAAGGCCTGGAGAGACAAAACCACGAAGAAACCCGATTCGTCTTTTGTTGGTTCAATCCACCGGTGAAAATCCTGGTGGGGTAAATTGAATTAACCAATTTTTTTTTTCCTCAAGTGTTCAGTGACAAACTTAAGGCACGCTAGATACGCAGCTTGATAAGTTACCAAGAGTAAATTGCTTTGAGGTAACAGCGCTTAATTGCACCCGGAGTTAAAGTTGTGAGATTATTCTTGCACAAATAAAACAAATTAGGAGATTAACTCTCCAGTTTTGAAAAATAAAAAACAAGGTGTGGTTGTTGGTCGATAGACCACGTCCGCAGTTGCAGCACACGTGCACACTCACATTCATGCGTGACCGAAACAGCTACGTGCATGAGAACTACGCATGCGTAGATTAAGCAGTACAGATGCCATGTTGAAAGCCGCTAGGGTGAGTCACCCTAGACGCCATTTTAGAGCTGAGACCGATAGACCGCCTCCAAGGGACGTCACTGTCTCCTCCTCCTAGAGTGCAGAAGGACCTGCCTCCATCTTGTGGTCAACTTTAAGAATTGTATTCCTTTCATGAAGTTACAACCAGATTAAAACAAAGCAGAAATCTATTAAAACTGTTTATAACCAAATCGAGATTCCAAATTAACTTCAAAGCAATCCACATTATTTAGAATAACCTTAATTTAAAGCCAACTTAAAGTTTATATGCCAAGAACAGAAGGAAAAGAGAAACTTGTTGGCTTTTGAGGTTGTTCTCATGGGTGGAATAGCTTCTACTCCATATACACACAGTCGAAGGGCATAAAAGCATACACTTTGTATTTAATCACTTATGTTAACCACACATTTTAATCTTTAAAGTAAAAAGCCCATATATTTACACATTTTATGCAACAACTGCAAACTGTTGAAGCTATACTGTATATGTGTGGTTTTGTTTTGAAATGCTACATTGTGTGATTTCTTTCACATGAAGCCATTCAACTTAAGGATTTGAATAAATGACAATGTTTATTCAAAAGTTACCTTGTGGGAATGTGGGAAGGACGAGACAGGTTTCTCTCAAGTCATCTTTATTCACATTCACCAACATCTCAAAGAAGAAAGAAAGCATTACAGGGAACTCTCGTCCTTAAATACCAGGACTCTCACAGTTCACAAGTCATTGCATCACAGATCACATTGCATTATAGTTGCCAGGAACAATGCATCTCCTCTCTCTGATATCACCCCCACAGTCTACAATGCATCTACTCCTTAATCCTTTAATAACACCCCCACAGTCTCAAGCCTTGCATACCAAAGCTAACATCCTTGCAGCTTCCTGTCGTCTCCAAGGAAGCTCTGTCTTTGTTCTGATCTAAAATGTGAGGTCTTACATCAGTCACAAAGTAGGTCACATATGTGTGGCCCCCACACCAGCCCCCCCCAACATTTTAGAACAAACAAGAGAATAACAACATGCATGCCATGATAGAATCAATACACATCAGTCCGCATGCTGTCTAGGCTTCAGTCTCCTGCCGTATCTGCTGTAGCTGGGAATCAACGTCTCCACTGCGCTGTCACGCTGGGGGTTTGCCGACTGGGGGTGGAAACCTTTTGTCAGTCCCTACGGGGGTTCTGGGGAAACGTTACTCTGTAAAGCCCCCCGTGGGGGTCTACCTCGCCGCGGGGCTCTTGCCAACAGCACTTGCTCATCCACCACCACAAAAGCAGGTTTGAGTCTGTTTATGCCAACTTTTTCTTTCCTACCTCCCAAATCTAGCAAAAACTGCTTGTCCCCTGTTTCCAGCGCTCTGAATGGCCCGTCATAAGGTGGTCGCAACGAGGGTCGATGCGCATCGTGTCTGACAAAAACAAACTCTGTGTTCTTCAACGCTTTAGGCACAAAAACGCGTGGAAAACTGTGGTGCACGGGGCCAGGCAGCGTGCTTGATTCTATGTTACTCCGCAACAGCTGCAACGGGGAGGTGTCTGGCGCAGGGTTATCTGGGAGAAACTCCCCAGGCAGCCGAAGTGGTTGCGCAAACACGAGCTCCGCCGGGGAGGCTTCTAAGTCCTCTTTAGGTGCAGAACGCAACCCCAATAAAATCCACGGTAACTTGTCTACCCAATTTGCATCCGTCAGTGACGCTCTGAGAGCTGCTTTCAATGACCTATGAAAACGTTTGCATAACCCGTTAGCCTGTGGATTGTACGCGGTTGTGCGGTGAATTGTGACACCCAGGCTGCGGGCCATAGTCGACCAAAGTTCTGACACAAATTGACTAACTAACTAACTAACTAACCTGCACTTATATAGCGCTTTTCTAGTCACAAAGACCACTCAAAGCGCTTTCATTAATACTAACCCTCTATTCTAAGGGCCTATAGGAAACAGATATCTAGGGACAATTTAGAACAGCCAATTAACCTAACATGCATGTTTTTGGCATGTGGGAGGAAACCGGAGAAATCCCGGAGTAAACCCACGCAACACGGGGAGAACATGCAAACTCCACACAGATCACTGTTGGTCGGGGGCTGGGATCGAACCCACGATCCCACGATCCCCACAATCCCCCGGCCAAGGGTAAACTGTGCTGCCGCAGTGCTAACCACTGCGCCACCGTGCGGGCCTCTGTCGGACGTAATGTCCGACGGAACTCCGAAACACGCCACCCAAGCTGTTAAAAACACGTGCGCTACCTCCTCGGCCGTGGTTGATGCCAGCGGAACCACTTCAGGCCAGCGCGTGGTGCGGTCCACCATTGTCAGAAGGTGTGTGCACCCCTGCGACGGCGGGAGGGGTCCCACAAGGTCCACATGAACGTGATCGAACCTCTTGGCCGGAATGTGAAACGGCTCCAAAGGAGCCTTCGTGTGCCTGTGTACTTTGGCTCGTTGACACGCCGTGCAGGCTGCTGCCCACTCCTTAACTTGTTTGCGAAGACTCGGCCACACAAATTTCTCCCCTACCATTTTGACCGACGCGCGCACCCCTGGGTGCGCCAAAGAATGAATCAAGTCAAAAACGCGGCGGCGCCACGCGGCCGGTACTACTGGACGCGGTCGTCCAGTGGAGACATCGCAGATTAGGGGGGGCATACCGTCTTGCAGCACCCTGCTCTCCAGCCTTAACCCTGTTGGTCCAGACTGGAGCGCGCGCATATCCGCGTCACTAACCTGCTCCGCGGCCATGGCTGCGTAATCTATTCCTACACTGACTGTGGCCGCCATGGCGCGCGAGAGGCAATCTGCCACTACTATTCAGTTTGCCCGCCACATGCTGAATATCAGTGGTAAACTCTGACATTGCGGCCAGCTGTCTCTGCTGCCGGCCTGACCACGGTTCGGAAACCTTGGCCATCGCGAATGTTAGTGGTTTGTGGTCAACGAACGCGGTGAAAGAGCGTCCTTCTAGCCAGAACTGAAAGTGGCGGATGGCCAAATGGAGAGCCAGCAGCTCCCTGTCGAACACGCTGTATTTACATTCGCTATCGCGCAAGGTCCTGCTGAAAAAGGCGAGGGGTTGCCAAACCCCAGCTACATGTTGCTCCACGACCGCCCCTATTGCCACATCTGACGCGTCAGTGGTGAGCACTATGCGGGCCATTGGGTCTGGGTGTGCCAACAACGCAGCCTTTGCCAAGGCTGCTTTCACCTCCGAGAACGCTTGGTCCCGCTCCAGGGACCACTCGACCTTATCCGCGGGTTTCTTTTTTTTGAGCGCGGCATACAGCGGCTGCATGAGCTGCGCCACGCGGGGGAGAAAACGGTTATAAAAATTCACCATTCCCAAGAATTCCTGCAACGCCCTGACCGTCTGCGGCCGGGGAAAATCTGTCACCGCGCGCACTTTGTCAGGAAGCGGAACTGCTCCTTCGGGGGAGACGCGGTGTCCTAAAAAATCGATCTGCGCCACCCCGAACTGACACTTCGCTGGGTTGATTATTAACCCGTGATCTCCCAACCTTCGGAAAACTGTGGCCAGGTGTTTTTCGTGTTCATCTTCGGACGCGCTGGCTACCAAAATATCATCCAAGTCGACGAACACGAAAGGGAGATCGCGAAGCACCGCGTCAATCATGCGTTGGAACGTCTGTGCAGCCCCTTTAAGCCCGAATGTCATGCGTAAAAACTCGAATAGGCCGAATGGAGTTATTACCGCTGTTTTGGGTATGTCCTCAGCGCGCACTGGGACTTGGTGGTAACCGCAGACCAAATCTATCTTAGAAAAAACACGAGCCCCTGCCAAATGAACGGAAAAATCTTGGATATGCGGGATTGGGTAGCGGCCGTGCGCTGTAGCGTTGTTTAACCTGCGGAAATCCCCGCAAGGTCGCCATGATCCGTTCGCTTTCGGGACCATGTGTAGCGGGGAAGCCCACGGACTGTTTGAACGCCTGATAATGCCCAACCTCTCCAGGTTGGCGAACTCCTCGCGCGCTATGGCCAGTTTAACTGCGTCCAAGCGCCAAGCTTTTGCAAAAACGGGCGGTCCGGTAGTGGTAATAAAATGCTCCACCCTGTGTTTAGCGACTGTTGCCGAAAATGTGGGGACCGTGAGTGCTGGGAACTGAGTGAGCAGTGTGTGGAACTTACCGCTTGCAGCTGTGACGTTGGCTTGTGCTGTTGGCGGGGCCACTCGCGCTGTACAGGGGATAGAATCAAAAGAAAGTGCATTAACCAGGCACCTGTTGGCGAGATCAACCAACAAACCATGTGAGCACAAAACATCAGCCCCCAACATATTGAAATTCCCTGCTGCTACAATAAAAGTCCACTCAAATGTACGGCCGTGTAGAGACAGAAGCAGAGTCTTCTCACCAAAGGTCTTAATCTCCGAGCCGTTCGCTGCTGTCACCCAGGGACCTCTGGAACCTGCTAGTCTGTCCGCGTAGGAAGGGGTGATGAAACTCAACTGGCAGCCTGTGTCCACGAGGAACTGCCTCCCCGAGCATGTGTCCATCAAGTAGAGCAGCTTGTTCTCCTCCCCAAGGGCCGCGGTTGCTACCGACCCCCCGGTCTTGGCATTTCCCGAACGCTGAAACTGGCACGGTGGTACACACTTGCGTGCCCTCTCTGCGAAACGGCGATGGTAGAAACAAAGGACGTCTCCTCCACTTTCCCTGGCTCTCGCCGCCGCCGTCGTCGGTGGGTCTGCTACTGCTGCCCCTGGCCCCCTGCCATCTGCGGTCACGCGCCGAGTTTCACTGCTGCAGCCGTGGCCACGCGCTGTCTGCTGGCGTTGACAATTCGCTGCGCCTCCTGGGCCAGAGAGCGGTAGTCCCACTGGGCCAACAACGGCGAACTGGTCAGGGTCGCTCTCGTCGCTGACGGTAGGGTCCCGAGGAAGAGGTGGGTGAAGATGAAGTGGTCGTCATCTGAGCCTTTCAACCTCAACAACTTCTCCATAAGGTTCCCAGGCATGTCATTTTCCAACTCAGTAAGCGCCAGGAGCCTCTCTGCTCGCTCCTCAACCGAGGGGGTGAAGTGCTGGATGAGTGCAGCCTTCAACGCGCCGTATTTGTCGCTGTCTGGCGGCTGGTCGATCAGGCTCTCCACATGCTGGGCCGTGTTGTTGTCCAGTTTTGCGACGACGTGGTAGAACTTTGTGGCGTCTACCGATATCCCCCGGAGGTTGAACTGTGCCTCAATCGCATTGAACCAGGAGCGCGGATTGTTTTGCCAGAAGTCCGGTAGCTGGACTGTAGCGGCATTCGCTTGGCTGGGGGCTCCTGACAAGGCTGGCCCGGGGGAAATCTCCTCTCGCTGCATGCTCGTCTTGGGTCACCAGTGTGGGAATGTGGGAAGGACGAGACAGGTTTCTCTCAAGTCATCTTTATTCACATTCACCAACATCTCAAAGAAGAAAGAGAGCATTACAGGGAACTCTCGTCCTTAAATACCAGGACTCTCACAGTTCACAAGTCATTGCATCACAGATCACATTGCATTATAATTGCCAGGAACAATGCATCTCCTCTCTCTGATATCACCCCCACAGTCTACAATGCATCTACTCCTTAATCCTTTAATAACACCCCCACAGTCTCAAGCCTTGCATACCAAAGCTAACATCCTTGCAGCTTCCTGTCGTCTCCAAGGAAGCTCTGTCTTTGTTCTGATCTAAAATGTGAGGTCTTACATCAGTCACAAAGTAGGTCACATATGTGTGGCCCCCACACCTTTCAATTTTGTCTTTATTAGAGAAGTGACATAACGCACGGCTCAGGAGACGCACACACACAGGCTTAGAGTAGTTCAAAGAGTTTATTAACAGCAGGAGTGAGTGAGTGCGTGTCTGCGGGATGTAAATGTGTTGGTGATGGTGTCTGCTCCAGGCACAGAGGCAGGTGACCGTACAGCCGAGCAACCCTATGGAGAGAGCACAGGGAGAGGGTGACGGGCATACACCAACACAGGAGGGATTTATGGCGAGAGAAGGACTTACTTGGTGGGTCAGGACAGCTGGCACAACAAGGGGGCGAAGCCCGGAAGACAGCCACCTGGAGAGCTCTGTACAGCAGCGAGGATTGGGCGATGGAGTGGAGATGTCCGCCGCTGGGGAATCCACCTGTGCACAGGGGAGAAGACTGAAGAAAAGAGGTAAGCGATCTTCTTACCAAAATGGTGACGCTGAAGGGAAGTATGCTCACAACGGTGAGGGACGAAGTCTGACGGCTTCAGGCCGAGCCTCCGGGCGAGACGGCCTTTATCCCTCGCCGCTGATGATTGTCAGGTGCGTGAGCAGGTGGCGCCGCTGATGAATGGCGCGGCGTGACAGTACTCCCCCCTCTAGCAGCGCCTCCTGGCGATGGCTCATCCGGGTGCGCTCGGTGGAAGTCCGCGATGAGCGATGGGTCCAACACAAACGACGGGGGCACCCATTGTCGATGCTCGGGCCCATAGCCCTCCCAGTCCACCAGGTATTGCAACCCACGACCTCGGCGCCGGGAGTCCAGGATGGAGGAGACGGACCAGGCCGGATGGCCACCAATCATCCGGGGCGCGGGTTGCGCCGCAGGAGGAGGGCAAAGGGGGTCAGTGACTGCCAGTTTCACCTTCGACACATGGAAAGTGGAATGGATGCGGAGGGAGGGGGGAATAGCCACGCGCACAGCCACCGGGTTGATGATCCGGGTGATGGGAAAGGGACCCATGAATCGCTGTGCCAGCTTCCTCCTCTCGCCTTTTAATGTGACGTCCTGGGTAGACACATACACGAGTTGCCCAACTCTGTACGCCGGGGCAGGTCTTCTGTGCCGGTCCGCCACGGTCCTGTTGCGCTCCGCCGTGCGTAAAAGCGCATGACGCGCGGCAGCCCAGGTGGAGCGGAACTGCCTAAGGTGCGCCCTAACAGAGGGGACAGTCACCTCGTTCTCCTGCGCTGGAAACAGCGGGGGGTCGTAACCCAGGGACGCCTTGAAGGGGGACATCCCCGTTGCAGAAGAGCGGGCGGTGTTGTGGGCATACTCCACCCAGGCGAGATGGTTGCTCCAGGACGTCAGCTTGGATCTAGTAACACAGCGGAGCGCAGCCTCCAGCTCCTGATTGGTCCTCTCACACTGCCCGTTAGACTGGGGGTGATGGCCGGAGGAGAGGCTCACCTTGGCTCCGATGGCGTTACAAAAGGATCTCCAAACCTCGGATGAAAATTGGGGACCCCGGTCCGAGACCACGTCCACCGGAACCCCGTGCAGCCTGACCACGTGTTGGACGAGGAGGCCCGCCGTCTCCAGGGCAGTAGGGAGACCTCGCAGGGGAATGAAGTGTGCAGCCTTGGAGAAACGGTCCACAATGGTCAGGACGGTGTCAAAGGAGTTGGAAACGGGGAGTCCGGTGACGAAGTCCAGTGCGATGTGCGACCAGGGCCTGCCGGGGACGGGCAGAGGCTGGAGCAGACCCGCTGGGGGGGCATTTCCCGACTTGCTGGTGGCACAGATTGGGCAAGCCCGGGCGTAGCGGGCTGCATCCCTCCGCAGGCCTGGCCACCAAAAGGACCGTTGGAGGAGGCTGATCATCCGAGAGGTGCCGGGATGACAGGTGAGCCGGGAGGTGTGGAGCCAGTGGATGACCTCTCCTCGGACCGCAGATGGGACGAACAGTCTTCCCTCCGGTCCGCCGCCAGGATCAGGTTCCACCTCCTGCGCCTTCCGGATCTTGTCTTCAATGTCCCAAGAGATGGCACCGAGGACGCACGACCTGGGCAGGATAGTGTGGGGCGTCTCCTCAGCCTCCACGGGGGTGAACTGCCTAGAGAGGGCGTCAGGCAGGCCGTTTTTGGAGCCCGGCCTGAAGGTGATCGAGAAGCGGAACCTGGCGAAGAACAAAGACCAGCGCGCCTGGCGGGCATTCAGGCGCTTGGCAGATCGTAAATACTCTAAGTTCTTGTGGTCCGTCAGGACCACAAACGGCAGGTCCGCCCCCTCTAGCCAGTGGCGCCACTCCTGTAAGGCGAGTTTAATGGCCAGGAGCTCTCTGTCCCCCACATCGTAGTTCCTCTCCGCCGGGGACAGGCGCCGGGAGAAGAAGGCGCACGGCCGTTTGGCGCCATCGTCAGGTGACCGCTGGGATAACACTGCTCCCACTCCCGTGTCCGATGCGTCCACCTCCACAATGCACTGCAGCGCGGGGTCGACCTGGCGAAGGACCCGGGAGGAGGAGAACTCCGCCTTCAGCGCCCTAAAGGCAGCAGCGACCTCTTCAGTCCACCGGAACGGGACCTTCGGGGACGTGAGGCGGGTCAGCGGTCCGACGATCGAGCTGAAATTTGGGACAAAGCGGCGGTAAAAATTGGCGAAGCCAACAAACTGTTGCACCTGCTTCCGGGATGCGGGAGTAGGCCACTCCACCACCGCCTTCACCTTCTCTGGGTCTGGGAGCACCTGATCTTGAGCGATGATGAATCCCAGGAAGGATGTGGTCCTAGCGTAGAATTCGCATTTCTCAGCCTTCACGTACAGACGATTCTCCAGCAGTCTTTGGAGGACCCGCCTCACATGGACCTGGTGCTCGTCCCTGGACCTGGAGAAGATAAGGATGTCATCCAGGTAGACGAACACAAAAAGGCCGATGAAATCCCGGAGGACGTCATTAATGAGGCGCTGAAAGACGGCAGGAGCGTTGGTCAGCCCGAACAGCATGACGAGATACTCAAAGTGGCCGTTCGGGGTACGGAAGGCTGTCTTCCATTCATCTCCCTCCCGGATCCGGACGAGGTGGTAAGCGCTGCGTAAATCCAGCTTGGTAAACCAGGTCGCCCCCTGGAGGGAGTGAAAGGCAGTGTCCATGAGGGGCAGGGTGTAACGGTCCCTCTCAGTGATGTCATTCAGCGCTCGGTAGTCTATGCAGGGGCGGAGGGATCCGTCCTTTTTCCCGACAAAGAAAAACCCTGCCCCCACGGGTGACGACGATGGGCGAATAATCCCAGCGCTCAGAGATTCCTTCAGGTATGTATTCATGGTCTCCTTCTCCGGCGCTGACAGGCTGTAGAGCCGACCAGATGGCAGGGGAGCCCCCTGGCGGAGGTTGATGGCACAGTCATATGGTCGATGCGGGGGAAGAGACATAGCTTTCGATTTGCTAAATACCATACCCAGGTCGTGAAATTCTGGAGGCACCAGTGACAGGTCCGGAGGTGCTGTATCCGCCACAGGGGGAGCCGCGGATGGGGAGCAGGCAGCGGACTGAAGGCAGGTGCCCATACAGAAGGTACTCCATGCCGATACCCCAGCGGACCTCCAGTCCAGGACAGGGTTGTGGAGGCGTAGCCAGGGATACCCCAGGATGACGGGCGACACAGAGTTGGGCAGGACGTAAAATACCATCTCCTCCCGGTGGTTCCCTGAGATGATGACTGGGACAGGCATGGTTTGGTGAGAAACTCTCCCAAGGGAGGCACGGGAGAGATGGACCAGGGAGATGGGGTGTTTTAATGCCTGACAGCGGATGCCCAATCGGGTTGCCAGGCCTTGTGAAATGAAGCTGCCCTCTGCGCCCGAATCCACCAGTGCGTGGGTGAGGTGCCCAGTGGGATTGTGGCAAAAACGGATGGGCAGCTTTAATTGAGTGAGAGAGTCTAACCGGTTGGGATCCGCGAGGCTCCCTACAGCGATTCGCGGACCCCGCCGACTGGCTTTCCGCGGGCAACGCTCCACAGTGTGTTGGTCACCTCCGCAATACATGCAGAGGCCCAACTCACGGCGGCGTTGTTTCTCCGCAGGGGAAAGCTTGGTCCAGCCCGTCACCATCGGCTCCGACTCCTCGGGGCACAATGCTGGCGGCGCCGCCAGGGGGCGAGCTTGGAACAGGTGCGGCGAGACTCCATGAGGGCGAGAAGAAGAAGACTTCCGCCCCGAGGAGCGCTCGCGCAGCCTGTTATCCAAACTTATCGCTAAGGATGTCAGCTCCGCTAGCGTCCCAGGGATATCCCGTCCAGCCAGTTCATCCCTCAGATCACTATTGAGGCTGCGGAGGAACAGGCCACAGAGGGAGCGTTCCTCCCAGCCCAATTCCTCCGCCGCTACCCGGAAGTCGACCGAGTAGTCCGCTGCCGACCGGCCTCCCTGCTGGAGAGCGAGGAGCCGATCGACCTGGACTGTCTCGGTTTGAGAATGGTCAAAGACCTCCAGAAAGCGCCTCACGAACTGGTCATAGGTGAGGGTGGCATAACTGGGCCTCGCCATTACGGCGTAGGTCCAAGTTAACGCACGCCCCTCCAGAAGATTCCCTATGTAACCAATCCGACTGTGATCCGAGGGAAAATCTCCGGGCACACGGTGGAACACGGACTCACACTGCATAATGAACCCCCGCGCTCCGCCGAGCTTACCGCTAAAGCGGGCGGGGGTCGGAATCGGTGTGAGCCGAACCGGTGCCACCGGAGCCGGCTGGACGACCGCTGGAACAGCAGGAGCCGCGCCACCCTGACGAGCCGGGGGGAACGGCTGTTGAGGATCCAAGCGGCCCAACCGGTTAGTTAAATTCAATAATTGATTAAAGATCACCTGTTGTTGATAAGCTATTTGATCCACTCTAGCCTCGAGAGTGGAAAACCGGTGTGCGAGCCCGCCGTCCGCCGAGCCGCTCTGCTGAAGCCGTACTGACATAACGCACGGCTCAGGAGACGCACACACACAGGCTTAGAGTAGTTCAAAGAGTTTATTAACAGCAGGAGTGAGTGAGTGCGTGTCTGCGGGATGTAAATGTGTTGGTGATGGTGTCTGCTCCAGGCACAGAGGCAGGTGACCGTACAGCCGAGCAACCCTATGGAGAGAGCACAGGGAGAGGGTGACGGGCATACACCAACACAGGAGGGATTTATGGCGAGAGAAGGACTTACTTGGTGGGTCAGGACAGCTGGCACAACAAGGGGGCGAAGCCCGGAAGACAGCCACCTGGAGAGCTCTGTACAGCAGCGAGGATTGGGCGATGGAGTGGAGATGTCCGCCGCTGGGGAATCCACCTGTGCACAGGGGAGAAGACTGAAGAAAAGAGGTAAGCGATCTTCTTACCAAAATGGTGACGCTGAAGGGAAGTATGCTCACAACGGTGAGGGACGAAGTCTGACGGCTTCAGGCCGAGCCTCCGGGCGAGACGGCCTTTATCCCTCGCCGCTGATGATTGTCAGGTGCGTGAGCAGGTGGCGCCGCTGATGAATGGCGCGGCGTGACAAGAAGTTTGGCTCTTTTTCCGGCTATAAGTTAAATTTTGGCAAGAGTGTATGCTTTCCTGTAAATTCTTTGGCCTTAAAGCTTACCCAATTTGACATTCCTTTCAAAATATGCCCATTGGGGTTTAAATATTTGGGGGTCAACATTACTTGCTCTTTATCATCACTTTATTTGGCCAATTTTGCCCCCTTGATTGCTCAGATTAAGGCAGACTGTCAGAGGTGGAACTCTCTTCCTCTATCATTGATAGGTATAATTAATACCATTAAAATGAATGTCTTGCTGTGGTGTCTCTATCTATTTCAGTGTATTCCTCTTTTCCTACCCAAACACTTCTTTTAAACTTTTGACCAGATTATCTCTTCATTTTTATGGAGAGGGAAGTCCCCTAGACTAACTTTATCCTTATTACAGAAATTTACTTCTGATGGGGATCTTTCCCTCCCTAATCTTCTTTTGTATTATTGGTCTTCACATATTCATAAATTGCTATATTGGCTTCATTTTCCTGAACAGTTATGGTGTAGACTTGAAATTCAGTCTTTTCTATCTTCTTCACCTGCAGCACTGCTAACTTCTCCATTACCTTTTAACCCAGCTAAGTTTACAAAGAACCCGGTGGTTTCGTCCACTCTCAAGATATGGGCACAGTTTAGACATCATTTCAAGTTCCTGTCTCTGTCTGCGAAGATGCCACTATTCAAAAACCATTTATTTCCTCCTTCTCTTAATAATGCTTCATATCTTCTGTGGCACAACAGAGGGATTAGAATTGTTAGCAATCTTTATAAAGATGGCATCTTTGCAAATTTTTCTGACCTAGCCACTAACTTTAGTCTCCCTGCTTCCAACCTATTTCTTTATTTTCAACTTAGACATTTTGTCTCATCCCTTTTTCCTTGCTTTCCTTCACTCCTTTCTGATCAACAATGGGACAACCTTTTAGCATTTGGACTTTGTCAAAAATCTGTCATCTCCAAAATTTATAATTCTCTCATGGCACTATATTCTTGTACTGTAGTGAAAAATAAACAGGCCTGGGATCAGGAGCTGGGAATTGAGATAAGCGATAATAGGTGGGATAATGCTGTTCTCTCTGCTAGATTATGTGAACCTTGTGTCTGGTTTCAATTAATACAGTTTTAAGGTTCTCAACAGAGTTTATTTCTCAAAGTCTAGACTGTCAAAAATCTATCCCAACATAATAAACCAGTGTGACAGATGTCATGCCTCACCCTGTAACCTGACACACACGTTTTATTCCTGTAGTCGACTGCAGAAGTTTTGGATGGACTTTTTCATTACCTTGTCCACAGTTTTGGGAACCCAGATTCAAATGGACCCTTACATTGCTGTCTTTGGGATTCCTCATGTTCCCCTCCCAATAACGCCCACACAACATAAAATATTGGTCTTTACTTCTCTATTAGCGAGGCGCCGTATACTACTCCTCTGGAAATCTCTTAAACCTCCATCTATCTCTATGTGGCTTAAAGACATTGTGTCATTTATTAAAATATATAAGATCAATTCCACAATTAGAAGTAATTCAAACCTTTTTTTCCAGAAATGGAACAACTTTATTGATTATTTCACCTCTTTGCAAACATTGTAAATTATCTTCACTTTTTTCATATGTTTATAATTCATCTCCAGGGTTGTTTTTTTTTTAATTAATGTCATATGAGTGCAACAGTGCAACAGTGCAACTTTGCAACGTTTATTTTCAAATTATTTCTATACAGCTAATTTTAAGTTTAATGCAAACTTTTGATTTGTTTTAATTGCACTGTTACAGGGACATAGCAGGGTGTTTTGTGTGTTTATAATAAAAAAAGCTGTAATGTACTGTATATGTGATTGTTTATGTGTGCTTTTCTAAAAAACAGATGAACACCAAAAGTGACCTTAAAGTAGTGTTAACCCTGTGCATGCTGGTAAAAGATTTAGTGATTCACTCAATATTTACCAAAATTTTCCAAAATCAGTAAACCACATTAATCAATTAACACCCAAAAGCTTTAGGTGTTATTTAAAGTCATTGTGTTATTCTTGGTTCATTTTTTTTCTCCACAGGAAAAGGAAAACATTAACCAACTCGCTATTTCTCACCAGGATTTAAACTTGGAAAGTCAAAAGGTGAAAACATTGATTAGTCTGTGAATAAAAACTTTATAGACAACAATCAAACAAATCACCATTAACTTTAATCCTAAGAAAGCCTTGGTGACAATGTACAAAAGCAATTCACTTGTGTTTCCTAATCTGTAAATATTAAACATTTAAAAAGCTTTAAATGAGAATAGGTTTTGACAATAAAGGCAAAAAAAAAAAAAAAATCATTCCTGACTTTAAAAGAAAGTAAAAACTTATAACCTTAAATCTCTAAACAATTTAATGTTTTTATTTTGCTTTTGTGTAAATAAAATCATCACTTTAAAGGGCCACTCCACAAAATTTCAAAGCTAGTTACTGAGGACAATTCCAATACTAGGCTTTTAAAATCTCAATAAAGAGGTCAACCCACACAAAACTTAAGCTGCAAACCAAGATACAGTTTCCACAAATAAATTAACACTTCTCCCAATTTCTATAATAATTCCAAAATTTTACTTCCCTTCTTACAAGCCTGTAAGTTGGAACAAGTTCTAAAAAGGAGCTTATAGCTACCCTCACTTGTCATAAAGTACCCATCTCAAGGGCGCAAATAGGACACCAAACACTCGCTGTAGGTTGGCACATTTGTTAACTTGAAGCAGAAACAAGAATGTTCAAACAAATACAACAAAATGGAGTGTAAGATGATAATAGTGAAACACAAAGCATAAACGCTGGAGGAGAGTGGGGCTCATTGTCCAACAGTACAAAGTCAGGGAACGCCTGACAAGGGCAAAACTCAACCAGAGGACCCCGAGAGGTGTGGAGCTTGATGGCTGAGACACCAGGGAAAAAAGGCACCAGGACGGCGGACTCCAAACTCACCTCAACAGCGGGACCCACAATTGCAGACCAGCGGGCAGGAAAACGCAGCAAGAGAAGAAGAAGGACACGGCAACGGCAGAAGTTGTTATGTCCCTTAAATACACACACATCATCAAAGATAGGTGTAATCCATGAGTAGCAAAATGGACAGCAGCTGTGCAGCCCCAAAGGAATTGACAGCCGGAAGCTGCACATCGCTGTCAAAATAAACAAACTTCGTCGGCCTCCGTCGGTCTACGATGACCATGGAAGAGAATCCTAAACGTCTACTCTGCTGGAACAGCACCGCCTATGGCTGAACAGGCCGATGCGCACCGGTGTTCTATCTTCCAGCGTTGGGCGTTGGTAGGATTCAAGCCTGGGCAGGAAGATATGGAGGACAAGATGTTACCCATGCAGCATGTCCCCCCTCTCCACGTCACTGATGAATCCAAAGGAACAGCAGGACTACTATAGTTTGGCACCAGCGCCGTCGCAGGAGCTGCCAGAATGATGTTGAGCACAACAGAGAACTGCCTTAGGGGCTCCGACTCCGAATTTTTCCTCAGGGTTGACTCCTAAAGCCTTTCTCGTGACCGGGTGTGCCGCAAGGCAGCGGAGGTTTGAAATCAGGGTTTACCTTTCCCTAGATGGGCTACCTTCCCAGGTTGACGAGCCACCATCTACCCGAAGCATCTGGTTTTAAGGCGCCAGAGATCCGCCCTCGCCCCTTCTCCTATTAGTAAAAGCAGTTCCACCGGGCTTAGAGACTAAACCACACGGGCAGGCTAGGAGTTGGACTTAGTTGTCAGAGGCTTTTCGAGACGCATGCCGTAAGGAGCATTTTATGAGCACTAGGAGCTTAACCCCAGTATTGCTTCTGGCTATGACAACCTTGGAACCATAAACAAACCAGAAACATAAAAATGCAAAGACAACAGAACTCAAAAACCCTTATAATAATCTTATACATAACAGTAAACAAACAGAAAAATGCTCACAGGGCAGAGAAACTGGGCACAGCTCTAACCCGTGCCCCAGGATCATGACAGAGCCCCCTCCTCAAGGGGTGGTATCCTGACACCCCAGGGTAACATCACAGAACAAAACCTCCCGCACACATAGAAATGACCCACCCTGGGGGGGAAGGAGGAGAAACCCAGGCATGGAGGGACCATAACCAGAGCAAAAAACGAAAAGAAAACCAAAACAAAACACTCATGAACTATACTCTGTCTACCAGGTGGCAACATGGGACTCTAAGCTCAATCGATAAGTGTGCAAAACAGTTCAGGTGTTCTTCTTGAGTCCCACGACCACCAGCATGTGTGTTGGAACACCTCGCGTGGCCTCCCCGTGCCCCAGCACCAACGAAGCAGCAGGGGCAGTTCAGGCGGTCTTCCTTAGTCCCAAGACCACAGGTATCTGTGCTGGGACACATCAGGTGGCCTTCCAATACCACAGAACCAACGAAACAGAAGAAGCAGCCCATCCGGCGGTCTCCCAGCATCCCTAGACCAACGAGCCCCAGGAGCTAGGGGGCAACATCCTTCAGCAAAGGATGGCCATTCAGCGGGAACCTCTCAGGATGCACCCATGGTGGCCCAGTGCTGGGGTGGAGCTGCACCCCCGGTACCTCCAGGCAGGAGCAGAGCTGCACCCTTGATGGCCCCGGCCACGGGCAGAGCTGCACACTCGGTGGCCCCGGGCTGGAGTGGAGCTACACCCTCGGTGGCCCCGGGCTGGAGCGTTGCAGCACCCATGGTGGCCCCGGGCTGAGGGTGGAGCTGCACCCTTGGTTGTCCTGAGCTGGAGCGGAGCTGCACCCGCGGTAGCCCGGGCTGGAGCATTGCAGCACCTGCGGTGGCTATGGGCTGAAGCATTGCGGCACCGGCAGTGGCTCCGGGCTGGAGCTCTGCAGCACCTGCGGTGGACCCAAACTGGGCCATGGCTGCACCCTTGGTGGACCCGGACTGGGCAGCAGCTGCATCCTTGGAGGTCCCAGGCTGGAGTGGTGCACCCACGATGGGGGGGGGGGGGGGCAGCACGCACAGAGGTCCTGGGATGAGATGGAATGTCCACGATAACCTCAGCGGGGGGAGCTGGACCCATGACAATCTCATGTGACAAGCCTGGACCCACGGAGACATCTGGCATGGTTGGCACACCCTCAGTGACCCTAGGGGAGAGCTCAGACAATACAAGTGAAAAAACAGGGTTAGGGTCACCGGCAGTGGCGGAGCCTGCCGAGGTGAGCTCAGGTGCGGCTGTCGGCTGCACCCGACTCTCCCCTCCAAGAGCCAGGCAAGATTTCTCCAAAAGAGAGACAGAGACAGAGGAGTGCACTTGCCTGGACTCAAGCTCCACAGCCGTCCAGGACTCCGTCGATCCAGATGATGACGTCTCGGGCCCAGTCTCTTGGAGGTCCAGCTCGGGTTCCAACTCTGCTGCAGCGGCCTCTGCAGCAGGCATGATGGTGATCGCAGTCCTTGTCTCCCCAGATGAAGTGGACCACACTGGTGGCTTGTCCGGCATGGCAGCTGGGGGTCGGCTCCACACTGGCACTGGGGTCAGGTCCTCTAGAGCCACGGGCTCCTCCATCATCCAGCAGCTCAGTTCAGAGACCGGTGGACACTCAGGGACAGATGGAGGAGACACAGAGGTATCAGGTGAGAGACAATCATTAGCAGCTGGCAGAGAAAACCCAGTGGACTGCAGGGACTGTTTTTTCTCCCCAGGAACCAGGCAAGAATTTTCATTTTTTTAGTAATGGAAAACTAGAGTTCATTTGCCTGAATTCCTGAGAGGTGATGGAAACAGCTGCTGCTCCAGCGTCAGACTCCATCTTTCTGGGAGTCTTGAGAGCTGTCTGGATCGAGGGTGATGGTGTGGACTTGAGGCGGGAGTGGCGAGCCTTCTGCCCCCATGAACGTTTCTTCAGCCTGGTTTGAACTGAGGGAGAATCTTCCAACAACTCCCCAACTCGTTGTCCAGTTTCGAATATCATGGTGAGAAGAGGAGTCAGACTTGGGTATCTCCAGAGATTGGGACAAGTCTCAATGAATGCGATGTTCACAAAGCCAAAAACGGCCTCGGAAGTGTGGATGACCTGAGCCTTAGAAGCAAAATCCACAACAAGATCTGCCACCGCACACTCCTCCTCACTCAATCCTAAAACCCTGAAGTCCATGGTAGTACCCCTCTACACCTCAGACAAAAATCACAAAAAAGAAAAAAACGCCAAAACCTACAGTGGCTGGTGTCCACACTGGCCATGTCCTTCTGTCATAATGCACCCAAATAGGACAGCAAACGCTCGCTGTAGGTTGGCCCATTTGTTAGCTTAAAGCACAAACAAGAACGTTCTAACAAATACAACAAAACGGAGTGTAAGATGATAATAGTGAAACACAAAACATAAACGCTGGAGGAGAGTGGGCTCAATATATGACAGTACAAAGTCAGGGAATGCCTGACAAGGGCAAAACTCAGCCAGAGGACCCAGAGAGCTGTGGGGCTTGACGGCTGAGACACCGGGGGAAAAAAGGCACCAGGACGGAGCACTCCAAACTCACTTCAACAGCGGGACCCACGATTGCAGACCAGCGGGCAGGAAAACGCAGCAAGAGAAGAAGTAAGGACACGGCAACGGCAGAAGTTGTCGTGTCCCTTAAATACACACACATAATCAAAAACAGGTGTAATCCATGAGTAGCAAAATGGACAGCAGCTGTGCAGCCCCAAAGGAATTGACAGTTGGAAGCTGCACAGCGCTGTCAAAATAAACAAACCAAAAACATAAAAATGCAAACACAACAGAACTCAAAAACCCTCATAATAATCTTATACATAACAGTATACAAACAGAAAAATGTTCACAGGGCAGAGAAACTGGGCACGGCTCTAACCCGTGCCCCAGGATCATGACATCACTATAAAATAACACTCAAGTTTAACTCTTGACTAACAACTTCAGCTATAATCAACAACTTGATTTCAAGCTAACTGTTAAACAAATGGTAAAGCATGTCGGATCCACTTTGCAAACTGGATGACCTTCAAGCAACACTGGAAGGATTGACTTCTGACCTTATACCTGGCTTCTCCACACATGTTCAAGAAATGTCCCCCAAAGATTTGACGCAAATCACTGAAAAACTTTTGGATGGATGCACTAATAACCCACCAAAAGCAAAGGAACTCCACGGTGTGTTAGGGAAGTTCACACGAGCATTAGTTGCAAGGTCAAGAGTAGCCGAATCTAAAGCATTACACACCGAAAAAGAACTGGTGAAACAACAATCAACAATCTTTTCTCTCCAGGAAGATAACAAATCACTAATGAAAAAGCAGGATCAAGCTCGCAGAGAACATAAGATACCCAAGCTGAACATAATAATGCGTTACTAGATTTGAACCAGGTAAAGCAAGAGAAGCAATGATTGGAGGACAACAATACCTCGTTTCGGTGAGAAAACGATGAATTAGGAACTGCCCTTCAGAAGAGTTGAAGGTCAACTAGACAACACAGAATCTGACTACAAGAAATGTCAACTGCTCCTACGAGAAGCACAAGAAGGCCTTCAAGACATCAAAGAAGAGCTAGAAGATTACCATAAACAAAGAGAACCAAGACCAGAAGCCATGAACAGGCTGGTTCCATGGACAAAGGAAGGCATCCCCCTCATCAGATGGGGACTCCCACGGTGTGCGCTCGCCTGACCCGTTCGGCAAACCCGAACGACACCACGAAAGATGTCTACAAATCCCATCCGATAGAGACCTCGATAAGATCGCTCGTCACATCACCAAATTTGACCCCTCGACCAGTGGGTCACCTGATACCAGGACTTATTTACAAGACATTGACTACTACTTGCGTAAATACTCTGACGCTACGGTTGACTATCACATCTATTTGATCAAGCTAATATCTAACAGGTCGGTGTCAAATTTAATAGACCAACAGCCATTGGATATCAAGATGAACCACCAGAGACTCTACAAAGCCACTGAAAAGGAATTCTCTGACGACTGCCTACAGTCAGGGCTAGCGACAGCCCTAGCTGTGAAACAAGGTCGCTCAGAGCCCCCACAGGCCTACTACCAGCGACTCCTTTGCGCATATTTTGGATCTCAAAACACGGCAGGTATGGAAGAAGACCATAATTTTAAGGCTCTCTTCATTCAGAATCTCCATCCCATGGTCAGCCACCACCTTGGAGTCATGGCTAACCCAAGGTCAAACTCAATAAACCAGCTGAGAGAATTCCCACATTATGCATTCCAAAAACAATGACAAAATAACCAGATGCAAGTTGAGCCTACCACAGTGCTAGCTGTCAACACCACATCTGACACTCTGGACCAGAAGGGCGCCCTGAGGCCAGCCCCTGTTCCTGCACCACGGTCACATGTAAAACCGCGACAGTTCTCTAGCCAAGCTAATTTGGGTCAGAACCCGACCAAATCTTCTACATCCAGCTCAAAATCAATATCACCAAAGCCTGACTACCGTCAGAGGCCAAGCCCACCAGCTAGGTCACGAGAATATGGTACAGATACTCAGGATAACAGATATCAATTTCGAGACTCGTGTAACCGTGGTAAATGGTCACCTCCCTCGTACCGCCGTAGAAATTCAGGAAGGGAAACAAGACCTCCCTTTAGTAAGTTGGCTCAAGAAACTGGGAGAAGAAAGAAACACCCTATTTCAGTCAAGAAGACATGGAAGCTCTCAAACATCTACTAGACAAAGTGAAGAACAAGAAGGAGGACAAGAAGCCAGACGTCCTAACCATAACTATCGTGACAACCCAAAATGATCCTTCAGGGCTGCCAAAACCCGACCATAAGGAACCCCCTACTGCATCAGTGGGAGAAACAGTGGACACAACAGAGCATCCTCCATCGAACGCTCCAGAAGGGCCTGAGAACCCAACGCCGTCCAGTGTCATTCTGGTAGTCCAGCTACCTGAAAAATTTAACTCGCTCAAAACAGACGGCTCCTTAATCTGCGTTGAACCGCCAGTCCAACAATTTCTGTGTGACTTGACTGAGAGGGGGGTTGCACAAAATTTTTTTCTTTCATTGACCTTTGAAGACGTTATGATGCATGAAGCGCTACTGGATACCACGGCAGACATCACTCTAATGCCGCAGGACCTTTTTGACCACCTATGTGTCACTGCTAACCGCGCGCACAAAGACTTAAAACTACAACCTTGTTTTTTAGCTGTTCAACCTTATGCACCCTCCAACACAACTCTGTCACACATGTCATTGGTAAAGATCTCCATTGGACCCATGACCTAAATCCATCCAGTCTATGTGTCCAATCTCAACTCAATTCCATTGTTGATAGGCAAAGACCTGCTTAATCGCTTTGAGCCTTTGATAGATTTCAAGAATCTTAAACTATGGGCTTAAGTTTGGCAACCTCACCCAAATACTCTACCAGAGACAATCAAATCACAGTGCTACACTCTTGACACCTTGGACATTCCAAAAGTCACTCCACTTGTACTGCTGACCCAACCAAGTTTGACTGAAGGTGACCTTGAGGACCGGGTCAAAATAAACACCCCTTTCTATGTCACCACACCTGACAGCCCGACCTTAAATGAACACAGTTCATTCCTTTGCATCCTAAAGCCTGGGGCAGCCGACGACGAATACTGCCCCCAAGTGGTCAAAGGCCTGGTTGTGCAAAGCTTCCATGTAGAAGACATGGTACTTGCTTTCTGGGCTGACAAATCTGCCATCAGCCAGAAACGTTTTGATTCTCTGCACGAGAAATACCCTGACCTCATGGTAACTAACAAGTCTTTCCGTTTCCCTGCTGGGGCCAAATCAAACAAAACACTGGTCACCACAGGCATCTGTGCCCTCTACCTTCAGTGGAACCACAGACTGCTAACTCACCCTTTCTTGGTCATTCCCAACCTGCCACATGAAGTCTCCATTGGCAGCGACCTTCTTGTGAGACTTGTTGCTCAGGTTGATACCACAAACAATGCTTTATGGTCTCTCACCCCAGTCTGAGACGCTCACTCTAAACCAGATCTAGACACTCTAAAGTCAGGCCAGACCACCCCTGAAGCCTGCCAGTTACTGAACACTCAACACTGTGTCATACCTGCTAATGTCACGTGCTTCGTGACAACTATGCATTCAGACCAGACAAAAACTCATGCATCCTCAAGCATTTTTCCAACCGGCAACTTTGTTTGACAATCTGGGCTTAACTCTAGAGGCCATGCCCCTTCTAAGCCTAGGATCTTGAACCATCACGTTGCCGGTAAACAACCCCACGGTGGAGACTATCGTCCTGCACAAGGCCACACCCCTCGGCTGGCTCATCACCACTGATTTCCACAATTTTGAACTGACCATTCCAGTGTTAGGCAGCCTCCCTGATTCTTTTTGGGCTGACTCTCTTGAACCTGCGGTCATATACACTAAGCCTACTAAAGTCATCGCCCTTGTGTCCATGTCAACCCCTGACAAAGAATCAGTGGGACGGATTGACTTGACCAATGATGACCAAATGCTTGTCCAAGCCGTTGAACTCCTCCCATCAGCCTCCAATCAGCAAACCCCTGACAATCCCAGCAATGCTCCACCGAAACTGGTCACCACCATTGCCGAAGAGATTGCACAGGTGGTAGCTGACGCTGATGCCCTAACCTCTGACAAAGAGTGCCAAATATTTTGCCAGGTTCTTCTTAAGTACAAACCATCTTTCTCCAAAGACTCCTTGGACTGTGAGCTAACCACAATCCACTCTGTATGCATTCCTACACCACCTGACTCTCCTCCCACCTACTTCAGGCAGTACAAGATTCCCTTGGCCTCTTGTGGCCCGGTACAGGAAATAATCAATGACCTACTGGACTGTAGCATAATCAGGCCATGCAACAGTACCTTCTCTGCCCCCTTGTGGCCGGTCCTGAAACCCAATGGAAAATGGCAGCTCACCATTGACTACAGGAAATTAAACACTCAAGTTCCTCTTTCTAGGTGACATATGACTCAAGTGGCACAAGAACTTCCTAGAGTCAAAGACGCCAAACACTTCTTGATGCTGGACATTGCTTCTGATTTTTGAACTATTCTTGTCCAAGTTGAAGACCAACACAAACTGGCCTTCACATTCGCGAATCATCAATACACATTCACCTGATGCCTTTTCGGGTATGCTAACTCTCCTGCAGAGTTCAACATCTTCTTGAATAAGGTATGTCTAGATGCCAGAGACAGAGTCAATCTCATCTATGTGTCGTGGTCTGAGTGCCAATATCGTCCGCGCTTGGGTCATGCACGGTCCAGTGATGCTGAGGAGAAGCTGGAAACGTGCATGGAAATATCTGACTGGGGCATGCTTAAAGGAGCCACGCATGATCTGGATGAGTACACGGACACTGTGAACTCATATATCCACTTTTGTGAAGAGAACATTCTTCCATCACGCACCAGGGTGAGTTACTCTAATGACAAACCCTGGTTCACAGCTAAGCTCAGACAGATCAGGAAGGAGAAGGAAGCAGCGCTGAAAAGTGGAGACAGGGACTGCTACAGGGAGGTTAAATACCGGTTTAACAGAGAGCTGAAGAGGGCTAAATCTGTGTACTCAGAGAGACTCCAGCAGCAGTTCACTGCTAATGATTCGGCTTCCGTGTGGAGAGGACTGAGGCAGATCACCAACTATCGGCCTCAGGCTCCTAAAGGTCAGGATGACAAAGCCCTTTGTCAGAGACTGTCCCAACACTATGCCCGTTTTGACACCTCGTCATCTGTGTCCAACTCCCCCCCTCCCTCCAGCTCCACAGCCTCCACATTCCCTACTTCATTTAAGGCACCCCCCCCTCCTCCCCCCCTCCCCTTATCATCAGTGAGCAGGATGTGCTCAAACAGTTCTCCAGACTGAACCCGCGCAAGGCCCCCGGCCCAGACGGCGTGTCTCCCTCCACCCTGAGACTCTGTGCGAAACAGCTGGCTCCTGTATTCACAGACATTTTTAACACCTCCCTTAAGTTATGCCACGTGCCATCCTGCCTCAAATCCTCCACCATCATCCCTGTCCCCAAGAAGCCACGGATCACTGGACTTAATGACTACAGACCTGTAGCGCTCACCTCTGTAGTCATGAAGTCCTTTGAGCGCCTGGTCCTGTCCCACCTCAAGTCCATCACCACCCCTCTCCTGGACCCGCTGCAGTTTGCCTACCGAGCCAACAGGTCTGTAGACGATGCAGTCAACCTGGCCCTCCACTCCATCCTGCAGCACCTGGACTCCCCGGGAACCTACGCCAGGATCCTGTTTGTGGACTTCAGCTCCGCATTCAACACCATCCGCCCCGCTCTGCTCCGGGACAAGCTGTCCCTGCTCAACGTGCCTGACTCCCTCTGCAGGTGGATCATCGACTTCCTGACGGACCGGAGGCAGCATGTGCGGCTGGGAAAGACTGTCTCAGACTATACTAGCATCAGCACCGGATCACCCCAGGGCTGTGTACTTTCCCCCCTACTCTTCTCCCTTTACACCAACTCCTGCACCTCCAGCCACCAGTCTGTCAAGTTGATCAAGTTTGCGGACGACACCACCCTCATCGGGCTCATCTCCAACGGCGACGAGTCCGCCTACAGGAGAGAGGTGGCCCAGCTGGCGTCCTGGTGCAGCAATAACAACCTGCAGCTGAACGCTCTGAAGACAGTGGAGATGATTGTAGACTTCAGGAAAGTCACTACTCCTCTGCCCCCCCTCACCCTCTCAGGCTCTCCCATCACCACTGCTGATTCCTTCCGCTTCCTAGGCACTACCATCACCAGGGACCTCAAATGGGAGCTGACCATCAGCTCACTCATCAAAAAAGCCCAGCAGAGGATGTTCTTCCTGCGGCAGCTGAGGAAGCTCAAGCTACCCACCAAGATGTTAGTGCAGTTCTACACAGCCATCATCGAGTCCATCCTCACCACCTCCATAACCGTGTGGTACGCAGGAGCCACTGCCAGGGACAGACTAAGGCTGCAGCGCGTCGTGCGCACTGCTGAGAAGGTGATCGGCTGCAAGCTCCCATCTCTCCAGGATCTGTACATCTCCAGGACCCGGAGGCGTGCTGGCCGGATCATAGCCGATCCCTCACACCCTGGTCACGTACTGTTTGCCCCCCTCCCCTCTGGTAGAAGACTTCGGTCCATCCAGACTAAAACCTCCCGTCACATGAACAGCTTCTTCCCCTCTGCCATTAGACTGCTGAACACTAAGTGACTCTCGTGCACCATGTACAGCAGCTCAACCAGACTCATGTCAATCATCACTGTTTTCTTCCTGCATTACCGACTGCACTATATAGTTCTCCACAGTATCTGCTGCTGGCTAATATATATTTTAACTGTTGACCAGTATCACTTAATCTTATCCTACACTTTATTACATGTATAGTTTATTTCTCTTATCTTATCATGTTTAATGTTGCAGCATTGTACCGAGACAAATTCCTAGTTTGTGTACTACATGAACAATGGCAATAAACCTGATTCTGATTCTGATTCTGATTCTGATGCAGTATTTTCCTCCCATCTGGTGTGTGTGTTCCCTATGGCTCTCCAAGCTTTTATTGTGACAGTGCTCGGAGGGGCTTCCGGCTGTCAGAGCTGAGCCCTCTGACAGCTGAATTGCATTATTGATTGCCTCATCAGCTGTTCCATCCTAAGCCCTATTTAAGGGAGCAGCTGAGGGCTAAACCTTGCTGCAATCTCGTCGAACATTCCCTCGTCAAACTTTCCCTCGTCGTACATTCCCTCGTCGAACTTCCCCTCGTCAGATGTTCCCTCGTGAACAATCCTTCATCTTCATCCATTATTGTAAGTGTTATTCTGAGATTCTGTGTTCCTTGTCCGTGTTATTACCTTAGTTGTGTTTTAGCCCCCCGTGACTCGTTATTTTGTCATTTTCTCTCTTTAATAAATTGTGCAAACTCACCGGTGGCCTATAGCGTCTCATTGACGGCTCATGAGAGCCAACCATGACAGTAGACTGCAGCTAGAACGAGACGCTGGTCACCGTGAGTTTTGCCTAAATTGGACTTGTGTTTTTCTCTGTCTGGGTACCTGTGTGCTGGGAGAGTATGTCGTCACTCAGGGGCAGGGCTCGGAGCCTGGGCTACGAGCTGGTGGAGGCCCTCAACTACATTGATGGAACCCTCTTCACCACTGGCCTTTATGACACTCCCAGCAATGTACGCCGGCACCTGGACCTCACTGAAGCAATCTTTAACCGCCTTCCTCGCTACTCCAATCACCCTGAAGTCAGGGCGAGGAAGGCAGACATCTCTGCGCACCGGGAGAGACTCCGTGGGCTGGAGGGAAACTCTGGCAGGAAGCCGAAGAGAAGGCATCCTCCCTCCTCGCTTCAGGATCCCGTTCCTGTTCCCGTTCCAGTCCAGGAGTTCGCACCGCCCAGGGGTGATCCCCTAAGGATTGTAAATAAACATGCTCCTAGATGGAAATTCAGAGTAAAGGGGCGTGAAAACCCCTGGTTCTCTCCAGAACTGTCTGATGCCATTTATCAGCGTAATGTGGCTTGGGCCAAAGCCAGGAAAACTGATACTGCCAGTGATTGGTCTATTTTTAGACAACTGAGAAATAAATGCACTTTTTTTTTATTAAAAAGGCTAAATCTGAAAATTATTTATCTGTCATAACTGAGAGTCTTAATAATCCACAGAAATTTTGGAAAGTGATCAAAGGTTTATCTGTGAACAAAAGCTCTCAGGTTCTTCGTACTTTTGTTTTAAATGGCTCAGTCCCAGTTTATGATAGAACTGATGTTTTAAATTGCTTCAGTAAGCATTTTGTGTAGGGAGCTTGAAATGACGAAGCGATGTGATTTTATAAATCAAGATTTATTATCAGCTTCACCTCCCAAACATGTCTCATCTCGATGCAGAAGCAGAATCAAGCGGTCGAGCGCAGTCAGACCTTCATACTTATACCCACACTCAACAAAAGACATTGCATATCAAAGCTGACATCCCGCATTAACATAATCCCCCTCCATTGTCCTCCATCTCCTCCACCTGACCCTGGGTGGTCAGGAAGTTCGATCCAGTCTCCACCGCTGCGACTCAGTCTGTTCTTTGATCCTCGCCGGTGGTTGAGACCTCTTGTCCTGTTCTGAGGCGTGAGGTCATTCCACATATGTAATCACTAAACATTCTAATATGTCTATACATATGTAGGTATGGAATATATGATTAATATAAGCCACATTTTGTGTCATATCCCGAGCGCTACTTTGTCCACGCTCCGGTTGTACATCATCTCTGTCAGGCTTTGACAGCAGGTGTTGTCATTCGGGCTTCCCGGGCTCTGATTGGTCAGACGCTCGGGAATTCCCCGCTGTCAGAGTCTGAGCAGCTGCGCTGCATTTGCAATCGTGAGCAGCCGGCTTTAAATGCCGGCGCCAGCGACTGCATCTTGCAGCTGTCTTGTCAACTTTCCTGTCAACACTCTCCTTGTGTTCATTCACGTTTTCCCTTGGATGTAAGTGTGTTTATTGTCACAGTTATCGTTTGTGTTCCTTGCCTTTTTCCTTGTCAAAACAGTGAGCGAGCGTTCCTTGTCTCAGCCATCATTTATCATTGTTTGGCTAGTGGGTTATCTTGCTGCTAAGCCCACGCGGCTAGTTATCCTGTCCAACCCTTGCCTTGAGTTATAATAAACTGTTATGCAACTTTACTGGTCTGTGGCGTCTTATGCTGGCTCGTGAGGGCCAGCCTTGACAGTAGACAGCCGCCAGAAGGAGACGCCTTTCGCAGTAAAGTTGCATTTAGAGGAACTCTGCTCTTTCCTGTCTGGGTACGGTACCGGAATTATGCCGTCGCGGAGGGGTCACACTTGGGGGTCCAGCGACCAGCTGACCGAGGTGCTGAAGCAAGTTGATGAAATCCTCATCGCCGCCTCCGACCTCGATGGTAATCCTGACACCCTCATCGCCCCTCCCCTCCTCGGCTATCAGCCCGATGTGCACTGGTACCTAGACCGGGCTGAGGATCTGCTCGACCAAATGTCTCCCCGCTACGACGACCACCCAGAAGTCGACTTGAGGAGACTTGATATCGCCTCCCAACGCAGAATACTCCAGATGTACAAGGAAGAAGAAGCCCAGAGGCGGAGAAGTCGGAATTCCCGCTGCCTGCCTTGGGATCCTGATCCCCTCCTCGATCTAGTCCAGGAGTTCGCTCCACCTGTGACCTGTCGAAGACGTCGGCGTCGCAGCCAGAGACATTCTCAGCAAAGGTCCCGTCCGGATCTTGCTCCGGATCGCTGGTACAACTCCTTTTACCAGTCAGCTGTCTCTTCCGAGTCTCGCCAGGAGGGAACCCCCGCAGCCTGTCTCTCCGGGCCGTCTTCCTTCGCTGATTCGCCAGCGCGTCGTGCCCGGCCCGTTGTGGCTGTCACCCCCTCCTTTCCTGCATCCTCTCCAGCTGCTGGTTGTATGAGGAGTTCTGCTCCGGCGACCCCCACATCGATCCCATCTCGAGTGGCCCCCCCTCGTCCTTCCAGGGAGCCCTCTGTCACCATCCAACGGGAGGAGGAAGGAGCAACGTTCCCTGCAGCAGGTTCCATCTTCCCTCCGGGAGACGGGCAAGTACAAGTTCACTCTTTTCCCCCTGATAGTGATTTGTCTTGTCTGACTCCTGGGGGTGAGGTTTGGGGTTCGCAGCCCCCCGAGCCTCCACCACCTGCTAAGATGATTACTAAACCCGCTGCCTCTGTGTCTCCCCCCGTTGAGCGTTCTTCAACGTCTGTTGAGCGTCATCAGATGAGGAGGGGGCCTGCAGTCCTGGGGCAAAGGATCCCAGCCCCGCAGCCACATCAAGGACAGAGGAAGGGATCGGACCACTGTTTGGAACCTGCGCCGACGACGGAGCGTCCCCGGGTCTCCACGGAGGAGCAGTCCGACCCAGTGGGCCAGGAGCCCCCCACCACCACGCCGTATGAGTTGCCAGCGTGGACGATGGCGTCAGAGGGTCCTCAAGCTGCGAAAGCCTCTTTGCCAGAGGCAGATGACGACATGGCTGAATGGGAGCCAGAAGACGACCTCCTCCCGTCTGAGCCCGGATCGTCGAAGTCCTGGACGGCGTCCGAACTTGAGATCAGGCAAGTGCTCAGTGTTGTCTTTGTCTTTTCTATTTTTGAGCATTTTTGCCTGTCTCTTGGGGAGGCGAGCCAGGTGCAGCCGCCCATTGCATCTGAGCTTGTCTCGCCGGGTTCTGAAGCTACCGGTGTTCCTGATCCCGGTTCTTCTTCTTCTCCTTTTTCTTCTGAGCCCTCCAAGATCATCGGCGCAGAGCAGGCCCCTATCGCTGAGCCAGAGGTTCCGGGTTCGGAGTTGGAGGTCGGTACTGGTGCGGCTCTGACCCAATCGAGGTCCGACGCGGGTGCAGCGTTGACTCAGTCAGAGTTTGTCACCGAAATGGTTTTGAGCCAATCGGGGTCCAACACGGGTGCTGCTTCCGCTCAGTCGGAGCTCATCACCGAAGTGGTTCAGACCCAATCGGGGTCCGACACGGGTGCAGCATCGGCGGAATCTGTGTTCGTCACCGAGGTGGTTCAGACCCAATCGGGGTCCGACGCGGGAGCAGCGTCGACTGAACCAGAGTTCGTCACCAGGGTGGTTCAGACCCAATCGGGGTCCGACGCGGGAGCAGCGTCGACTGAACCAGAGTTCGTCACCGAGGTGGTTCTGACCCAATCGGGGTCTGACGTGGCTGCAGCATCAGCTCAGTCAGAGTTTGTCCCCAGAGGGGTTCTGGCCCAATCCGGGCCCACCGTGGGTGCAGCGTCGGTCCAGTCAGGATTCCCTACCGGATTGGTTCCGGCCCTGCCAGTCTCTGTTTGGGTGGGACCCGGAGATGGTGCTGCCGATCCACCGCCAAATGTTCCCCAATTAATCCCCTACCCTCGTCATGTTTCTCTCTCCCCCGCCATTGGAAGACCGTTGCCGATCTCTCTCCAGTCGTCTTGTTGGCAGTTTGATGCTGGTCGACCACCTGGAGACCTGCTCCTCCTGTTTGGCGTCCGGGGCCGGCCTCCCGATAAACAGGACTGTACATTTGGCGCCCTGGTCCATCCGCCAGAGGCATGGTCATCCTCGGCCCAGGATTCTGGTAGGCCGTTGGAACACGTCCCGCTGCCCCTGTTAGCGGTTTGGATGCTGGGGGCTGGGAGGCCTCCTGAACTGTGTTGTAAGACTGGCATCCTGGTGTGCTTTTTCCCCTTCTCTTGCCACTCAGTAGTTTGTGATTTTGGTTTTTCTTTTGGACTGAAATACTCCGCAGGTAAAGGTCTATGGTGAACTCCGATGTGTGACTTTGACCTTTTGGCCTTGAGGACTGCTGAGTTAATTTGATTTTGCTCTTTTCCTCTATTTTTGGGATCTACTATGGTTATTTTGAACTTTGTGTTTATTACGCCTATTTTGTGTTTAATGAATATATGTACCCTCGTCATAGCTATTCTCATGTTTTTGGACTACTGTTTAGTGAAGTGTTGTTTGTCTACTGCATCCCCGATCAAAGAATCCTCAGAGCAGATTTTTTTTTTTTCTTCAGACAGAATGCTATTTTGATTGTTTTGTTTTTCTTGTTGGATGCTGCTAATACCTGCTGAAATTTCTACATTAGATCGATTCTGCCAGATAGGGTTTAGTTGGTCTGATTCTAATGCAAGGGAAATGACTTTGTTCAGCTTCTGCATTCAGAGGGTTGACCATGTTTTTCTAATCACTTTAAATGAGTTTAAAGTGCGGCCTTTAAAATTCTCGGCCGCTGAGTTTCTGGTGGAGCTTGTGCACTCTGGCTGTTTTAAAGTGATGGTCACATCAGACAACTGCTTATCTGAATGGTTTAGCACTACTGGGATCTCTAAACTCTCCCAAACCGTTTTTGTTATTTCTTCCACGTGTGTAAACTCTAAACAGTCTTTTGCGTTATAAACTGGCCTTCAGAAAGGAAAGCTAACTGACAGGGACTCTAGTAGAAACCTTGTGTTTGAGACATACTTCAAACTTAACACCTGTTGTTTTTGTATTTGAGGTAACACACTTTATGGGTCGTTGGTTTGTTTTTTCATTTTTGCTCATGTGCACTGAAGGCCACTGTTCAATCACACCAGTGTTAGGTCCATAACTATTGAGGGTCTTTCTTTTGGTTGCTGTCAATTCATGAGATTTTTTTTTTCTTTCTTTTCTGTATCGGTCCAGTTATTCACTTTGTGACGTCGTTTGTACATGATTTAGCTGTTCTTTGTAATATGTGTTCCTGTGTTGTAGTTTGTTTTTTTCTCTTCTCTTCTTCTCTGCCCTCCCCTGTGAATGTGTCCCCTGGTTGTTTTTTTTTGTTTTGTTTTTTTTTGCCCCTGCCGTTTCGTCGTTGTGTTTTGGGTGGTAATTTGTCGTGTCTTTTTCTGTGAGGTTGATCCTGTTCCCCCTCCGCCTGCTTCCCCATCCACCCGCCCTGAGGTGGGGTCGGGGTGTGTGGATGTTATAGGCAACCAGGAGTTCGCCTTGAGGGGGGTCCTGTCATATCCCTTATTGCCTTGAGTTATAATAAACTGTTATGCAACTTTACTGGTCTGTGGCGTCTTATGCTGGCTCATGAGGGCCAGCCGTGACATTTTGTGTCATCTGGTTTTCTGTTTAACTCTACAGGAGCTACATCTGTGCCTCACTGTACTAATTCCCAAATGTTTTTTGGAGAACCTTTTAGACTTGTACCTTTTACTGTACAGCATGTTCATAAGGCTCTCTAAACTTTGAATCACAGAAAACCTCCTGAACCAGTCTTGATAGAGCCTTACTTTTTGAAAATGGCTGCCGATTTTATTGCACAGCCTCTTACAGTACTTTTTAATTTATCAATTGAAAACAAAGAAATTCCTATAGTCTGGAAGTCAGCTTTTGTGGTTCCTCTCTTAAAAGGAGGTGACCCAGCAGTTTTAACTAAGTACAGACCAATATCAAACTTGTGTGTCTTGTCCAAGATTCTTGAATCTCTCGTGTGTGATCAACTTAAAGAGTTTTTATACTCAAATGAACTTCTTTCAAAACTGCAATCGGGCTTTAGAAAAAAGCACAGCACTATTACTGCTGCTACAAAAGTGGTCAATGATATACTTGTTGCTCTTGATAAAAAGCAGTACTGTGCTGCACTTTTCATTGATCTGTCAAAGGCGTTTGACACTGTGGACCACACAGTTTTAAAGCAAAGACTCATCAGTTTTGGTCTGTCGGAACATGTAGTCTCCTGGTTCGCAAATTATTTGAGTGACAGGACCCAATGTATTAAATATGATGGTTTGTGTTCTGAAATTGTCAGTGTCCACAAGGGGGTGCCACAGGGTTCTGTATTAGGACCCCTCCTATTCATTATGTACATTAATGATCTAGGACAAAATGTGTCTGATGCTAGTTTGCATTTTTATGCCAATGACACAATTATTTACTGCTTTGGCTCTTCCCCTGCTAATGTTGTTGCTTCTCTGCAGAAAGCTTTTAATGTGGTGCAGCACACACTTATGCAGCTAAAACTAGTCCTTAATGCTGACAAAACTAAACTGATGTGGTTTTCAAATTTTAGGAAGAGTCCACAAATTTTTCCCACAGTGTCCACTTTTGAGGGAAATGAAATTGAGGTGGTTCACTCATACAAGTATCTTGGTATCTTGCTTGATGATGCTCTGACTTTTAAGCCCCATGTTGAAAATCTTGTGAAGAAACTTAAACTGGGTTTTTTATTTCGAAATAAATGTTGTTTTTCTTTTGAGGTTAAAAAGCGTCTTGTTACTGCAACTTTTTTATCTATTTTAGATTATGGAGACCTCTTGTATATGAACGCTTCAGCTCTGTGTCTGAGTAAGATTGACTCTGTATATCATGCTGTTTTGAGGTTTGTTACAAACTGTAGAGCCTTGACCCATCACTGTGAACTGTATTCTAGAGTGGGATGGCCCTCTTTATCCACTGGTCTTTATCTTTATCCAATCCAGTGAGGCTGACTCACTGGTACATTTTTATTTACAAGGCCATGCTTGGACTGTTGCCCCCTTACATTTGTAATTTGATCACACTGAGAAGTGTTGATTCCTATGGTTTGAGTTCTAATGATCATTTGTTGCTTTCTGTTCCATTTGCTCGTACCGAGCAGGGAAAAAGAGCTTTCATGTTCTCAGCCCCCTCTACATGGAACATGTTGCAAAAAGACTAGAAACTAACGGAACTTGTTTCATTGAACGATTTTAAATCCAGATTGAGAACACTTGAGACGGCCTCACTAATTTGTAACTGTTTTATATGATTTGTATGTCATTGTAAGTGTATTTGTGATTTTTTTTGCTGCCTCTTGGCCAGGACTCCCTTGAAAAAGAGGTTTTTAATCTCAACGGGTTTTTTCTGGTTAAATAAAGGTAAATAAGATAAGATAAGCCTTTATTAGTCCCACAACGGGGAAATTCCAGGATTGCAACAGCACAGGGATAGCAACACTCAGAGCAACAATCAGAAGGCAAGAAAAAAAAGCAAGAGCAGCTAATATACATATGTACATATTACTATAAATATATATATATACACACAGACACACAGTGCAGAGCATTGTAGCTGGATGGAATAAATATATGAGTATATAAACACACAGTGCGGAGCATTGTAGCTAGATGGAATAAATATGTAGATATATAAACACCCACAGTACGGAGCATTGCAGCTAGGTGGAATAAATATGTAAATATATAAACACACACAGCGCGGAGCAATGTAGCTAGATGGAATAATATGTAGATATATAAATACACAGTGCGGAGCATTGTAGCTAGATGGAATAAATATATAGATATATAAATATAAACACACCCAGTGCAGAGCATTGTAGCTAGATGGAATAAATATGTAAATATATAAACACACACAGTGCAGAGCATTGTTGCTAGATGGGATGAAACAGCACAACCGTCTACTTAGTTATCCTACATGGTATGATTATGTGCCCATACATATTCTCATCCTCCATAGCGACCGGTATTTTCCTAGTTGTATGCCGGAGGGGACCATTGTGTAAGTCTATTGCATCTTTTGCATTCAAAAAACTATTAGGTTGTTACGTCTTTTTTGCTATCTCTGTGAGCAGCCCTGCTTAGGTTGTACAGTCTGACAGCTGTTGGTAGGAAGGACCTGCGAAACCTCTCGGTTGTGCACCTGGGATGATGTAGTCTGCTGCTAAATGAGCTCCTCAGTGCATTCAGTATGTCCTGCATAGGGTGGAACTCGGACTCCAGCAGAGATGACAGTTTAGCTACCGTCCTTAAATAATAATAATAATAAGGAGTGAGACGTCAGTCGGGATTCCCCCGGAGAAGTTACAGCTGACAGCGGCTTCCATCCAGGACCGAGTGGCTGCAGCTCGCTCCGCTGCCCACCCCACGCAGATCATTAAGCATGTGACGGCGGCGGTCAGGCTGGTGGAGAGGAATCCTGAGCTGTGCGATTATCCAGAGTATGCCGACCTGCTTGCCTCTGTTTCTGCGCAGGAGCAGCGTTTCACTAACCTCTCCTTCGCCTCGCCCTCTGCCGGTAAATGTCATCACACAGCCACCGGTAAGCCTCAGCGAGAACCCCGTCCGGATCCAGTTCCAGGTCGTTGGAAGAACTCTACCTCCCAGTCAGAGGCTTCTTCTGCATCTCGTCAGGAGGGAATTCCCGCAGCCTCTCCACCCGGGTCATCTGTCCCTGCTGTCCCGTCAGCTCCTCATGCCCGGATCACCTCGGCTGTCATCCCCTCCTCCTCAACGTCTTCCCCGGCTGCTATGGGTGCCACAAGTTCTGCTTTGGCAAAGCCCGTCAACAGTCCATCGCGAGCGGCTCCTCCTCGTCCTCCCAGGGGGCCCTCCGTCACCATCCAGCGAGGAAAAGGAGGAACCAAGTCCACTGCAGCGGGTTCTATCGAGCCTCTATGGATCAGGCAAGTGACTTTTCATTCTGTTCCCTCACTAGGTGAATTGCCTTGCTTGATTCCTGGGGGTGGAGTTCGGGGTTCACAGCCCACCGAGCTTCCTCCACCTTCTGCAGAAATTAATTATGAACCTGCCATCTTTGTGTCTCCTTCCCCTGAGCGTTCCGCGGCGCCAGGCCTACGCCGCCGGACAAGGAGGGAGCCTGCGGGCCTGGAGAGCCTGGTTCCAGCCCCACAGCCACCACATGGGCAGAGGAGGAGGGTGGACTGTAAGTTGGAGCCTGCGCCAATGACGAAGCGTCCCCGGGTCTCCACGGAGGAGCAGTCCGACTCAGCAGGTCGAGAGTCTCCTGCCACCACGCCGTGCGGATCATCAGCGTGGTTGTCAGCGTTGGAGGGTCCTCAGGCTGTGGGAACCATCATGCCGGCTGCGGGGCCCGCCATAGCTGAGTGGGAGCCAGAGGATGTCCTTCTGCCTTTTGAATCCGGATCATCGAAGTTCTGGATGGCGACAGAACTTGAGATCAGGCAAGTGCTCTATTTTGTCTTTCTCCTCTCAATTCTGGAGCATTCTTGCTTGTCTCTCGGGGAGACGAGCCGGGTGCAGCCGTCCGCTGCATCCAAGCTCGTCTCACTGGGCTCTGTCGCTACCTGTGATCCTGATCCCGGTTCTTCTTCTTCTCCTGAGCCTTCTCCCAGGGTCAGAATCAGAATCAGAATCAGAATCAGAATCAGATTTATTGCCATTGTTCATGTAGTACACAAACTAGGAATTTGTCTCGGTGCAATGCTGCAACATTAAACATGATAAAAATAAAAGATAGAAATAAAGAACTATATATGCGATAAAATGTAGAATATGAATAAGTAATACTAGACAAAGCAATTTTTAGATATATTAGCGAGCAGCAGATATTGTGGAGTACCCCATAGTGCAGTCGGTAATGCAAAAAGAAAACAGTGATGATTGACATGAGTCTGGTTGAGCTGTTGTACATAGTGCACGAGAGTCTAATAAGTCACTTAGTGTTCAGCAGTCTGATGGCAGAGAGGAAGAAGCTGTTCGTGTGACGGGAGGTTTTAGTCTGAATGGACCGAAGTCTTCTACCTGAGGGGAGGGGGGCAAACAGTACGTGACCAGGGTGTGAAGGATCGGCAATGATCCGGCCTGCACGCCTCCGGGTCCTGGAGATGTACAGATCCTGGAGGGATGGGAGCTTGTAGCCGATCACCTTCTCAGCAGCGCGCACGACGCGCTGCAGCCTTAGTCTGTCCCTGGCAGTGGCTCCTGCGTACCACACGGTTATGGAGGTGGTGAGGATGGACTCGATGATGGCCGTGTAGAACTGCACCAACATCTTGGTGGGTAGCTTGAGCTTCCTCAGCTGCCGCAGAAAGAACATCCTCTGCTGGGCCTTTTTGATGAGGGAGCTGATGGTCGGCTCCCACTTGAGGTCCCGGGTGATGGTGGTGCCCAGGAAGCGGAAGGAATCTGCAGTGGTGATGGGAGAGCCTGTGAGGGTGAGGGGGGGCAGCGGGGTTGTGACTTTCCTGAAGTCTACGATCATCTCCACTGTCTTCAGAGCGTTCAGCTGCAGGTTGTTGTGGCTGCACCAGGACGCCAGCTGGGCCACCTCTTTCCTGTCGCCGTTGGAGATGAGCCCGATGAGGGTGGTGTCGTCCGCAAACTTGATCAGCTTGACAGACTGGTGGCTGGAGGTGCAGGAGTTGGTATAAAGGGAGAAGAGTAGGGGGGAAAGTACACAGCCCTGGGGTGATCCGGTGCTGATGCTAACAGAGTCAGAGACAGTCTTTCCCAGCCGTACATGCTGCCTCCGGTCCGTCAGGAAGTCGGTGATCCACCTGCAGAGGGAGTCAGGCACGTTGAGCAGGGACAGCTTGTCCCGGAGCAGAGCGGGGCGGATGGTGTTGAATGCAGAGCTGAAGTCCACAAACAGGATCCTGACGTAGGTTCCCGGGGAGTCCAGGTGCTGCAGGATGGAGTGGAGGGCCAGGTTGACTGCGTCGTCCACAGACCTGTTGGCTCGGTAGGCAAACTGCAGCGGGTCCAGGAGGGGAGTGGTGATGGACTTGAGGTGGGGCAGGACCAGGCGCTCAAAGGACTTCATGACTACAGAGGTAAGCGCTACAGGTCTGTAGTCGTTAAGTCCAGTGATCCGTGACTTCTTGGGGACAGGGATGATGGTAGAGGTTTTGAGGCAGGTCGGCACGTGGCATGACTTCAGGGAGGTGTTAAAAATGTCTGTGAAGACAGGAGTCAGCTCATCCGCACAGTGTCTCAGGGTGGAGGGAGACACGCCGTCCGGACCGGGGGCCTTGCGCGGGTTCAGTCTGGAGAACTGTCTGTGCACGTCCTGCTCACTGATGACAAGGGCAGGGGGGGAGGAGGGGGGGCTGCCTTTGATGAAGTGGGGACCGTGAAGGCAGTGGCACTGGGGGGAGGGGGGAGATGGACACAGCTGACGAGGTGTCAAAACGGGCATAATGTTGGGACAGTCTTTGACAAAGGGCTATGTCATCCTGACCTTTAGAAGCCTGAGGCTGATAGTTGGTGATTTGCCTCAGTCCTCTCCACAGAAGCAGAGTCGTTAGCAGTGAACTGCTGCTGGAGTCTCTCAGAATACACAGATTTAGCTCTCCTCAGCTCTCTGCTAAACCGATAATTGACCTCCCTGTAGCAGTCCCTGTCTCCACTTTTCAACGTTGCTTCCTTCTCCTTCCTGATCTGTCTGAGCTTAGCAGTGAACCAGGGCTTGTCATTTGCGTACCTCACCCTTGTGCGCGATGGAAGAATGCTCTCCTCACAAAAGTGGATATATGAGTTCACAGTGTCCGTATACTCATCCAGATCATGCGTGGCTCCTTTAAACATGCCCCAGTCAGTTATTTCCATGCACGTGCTCAGCTTCTCCCCAGCTTCACTGGTCAATTTTCTCGTAGTGCTCACAACAGGTTTAGTGAGCTTTAGTCTCTGTCTGTATGTGGGAATGAGGTGGACCATCACGTGATCAGATAGTCCGAGCGCAGCGCGGGGAACAGCGCGATACGCATCCTTCACTGTAGTGTAACAGTGATCCAGCGTGTTCTTTCCTCTGGTGGGGCATTTAATAAACTGTTTGTATCGGGGGAGATCGTGGCACAGGTTGCTCTGGTTAAAGTCGCCAACCACAATAACCAGAGAGTCCGGGAAAGTGCGCTCTGTTTGTTGAATGTGATCTGCGAGCGCACGCTGAGCCTCGTGCGCGTCCGCGTCGGGCGGGACGTAAACAGCGGCCAGGATGAATGAAGCGAACTCCCACGGGGAATAAAAAGGCTTGCAGTTAATGAATAGATATTCCAGAGCGGGAGAACAGTATTGGGAAATCACCGTTACATCAGAGCACCAGCTGCTGTTAATGTAAAAGCAGACTCCTCCTCCTGAGGACTTACCGGAGAGCTCTGTGTCACGATCAGCACGAAACAGCTGAAATCCCTCGAGGAGGAGCGCGCTGTCTGGAGTTGATTCCTTAAGCCAGGTCTCAGTAAAACAGAGGACAGACGAGATAGAGAGGTCCTTAAATCGCATCAGCAGTCTCAGTTCATCTACCTTGTTAAAGAGAGAATTGGCATTGGAGAGAAATATGCCAGGCAAAGCCGTGCACGTGCCTCTCCTGCGAAGCTGCACGAGAGCGCCCGCTCGCCTTCCTCTCCTTCGCCATCTCGCTTTTTGGGCCAAAAAGTGAACCAGATCGGCGGCAGGAGCCAAAAAAACCATGAGTAGATCCGTGGGAGTGAAAGTCCTGATATTTAGAAACTCTTCACGGGTGTAAGAGCAGGCAGACACACAATTGACGAACAGAAACATATAAAGAAAGGCGCAGCGAAACACCATGGCGGCCACTGTGGGCGCCACCTTGGATCTTGGATCTTGGTCACCGGTGCGGAGTCGATCCCGGTCGCTGTGCTGGAGGTTTCGGGTCCGGGTTTGGAGGTTGTCCCTGGTGCTGCGCCTACCCAGTCGGGGTCCATCGCGGGTGTGGCATTGACCCAATCGGGGTCCGACGTGGGTGCAGCCGCAACCCAATCAGGGTCCATCGCGGGTGCAGCATTGACCCAGTCAGGGTCCATTGTGGGTGCTGCTCCGGCCCAATCGGGGTCCATCGTGGGTACAGCGCTGACCCGATTGGGGTCCAGCAGGGGCGCAGCGCCTGTTCGGTTCGAGGTCGGTGAGGGAGCTGCAGATCCTCCGCCGTCTGCCGGCAGACTGGTCTTTCATCCTTCCCCCAATCCTTCTCCACCGGGTGCCGTTGGGGTTCCCCGTATTCGGCTCAGCTCTCCCTCGCTATCCCCCTTTCCAGGGAGGCCGACTTCGATTTCTCCCCTGCAGTCCTGGTGGCTGAGTTACGCGGGTCGGCCGCCTGGAAGACTGCCTCGCCCGTTTGGCATTCTGGGTTGGCCACCTGACCAACCAGATTTTCTGCTTGCCGACCTGGTCCGGCCGCCAGAGGTCCTGTTTCTCCGGGCCTAGGACTGGGGTAGGCCGCCCGAACTCTTCCTTTTTTCCCTGGCCAGCTATCTGGATGCTGGACGCAGGTTGACCACCAGAACTGATTGTTGTCTCATTGGACTCTGCCTGCCATCATCCCTGTGTTGTTTTCTTATTTCCACTGAAATATTAGGGTCACTCTGGTGTTTTGTCATTTGCACTATTTTGGTCTATGTATTCACCGCTATTTAGTGTGTTTTGGGTTTTTTTTCGCTCCCCTCCTCTGTCTGAGGGATGATTTGTGACTGCAACGTTGTGTCTTATGGGCCTGTGTATTTTGGTTATAGGCCTTGTTCTCCTGTTATTTGCATTTTTTGGTCCTGTCTGTTGTGCCATCCGTGCGTTATGGACTATTGTGTTTTTTTCCCATGCTCTGTAATTGCTTCGTGTTTATTTCCTGTGCTCTCCCTTGTCACTCTTTGTTACGGTTCCTCGTCTTGATGTTTTGGGTTTTTTTTCCTGTTTTGGGCGAGAACCCAAAACATGACTGCTCTAGAGGAGATCTGCATGGAGGAATGGGCCACAATACCAGCAACAGTGTGTGAAAACCTTGTGAAGACTTACAGAAAACGTTTGACCTCTGTCATTGCCACCAAAGGGTATATAACAAAGTACTGAGATGAACTTTTGTTATTGACCAAATACTTACTTTACCGAGGAATTTACCAATTAATTCATTAAATTATTTGAATTCCTTAATTCATTTGGCAGCACGGTGGAACAGTGGTTAGCACAGTGGCAGCACAGCAAGAAGGTCATGGGATCGATTCCACCCTTGACCATCGTGGGTTCGATCCCACCCCCAGACCATCGGTGACCCTTCTGTGTGGAGTTTGCATGTTCTCCCCGTGTCTGTGTGGGTTTACTCCGGGCACTCCGGTTTCCTCCCACATGGCAAAAACATGCAAGTTAGGTTAATTGGCATCAAACTGGGGATTCTAAATTGTCCTTAGGTATGGATGTGAGAGTGAATGGTTGTCTGTCTCTCTGTGTTGGCCCTTCGATGGACTGGCAATCTGTCCAGGGTGTACCCTGCCTCTCGCTCAAAGATGCTGGGATAGGCTCCAGCCCCCCCCCCCCCCCCCCCCGCGACCCGAAAGGATTAAGCGGTAGAAGATGGATGGAATTCATTAAAAAACCTTCAATGTGATTTTCTGGATTTTTTTTTTCTCATTTTGTCTCTCATAGTTAAGGTATACCTATGATGAAAATTGGAGACCTCTCTCATCTTATAAGTGGGAGAACTTGCACAATTGGTGGCTGACTAAATACTTTTTTGCCCCACTGTACACAAGCCACCATATGCTGGTGTCATTGCACTATTATAGGTAAAAAGAATAAAATGTAATAAATGATAAAATGTATAGGCTATGAATAAAGAAGTAAAGTTTTGGTTGTTTTTATGGTGACATTCAGAGTAAAAATGGCTTTTAAATAAAAACTGTTCCAACAGTCTGGTGGTGCGAGTTTTAAGTGCTCTGTAGCTTCTGCCTGAGGGGAGGATGTCAAACAGACGGTGGGCAGGGTGAGAAGGGTGTTTTAGGATGTTTGTTGTTTTTCAGAGGCAGCAGGTGGTGAAGATGTCCGGCAGGTAGTTGTGTGTTAAAAATCTGTGCCATTTTGATGACTCCTTGCAGAGCTTTCTTGTCAGCTGCAGAGCTGCTGCTGTACCACACTAGCAATCCATAGGTTAGGACACTCACTTGTGCAGTGATAGAAGGACACAAGGTGCAATATGGCCACCAAGACATCTGTGTACCGGATCTGTGTACCAGATCTAGGGACCGGAAGTGACACAAAGTTCTGTGGAAAGGACGCCCTCCTGTGAGCTGGGGACAGAAAGTTGGCCACGTTGCAGCAAGGAAAACAAAATGCAACATTATAACTGGCTAAAAAATGTTAAGATAGAAAAAGAAATGCCTTAAAACAGCAATATGGCCACCGAGTCATCTGTGTACTGGATCTGGGGACCAGAAGTGACACAAAGTTCCATGGAAAGGATGCCATATTTTAACGTTTTTTAGCCAGTTATGATCTTACATTTTGACACAAAGTTCCGGGGAAAGGACACCGTATTTTAATGCTTTTTAGCCGATTATAATGTTGCATTTTGACACAAAGTTCCATGGAAAGGATGCCACATTTTAATGTTTTTTAGCCGATTACAATGTTACATTTTGTTTTCCTGGCTGCACACGAGGGCGTCCTTTCCATAGAACTTTGTCACTTTCGGTCCCCAGATACAGTACACAGATGACTCGGCGGCCATATTGCCATTTTAAGGCATTTCTTTTTCTATCTTAGCAATAGATTTATAAAAACCTTTCAAGTCACTTTTAAATGCTGTATTTTAATGTTTTTTTAGCCGATTATAATGTTACATTTTGTTTTCCTGGCTGCTACGTGGGCAACTTCCTGTCTCCAGCTCACACAAGGGCATCTTTTCCATAGAACTTTGTGTTTCTTCCGGTCCCCAGAGCCAGGACACAGACGACTCGGCGGCCATATTGCCACTGCATCCAGGTACTCTTGGAGATTTGTCTTCCTGAGTATTCTCAGGAAGTATAATCTTTGCTGTGCCTTCTTCACCAAACCGTTTGTGTTTTTTGTCCATGTGAAGTCCTCTGAGATATGCATGCCCAGGAACTTGAAAGATGACACCTGCTCCACATGCTCTCCATTTATCACCAGTGGTTGGTGGTCTTCTGAAAGTCCATGATGAGCTCTTTGGTCTTTATGGTGTTTAGAACCAGGTTGTTAACTGCACACCAGTCTGATGACCTCCGCACTTCCTCCCTATATGCTTTTTCATCTCCTCTACTGATTAAACCAACCACTGTCATGTTGTCTGCAAATTTAATGATGATATTTGTGTTATGGGTTGGTGTACAATCATATATGTATAGTGGGTAAAGGAAAGGACTTAAGAAGAAGCCATTTCTATTGTCATTCAGTCAATACAGCCAATCATGTACAGTAGAACAAAATTACATTTCTCCCATCTACAATGTTAATCACATGTAGAATCACAGGGGTCGCAGCGCTGCTTTGCAAGGCGCCACCACAAACAACTCCTCCTTCCCCCATTCTATTCCGCTGAGCACCAAGCTAGAATGTGGGAAGTACCATTTTTTTAAATGGTCTTTGGTCTGACCCGGCCGGGACTTGAACCCCCAACCTCCCAGTTGTGGGGTGGATGCTCTATCAACCAGGCCACCATTCTGGTACTAGGCCACCACTCTGTAATTGTCATGGCCGCCAATCACGGCACCTGTGCACACACCTGCCTGTCATCTCCTGTGGCCTATTTATTCCATCCAGGACCAGTGCTTGGCACAGAGTCGTCTGGTTTCCTTGCTGAATCCTTCTACGCCTGCCTCTGTGCTTCCCAGCACTCTACGCTTCGACACATCGGCTTTCAAGCCCTGCTGAACCCTGTCCGGGCCGGTTCCACCCGGACCATCTGCACAAGTAAGCCTTCACGCTTCTCACCCTGTCTGCTTCCCCTGTGCACAGGCAGAGATCCGCGGCAGTGGTCCTTCATTCCTTCCAGGCAGGGGACTCACTCTCTCACCTCCAGCTCATCAGCCTCCAGCGGGCACTATCTTCCTGGCTGCGGCTTCAGTGCTACCTAAGCTCTCCTCAACATCCTTTGACAGTAAGCGCAGTTACACCTCTAGAGCTGCATAGGCTAAACTGCAAATTAATGGCCCTTGTCTCTTTTCAGGGTTGCCAGGTTGTATGGTGCTCTGCCGGTCCCAGCTGGAAATTACAGATCGCACTGCACCACATTACACTACACACCCTGCATGCACGCACCCGTTCACTCACTGATTCAATAAACTACGTTAATTGTATCTATTCTGAGTAGTGTCTGCTCTGTGGTGTCACCAATACCATGTCAGTTATGTCTGGAACTGGAGTCAAAAAGGAGAGCAATAGAGGAGCTGAACACACGTTAATTGTAATACAGGGCGCAGGGCACCTGACCACACATACAGCTGCAAGCAGAGGCAAAGGCGGAAGAGGACAGAGGCTGTCCCCCTACCTACAGCCCTTCTTATACACACGGGGTTGGCAGAACCGGAACATGAAGCCACCACCCCATGCCACACAAATAAGATCTCCAAATATAATGCAATATGAACAATAAATAACTACACTACACCCCCCCCCCCCCCGCAAAAAAGGTCCAAAATACACATACAATCAGCCCACCCCAATTTGGAACCCGAACCATCCGCTAAGCATAACTGTACTAAAAATCACAAAAGGGGCCGATGGCATTCACACAAAATAACAAAAATTAGTGGGGATGGGTAGATTGCCGTCCTACCCCCCACACGGCGAGGCGGGTTATTCTGCCGTCTATGATATATAAAAGTCCTATTAAAAAAAATTACTGCCGTGTCTCCTACTTAAACAAAACACCAAAATAATCCCAGAACTATAAATACATATTAACAACTAACACCACACACAGACGTCCATGACTCGTTAAGGATGACCCGTGGTCCCCCAGACCCTTCACCAGTCAGTCCGCCCCTGGAGGTAGCCCTCCTCCCGGGCCACAGCTGGCCACCTCAATCCCAGTGCGCCTTCTCCTCCACATCTCCAAATGCACCAATCGTCCGGGGCCATGCCCAACTGCCTTCTTTGGGTCATTGGGATGACGCCACGAGCCATCCGACAGCAGAAGATAACATCACGTCACTCGCCCGTCACCTGCAGCCGGCCCTGGTATTGCTCCATCTTCCGCTTTTCTCTCACCCGCCTGGACCTCGCCTTCGCCCGAGTCCGAACCCAGTCCGCGACTCCAAACGGGGCCCTGCATGGCCTGCGGTGTTTCCGCCTGGCACTTGCTCTCCCAGTGCAACTTGGTCTTGGCCTGACTGCTTGTAAATCCGCTGCGGTCCCTGCCGATGTGGCCCTGTGTTCACTGGCTCCGGGAACACCTGTGACCATCTTTTGGGTACCGCTCGCCGCCACAGGCTCTCCCCCATGCCACCTGGTACCCTCGTCCAGGGCGACTTGGACACTGCCACCGGGGCCCTCTCGCAGCAGCCCTGAGCGTGACAAGGCCTGTACACTTTCCAGAGTGCCCAGCAACTGTTCATCCCACACAGCATCGTCCCGAACTCTCGGAACTGGTCGGTCCCACAGTCCACAGCCCAACCACTCTTTCCCAGCACTACTCCTGATGGAAAACCCGAGGCCATAAAATAGGTTGCAGCCCATGATGTTCATGCCACGGGCCATCACGATGAACTCCACATCGGCCATCTCCGCTGACTTATACCAAGTCGTCAGTCTGACGGTACCCACCGTGGCCAGCCGTCCTCCTCCACAACCTCAAAGTGGCGCTGAGTCACCTCCAATTCTGTAGTGGGGAAAACATTCTCTAACTGTAGCCCAGTTCAGCAGCGAACTCTCCGGCCCCGTGTCCATCAGCATCAATACCAGTACTCTGTCCAACTCTACCGTGCAATGTGTGTGCCCACTAGTACTCAGGGACACAGTATGAATCACTGTCGGGGCGAGAGGAGTCAAACTCTTGTGCGGGCTATCTTGTTCCACTGACTGGCACACCCTTGCAAAATGATGTAGATGGCCACAATTGCTGCAGCACTTTCCTCTTGCCGCACACACTCTGGCCTTGTAGCGCTGTTTCATGGACCCACAGCCCATACACCTGGGCTTTCCCCAGGGCAGACCTCATCCGTACAGCATTGGCCCTCTCGGCGTCATCCTCGACACTCCCATCCCTGTCCGGGTCCACTACCTGTGTGGCCATGGAGGATCCCAACTCTCAGAATCAGAATCAGAATCAGAATCAGGTTTATTGCCATTGTTCATGTAGTACACAAACTAGGAATTTGTCTCGGTACAGTGCTGCAACATTAAACATGATAAGATAAGAGAAATAAACTATACATGTAGTGTCTCGTGGTGACAGACGCTCACATAGCTCCCGAGTTAGCTTATCCGCAGCCCCCAGCTGGACAGCCAACTCGACAGCCTTGGCCAGCGTCAACTCACCCGGAAATATGAGCAGCTTAGAGGGGACTGCAGTACAGTTGGTGTGTTCCGCCAACTGGTGACGAACCATTTCCTCCTCCAACAGTCCAAACCGACACTCAGCGGCTAGCTGCCTGAAGTCTAATACAAACCACTGGATGGGTTCGCCAACCTGTTGGCGGCGCTGTCGGAACTTAATCCTCCAGATGATGATGTTGTCCGGCCCCTGAAATGGCGTGCCATGAGCTCGACCACTTCTTCATAACTGTCCACGTCACCAAGCGTGCCCAAAATCCTCTGGTCCTCCATTTCCAGGTTGTGCACAAGCAATGCACGTGCCCTCAACTTCTCCATCAACGCCACCATATACGTTTTAAAGGCTTTGTACCACTGAGGCCATGGCACAGACAGCTCACCTGGGAGCTCCAAGAAATGGTAAAATGGTAAATGACGTTTACTTATATAGCACTTTTCTTCTCATCTAGGATGACCAAAGCGCTTTACAGGTCCTGCAATCCACCCATTCCCACACACATTCACACACTGATGGCGGCAAAGCTGCCATACACACAGGCACTAACCAGGCCACCAGGAGCAACTGGAAAGAAAGAAAGGCTGAATTGGTGCTCCACACACTTCCACGGCTTTTCTTCTCATCGCCAAATGTTATGTCTGGAACTGGAATCAAGGAGGAGCGCAATAGTGGAGCTGAATACACTTTTATTAATACAGGGCGCAGTGCACCTGACCACACATACAGCCGCAAGCAGAGGCAAAGGTGGAAGAGGCCGCCCCCCCACCTGTAGCCCTTCTTATACGTACGGGGTTGGCAGAACCGGAACATGGAGCCACCACAACTGTGCCACACAAATAAGAGCTCCAAATATAATACAATATGAACAATAAATAACTACACTACACACCCCAAGACACAGCCTTTTGGAGCACCTGTACTAAGAGACAGGGAAGAGGAAGGTGTGAGGGCCCATCTTAACTAGATAGAATGGGCACACTTAACAGTTAAATACTCCAAATCCAGGGAGCAATGTCATGAACCTGGGTTTGGTGGTCCCAAACCCAGTTCTGAATTGTGGCTATTTTGGCCCGTTTCTCTATTTATTTTCCATCAAGCGCTTCAGGGATTCCTTTGGGTCCTCCACTCCCTGACAGCTCAGACACGCCCCTTCCTCCTGTCAGTATCACCAGCTGTTCTTTATAGTTGGTGTTTCACACACATACACACGCACACCTCACTCCATTCACACGCTCTGACACTCACTCATGCACACATGTTTTCAATTTGTTCTTGTCACGCCCCTTCACACCAGCGGTCTCTTCTCTCGTTAGTATTATGATTACTTAAACACTGTGTTAATGAGAAGAGATCGCTGAAGCATTGTGCTTCATACACGGCAGCATGTACCTCCATGTATGCAAGTCGCCATTACCTATGTTTCTCTGTCAGCCTGCCTCATTCTCATCCACCGGACTGCACGGACTGCCCCGGATCACTCCAGCACCGTAAGTTTATGTTTGCCTTTCACCCCGTGCCAACAGCAGCTCTGCGGCACTAGGCATTCCCCTCCCCGGGCTGTAGAGCATCCAGGTGGCGTCCCTGTATGTCTGGTGGCTTAAACTCAATCATTCCAACTCTCTGTGCTAACTGTGACTGTTTACTGGACTTATTATTTGGGGTTTTTGTCAATAAAGTGCACGAATCTACTCCTGTGCGTGGGTTTTTCATTCTGCCCTCCGTGTGCCGCATAATGGCGCACGAGGGATCATAACAGAGCAATGAGTATCAATGACCTTGGCATTTGTGCACCAGCTGTTACTTGTACTGTATACATACATAGCCTTCCCTCTCTACTTTTACCAGAGTCACTTGTCCTGTCAGCTTGGTGTGTAGCGAGGCCTGCTAGCTGGATAGCCTTCTCAAGGATCGTCAGTTTCAGCCCCGTATCCATTATCACAAAAACACAACAGTCCTGACTGTTCTTCTGCGCCGATATGGTGAGTTCCAACTCCTCCTGTTACGTATGGCTCTTGCGAGCCATAAATAAGAGCCAAGGGCTGACCGGTGAGTTTGCGTTGTTTATTAATGATAACAGAAAGGAACAAAGGAAAGAGCCTCGTGGGGCAAAACACAAACAATACAAACATCATCATTGGCTCCATCGATCTCGAAAGATCATGGGGGGGTTTTGTGCCTTGGGTCATCATTCAGGGAGATGCACCATCGGGCGTGGCTGTAGAGGCCGATACGAGATCTGCAGGTCCTGCCGCAGCCGTTGCAGATAAATTCTTCACAGTGTAGTGGGGGTCTCGACAGTCTCCTCTGTCTGCGGAGTCTCTTCTTGTAAGTGTATGTGTACAAACATACACTTACAAATAATGATGATGGATGAGAGGAGGACTGGAGCCGGACGTAGGGGTTCCAGCCTTACCCACACCGAAGAAGAGCGTGGATAATATGCGCGAGGTCACAGCACTGAATAATCAGGACTGCTCCCTTTTATAGTGGTTGACAGCGCCTCAGCTGATGAGAGGTAATTGGCCACCAGCCGTCCCATAGAGCTTGACAGCTGGAGGCCCGCTGAGACGCTGTCAAAGCAAGAGCTGGGCTGAGGAGGAATATGGTCTGAGCGCCATGACACCTCCATCTTGTTGGATAATGATCGTACGTTTGCTATGAAGAGGCTCAGCAGGGGAGGTCTGTGTGGGTCCCGCACTAGCAGAGGCGGACTTACCATTAGGCAAAGGTAGGCAACTGCCTTAGGCCCCGATCTGCTAAGGGCCCTGATCTACTAGGAGCCCCATATAACTTTTTAAAATGTTTAGCATATTTAACATGATGTCTGATAAAGTAAAGAAACACAAGTATTTACAAAAACAGCAAATCAAACCATTAACTTCTTCCCCCCTTCTCTTCAGACTGTTGGACTCTTCTTTGTTGTCTCTGATCCATGTGCATGTGCATATCTTTAGTTACATTGTAAACAAACCGTACAGCTGGAATAGCAGCAAAATGAAATAAAGATATCTGAGCAGTGCAGACAAAAGGAGAAAAAGGGAAGAGCACAGAAATTTTTTTATCAAAGCTATCGAACAACCTTTTTCACTTCAACCAACGAGGAGACTAACTCTCCTGAGGAGCAGATAGAGCAGTGCTGCTTGTATGAGCACACATGTTCCTGACGAACATGAGCCACTTGTTGTTAATGACGAGGCAGGGGCGATACCAGTTGCTGACAGTACAGGTTAACAACAAAATGTTTAACTATTTTTTTCTAATTGCAAGGTTTGCTGAGGCCAAGGCTCAACAAGGTTAAGTTTAAATATGACCAACTGTGTTCCCCAACCATGCACAGGATATCTGCAGCTTCACAGCAGATGACATTACATAAGATTAAATATAGTAATTTTGAGTGTCCATAAAAGAATTCAACCACTGTTCTGTTTATCCTGTTCATTATTGGAGCAATGGGCTAATGTTTTCTTTGAATGTCCCTACCGGAGTGGTGGTTCACTTGGTAGAGCATCCGCCCTACACCCGGGAGGCAGGGGTTCAAATCCCGGCCGGGTCATGCCGAAGACCATATAAAAGCGGAACTTCCTGCCATCCAGCTTGGTGCTCAGCAATAATGGAATGGAGGAGGGAAATCTGTGGCGGCGCCTTGCATGGCAGCGGCCCTCTGATTCTACATATGGGGTGTGTGTGATTAACACTGTAGACAGGAAAAACACAATTTCATTCTACTGTACATGATTGGTTGAATGACAATAAAGGGTGATTTTTATTCCCCTCTATAGCTTGTTGAGAGCAAACTGGTGAGAGAATGTACAACAAACTTGACCAACAAATAATCTTTAAATGATAATAAAAGCATTGGAAATGAGAATAAAATGGACAGAAAGAGAGAAGGAAGAAGACGAGAAGGATGAACAGTGAGGAAAAATAAAGACAAAGATGAGGAAGTGATGAAAAAGACTGAAGATGAAGAGAAAAAAGGAAGAGAAAGTCACAAGTGAAGAAAAAAGAAAAAAGTATGCAAATGGCTCAAACAGGTTCATTTTGTCTTAATGATAAAACTGATATTGTTCTTCTGTTAAGACAAAACAAAGAGAGGTCTCATACCTTTGACATGTTTCGACTAGCATCTGCAGATTAAAACAACCATAGTCTCTGAACTTTTACTGCTGACATGGGATTGTTCTATTATCCCCACTCTGTCAGGAAACAATCAACAGATTGAAAGAGTGGAGTTGTGGAAGAAGAAAACAAATGAGACAGCGAGCTGGACGACACATGAACTTTATTCTTCTTCCAACATCAAGTACAGGAAACACTTTAGCTGGGTCTCTGGGCGCCTCCTTTTTATAACCTTTATGTCTGTCCCACGAGACCCAGGGAGCCAAAACAATACAATCAGTGGACAAAGACATGCGTGGCACATTAGCATCATATAACGTCAGTCCCGTGTCTCACACACTCTCTTCCTTCAGCGGCTCTGGCATCTCCTGAATTCCCTGGGGGGGGGGGGGGCAAATAGTGCTTTCTGTTACGTCTGAGACCCCCCGGTGCCACTTCCTCCTTCAGTCCTTTGTTCCATCTTCCCCCGGCTTCCAACTCTGGGTGGAGAACCCCCCACGCAGTGCCACCAAACAGCCCCCCCCCACCCCGAACACGCAGAAAGGGCACTAACCCCCCGTCCTTTGGGCTTGAGCAGGCGCCCATAGTGGCTGTAGTGGGGGGTCGCCTGTCCGGTAGAAACACCCTGCTGGCGAGGTGTGCAGGCGGGCACATTAGTCTGTGGAGGGAAAAAGGGTGGGGTGGGGGGACATGCTAGCTTCCCGAGTGCAGGTCTCTACCGAGGGAACACCAACTTGCAGAGCCACCGAAAGTGGGCGTCCGTGCCGGGGAGCTTGGGCCAACACCGCTTGCTTGTCTGCCAACACAAAAGCGGGCTTCAGCCTGTCAATGCAGACGGTTTCCCTACGCCCCCCCAAGTCTAACACAAAATGCTTTGCCCCAGTTTCCAGCATCCTGAACGGTCCGTCGTAAGGTGGGTGCAGCGGGGTCCTGTGTGCATCATGCCTGAGAAAAACAAAACTGGCATTCTGTAAGCTTTTCGGGATGAAGGTGCGAGGAAAACAATGGTGGGCTGGGCCCGGCACATAAACAGCCTCCGTACTGTGCAAAAATTGTGCGGGTGGATTGGCCCCAGGCGCAGGGTTTTCCGGTAACAACTCCCCAGGGATCTGCAGCGGCTGAGAAAAAACGAGTTCTGTCGGGGAGGCTGCCAGATCCTCCTTAGGTGCGGAGTGCAACCCTAAAAGAACCCAGGGCAGGCAGTTGACTCAATTTGCATCCGTGAGCGAAGCTCTGAGCGCTGCCTTAAGTGACCTATGAAAACATTTGCATAACACATTAGCCTGGGGGTTGTACGCAGTAGTATGGTGGATTTTAACCCCCAGGCTCTGGGCCATCACAGACCAGAGTTCCGAAACGAAATGCAGACCCCTGTCAGAAGTGACGTCCAATGGGGATCCAAACCGTGCAACCGAAGCCGGCAAAAAAGTGTGAGCCACTTCCACAGATGTGGTGGAAGCCAGCGGGGCCACTTCAAGCCAGCGTGTGTTGTGGTCCATGATTGTTAAAAGGTGCCTGAAAACTTATAATGGTGGGAGGGGTCCCACCAAATCCACGTGGACGTGGTCAAACCTCCTGGCTGGGATTTCAAATGGCTCGAGTGGGGCTCTGGTGTGCTTGTGCACTTTGGCCCGCTGGTATGCAACGCATGCTGCAGCCCACTCTTTCATGTCCTTGCTCAAACGCGGCCAGACAAATTTCACCCCCACCAGTTAAACTGAAGCGCGCACGCCGAGATGCAAAAGGGAGTGGACTGACTCAAAAATGTGGCAGCGCCAAAAGCTCAGAACCACCAGGCGCGGGCAACCGGTGGAGACGTTGCAAAGCAAGGGAGGGCACCCTTCTTGCACCACCCTGCTCTCCAGCTTTAACCCAGTAGGCGCAGACTGGAGTGCACAAATGTCCACGTCCCCAGTTTGCTCCGCAGCCATGGCAGGGAAATCTATTCCCATGCAGACAGGGGAGACAAATGCATGCGATCAGCCACGGCGTTGAGCTTACCAGCAACATGTTGAATGTATTGCTGCCAGGCCAACCACAGATCCTGTCACAGGTAGCAAGAGTGCGCCCCTCCCGTCCTGCCTCATATTCACCAACTCATCACAGCACCTGAAGCAGAAGACACACCTGCACCCGCTCATCAGCCAGCATATTTAAGGAGGCTCTCTCCACGCAGTCAACGCTGGCTCTTCTGGGTATACTGTCCACAAACAGGGAAGCAAATTTAAGCTATAAGTGTGAACACGTTGTCTCACCTTATTTCTCTTCCTTCTTCAGGTTGCTGCCACTGTGTAGGTGTGTCTCTTGGACTGCGTGCGCTCTCCTGCCACATCTCACCGTCCTCAGCTCCTACTCCACCTGGTCAGGCACCATCAGCTCATCTTCCCCCCTTACCCTACTGGTTCATCTATTCCTCGCTAGGTCCTGCCGGTCATCCCTGGATTTCCCAAGGAAGTGGCAATTTGGCTCGCCCATTTCCCGTTACTCCATTCCTTTGCTCACAGCTCTTGTCTTCACAGGGGCATTCCTCTGGCGAGTGACTGTTTCTGCAGCTGTGGACTTTGGTTTTTGGTATTTAATAAAACTTTCAAACGTGCCCCTCTGTGTGGTTCCTCCTGTGCTTTGGCATCGTGCACGCGTGCTGTCAGGCTTTATTAATCATGATAGAACGAGCCAGGCAGGAAGATAGTGCAGCCGGTGCCTCACCACAGGAGCTGTCAGCTGTGGATCGCCTAGCAGCGACCGAGAACCAGCTCGCTGTGTTGATGCAACAGGTATCAAATATGATGAAACTTTGGGCTACAGCGCCTCCTCCACACCCCCCCCCCCAGCCTGCTCCGTGCACTACTGTGTGCCGTACTACCTCCGTTCCCACACCTTCCATGTATGCGGGGGAGGTGGGAAATGTAAGGGTTTTCTAATTCAAGTTCAAATGTACCTGGAGCAGGTCGGGGAGGAGTACCCGGACGACGGGGCCAAGATCCAATTCTTTAATCTGTTGCTCAGGGATCGAGCCCTGGATTGGGCACGGTCCACATTAGACAACCCCAAGGGGCATCGGTATACATCTGAGCAATTTGTGGCCGCATTCTCCAGTGCGTTTGGCCGGACCGAGAGTCAGGGCAACGTAATGAGCCGCCTGATGATGCTCCGCCAGGGCACCCGGTCTGTGGCCGAGTACTCGGTGGAGTTCCGGGTTGTTGCGTCTGATTCGGGGTGGAATGATATTGCGTTACGCAATGCGTTCCTCCATGGGTTGAACGATCAACTCCGTGATGATCTGGTGGTTCACCCTGTCCCGGAGACTCTCGACGGTCTCATAGATTAGGCAGTTTGATTGGATAACCAATACCATGAGTGTGCGAAGGAGTGCGAGTCCTCCTCTCACCCGCTCGCTGAGCGTGTGTCCGCCGTGGTTACTGGCAATGGTGACACCAGCTCTTCGCCCGAACCGATGGCACTCTCTTTTTTTTTTGTTACTTATTTGTACCCGTAGGTAGACTTGGTTTGCAGTCTGGTGACAAGCCACCGGCTGCTGGTTGCTGCGTGCGCGAGCGCCCTAAACCTACATGTTTTGGTATGCGGGAGGAAACCGGAGAAATCCCGGAGTAAACCCGCGCAACACGGGGAGAACATGCAAACTCCACACAGCTCACTGTTGGTCAGGGGCTGGGATCGAACCCACGATCTCATGATCCCCGCGGTCCCCCGGCCGAGGGTAAAACTGTGCTGCCACAGTGCTAAACCACTGCGCCACCGTGCAGCCCCCTCTCTCGGCACTTGATCGATGATGAGCGAAGGCGAAAAGCTGGCACGTGCACGTACTGTGGTTTAACAAACCACAGTCTGGACGAATGCTGCCAGCAGCTAAAAGACACAGCCCATCAGTAACCATGAGGGGTCTGGTGGGCGGGTCCAAATCTTCTCCCCCCGGTAATTTTTCAATTTCGGCCCTCTTGCAATTGCTGGGGGCCGAGAGGAGGACTGAGTCACTGGTTGACTCAGGGTCAGAGGGTAATTTCATGTCTGCTGAGTCTGTCAAGCAGGTGGGCATTCCCACATGTAAATTGCCCCGTGGTCAGAGGATCACAACTATATCTGGCCATGAGGTCACTGTGGTCGCTCGCAGCACGGTGCCTATATCCATCCTCCTTTCCGGGAACCACCGGGAGGAACTGTCATTCCTGGTTCTCCCTATATCATCTTCCCCGGTGGTTCTTGGTTATCCGTGGCTCCACAAGCATAACCCCATGATCAATTGGAATAAAAACACCATTTCTGCCTGGAGCCCACTTTGGCCCACTGTATGCGTTCAGCAGAGTGTTCCCCATCTCTGTCTGTTTCCCTCTACCCGGCCGAGCCGCCGGACCTCAGCCTCGTTCCCCAGGCATATCATGATTTAGCCGAGGTCTTTAGCAAATCAAGAGCGTTGTCGCTGCTGCCTCATCGCTCTTATGATTGTGCTATCGACCTCATCCCGGGGGCGAGGCTGCCGTCCAGCCGGCTGTATAGCATTTCTGGCCCGGAGAGGGAGGTGATGGAGCAGTATATTAAGGAATCGCTGAACGCTGGCCTTACTTGGCCATCTTCAGCTCTGCTCGGAGCCGGATTCTTCTTCGTCGGGAAGAAGGATAGCTTGCTGCGCCCATGCATTGAGTACCGGGAGCTCAACGCTATTGCCATCAAAGATAAGTACCCTTTGCCTTTGATCAACTCAACGTTTGAGCTTCTTCAGCGCTCATGGGTTTTCACCAAGTTAGACCTCAGGAACGAGTATCATCTGGTCCGCATTCGCAAGGGCGATGAATGGAAGACGGCTTTTAAAACACACCAGGGGCAATTCAAGTACGTAGTGATGTCATTCGGGCTCACTAACGCCCCTGCTGTCTTCCAGCGGTTAATAAATGACGTCCTCCACAATATGCTTTACCAATTTGTCTTTGTCTACCTTGATGATATTCTCATTTTCTCCCGCTCACCAGGGGAACATGAGGTCCATGTCAGAGCTGTTTTACAATGGCTCCTGGAGAACCAGCTTTACGTTAAGGCTGAGAAGTGTTAACAAGGCCAGGAGTTCCTGGCAGCGCAGGGCGAAGGATGGGGCTGCATGAAGGAATCTGATCAGACCTAAATGAAGGTTCAGGTTCAGGTTCAGTTTACTTTATTTGTACCCGCAGGTAGATTTGTTTTGCAGTCAGGTGACATCTGTTATGGACTGAGAGCCAATTTCATCCGCGCTCGGGTTGTCCAGTATTTTCCCCATTTCATCTCATTTCCGGCCTTGTTATTGTGGCCTGCACCAGGGCTCTTATTTTGACAGTGTCACGACGGGATTTCCGGCTGTCAAAGATGAGTCGAGTTGTGACAGCTGTTTGTCATTTCATTAATTACATTTCTCTTTCCTGATTGGTGTTGATTTATCATTTAAGGGAGCACATGAGGCTGAAGCACATGAGGCTAAACACGATAAAAGTACTCAAGGCTCCACCAATCAGGACATAAGACAAAGAGATAAGAGAAAAAACAAAGAGATAAGAGAGAAGGGTCATATTAAAAAAAGTTAAAAACTAAGTCAAAGAGATTAAAAACTCAATAAAAGTCTGAAGTCTAAAACCCATTAAAAGATTTAAAACCCATATAAAAAACCTACAAAAACAAATATAAAATAAAAATTAATAAATAGATAACTAAATTATGTGCAATATATTGTTACATCTTGTTCAACTCTTTGACAGCAGCAGGAACAAAGCTGTTTTTGTAGCGCTGGGTTTTACATTTTGGGACAATAAACCTCCGTCTGGAGGGGAGAAGCTGAAAGTGGCAGTGCAAAGGGTGGGAGTCATCATTTAAAATGGAGGAAGCAATCCTCTGTACCTGTCTGGTGTACAGGGATGTCGTGCTCAGCTGTAAATGAAGACCTAAATGAAGCAGTCATTGTCGCCTGCGACAGACTGCGATGATGATGACAATGATGATGATGATGATGATGATGATGAGAAGTGTGAGTTCTCCACTAGATCTACCACCTTCTTGGGCTTCATCGTGGCTGAGGGGGAGCTGATTGCCAACCTGGCCAAGGTGAGGGCAGTGCTAGATTGCCCAACTCCCCACTCCTGTAAGGAGCTTCAACGCTTCCTCGGGTTCGCAAACTTTTACTGCAGGTTCATCAGGAACTATAGTGGGGTGGCACTGCCCTTGACGTAGCTGACCTCCATTAAAGTCCCCTTTCGGTGGACTGAGGCAGCTGAACAGGCGTTTGCCAAATTAAAGGACCTGTTCACAGAAACACTTATCTTGGCCTAGGTCAACAAGCAGCTCCAGTTTGTCCTTGAGGTGGATGCGTCTGATTCGGGGGTTGGCGCTGTGCTGTTGCAGCACACACCTGACATAACGCACGGCTCAGGAGACGCACACACAGGCTTAGAGTAGTTCAAAGAGTTTATTAACAGCAGGAGTGTATGAGTGTGTGTCTGCGGGATGCAGATGTGTTGGTGGTGGCGTCTGCTTCAGGCACAGAGGCAGATGACCGTTCGGCCAAGCAACCTTGAGTTGTCAGGATAGCTGGCACAGCAAGGGGAACGTAGCCCGGGAGACAGCCACCTGGAGAGCTCCGTGCAGCAGCGAAGGATGGGCGATGGAACGGAGATGTCCGCCGCCGGGGAATCCACCTGTGCACAGGGGAGCAGACTGGAAAAGGAGGTAAGGGTTCTTACCCAGAATAGCGATGCTGAAGAAAGGAATGCTCACGGCGGTGAGGGAACGAAGTCTGACGGCTTCAGGCCGAGCCTCCGGGCGAGGCGGCTTTTATCCCTCGCCGCTGATGAGGATCAGGTGTGTGAGCAGGTGGCGCCGCTGATGAACGGCGCGGCGTGACAGTACTCCCCCCTCTAGCAGCGCCTCCTGGCGATGGCTTATCCGGGTGCGCTCGGTGGAAGTCCGCGATGAGCGATGGGTCCAACACAAACGACGGGGGCACCCATTGTCGATGCTCGGGCCCATAGCCCTCCCAGTCCACCAAGTATTGCAACCCACGACCCCGGCGCCGGGAGTCCAGGATGGAGGAGACGGACCAGGCCGGGTGGCCACCAATCATCCGGGGCGCGGGTTGCGCTGCAGGAGGAGGGCAAAGGGGGTCGGTGACTGCCAGCTTCACCTTTGATACGTGGAAGGTGGGATGGATGCGGAGGGAGGGGGGAATAGCCACGCGCACAGCCACCGGGTTGATGATCCGGGTGATGGGGAAGGGACCCATGAAGCGCTGTGCCAGCTTCCTCCTCTCGCCTTTTAGGGTGACGTCCTGGGTGGAAACGTAGACAAGTTGCCCAACTCTGTACGCCGGGGCAGGTCTTCTACGCCGATCCGCCACGGTCTTGTTGCGCTCCGCTGTGCGTAAAAGCGCATGACGCGCGGCGGCCCAGGTGGAGCGGAACTGCCTCACGTGCGCCCTAACTGACGGAACAGTTACCTCGCTCTCCTGCGCTGGAAGCAGCGGGGGGTCGTAACCCAGGGACGCCTTGAAGGGGGACATCCCCGTTGCAGAAGAGCGGGCGGTGTTGTGGGCGTACTCCACCCAGGCGAGATGGTTGCTCCACGATGTCGGCTTGGATCTTGCAACACAGCGGAGCGCAGCCTCCAGCTCCTGATTGGTCCTCTCACACTGCCCGTTAGACTGGGGGTGATGGCCGGAGGAGAGGCTCACCTTGGCTCCGATGGCGTTGCAAAAGGATTTCCAAACCTCGGATGAAAATTGGGGACCCCGGTCCGAGACCACGTCCACCGGGATCCCATGCAGCCTGACCACGTGTTGGACGAGGAAGCCCGCCGTCTCCAGGGCGGTAGGGAGACCTCGCAGGGGGACGAAGTGTGCCGCCTTGGAGAAACGGTCCACGATGGTCAGGATGGTGTCGAATGAGTTGGAAACTGGGAGCCCGGTGACGAAATCCAGTGCGATGTGCGACCATGGCCTGCCAGGGACGGGCAGAGGCTGGAGCAGACCCGCTGGAGGGGCGTTTCCCGATTTACTGGTGGCACAAATTGGACAAGCCCGGGCGTAGCGGGCTGCATCCCTCCGCAGGCCCGGCCACCAAAAGGACCGTTGGAGGAGGCTGATCATCCGAGAGGTGCCGGGATGACAGGTGAGCCGGGAGGTGTGGAGCCAGTGGATGACCTCTCCTCGGACTGCAGACGGAACGAACAGTCTTCCCTCCGGTCCGCCGCCAGGATCAGGTTCCACCTCCTGTGCCTTCCGGATCTTGTCCACAATGTCCCAAGAGATAGCTCCCACGACGCACGACCTGGGCAGGATAGTGTGGGGCGTCTCCTCAGCCCCCACGGGGGTGAACTGTCTAGAGAGGGCGTCAGGCAGGCCGTTCTTGGAGCCTGGCCTGAAGGTGATAGAGAACCGGAACCTGGCGAAGAACAGAGACCAGCGCGCCTGGCGGGCATTCAGGCGCTTGGCAGATCGTAGGTACTCTAAATTCTTATGGTCCGTCAGGACCACAAACGGCAGGTCCGCCCCCTCTAGCCAGTGGCGCCACTCCTGTAGGGCGAGTTTAATGGCCAGGAGCTCTCTGGCCCCCACATCATAGTTCCTCTCCGCCGGGGACAGGCGCCGGGAGAAGAAGGCGCACGGTCGCTTGGCGCCATCGTCCGGTGATAGCTGGGATAACACTGCTCCCACTCCCATGTCCGATGCGTCCACCTCCACAATGCACTGCAGCGCGGGGTCGACCTGGCGAAGGACCCGGGGGGAGGAGAACTCCGCCTTCAGCGCCTTAAAGGCAGCATCGACCTCTTCGGTCCACCGGAACGGAACCTTCGGGGACGTGAGGCGGGTCAGTGGTCCGACGATCCAGCTGAAATTCGGGACAAAACGGCGGTAAAAATTGGCGAAGCCAACAAACTGTTGCACCTGCTTCCGAGATGCGGGAGTAGGCCACTCCACCACCGCCTTCACCTTCTCTGGGTCCGGGAGCACCTGGTCTTGGGCGATGATGAATCCCAGGAAGGATGTGGTCCTAGCGTAAAACTCGCACTTCTCAGCCTTCACGTACAGACGATTCTCCAGCAGTCTTTGAAGGACCCGCCTCACATGGACCCGGTGCTCGTCTCTGGACTGAGAGAAGATCAGAATGTCATCCAGGTAGACGAACACGAAGAGGCCGATGAAATCCCGGAGGACGTCATTGATGAGGCGCTGAAAGACGGCAGGAGCGTTGGTCAGCCCGAACGGCATGACGAGATACTCAAAGTGGCCGTTCGGGGTACGGAAGGCTGTTTTCCATTCATCTCCCTCCCGGATCCGGACGAGGTGGTAAGCGCTGCGGAGATCCAGCTTGGTAAACCAGGTCACCCCCTGGAGGGAGTGGAAGGCAGTGTCCATGAGGGGCAGGGTGTAACGGTCCCTCTCAGTGATGTCATTAAGTGCTCGGTAGTCAATACAGGGACGGAGGGAACCGTCCTTCTTCCCTACAAAGAAAAACCCCGCCCCCACGGGTGATGACGATGGGCGGATAATCCCAGCGCTCAGTGATTCCTTCAGGTACGTATTCATAGTCTCCTTCTCCGGCGCCGACAGGCTGTAGAGCCGACCAGATGGCAGGGGGGCCCCCTGGCGGAGATTGATGGCACAGTCATATGGTCGATGCGGGGGAAGAGACATAGCTTTCGACTTGCTGAATACCATACCCAGGTCGTGAAAATCTGGGGGCACCAGTGACAGGTCCGGGGGTGCTGTATCCGCCACAGGAGGAGCCGCGGACGGTGAGCAGGCAGCGGACTGAAGGCAGGTGCCCATGCAGAAGGTACACCACGCCGACACCCCAGCTGACGTCCAGTCCAGGACAGGATTGTGGAGGCGTAGCCAGGGATACCCCAGGATGACGGGCGACACAGAGTTGGGCAGAACGTAGAAAACCATTTCCTCCCGGTGGTTCCCTGAGATGATGACTGGGACAGGAATGGTTTGATGGGTAACTCTCCCAAGGGAGGCACGGGAGAGATGGACCAGGGAGATGGGGTGTTTGAGCGCCTGACAGCGGATGCCCAATCGGGTTGCCAGGCCTTGTGAAATGAAGCTGCCCTCTGCGCCCGAATCCACCAGTGCGTGGGTGAGGTGCCCAGTGGGGTTGTGGCAAAAACGGATGGGCAGCTTTAATTGAGTGAGGGGACTTTGCCGACTGACGTCCGCGAGGCCCCCTACAGTGACTCGCGGACCCCACCGTTTGGCTTTTGTGGGCAAAGCTCTACCGTGTGTTGATTGTCCCCGCAATACATGCAGAGACCCAACTCACGGCGGCGCTGTCTCTCTGCCAAGGAGAGCTTTGCCCAGCCCGTCACCATCGGCTCCGACTCCTCGGGGCACGATGGTGGCGGCGTCGCCAGGGGGCGAGCTTGGGGCAGGCGTAGCGGGACTCCTCAAGGGCGAGAAGCAGACGGCTTCCGTCCTGAGGAGCGCTCGCGCAGCCTGTTGTCCAAGCTGATTGCCAATGAGGTTAGCTCCGCTAACGTTCCGGGGATATCCCGTCCAGCCAGTTCATCCCTCAGATCACTATTGAGGCTGCGGAGAAACAGGCCGCAGAGGGAGCGCTCCTCCCAGCCCAGTTCCTCCGCCGCTACCCGGTATTCGATGGCATAATCCGCGGCCGACCGGTTTCCCTGCTGGAGAGCGAGAAGCCGATCGACCTGGACCGCCTCGGAACGGGAGTGATCAAACACCTCTAGGAAGCGCCTCACAAACTCGGCATAGGTGAGGGTGGCATAACTGGGTCTCGCCATAATAGCGTAGGCCCAAGTTAAAGCACGCCCCTCCAGGAGGTTCCCTATGTAGCCGATCCGGCTGTGATCTGAGGGAAAGTCTCCGGGCACACGGTCAAACACGGACTCGCACTGCATCACAAACCCCCGCGCTCCGCCGAGCTTTCCGCTAAAGCGGGCGGGGGTCGGAATTGGTGTGAGTCGGGCCGGTGCCACTGGAGCTGGCTGGACGGCCACCGGAACAGCAGGAGCTGCGCCACCCTGAGGAGCCGGGGGGAACGGCTGCTGGGGGTCCAGGCGGTCCAATCGGCCAGTGATAATTATCAATTGATTCAGGATAACCTGCTGTTGATAAGCTATTTGATCCACTCTAGCCTCGAGAGTGGTAAGCCGGTGTGCGAGCCCGCCGTCCGCCGAGCCGCTCTGCTGAAGCCGTACTGACATAACGCACGGCTCAGGAGACACGCACACACAGGCTTAGAGTAGTTCAAAGAGTTTATTAACAGCAGGAGTGTATGAGTGTGTGTCTGCGGGATGCAGATGTGTTGGTGGTGGCGTCTGCTTCAGGCACAGAGGCAGATGACCGTTCGGCCGAGCAACCTTGAGTTGTCAGGATAGCTGGCACAGCAAGGGGAACGTAGCCCGGGAGACAGCCACCTGGAGAGCTCCGTGCAGCAGCGAAGGATGGGCGATGGAACGGAGACGTCCGCCGCCGGGGAATCCACCTGTGCACAGGGGAGCAGACTGGAAAAGGAGGTAAGGCTTCTTACCCAGAATAGCGATGCTGAAGAAAGGAATGCTCACGGCGGTGAGGGAACGAAGTCTGACGGCTTCAGGCCGAGCCTCCGGGCGAGGCGGCTTTTATCCCTCGCCGCTGATGAGGATCAGGTGTGTGAGCAGGTGGCGCCGCTGATGAACGGCGCGGCGTGACAACACCCTCCGATCAGAAGCTTTAGTTAGTTAGTTAGGCCCATCACTCCTCCTGGAGCATAGGCCGCCGACAACACTCTGCCAGAGTGCTCTGTCCTGGACTGCTCTCTCCAGCTGTCTCCAGGTCTTTCCCATCTTCTTGAGGTCAGCATCGAGGTCTCGTCGCCAGGTGTTTCTTGGCCTTCCTCTCTTCTGCTTCCCTTGGGGATTCCACTTGAGTGCTTGCCTTGTGGTGTTACTGACAGGCTTCCTTAGGGTGTGCCCAATCCATCCCCATCTTCTACGCCGGATCTCGTCTTCGGCTGGCAGCTGGTTGGTACGCTGCCACAGGTCTACGTTGCTGATGGTGTTGGGCCAGCGTATCTGGAGGATCCCTCTCAGGCAGCTGTTCATGAACGTCTGCACTTTCCTGATGGTGGTCTTCGTTGTCCTCCATGTCTCTGCTCCATACAGTAGGACTGACTTGACATTAGAGTTGAACAGCCGGATCTTTGTGCGTGTTGACACCACCTTGGAGCTCCAGATGTTCCTCAGCTGCAAGTATGCTGCCCTCGCCTTGCCGATTCTTGCTCTGACGTCTGTGTCTGTGCCGCCCTGCTTGTCAATGACACTGCCCAGGTATGTGAAGGCCTCTACCTCTCCAGTTCACTCCCATGCAGTGTAACTGGGTCCTCATTTGCTGTTTTGATCTTGAGGATCTTGGTCTTGCCCTCGTGGATCTTTGAGGCCAACTTGTGCTGAGGTGGCTGCCAATTCTGTTGTCTTGTCCTGCATCTGCTGGTGGCTGTGGGAGAGCAGGGCCAGGTCGTCTGCAAAGTCCAGATCATCTAGCTGGTCAAACAGTGTCAACTGAATTCTGTTTCTTCTGTCTGCTGTTGACGTTTTCATGGTCCAGTCGATCGCCAGGAGGAAGAGGAAAGGTGTCAAGAGACAGCCTTGTCTGACTCCGGTCTTCACCCTGAAGCTGTCTGTTAGCTGTCCTTCATGGACTACTCGACAGGTCATTCCTACATAGAAGTTCTTGATCAAGTTGACTAGTTTGGTTGGCACCCCGTAGTCGCGAAGCAGCTTCCAGAGGGTTTCCCGGTCCACGCTGTCGAAAGCCTTCTCGTAGTCAACAAAGTTGATGTACAGCTAGGAGTTCCACTCTAAAGACTGCTCAACGATGATGCGCAAGGTAGTGATCTGGTCAATGCACGATCTGTTCTGGCGGAAGCCGGCCTGCTGGTCTCGGAGGAGGGGGTCGACGGCACCTTTCATTCTCTCAAGTAGGATCCTGTTGAAGACCTTCCATGGCACTGACAGAAACGTTATTCCTCTGTAGTTGGCGCAGTTGCTGAGGTCTCCTTTCTTGGGTAGCTTGATGAGGTAGCCCTCCTTCCAGTCTGCTGATACTTCTTTTTCTTCCCATATCTTCTCGAAGAGAGGGTACAGCATCTCTACGGTGGTCTCCAGGTCTGCCTTGAATGCTTCTGCAGGGATGTCGTCTGGTCCTGCTGCCTTGCCGTTTCTCAGTAGCTTGATGGCTTTCCTAATCTTCTCCCTGGTCGGCTTGTCACAGTTGATGTCCAGGTCAATGTCAGCAGGGTCGATGTCCGGGGGATTCGGAGGGACAGGTCTGTTCAGGAGCTCTTCAAAGTGCTCTGCCCATCTATGCAGTTGTTGCTCTGTTCCCAGGACGGTGTTCCCTTCCTTGTCCTTGACTGGTCGCTCGGGCCTGCTGTACTTCCCTGACAGTTTCTTGGTGGTGTCGTACAGCTGTTTCATGTTGTTACTAGCTGCTGCTTCCTTGGCCTCCTCTGCCAGGCTGTCAATGTACTTGCGCTTGTCTGCTCTTGCGCTCCTCTTCACTTCTCTGTTGGCTTCTGTGAAGTCTTCTTGTACCTTGGCCTTTGCTGCTCTTGTTCGGCTGTTGTTTACTGCTGCCTTCTTCTGCTTTCTCTCCTGGATCTTGCGTAGAGTGTCTGCCAATATCCACTCCTTCTGTTGGTGTCTCTTGGGGTCTACTACTTCCTGACAGGTTGACACAAGTATCTCCTTCACTTTCTGCCACTGGTTCTCGGTGGTGACCTCTTCTTCAAGCAGTTCTTGTAGCACTTGGTACTTGTTGGTGAGAGACAGTCTGAATTCTTCTCTGGTCTTGGTATCTTTCAGCATGCTGACGTTGTACTTCAGCCTCTTCGCTGTTGCCCCCATCCAGTTCTTCTTCAGCTTCAGCTTCAGCCTGGCTACCAGTAGGTGGTGGTCAGATGCGACGTCTGCTACTCTTCTCACCCTTACATCCTGTAGGGACCTCCTGAATTTCTTGGCCATGCAGATGTGGTCGATCTGGTTCTCAGTCACTAAGTCCAGTGATACCCAGGTGGCCTTATGTACTCTTCTGTGGGGGAAAGTGCTGCCACCGATAACCAGGTTGTTCATTGCACAGAAGTCTGCAAATCTCTCAGCGTTCTCGTTTATCACTCCCAGTCTGTGTCTTCCCATCACTTCCTCATATCCGGTGTTGTCTTGTCCGATCTTGGCGTTGAGGTCGCCCATGAGGATGTTGACGTCTTTCTCTGGGTACTTGGCCATGACGTTTTGCAGTCTGTCGTAAAATTGGTCCTTGACTTCTTCATAACTGTCGTTGGCTGGGGCGTAGCACTGGATAACGTTCATCTTGATCATCTTCTTCTTTGTTCTGAAGAATGCTGCGATTATTCTTGATCCATGTGCTTCCCATCCTATCAGAGCTCGCTGTGCAGGTCCTGACAACATGAGTGCGACACCTTCTGGGTGTGTAGCGTTGTCTTCTTCGTGGCCAGAATACAGCAACATCTCTCCGGTGAGCAGTCTTCTTTGTCCTGACTGTGTCCAATGAGTCTCGCTGATTCCAAGCAGTGTGAGGTTGTAGTTCTTCATCTCTGCGGCTACTTGTGCTGTTTTTCCCATCTCATACATGGTCCTCACATTCCATGTTCCGACGTTGATGGTCCTAGTCAATAGAAGGGGGGTCGGCCTTGTAGCTTCCGTAGACTCACGGCTTTCACCACACGGCGTTATATGTCCTCTTGATGAGGACCCTTCCTCTCCCAGGGCAGTAGTCTCTTGGTTTGTTGCTGGCATTTCTGTAGCATGCAGGGTTTTTACGGGGTGGGGTTGCTAGCCCCACGCCCAACCCTTCTCCTTTCTCATCCAGGCTTGGGACCGGCCATGGCGGAGTTGATCAGAAGCTTTACCCATGCGCATATTTCTCTCGTCGGCTTACGCCGGCCGAGAGGAACTATGACATAGGGAACAGAGAGCTGCTGGCCATTAAGTTGGCATTAGAGGAGTGGAGGCAATGGTTAGAGGGGGCCATTCACCCCGTTGTCGTGTGGACCGACCGCAAGAACTTTGAGTACTTGCGGTCGGCCCGCCGACTGAATGCCAGGCAGACTTGCTGGGCGCTATTTTTCCAGTGATTTAATTTTACCATCACTTACCCGCCTGGCGCCCGGAACACCAAGCCAGACGCACTATCGTGCCAGTTTGATTCCGGGGAGGTAGCCCCCCCCCCCAAACCATCATGCCGCCTTTGTGCTTCCTTGGAGCCCTTACTTGGGATATCGAGTGGAGGGTCCGTCAGACCCAGTCCCAGGAGCCCATGCCAGGAGGGTGCCCCCGGAACTGCCTGTATGTCCCAACCACCCTCCACAGTGATGTCATCCAGTGGGGCCACACCAGTCACTTCGTGTGCCATCCAGGCATCGCTCAAACTGTGGACTTCGTCCAGCAAGCGTTCTGGTGGCCCACACTGTGGCGGGACTTACAAGAATATGTGAAGGCTTGTCAGACCTGCATTCAGGTGAAATCAGACTCCTCCCCCCCCATTGGGTCTCCTCCACCCCCTCCCCATCCCTGGTCATCCGTGGTCTCATATTGCCATGGATTTTGTCACCGGACACCCCCCCACCCCCATGGCAAGAGGGTGATCCTGACCATCGTGGACCACTTCTCCAAGGCGGTTCATCTGGTGGCTCTCCTGAAACTCCCTTCGGCCTTGGAGACAGCGGTCCTCTAACTAACTAACTAACTAACTAACCTGCACTTATATAGCGCTTTTCTAGTCACAAAGACCACTCAAAGCGCTTTCATTAATACTAACCCTCTATTCTAAGGGCCTATAGGAAACAGATATCTAGGGACAATTTAGAACAGCCAATTAACCTAACATGCATGTTTTTTTGGCATGTGGGAGGAAACCGGAGAAATCCCGGAGTAAACCCACGCAACACGGGGAGAACATGCAAACTCCACACAGATCACTGTTGGTCGGGGGCTGGGATCGAACCCACGATCCCACAATCCCCACAATCCCCCGGCCAAGGGTAAACTGTGCTGCCGCAGTGCTAACCACTGCGCCACCGTGCAGCACCGTCCACTCCTCCTCCTCATTGAGTAGGTGATCCAGATCCACAGCATCCCTGTGGACATTGTGTCTGACCAGGGTCCACAATTCACGTCCCAGGTCTAAAGGGCCTTTTGCCGGACCCTGGGAATCACTGTGAGTCTCTCTTCTGGTAATCATCCTCAGAGCAATGGGCAGGCGGAGTGCGCCAATCAGTCCTTGGAGGCTGCCTTGCGGTGCGTAGCAGCCGACAACCCATCATCCTGGAGCACACATCTAACCTTGGTGGAGTACTCCATGAACTCTGCGGTATCAATAGCACCTGGACTCACCCTGTTTGAGGTGTTGTTGGGGTACATGCCACCTCTCATACCCATGGCCGAGAGGGAGGTCTCGGTTCCATCCATAGGGGCCCATGCCAACGCGTCTGGAGGTCAACTCGGGCTGCCCTGGCTTGCACCACGGAACGCACCCGGGCGGCTGCTGATAGGAGGCGGGTTCCGGTCCCTAAGTACATCATGGGACAGCAGGTCTGGCTGGCGGTGAGTCAGATTCCTCTTAAGGAGAAATTGAAAAAGCTGTCCCCCTGCTTCCTGGGACCTTACACCATCTGCCGGGTGATCAACAAAGCGTTGATCCAGCTTAAGCTGCCCCTGACCCTATGGGTGAACCCCACTTTCCACGTCGCTCACATCAAGCCCCTCTTGGCTAGTCCTCTCTGTCCCCCCCTCCCGAAGCCACCTCCCCCTCCTCAGGTCATTGACGGCCACCCCACTTACACTGTACAGCTCATATTGGATTTTCGCTGTCGGGGCCATGGTCTGCAGTATTTGGTGGACTGGGAGGGCTATGGCCCGGAGGAACAATCCTGGACTCCCTCGTTGTGAGTGCTGGACACGGAGATGCTCCGGGCCTATCATTGTGCACACCTGGAGAAGCTCTCCAGACCACCAGGAGGCGCTCCGGGGGGGGGGGGGCTGTCATGGGCAGGAAGAGTGTGCCCCTCCCGTCCTGCCTCACAGTCACCAACTCATCACGGCACCTGAGGCAGAAGACACACCTGTACCCGCTCATCAGCAAGCGTACTTAAGGAGGCTCTTTCTGTGCAGTCAACGCTGGCTCGTCTGGGTATACTGCCCGCAAACAGGGAAGCAAATTTAAGCTATAAGTGTGAACATGTTGTCTTACTTATTTCTCTTCCTTCTTCAGGTTGCTGCCACCTTGTAGGTGTGTCTCTTTACTGCTCGCGCTCTCCTGCCACATCTCACCGTCCTCAGCTCCTACTCCACCCGGTCAGGCACCAAGGCACCATCAGCTCATCTTCCCCCCTAACCCTACTGGTTCGGCTATTCCTTGCTAGGTCCTGCCGGTCATCCCTGGATTTCCCAAGTAAGTGGCAATTTGGCTCGCCCATTTCCCCTTACTCCATTCCTCTGCTCACAGCTCTTGTCTTCTCTCCACAGGGCCATTCCTCTGGCTAGTGACTGTTTCTGCAGCCGTGCGCTTTGGTTTTTGATATTTAATAAAACTTTCAAACATGTCCCTCTGTGTGGTTCCTCCTGTGCTTTGGCATCATGCACGTGTGCTGTCAGGCTTTATTAATCATGACATATCCGAGACCTTGGACATCGCGTACGTTAGTGGTTTATGACACACAAATGCGATGAACTCGTGCCCTTCTAGCCAAAACTGGAAATGGTGCGTCACCAGGTGGAGGGCCAACAATTCTCTGTTGAACATATTGTATTTGCATTTGTTGTTGCGCAAAGTACAACTGAAAAATGTGAGCAGCTGCCATGAACCGGAGATGTACTGCTCCACCACTGCCCCTATGGCAACGTCTGACACGTCCGTGGTGAACGCTATCCGTGCCGACGGGGCAGGGTGGGCTAACAAAGTGGCGTTAGCGTGCACTGTTTTGGCATTTGCGAAAGCCTGGACTCGCTCAGGGGTATACTCGATGCTTTCCGCAGGCTTCTTTTTCTTAAGCGCGGTGTACAACGGCTGCAGCAGCTGGGCTGCCCGGGGGAGGAAACAGTTATAAAAGTTGACCATTCCCAAAAACTCCTGTAGAGCCCTCATGGTCTGCCGATGTGGAAAGTACAACATGGTGTGCACCTTATCAGGCTGCGGAATTGTGCCCTCCAGCGAAATACGGTAGTCCAAAAAATCAATTACTGGCACACCGAACTGGCACTTCGCTAGGTTAACTATAAGCCCATGCACTTCCAACCTCTGGAAAACCATTCTGAGATGGGCAAGGTGCTCTTTCTGAGACGCGCTAACCACCAGAATGTCATCTAAGGAGATAAAAACGAAAGACAGGTCATGGAACACCGCATCCTTCATTCTCTGGAAGGTTTGCGCAGCACCCTTTAACCCAAACGGCATGTGTAAAAACTCAAAAAGGCCAAAAGGAGTTATTATCACTGTTTTCAGATCATCCTCCATGCACACCGGGACCTGGTGGTAACCATGGACCAGATCCACTTTCGAAAAAACACGCATCCCGGCCAGGTGCACAGAAAAATCCTGGATGTGCGGGATGGGATACCGATCATGTTCCGTGGCATTGTTCAAGCGCCAGAAATCACTGCACGGTCGCCACGACCCATCAGCCTTAGGCACCATGTGTAGCGGAGATGCCCATGGGCTGTTAGAGCACCTGACGATGCCCAGCTGCTCTAAGTTGGCAAACTCCTCCCAGGCGCTGGCCAGTTTAGCTGTGTCCAGGCGCCGAGGCTGCCCAAACACCGGCGGGCCTTTTGTGGTTATGAAATGTTCAACCCTGTGTTTGGTTACCATAGCCAAAAAAGTCGGGACCGTGAGTGCCGGAAACTGCAAGTAAATGCTGGTACTTACCCCCAAAGCTATAATGTTAGCCAATGTTGTTGACCCAGCTCCCCAAGCTGTGCAGGGCAGGGAGGTGAAAGAAACAGCATCCACTAAACGTCTGTTGGCAACATCAACTAACAACCCATAAGCACATAAAAAATTTGCACCTAAAATGGGGGCAGAGCACACAGCTACCACAAAGTCCCACTGATAATTGCGTCCGTGCAAGCATATTGTCAGCATCTGTTCGCCAAACGTCCTGATGGTGGATCCGCTGGTGGCCATGAGCTTGGGACCGCTGCCTCCTGCCGACCTGTCTGCGCTGATCGGCAGGATGAGGCTCTTCTGGGAGCTGGAGTCCACCAAAAACCATCTCCCCGAATGTGTGTCCATGATAAAAAGCAGCTTGTTCCTGTCGCCAGCGGTCGCAGCTGCTACTGACTGCTGGCCGTGCCGTCCTCCCGGCTTCTTGAATTGGCACGGCAGCAGACAGCATTGGGCATCTGAGCCGAAACAACATTGATAGAAACAGATCGCCTAGTTCCTGCATCTCTTGGCGCCCGTCCCAGCTACCATCAATGGCTCCCCGACCTCGGCTCCCTCATGGATGCTTGTGCCGCTGCATGCACCCTGAGAGCTCTGGTTGCTAAAATGATGTGGTCCGCTTCCTGCGTCAGGGCGCAGTAGTCCTTGGTCACCAGCCGTGGCGAGTTGGCCAGGATCGCCCTTGCTGTAGCAGGTAGGTTCCTGAGGAACAGGTGGGCAAACAGGAAAGATTTGTTGTTCTTCCCCCTCAGCGCCAACATGCTCTCCATAAGCTCCACAGCTGATCTGTCACCTAACTCTGAACGTGTTAGGGGTCTCTTTGCCCTCTCACTGTTAGACAGGGTATAACACATCCTCTTGAGCACTTCATATTTGCCTTGGGCTGGTGACTCCTGGAGCAGGCTTGTTACCCATTGCGTGGCACACACATCCAGCGCAGCGACCACATAGTAATATTTTGTGTTGTCCGTTATGATCTCACGGAGTGCAAACTGGGCTTCTATATGCAAGAACCACGCGGTCAGGTTGTGAAGCCAGAAGTCTGGGAGCTTGACTGTGACAGTGCACGTGGCGCTGGTGTTCTCCCTCTGGGTAGTCTCCAGGGCGGTGCTCAGCTTGCTTTCCATGGCACGTCTTGGGGTCACCAATGTTTAAGGAGAAAACAGAAGAGGCAGCGAGCTGAACGACACATGAACTTTATTTTTCTTCCAACACCAAGTACAGGAAATACTGTAGCTGGGTCTCTGGGCGCCTCCTTTTTATAACCTTTATTTCCATCCCATAAGACCGAGGGAGCCAAAACAATACAATCAGTGGACAAAGACATGTGTGGCACATTAACATCATATAACGCTAGTCCCACTTCTCACACCTGCTCTTCCTTCTGCTGCTCTGGTGTCTCCTGAACTCCCTGGGGGGCGAATAGTCCTTTCTGCTATGTCTGAGAGCCCCCGGTGCCACTTCCTCCTACAGTCCTTTGTTCCATCTTCCCCCGGCTTCCGACTCTGGGTGGAGAACCCCCTGCGCAGTGCCACCACAGAGTCATATAAGTATTTTGGGACCATAATTGATAACAGACTCACCTTTCAACAGAACATGCAAATTATTTTCTCTAAATGCCAGCAACGCCTCTTTTTTAAGGAAACTGCAGACTCCAGGTGCATCAGTCAGTGTTAACACCCTTTTACAAATGTTTTACTGAATCCATAATCATTTTCAACATCACAGCCTGGTATGGAGCACTGCCCAACATCCATCGCAAACCAATACATAAGATAATCACATTGAGCAGCAAGATAATCAGACAGGAACAGGAACAAATCACTAGCATTTACAACAGAAGGTCTAACATAAAAGGAACACAAATAGCTTCAGACTCCACTCACACACTCCACAGCCAATACACTCTTTTACCTTCAGGCCACAAATACAGATCACTCACCTTCAAGACCAACACAGCAATGTTGAGCTTTGTACTTACTTCCATTTTATTGTTATGGCCTGAGCGCCGATTCTGTCCGTGCTCGGGTTGCCCATTATTTTCCCCGTTCTTATCTGTTATGGCCGTCCAGGGCTCTTATTTTGACAGCGTCACAACGGGACTTCCGGCTGTCAAAGCCGAGTTGCGTGGTGACAGCTGATTGTCATTCCACTGATTATTTCCTCATGATTGCTTGTGCCCTATTTAAGGGAGCAGCTGAGGTTACTCCTGGCTGCGACCTCGCACAACGTTGGCCCTGTACAACGTTCGGCTGGAGTCCCTAACCCTGACTCCAGTCACCCTCTTGTTCCTTCCTGTTCTCAGTAAGTTTACTCCTTAGCCTGAGTATATTATTACTGTGCCTTGGCTGTGATTCTTTTATGTGTTTTTGCCCCACGTGGCTTATTATTTTGTCACTTATATCTTGTGTTAATAAATATGTAAACTCATCGGCTGCCTATGGCGTCTCATTGATGGCCCACGAGGGCCATCCCATAACAGCAGGTCGCAGCCAAAATGAGACGCCGGTCACCGTGAGTTTGCATTGTTTGGGCTTGAAGTTTTTTTGCTTTTTCGGCGTACCAGTGTGCTGGGAGATGGCATTGCCACGTAAGGGCTACGCTATGAGCTTGGGCTATGAGCTAATTATGGCCCTAACTGAGATCAATGGTATCCTCTCCAGCGCTCATAGTAGGCCCACCCCCAGTAGCTCACACTGGTACCTGGACCTTGCAGAGATGGTAATTAACCGCCATCCTCGCTACGTTGACCACACTGAAATCACGATGAGGATGGCGGAGATCTCGGCACTCCGGGAGAAGATCCGCGGACTGGAGGGAAACTCCGGCGGGAAGCCGAGGGTGAGACATCCCCGTTCCTCGTCTCGGAATCCAGTTCCTGTCACCTGTCCAGCCCAGGAGTCTACATCGCCCAAGTGCCGTTCCCAGCGGAGGAGGATGTCAGCCAGGATTCCCCTGGAGGAGACTCAGTGGACAGCTGTGATTTTCCAGGACCGTGTGGTTGCAGCTCGTTCTGCCTCCCATACTACCAAAGTTATGAAGCATGTGATGGCGGCAGTCCGACTGGTGGAGATCAGTCCTGAACTCCATGATTACCCTGAGTACGCTGACCTGCTCGCCTCTGTCTCCACGCAGGAGCGGCGTTTCCCTGGCCTTACCTTCACCTCGCCCTCTGCCGGTAAACATCGTCACCATGCTCATAATGGGCCTCAGCAAGATCCCCGTCCAGATCCAGTTCCGGGCGGCTGTAAGAACTCTGCCTCCCAGCCAGCTGTTGCCTCTGCATCATGTCAGAGGGGTAAGACTGCAGCCTCTGTCTCCGGGTCTTCCGTTCCTGCTGTTCCGTCAGCTCCTCGTCCCCGGACTGTCTTGGCTGTTCCTCCCTCCACCTCGACGCTTTCCCCAGCTGCTGTGAGCTCCATGAGTCCAACTCCGGCTGTCCCCGTTCCTGATCCTGTGCGAGCGGCTACTCCTTGTCTTCCCGGGGGGCCCTCCATCACCATCCAGGGTAAGAAGGAGAAAACCAAGCCCACTGCAGCAGTTTCCATCAACCCCCAGCGGAGCAGGAAAGTGCTATTTCATTCTTTTCCTTCACAGTGTGAATTGCCTTGTCTGACTCCTGGGGGTGGAGTTTGGGGCTCACAGTCCTCCGAGCTCCCTCTACATGCTGCAGTTACCAATTGTGAACCTGCATCCTCTGTGTCTCCTTCCCCTGAGCGTCCCCTGGTGCCAGGAATACACCGCCGGACGAAGAAGGAGCCTGCGGCCCTGGAGAGCCTGGTTCCAGCCCTGCAGCCACGTCACGAGCAGAGGAGGAGAGCGGACTGCCGTTTGGAGCCTGCGCCGACGATTAAGTGTCCCCGGGTCTCCCTGGAGGGGCAGTTCGACCCAGCAGGCCACGGATCCCCTTCCACCACACCGTGCAGGCCTTCGGTGTGGACTTCAGCACCAGGGAATCCCCACACTGTGACAACCATCATGCCGGCTGCAGAGCCCACCACAGTCGAGTGGGAACCAGGGGTGGACCTTCAGATCGTGGAACCTGGATTGTTGGAGCCCTGGACGGCGGTAGAGCCCGAGATCAGGCAAGTGCTCTATTCTGTCTTTCTCCTTTCCATTCTTGAGCATTATTGCCTGTCTCTCGGGGAAACGAGCCTGGTGCAGCCAATCGCTGCATTCGAGCTTGTCTCACCGGGCTCTGCCACTGCCAGCGATCCTGATCCCAGTGTTCTTTGTCCTTCTGAGCCTTCTCCCAGGGTCATCGGTGACGAGTCGGCTCCAGTCGCTGTCCTGGAGGTTCCAGGTTCATGTTTGGAGGTCATTCCTGGTGCTGCGCCGGCCCAGTCAGGGTCCGTCATGGGTGCAACTTTGACTCAATCGGGGTCCGTCGTGGGTGCAGCTTTGACCCAATTGGGGTCCGTCGTGGGCACTGTTCCGGCCCAGTCGGGGTCCATCATGGGTGCAGCACTGTCCCGATAGGGGTCCAGCAAGGGTGCAGCGCCGATTTGAGTAACGTTCGGAGATGGAGCTGCAGATCCTTCGCTGTTTGACGCCGGACTGGTCCCTCATCTTTTTCCCGATCCCTTTCTTCCTCCACCGGGTGCCACTGGGATTCCCCGTATTCGGCTCGGCTTTCCCTCGTTATTCCTCTCGGTAGTGAGGCCGCCTCCGAGTTCTCCCCTTCAGTCCTGGTGGCCTAATGACGCGGGTCAACCACCTGGGAAACTGCTTCACCGGTTCAGCGTTCTGGGTCGGCCACCCGACGGACTGTTTTCTCTGTTCGGCGACCTGGTCCAGCCGCCAGAGGTACTGTTTCTCCGGGCCAGGGACTGGGGTAGACCGCACGAACTAATTCTTTTTCCCCTGCCAGCGATCTGGAAGTTGGATGCAGGGAGACTTCCCAAACTACTTTTTCTTTGTTCCATTGTACTCTGCCTGCTGACATCCCTGTAAATGTTTTTTTCCCCTCTGTAATGTTAGGGATGCTCTTGTGTTTTTGTCTATGGACTATTTTGAACTGATGGTTTATCGCCACTCTGTAGCGTGTTGAATTATTTTTTTCTGGTATTATAGGGTACTCTACTCTGTGTTTTGTTATGTGCCTGTATTTCAGTTTTTCTGGTCCCCTCTGTATTTTGAGAGATGCTCTTTTGTTTTTCTTGTTCTCATGACCTGTTAGGTTTATTAAACTTTTTACTTGGTGTGCTGCGCTGCTTGCAGCAGGCTGAGTTTTTTTTTCCTCCTAGTATTTTTTGGGTGCAGTGTGAATGTACCTGGATTTACTCTTTTGTGTATTCTAGGCTCTGGGTTTGTCGTAGCCATGTCTGAGCCTCTTCATTTTGTGTATCGTTGTTGCCCTCCTGTTTTTTTTTCTCTGGTGTTTTTGTTTCTCTCTGTTTTGTTGGTTCTTGCCCTCCTGGCCTGTTTCTCCCTCCACCCTCCCTGGGGTGGTCTTGGTGGCCTTCTGGGGGGGGCTTGGATGTTACGTTTGCACCTGGAATGCACCTTGTGAACGGGGGGTACTGTTATGGCCTGAGCGCCGATTCTGTCTGCGCTCGGGTTGTCCAGTATTTTCCCCATTCTTATCTGTTATGGCCGTCCAGGGCTCTTATTTTGACAGCGTCACGATGGGACTTCCGGCTGTCAAAGCCGAGTTGCGTGGTGACAGCTGATTGTCATTCCACTGATTATTTCCTCATGATTGTTTGTGCCCTATTTAAGGGAGCAGCTGAGGTTACTCCTGGCTGTGACCTCACACAACGTTGGCTCCGTACAACCTTCGGCTGGAGTCCCTAACCCCGGCTCCAGTCACCCTCTCGTTCCTTCCTGTTCTCAGTAAGTTTACTCCTTAGCCTGAGTATATTATCACTGTGCCTTGGCTGTAATTCTTGTATGTGTTTTTGCCCCATGTGACATTATTTTGTCACTTTTATCTTGTGTTAATAAATATGCAAACTCATCGGCTGCCTATGGCATCTCATTGATGGCCCACGAGGGTCATCCCATAACACCATTACACTCGTGAACAGTTGATTCACTCATTCATTTTTATCTATCATTTTCTCAGATAGGGTTGTAAAAAATTCTGCCATAATCTGTTATCTGTCATTTTAATTCACTTTAATTAGATCATCCTCCATGTAATCTGTCAAATGATAGACAGCTTTCAGATTTTTAGTCATTGCTGGAAAAATTCTGTCGAAGGACAATTTTCAGTGAACGAAACCGCTGATATATATATATATATATATATATATGTATATATATACTGTATATATACAGTATATATATACTCTGTGTGTGTGTGTGTGTGTGTGTGTGTGTGTGTGTGTGTGTGTGTGTGCAGTGGGGCAAAAAAGTATTTAGTCAGCCACCAATTATGCAAGTTCTCCCATTTAAAAGATGAGAGAGGTCTCCAATTTTCATCATAGGTATACCTCAACTATGAGAGACAAAATGAGAAAAAAAAAAATCCAGAAAATCTCATTGTCTGATTTTTAAAGAATTTATCTGCAAATTATGGTGGAAAATAAGTATTTGGTCAATAACAAAAGTTCATCTCAATACTTTGCTATATACCCTTTGTTGGCAATGACAGAGGTCAAACGTTTTCTGTAAGTCTTCACAAGGTTTTCACACACTGTTGCTGGTATTTTGGCCCATTCTTCCATGCAGATCTCCTCTAGAGCAGTGATGTTTTGGGGCTGTCGCTGGGCAACACAGACTTTCAACCCCCTCCAAAGATTTTCTATGGGGTTGAGATCTGGAGACTGGCTAGGCCACTCCAGGACCTTGAAATGCTTCTTACGAAGCCACTCCTTCGTTGCCCAGGCGGTGTGTTTGGGGCCATTGTCATGCTGAAAGACCCAGCCACGTTTCATCTTTAATACCCTTGCTGATGGAAGGAGGTTTTCACTCATACTCTCATGATACATGGCCCCATTCATTCTTTCCTTTACACGGATCAGTCGTCCTGGTCCCTTTGCAGAAAGACAGCCCCAAAGTATGATGCTTCCACCCCCATGCTTCACAGTAGGTATGGTGTTCTTTGGATGCAGCTCAGCATTCTTTCTCCTTCAAACACGACAAGTTGAGTTTTTACCAAAAAGTTCTATTTTGGTTTCATCTGACCATATGACATTCTCCCAATCCTCTTCTGGATCATCCAAATGCTCTCTAGCAAACTTCAGACAGGCCTGGACATGTACTGGCTTAAGCAGGGGGCACTGCAGGATTTGAGTCCCTGGTGGCGTAGTGTGTTACTGATGGTAGCCTTTGTTACTTTGGTCCCAGCTCTCTGCAGGTCATTCACTAGGTCCCCCCGTGTGGTTCTGGGATTTTTGCTCACTGTTTACGTGATCATTTTGACCCCACAGGGTGAGATCTTGCGTGGAGCCCCAGATCGAGGGAGATTATCAGTGGTCTTGTATGTCTTCCATTTTCTAATAATTGCTCCCACAGTTGATTTCTTCACACCAAGCTGCTTACCTATTGCAGATTCAGTCTTCCCAGCCTGGTGCAGGTCTACAATTTTGTTTCTGGTGTCCTTTGACAGCTCTTTGGTCTTGGCCATAGTGGAGTTTGGAGTCTGACTGTTTCAGGTTGTGGACAGGTGACTTTTACACTGATAACGAGTTCAAACAGGTGCCATTAATGCAGGTAACGAGTGGAGGACAGAGGAGCCTCTTAAAGAAGAAGTTACATGTCTGTGAGAGCCAGAAATCTTGCTTGTTTGTAGGTGACCAAATACTTATTTTCCACCATAATTTGCAAATGTCATTCTGCTGAAGTCCGAGTTCCACCCTATGCAGGACATACTGAATGCACTGAGGAGCTCATTTAGCAGCAGACTACATCATCCCAGGTGCACAACCGAGAGGTTTCGCAGGTCCTTCCTACCAACGGCTGTCAGACTGTACAATCTAAGCAGGGCTGCTCGCAGAGATAGCTAAAAGACGTAACAACCTAATAGTTTTGAATGCAAAACTATCTATCTATCTATCTATCTATCTATCTATCTATCTATCTATCTATATATATATATATATATATATATATATATATATACAGTATATATATATATATACACAGCAGGGAAAATAAGTATTTACCACATCAACATTTTTTTCATTAAACATATTTCTGATGGAGCCATTGACCTGAGATTTTCACCAGATATCAGTACTAACCCAAGTAATCCATACATACAAAGAAATCAAGGCAACTATGTTCACAAAACAAGTTACATTTAATAAAGTGGAATGACACAGGGAATAAATAACAACTCTGGGAACTGTCAGCATGTAGAAAAAATGAATAGTATGGGTTCTTGAAACCATAATTTTTTCTCTGGAATTTACTGTTCTGTGACTATGGGGCTGTCTACGCTTATATCACCGATCACATGAATGTGCAGTAAGACGTGCGGAGGTAACAAAAAAATGACGATTTCAATACATATCTATGGCAATATTAGCTAACTTTCAACCAGGAAAATGCCAAAATTGTGTGCAGTTACTCTTATTTATCATTAAAAGTAACTTGCCTACTCTTAAAGTTAATGCGAACATGCGAAAAACACACAAATTTGCATCAGAGGGAGTTAATAGCTAAAATAGCATTAGTATAGAAACGTGTAAGCTCGGTAGAAATATTAACTCCAATCTGAGGTGTTTATCAGCCTCAGAGTAAACACTGCAAATAAATTAATTTAAAAATAAGACTGCCACTCTTTTTTTTTTTTAAATAAGACTGACACTCAGGCAGCACGGTGGAAGAGTGGTTAGCACTGCAGCAGCACAGCAACTAACCCTTGGCCGGGGAATCCTGAGTTCAATCCCAGCCACCGACCAACCGTGATCTGTGTGAAGTTTGCATGTTCTCCCCATGTCTGTGTGGGTTTACTCTGGGGTTTCTCCGGTTTCCTCCCACATGCCAAAAACATGCAAGTTAGGTTGATTGGCATCAAAACTGGGGATTCTAAATTGTCCTTAGGTATGACTGTGAGAGTGAGTGGTTGTCTGTCTTTCTGTGTTGGCCCTGTGATGGACTGGCGATCTGTCCAGGGTGTACCCTGCCTCTCACCCAAAGATGCTGGGATAGACTCCAGCCCCCCGTGACCCGAAAAGGATTAAGCGGTAGAAGATGGATGGATGGATGGATGGATGGACTGACACTCATCTGCTGACAAGAAACGAAGTGTTGGGATTAACAGGGCGAACCAGTGTAATTTTTTTCTTTCTTTCTTTCTTTCTTTCTTTCTTTCTTTCTTTTTTTTTTTCTTACCAGTGTAAATAAACAGTGTCTCCTGCATGGGAGACAGGAGGCTGTTTTTCCTGTGAGCTCCGGTGGCTAAATTTTGCAAACCTAAACATGACGGCTTTTTGGGGAGTTCCACAGCAGATACAATTTATTTTCTCCAAATGTTCCGCCAATGTACAGCGAAACTGGAGCATTTATTCGTCATTACAAATATTGTTTCTGGACACTCTTGTTGAATCATTCTTCCACATACTGGCTGGTAGACGGTAGGGACACTCTTTGAGATCATAAATTTAAAGTTTTTGATCATATCTGTGTTATATCTGACAAATGACCAGGACGGAGGCGAGTCTTCATGCAGCAACTAACTTTATTATGTGAACTTGAGTTTGCATACAGAGTGGGCCGTGCCCGCCTGATGTCACCCTGTGGGTGGGCACGGCATCCCAGACACACATACTCTCATACACAACCCCCCCCTTTACAAAACTGGGAAACCATACACACAATTGAACCTCCCAAATTTAGAAACCCAAATCACACACTAAGAACAGGGAGAACAATATACTGTCATGAACATCCTATCACATTCACACAAAACAATTAAACTGGACCATGTCTCTTGAAAAATACAACATTGTGGAGAATGCAAATAAAGGAACCAGACTTGCACAGCAGACAAACTTTATTTCTCTCTCTCACTTCATTCATACACAGAAAAAGACTTTTCCAATACACCAGGGTCTCTCCTTTTATATCACTCCATTCCTTCCCCCTGCTGCCTGAAATCTTGCATCACAATACATTCAACCATTCGCCCCTTACTGTCCCCGCAGCTACTCCTTCCTGCTGCATTACCATAACTTCTCCCATTACAATACGTATTGACCTCCTCTGTTTAATCCCCCACGCTCTACCAGTCTGAGATTAATATCCCAGCGTGGGTTCCCTACAACATAACCCTATATTAGTCACATTCACTCACATGCACACCAGCATCTTCTCACAAATACAGTATACAGTACATATATATATATATATATATATATATATATATATATATATATATATATATATATATATATATATATATATATATATATATATATACAGTATACTGTATATATATATATATATATATATATATATATATATATATACTGTATATATATATATATATATATATATATATATATACACACACAGGTATTTACACAGGGACAAAGAAAAATTCAAGTAATGCCAACGTCTCTGCGCAACCGCCATCCACAAAACTGCCTCGGAGGCCCCAGGCACCCCCACAGCATATGTGCCCCTGGCTTCTGTCCACATCCAGGGTCGAAGCCCCTCTCCCTGGCGAAGATGTCCCTTCCCGCCATAAGCTTCATCTTCCCTCCGGCCCCGCAGTGCTGTTGTCCAGCGTGCCATCCCACTGTGTCCCTCGGACCGCTCCCGACCACCTTCAGCACTACCATCATGGCCCCAACTAGTCCAGCCCCCCGTGGCCGCACTCTGGTGAAAATGGAAACCCGCTCGTCAGCGCCGTTGGCTGCCTTGGGCGTTTCGCCGTACCATCCGCCAGAACTTGGTGTTGTCTGCCGTTACTCCCCGGAGGGCGAACTGGGCCTCGGTGTGGTGGAACCAAGAGCGCGGGTTGTGCTGCCAGAAATCCAGTAGCTTGACTGAAACTGCACATGCGTTGCTGGGGGTTCCAGTCCTGGCTGTCTGTGGAATGGCTGCTGCATCTCTGGGGCTTCCCGACCGGGCCGGCTCCGGGGTTCTCGCCTCGTGTTCCATAATATGTCTTGGGTCACCAGTGTGGAGTGTGTAAATGAAGAGGCAGCTTCATGTCAGACGATTTATTACACACTCACATCTCACAAGCACAGAACAGACTGAATGGTTACAGCAAGCACTCCTCTCTATATGTCAAGTTGCAGCACCTTGGGGGAGTCAGATTATTTAGCATCTCAGACAAGAGACAGTGGATAAGCATGGGAGAACAATGCTCAGGAGGTTCCTGGCGAGATAGCAGGAAGGAGTCAAGGATGTAGGGGGTTGAATGCAGTGTAATGCAAATGTCATGTTGTGTGTGGAGAAATGCCATGAAACTTGTGAGGAGTGATTTGGGGTAAAAGAAGAGTGCCTGCTGAAATGTGTCATTCTGTTCTGTGCTTGAAAGATGTGAAGTGTGTAATAAACCGTCTGTCGTGAGTATGTCTCTTATTTTACACACTCCACACTGGTGACCCAAGACGTATTGTGGAACACGAGGCAAGAACCCCGGAGACAGCACGGACTGGAACCCCCAGCGACGCGTGTGCGGTTTCAGTCAAGCTACCGGACTTCTGGCAGCACAACCCGCGCTCTTGGTTCCACCACACCGAGGCCCAGTTCGCCCTCCGGGGAGTAACGGCAGACGTCACCAGATTCTACCATGCGGTCGCAGCGCTGGACACCCGCACAGCTCAGCAGGTAGCGCGCCTGCTCAATCAGCCACCAGCCCACAACAAATATGAGGCGCTCAAGGCTGTGCTCATCCAGCGCTACAAGCTCTCGGAATGTGAGAGAGCGGAGAGGCTCCTGAGACGGACCGAGTTAGGAAATGGTTCGGCTGTCAACCTAATGGAGAAGATGCTGGCGTTAATGGGCACGAATGACGGGCACTTTCTCTTTGCCCAACTTTTCCTCCAGAACCTTCCAACGGTGGCAAGAGCGGTTCTGGCCAATTCGCCGTTGCTGGCCGCGCGGGACTACCGTGCCCTAGCCCAGGAGGCAGACCGGATCATCCTCACCACCAGGGTGATCACAGTCAACGTGGCAGCGGCGGAGCCCAGCGAGACGACCAGAAGAGGCGAGGAGCCACCGACGGGAGCAGCAGCGGGGGCCAAGGAGCGCCAGAGAGACACGCTCTGCTTCTACCACCGCCGCTTCGGGGAGAACGCATGCAGATGTGCGCCACCATGCCAATTTAAGTGCTCGGGAAAACGCTGAGGCCGACGGTCAGTAGCAGCTGCGACCCTCGGTGAAGAGAACAAGCTGCTCTACATGAGGGACGCGCGCTCGGGGAGGCGTTTCCTCGTGGACACCGGAGCCCAGAAGAGCTTCATCCTGCCGACCTATGCTGACCGGCTGGCAGGACCTAGCGGCCCCGAGATGTTGGCAGCAAACGGCTCAGAAATTAAGACCTTTGGTGAGAGGACACTGACCTTATCTCTACACGGCCATATATACGAGTGGACTTTTGTCGTAGCAGCACTGAATTACCATATCCTGGGGGCTGATTTTCTGTGTGCACATGGTTTACTGGTCGATGTTGCTAACAGGCGCCTGGTTAATGCACTGTCCTTTGATTCTCTCCCCTGTATAGCTCGAGTGACCCAGCCAACAGCACAAGCCAATGTCACAGCTACAGGCGGTAAGTTCCACACACTGCTCACTCAGTTCCCAGCACTCATGGTCCCGACGTTTTCGGCGGCCATCGCTAAACACGGGGTGGAGCACTTCATCACCACCACCGGGCCGCCCGTTTTTGCAAGACCTCGGCGCTTGGACACAGCTAAACTGGCCATAGCGCGCAAGGAGTTCGCCAACCTGGAAAGGTTGGGCATCATCAGGCGTTCGAACAGCCCATGGGCATCCCCGCTACACATGGTCCCTAAGGCTGAGGGATCATGGCGACCGTGCGGGGATTTCCGCAGGTTGAACAACGCCACAGCGCACGACCGCTACCCAATTCCCCACATACAGGATTTTTCACGACGGTTTTCCGGAGGTTGGAGGAGCATGGGTTAATAATCAACCCAGCGAAATGCCAGTTCGGCGTGACGGAGATTGATTTTTTGGGGGACCGCGTCTCTCCGGAAGGAGCGATCCCGCTGCCCGACAAAGTGCGCGCCATGGCAGATTTTCCCCAGCCTCAGACGGTCAGGGCGCTGCAGGAATTTTGGGGGATGGTGAACTTTTATAACCGTTTCCTTCCCCGCGTGGCGCAGCTCATGCAACCATTGTACACCGCACTCAAGAGACAGAAACCCGCAGATAGGGTCGAATGGACCCCGGAGCGAGAGCGGGCGTTCTCGGAGGTCAAAGCAGCCCTGGCAAACGCCGCATTGCTGGCGCATCCGGACCCGGCGGCCTGGATAGCGCTCACCACCGATGCTTCAGACGTGGCCATAGGGGCTGTCGTAGAGCTGCGCGTCACCGGGGCTTGGCAGCCGCTTGCCTTTTTCAGCAGAACTTTGCGCGACAGCGAATACAACGCGTTTGACAGGGAGTTACTGGCTCTCCACCTGGCCATACGCCACTTCCAGTTCTGGCTGGAAGGGCGCAGCTTCACCACATTCGTGTACCACAAACCGCTAACATTTGCGATGGCCAAGGTTTCAGAACCGTGGTCGGGCCGGCAGCAGAGACAGCTGGCCGCGATCTCAGAGTTTACTACCGTTATTCAGCATGTGTCGGGTAAACTGGATGTGGTGGCGGACTGCCTCTCGTGCGCCGTGGTGGCCCCGGTCTGCGTGGAGATAGATTACGCAGCCATGGCCGCGGAGCAGATTAGCGATGCAGACGTGTACGCGCTCCAGTCTAGACCAACAGGGTTAAGACTGGAGAGCAGGGTGCTGCAAGATGGTGGCTCCCCCCTAATCTGCGATGTCTCCACAGGACGCCCGCGTCCGGTGGTCCCGGTCGCGTGACGCCGCCGCGTGTTTGAGTCGTTCACTCTCTGGCGCTCCCAGAAGTGCGCGCGTCAGTCAAAATGGTGGGAGAGAAGTTTGTGTGACCGAGCCTACGCAAACAAGTAAAAGAGTGGGCTGCAGCCTGTGTGGCGTGCCAACGAGCCAAGGTACACAGACACACGAAGGTTCCCTTGGAGCCGTTTCGGGTACCGGCTAAGAGGTTCGACCATGTTCACGTGGGCCTCGTGGGCCCCATCCCGCCATCACAAGGGTGCACGCACCTCCTGACAGTGGTGGACCGCACCACGCACTGGCCAGAAGCAGTCCCGCTGGCGGCAACCACGTCCACGGACGTAGCACGTGCTTTTTTAACAGCATGGGTGGCGTGTTTTGGAGTCCCGTCGGACATTACGTCCGACAGGGGCCCTCAATTTGTTTCCAAACTCTGGTCTGCGATGGCCCGCAGCCTGGGTGTTTCAATTCACCGCACAACCGCATACAACCCACAGGCCAATGGTTTATGCGAGCGTTTTCATAGATCACTGAAAGCAGCACTCAGGGCTTCTCTGATGGATGCAAATTGGGTGGACAGGTTGCCGTGGGTTTTATTGGGGTTGCGCTCCGCGTCAAAAGAGGATTTGAAAGCTTCCCCCACAGAGCTGGTTTTTGCGCAGCCCCTACGGCTGCCCGGGGAATTTCTACCAGATAATCCTGCGCCGGGCACCTGCCCGTCTCAGATTTTGCAGCATAGTGCAAACACAGGCAAGCTGCCGGGCCCTGCCCACCACAGTTTTCCGCGTGTTTTCGTGCCTAAAACTTTGAAGAGCACGGAGTTCATGTTTGTCAGACACAACGCCCACCGCCCTCCATTGTGCCCACCCTATGATGGACTGTTCAGAGTGTTGGAAACAGGGGATAAGCATTTTTTGCTAGACTTGGGGGGTAGGCGGGAGAAAATTGGCATAGATAGACTCAAACCCGCTTTCGTTGTGGCGGACGAGCAAGTGCTGTTGGCTAGGGCCCCTCGGCGTGGAAGATCCCCACGGAGAGCTCCCCAGGGAAATGATTCACCAGAGCAGCCACACGGACAGACCGAAGTGCCCCCCCCCTCGCCACGGCCCACCCGCAGTCAGACACACTCCCAGTAGCCCCCTCCGGCACAGCAGTGCCACGGAGGCGGTAAACCCCAGTTACAGCAGATACGGGAGGAGACGGAAGCCCAAACGGCGTGTGGACTGACGTTCTGTTGTTCTATCTAAGATGCTGGGGGGCGGTGTAGCACCTTGGGGGAGTCAGATTATTTAGCATCTCAGACAAGAGACAGTGGATAAGCATGGGAGAACAATGCTCAGGAGGTTCCTGGCGAGATAGCAGGAAGGAGTCAAGGATGTAGGGGGTTGAATGCAGTGTAATGCAAATGTCATGTTGTGTGTGGAGAAATGCCATGAAACTTGTGAGGAGTGATTTTGGGTAAAAGAGGAGTGCCTGCTGAAATGTGTCATTCTGTTCTGTGCTTGAAAGATGTGAAGTGTGTAATAAACCGTCTGTCGTGAATATGTCTCTTATTTTACACACTCCACAAAGTCACCTTCACAAGCTTCAAGGCACTTCCTCATACACAGCATGATATTTACGCTACACTTCATTCAACCCCCGCTCACCATCTTGGCCATTGTTCTCCCATATGTATTCATTGTCTCTGTCTGAGGTGCGAAATAACCTGACTTCCATAAGATAAAAGTGAAATACACATAGACCCGGGATCACTGTTTGCTGTACTTCATGTTGGAGAAAGAATAGTTTCTGTGTTGTCCAGCTTGTTGCCTCGCCTGCCTCCTTTCTCCACAATATGCTGTGGACAGCATATTGTGCAATATTGTTCAAGATGTACAATCTATGCTTTCAATGGTAAACAGCCGGTCTTTGTTACCTTCGCGCTTTGCGCGTGCACGTGAAGTTCCCGGATGTATAGACAGCCCTATATACTTTGCGTTCAGTGTTGTTTATCTGGATTTTGTTCTTTTTATGTCGGGAATGAAAGTGAAAAAAAAAGTCTGTCAATGGTTGTGTGAAAAAAATAAACAGGTGCGTGTCTCCAAGTGATCACGTGCTGCTTATCACGTGACCCAGCGGAAGGAAAACTGCAGCATTCTGGCCTCAGGCTGTTTGTTCTATAGAAAATGAATAGTTAGAACAGCAGTTAAACTACAGTTATGTGGTAGTAGCCTGCTCTTTGTTTCAGCTTATTATTCACTGTTTATTATAATTATTTTAAACAGTTTACAAAATGGCTTCGACAAAACGCAGAGACTCCTCTGGTAACGTATTACAAACTTTTTGTAATTCAGTATCGCTGCTGCGACTCTTGTCTTTTTGTGAATTATAATGGATCCGCTCATCTGTGCCGTTTGATCGGTTTAAACTAGTATTTCTCAGCCTTTTGGTGTTTAACAGGTAGTTTCAACCAACAGCTAAAGTTGTAGTTACAACTTCATTAAAGCGCACGTCCACGTAAACCATAACTGTATTTACTGTGTTTCTGTTGTGATTAGCTGACCGGCTGAGGTTCTGTGTCATCATCGTGGTGTTTTTCACTGTCACCATCAGTTTTTTTTTTTTTTCTCTCTCTCTCATATGGCTATATTTTGGCAGTAGCTATGGATACGAACGAAGTTGTCAATCCGACAAAACCTTTTTTGATCAACTCCAAGCCAGCTGCTGCTGGTAGATAGTACGTTGGGCCTGTGATCAGAAGGTTGCTGGTTCGCGTACTGCTGTCGGTACCTTGTCCAAATCATTTTACCTCGTATGAGATAAAATTTACACTTAAGATTAAGAGGTTAGCCTTAGGATTTGGGAGTGGGTAAGGTTAAAAAGGTAGTAAATGGATATTAATTAAAATTTTGAAACAAATAAGTGCCTCAGCTTTCCGTACCTGTAGGCTGCTGCTTTCAAGATAAGCAATAGAACGTACTCGTCAATCAGATTCGAGCTGTATCTGCAACAAGAATTCTGTGGGTACGGTTCTGATCCACAGCCACTTTATGTTTTTCCCCTTCTCCTCTGGTCGGAGAAGCCACTGGCACAGATTGGCAGCAAGGTTTCTGTCAGTCTGCCCCAGGGTAGCTGTGGCTACAGAAGTAGCTTACCACTACCATTTTCTGTTGAGTGAATGAATAATGGATTCATTGTAAAGTGTCTTTGGGTGTCATAAAAAGCGCTATATAAATGCAGTCCATTATTATTAAGTATTATCAAACAGGGAATCGGATGAAATATTGGATAGCAACAGAAAAGTAATTATCAGTTAATTGGAAAAACTATGTTAACTTTCCTCTTGTCTGTTGATTTATTTATTAATTTATTTGTTTCATTATTTAAATCTTCTTAAAGCTAAATGTTCACTAATCACTTGATGACATATCTTTAGGTTCTTTTAACTCTTGATGAGCATTTTTTCTTCATGTTACATTTATTTACAAGTACAGATTAGCTTATTTTGGTCCTGGTGTTGGGGTGAAACCTTGACATTTTCATTATTGTCTCTCTATTTTTATCTCTGTGAACTATGATGTTATTAGTTTTTTGGTAAAATAAACAATTTTTGCGTCATTTCATGTGTGTATGGAATTATAAATACTAAAGTGCTGGAAATAAACAGGGGAGTGACTTAGCACTTTCTCCAAGATGATGGTGTCATATTTATGAAACATTTCTTGATAGACACAAAGGTATGTGCCATTTTAAAGTTTAAACACCAAGATCATATACCTTGTGTGTTATCATCCCTCTTTTTTAGCAATAATCATGTTGTAAAAGACCTCAAAAACATTATTTTGGACTTTAATATGAAGTGAGTAGCTCTTAAATCTTAAAAATAATGGGTAGTTTGAGCACTAATTGTGTGTTTTGAGCATTTAACTACCTGTTTTGTTGACCATAATTACTAGATGTGGCATCTTTAATTGAATCAACTTTGAAATAGTATTGATTTTGAAACCATGTGTCAACTCTTGGTGTTAAACCGTCTTAGATACAAGTGCTGCACAGTCACTACCACTCTACCTTGAGCAAATCAACTCTTTTGTACCTAATTGCTCACAGTCTGTCTCATAAGCACCTCACATGCATGATTGAGTCTGCAAATTTTTGACTTGTAGATGAAGTCTGTCTCCACTGAGAACAGCCTCAGTGCTGTGAAGGGTTTTCATGTTGTAGGCCTTTTTGGAACCAAAGTCTGGGAAGAGCTGGCTTTGCTGATTTAGCTTTTTAAGGCTGTGATCTGATCAGAATGCTTCATGTTAAAAGAATAGCTAAACTAAAAATATTTTATGTAGTTCCATACAGTGACGTTCAAAGCGCTAGAATGGGTTTTTATGGAGTATTAAACTCTAAGATTGCACCATCAGATGTTCTTTCTTCCTCTGATGAGAAACTGACCCTGATACAAAGAATAACCCTTTACCTAAAAATATCCCTGAACATGTTGATCAGAGGTTTATCTTTTTTGTCCAGGATGCTTCCGTCAACTGTAGGGTCGGTAGAAGTTTTAGACTCTCAACCTGTGGGTGGCCTTTTGCTGTGGACAGCTAGACTAGATCTAAATGTTGATATCGAGCTGTTGACAGATTCCCAGTTGCAATAAGTGCTACATCAGTTTGTCTGTGTGCTCCATGGGCGACAATGGACCAGAAGAGTCAGATATTTTCATAGATTTATTCCACTGCTTTATCTCTTTAAGTGTCAAACATTGTGGCACAGTCAATAGCCTGCGCCCACTTTTGTGCCAGATTGTTATCCGGCATGACAATCGACACACTCCTCTGATCAAAGATATGATTGAGTTTTGTGCCTGTTGTCTGAATGAAATGTTAAGTGGTTGGATTCTTTTTTAGCTGCTTTTCATTCCGCTCAGGGAGGCACGTAACCTCAGGTATTAGAGAACAGCAACACCAACCATACCTGCCAACTTTGGAGCAGAGTTCATTTAAAACGCTGTCAATCTCAGATAACTGTTGAAGCCAAGTGTTCATATTAATTAATTTTAGCTCCTATTCTCTTAGGGTAACCACAGTTACCTGTTTTGCGGAGACTGATCCCTGTGTATATGGGTTTGGTTTCCTGAAAGCAGCCACTTGTAGTGATATTAAATTTGTAGTGATATTAAATTCGTAGTGATATTAAATTTCAATTAGTATGCACTTTAATTATTAAAGTGCATACTAATTGAAATCAATTAGCAAAGTGAGTTATGGTAGGTTATTAGCAGTGGAATTTCTATAGGTATAGCAAACCTGCCAGATTAGAACAGGATTACGATCACAGCTGAGCTCACTTCTTAGTAAGGATGCAACATAATTTTTGAAACAGATGACCAGTGGATGGTTTTAATTGTTTTATTTTTGTTGCTATCTATTTATTCCATTGTGCAAAGGAAAAGACATAATTAGGATAAAAATGAACAGACATCAATGTTTCCTCTGGCTTAAAGACCTTGGCGCAGTGGCAACTTATTTTTCCGGAGGTGGGGCATAAAACACATGACACTATTGTAACCGGAATATGTCAATTTTATACTTTTTTTTTTTTTTTTAATTTTGCACAGTAACTTTGCACATGGGGCTTGAATGTTGGAATATTGGGCCAGTTGGGGTCCCACCCAGATGTCCTGTATTTGGACTTTTTACTGGTGTCATCCTTCTCTCCTTGTGCTCTCAACCATCCTGGACCCTCTGCCTGAACACTTTCCTCTCCTTGGCTCCTCTTTTCTGTCTCATCTTGCCCTCTCCGAGCCCTGTCTAATTCAGCTTCTCTCTCTGTCTATGGTGGTATACAAACAGATTAGAAAATACCAAGTGTCACATTTTGTCCTGCAGGATTTTTTTTTGTGATTGTTTACATAAATGACAAAAATATGTGGGGGTTTTTTGGGGGGGGGGGTATTCTAGTGTTTCTTTTTTTCCATTGAGAAAGACTAGGAAAGAGAAGGGGAAAAAAAACAACATAATAGTAATTTACTCCTTTGTACTTCAATTATATGATTAGAGATGGGTATAGTAGCCAGAAATTATACTCACGTAAAAGCAGTATTATCTTATGAAATTAATAATTAAAAGTAGACAACCAAAAATTTCTAGTTGAGTTAAAGGTACAAAGAGTTCCCACTTAAAAACTTGAGTAATGACTTCAGTCTTGAAGGTTTGCGGTTTTTCTTCAAAATTTATAACAATTTTCTTATAGTTTTCTATTTTTCTCTAAATTTATCTAAATATGCAACCATTTTCCTCATTTGTAATTTTCTCTTGTAAAATTATGACTTTTCTTGCATATTTGAGACTTTATTATAAACTTGTGGATTATTTTAGAGCTAATTTTGTCTGTTTTTTTAATATAAATTACTGTTTTGTTTTAATATAAATTTGAAACAATATGGTAAAATGTTGACCTTTTTTCCTTATGCAATTTACACTTTTTGCAGAGCTAGAACAGAACAATAATTTAACTCTGATTTCAAAGAAAAATATTAATAAAATGATATTTAATGAAATAAATTAACTTAAATTACCAAAGATTCCATTATTTTTGATATAATATTTAAATATATTTATAGTTTTTTAGAACTCTCCTCACCAACCAGACAGCAGGAAAAACCTCCCTTATTTTGAAATTCAAGTGTTGGCAGGTTTAGTTTGTCTGAAAGCTGTTGATGGATTAAAGTCATTGACTTAGTGAATTTCGATCATCTTAACTTGCCAGGTACATAATAATGAACATGAATTAGTTAATATTGTAGTGGCTGGTGAAGTAAATCCTCAGCAATTCATCAGCCACTCTTGCCTTTCCCTGCATATGAAGCCTGACCACACCTGTTTGCTAAGCGACTCATTATTGCTCCCATTACCAGCGGGTTAAAACCGCAATAAATGCCTCCATTGCTTACATACATCTTCCGCTTTTTTTCTGCATTTAAAGTGCTTTAACAAGCTCATGCGTCACTCGGACAGCAACGCCAGAGAGATGCTCTGCCTGCTGACTGATAGTCACGCGGGTGGAGTGCTTCCGAACTCCGACGCGCGGATGGCATGCGGTGTTCGTGTGCACGCTTGGACACTGTCATTCCGTAATTTATTTTTCTTAAATTTATATTTCTTCTTAGCATGGCAGCATAACTTCAAGAGTGGCAGCCCGCCATGCGGAAATGTTACCAGATGAAACCCTGGACAAATTCTATGAATTCTTGAGCTCACTTATACCTTTTTGAACATTTGTCCATGCATTATAGATCACGTGACACAGCAAGTAATCCTTACATTAGCTACATGCTACTTTTATTGATTTGCTAATACCATTTTTCGTGCCAAGGTATTTGAAACTTGAAAGAATAGTTTACGAGAATATGGCTTTAAACATGATGTATTACAGTTTCTGTAACTCTCTTACAAGCTAAATTCATAAAACTTTGATTTACAGTGGGGGAAATAAGTATTGAACATGTCAACATTTTTCTCATTAACATACTTCTGACGGAGCCATTGACCTGAGATTTTCACCAGTTACCAGTAACAACCCAAGTAATCCATACATACAAAGAAATCAAGGCAACTGTGCTCACAAGATAAGTTATATTTAATAAAGTTGAATGACACAGGGAATAAGTATTGAATACACTTGGTGAAATTCATTTAATATTAGTAGAAGAGCCTTTGTTGGTAATAACAGCTTCCAGATGCCTCCTATATAGAGAAACTAGGCGCAAGCATTGCTTAGGAGTAATTTTAGCCCATTCTTCCATACAAACTGTCTTCAAATCTTGAAGGCTCCGCGGGTGTCTTCTTTGAACTCTGATCTTCAGTTTGTTTCATAGATTTTCAATTGGATTCAGGTCAGGTGACTGACTGTGACATTCTAGCAGCTTTATTTTCCTTCTCTGGAGCCAGTTGAGAGTTTCCTTGGCTGTGTGTTTGGGATCATTGTCTTGCTGAAATGTCTACCCTCATTTCATCTTCAGCATCTTGGCACATGGCAACAGGTTCTTATCAAGGATGTCTTTGTCCATTTGTCCATTCATCTTTCCTTTAAGTATATGAAGTCTGCCTGTACCATGTGCTGAAAAACACCCCCGTACCATGATGCTCCCACCTCCAAACGTCACTGTTAGAATGGTATTTTTGGGCTGATGTGCAGTGCCATTTGTCCTCCAAACATGATGTGTTGTGGCATCCAAAAAGTTCAGTTTTGGTCTCATCTCACCAGACTATATTCTCCCAGTATTTTACTGGCTTGCCCAAATGTTGTGCAGCCAACTTTAAACGAGCTTCAACATGCAATGGAGTCTTGTGAGGTGAGCGGGCATAGAGTCCATGTCGGTTGAGTGCATTACTTATTGTTTTCTTGGAAATGGCAGTACCTGCTAACTCCAGGTCTTTCTGGGGCTCTCCACAAGTGGTTTTAGGCTCTTTGATAACTCTTCTCAGTGTTTCCTCTGGCTTAAAGAGCTTGGCGTGGTGGCAACATATTTTTCCGGGGGGGAGGGGGAGAAAATACATATGTATTAATATGTTAATTGTATACTATTTTATTTCTTTTTTAAAAATTTTGCACAGTAACTTTGCATATAATAATAATGCATCCGATTTATATAGCGCTTTATCATAGACACTCAAAGATGCTTTTGACAGATACATTATTCAGTCACTCCAGACAGACAATGGTAGTGGCAAGCTACTACTGTAGCCACAGCTGCCCTGGGGCAGGCTGATGGAAACGTGGCTGCCAATCTGGGCCAACAGCCTCTCCGGCCACCACTGAACATTTATACACATTCATACCCAGTGTTCTAGACACTGGAGGCAAGGTGGGTAAAGTGTCTTGCCCAGGGACACAACTGCAGGATACCTGGGGAGAGCAGGATTCGAACCACCAACCATCCGGTTATTGGATGACCCGCTCTACCTCCTGAGCCACTGCCATGCATATGGAACTTACAATTTGAAGTATTGTACAACCAAGGCTTAAATGTTGGAATATTGGGCCATTTGGGGTCCCACCCAGACGTCCTGTATTTGGACTTTTTACTGGTGTCATCCTTCTCTCCTTCCTCTGCTCTCACCTCTCCTCGACCCTCTGCCTGAACACTTTCCTCTCCTTGGCTCGTCTCTTCTGTCTCATCTTGCCCTCTCTGAGCTCTGTCTAATTCAGGTTCTCTCTCTGTCTATGGTGGTATACAAACAGGTTAGAAAATATCAAGTGCCATGTAAATTAAAGGAGACAACCAAAAATTTCGAGTAAAGGGTACAAAGAGCACCCACTTAAAACTTGAATAATGACTTCAGTCTTGAAGGTTTGAGGTTTTTCTCCAAAATTTATAACAATTTTCGTATAGTTTTCTACTTTTCTCTGTAAATTTATCTAAATTTGAAACCATTTTCCTCAAATTTGTAATTTCCTCTTATAAAATTGACTTTTCTTGTACATTTGAAACTTTATTATAAATTTGTGGATTATTTTATGGCTTATTTTTGTCTATTTTTTTAAAATAAAATTACTGTTTTTTAAATAAATTTGAAACAGACTGTGGTATTTTTTTTTACTTTTTCCTTATAACAATTTATATTTTTGACCATAACTTTGCAGTCAGAACAGAACAATAATTTAACTCATTACAAAGAAAAAAAATTAATAAAATTGTATTTAATGATTTAAATTAACTTAAATGACCAAGGATGTCGTTATTTCTGTTATAATATTTCTATATATTTATAGTTTTTTTTTAGAAACCTCCTCACCGCCAAGAAAAACCTCCTTTATTTTGAAATCCAAATGCTGGCACGTTTAGTTTGTCTGAAGGCTGCTGACGGATTAATGTCATTGTCCTCGTGAATTTCAGTCATCTTAACTTGCCAGGTACATAATTGGGAACATAACTTAATATTGTAGTGGCTGGTGAAATATATCCTCAACAATTCAGTAGTTCCCCTTGCCTTTCCCTTCATATGAAGCTGGCTGCATTTGAATTCTAACCACATCTCTTAGCTAAGCAACTCTTCCATTATTGCTCCCATTTCCAGCGGGTTAAAACCATGATAAATGCCTCCAGTGCTTACATACCAATTCTGATTTTTTTTTTCCACTTTTAAAGTACTTTAACCCCTTGAACTCTGTGAATTCCGCGGGCGGTCATGTCTCTGCATCTTAGTGCGTCTCAGTGCGCACTGAAAAAAAAATCTGTATTTCCGGTCTTCCAGTACAGACACAGCCTTGTTATAACCTGAGGAAAAAAGCTGTGTAATATATTCATTTTTTGTGGTATTTTTACAAAATTTTGACCTGAGCTTGAAAACACTTGGTTCTACATTTCTGTTGTGTTTTCCAGCCAGTATCTGACAGCTGTATGTTATTTGCAAGCATTTGTATCTAAAAAAAACACCCAGGCGAACTTTCTTTTTACTCAGTGGCAGGAGCACTTAGAGAGATTATGACTGTTTTGCCAAAAAATTCAGTGTTTTCTTTTAAATGAGACTAACCCCATGAAGATGCTGCAAAGGGTTGAAAACAGCTGTTAATTTACTTTGGGCATGTTATTTTTAGGCGTTTTTTAAGTTGAACAGAGTTCAACAGGTTAATAAACTCATGTTTCTGTCGGACAGTCAAGCCTTATTCATGCTGCATTTCCCCTCTAGTCCCCCTTGGTCCTCGTACGCTTTGGATGAGCCCGGCACGCATTTGGAGCTGTACATGCTCACTTCTGTCATCTACCCAGGCCAAGCGGTTGGCGCATGCACACAACCATCATTTGTAGTTTCACTCCCACCCGATAGGTAGCACCAAGGCGCTGATGTGCCAGGATTTTCACCAGTGAAGAAATGGCAGACTTCTTCACAAAGTTTCTCTTCAAATAGAGTCCATTTCTGCTGTTTGACTTCCCGGTTTTCACTCTTTTTCCACGAAGATGCAGCTGCCACTAGCGAGACACTGCCTGCTGACTGACTATAAAGCTTGTGTGGGCGGGCCACTTCTAAACTCCGCGCAGATGACTGCCACATGCGTTGTTCGTGTGCACGCTTGCGGAAAGTCATTGCTTCATATATTTTTCTTAAATTCATATCTCCTTCTTGGCGTGGCTTTATATTTTCTGGCAAGGCAGGCCCCCACCCAGAAATGTTACCAGACGAAACCCTGCTTCTGATTATTCTTTTGACTCCTCTGTCAGAAATCTTGTGAGGAGGTCCTGGTCATGGCTGGTTTATAGAAAACTGATGTCCTTTCCACTTCTGAATGATGGCTCCAACAGTTCTCACTGGAACATTCAGCAGTTTAGAAATGCACCTGTAATCAATGCCATCATTATGTTTTGCAACAGTGAGGTTGCAGAGGTCTAGAGAGAGCTTCTACCCAGCATGAGTTCCTTGTGGTGTGACAATCAGATATTCACAGACCTTTTTAAAGGCCATCAGTCAGGACTTAACCAGCTGAAATGAATTTGCACTGATGTAGGATGGGATGGCTTCCTACCAGGCTGCTACCAATGCTAGAATATATTTCCTGTCCATTGTTATTTAGAAACTGCTATTAAAAAAGAAGTAGAAAGTCTGACAATGAGAAAAGCAGAAGTGCTGAGCTGTGAATGACAAGCTGTAACTGGAATGCAGGGCATAGACTTTTTTTTTTTTCCAGAGCACAGCACACAAGCGCTGAAAAAAAAAAGACATTCGGGGTGGTCGGGCAACAAAAAACATGTTTGGTGGGCACGCAGCCTTAGTCTTTAAACTTTGCACTGTCCATCACTCTGATAGATGTTCATCTTGGTCTCATCAGTTCAAAAGATTTCCCAAAATCCTATATGCTCTTTTAAGTAATTTTTAAAAAAAATTATTTAATATTTTTTTAGAAATAAAAAAAAATAATTAGTTTATGGCTAACCAGTGGTTTATCTCCTGAAGACTGTTTCTGGTCTTTGGACAGTGAAGATTCTACTGCTGATCTCCCTTTTTGATTATTGAGCTCACCAGGCAAGGCAAGACAAGTTTATTTGTATAGCATATTTTGTGTGCAAGACATTTCAAAGTGCTTTACATTAAAAAAAAAAAATACAAAAAAGGCAGCTCGATGGCACAGTGGTTAGCACTGCGGCAGCACAGTAAGAAGGTCACAGGATCGATTCCACCCCTGACCATCAGTGACCCTTCTGTGTGGAGTTTGCATGTTCTGCCTGTGTTTACCCTGGGTACTCCGGTTTCCTCCCACAGGCCAAAGACATGCAGGTTAAGTTAATTGGAGACTCTAAAGTGGCTCTAGGTGTGAATGTGTGCATGAATGGTGAAGGGATTGGCGCCGTACCTTGACTGCCTCATCCATCCAGGTGGATGCCCTGAATTTCCCTCTGGGGTTAATAAAGTATACAAAATACAAAAAAATAAAAAAATTATTAAAGCATTACAGCAAGTTGCAAAGGGAATACATAAGAATGTATTCCTTTTGCAGTGTATTCTTTCTTCTTACTATTGTGGTTTGGTCAGTGTCTGTAATGGTTTTATTGGCATATTACGGCAAAGCCGAAACAAGCTAATGCGATGATGTGGTGTCCATTGTCCGTCCATCTGTCTGTCCACATTTCCGGGAATCGCTACTACTCCTAGGCATTTACCACCACTAAATATTTACCAGGGGACCCGAGGTGGCATTGGTTAACATTGTGTTGTTGCTGTGTCCTCACACTCGTAGTACGAGTAGTACTAGTAGTACCAGTCGTAGTAGTACTAGTAGTAGGGGTCTGCATCTTGGCTGTGCTTAAGGTCAATGGTCAGGAGATCTGAGCACGCCGGGGTGATTTCATCAGCGTGGAATTAGCTACTCCATCATTGACGATCTGGTTGTTCTTTTCACCATCATCAGTAGTTTCTTTAACATTTATTGGCACAGCTCTTGTCCATGTGTTGAACAATGTGAACTATGGACTCCAAAGGTGATTGATACTGTACTGTTGCACCCAATGTGACTTGTGTCCTATATTGAGATTCACAGCCAGCTAAACTCTCTCTTGCATCACTTCCTCCAAGGAACAGGCAGGTGTTGTTTTGGACTAGGATTTAATGCAAAAAAGTGTGAAACTGAAAAGATACAAAATACAAAGAAGTATTTAGAAACTAAAAAAACAAAGATAATGTACACAAAAGGTGCATTAAAGGGTTAACATTAGCTAAGCAGTGTTACTATATGAACTCAGATTAGACTTTGCTATCACAAGACACATCTCTGATTAATGTCCGTAAAACTTATTAAACTTATTCCAATAATCAATTATACTTTGTCTGACCATCACAATAAACTGCTAAACTTATTCGTATTGCAACTCAAAGGGCTGGAAATGAGCGGATGGCTTTAGAAAGAACAGCAACGCAGACTCATGTTCCTGTTGACATTCAGTATGCTAGGTCTCTCCTTCTTGCCACCTACTGGCAAGCCTAAAACTACTCTAAAACTACCTACCTCTAGAAGACTGGAAGAACAAAATATAAACTGCATCAACACAGATACATAGCTGAGAAAGAAGCCAAAGTAGAAGGAAACCTGAAAATGTACTTGAATAAAAGTCTGAACTCTGCACTTTAATGTAATCAAATTAGTTTTGACTTTTTAAACTGTGGAGCACAGGAATATATTTATCATCGTCCTTAAGATTATGGGGGGCATTGAATCTTGGATGAGTCACAATATTTATTTTTTTTTAAAAAATCATGCTTTACTTTGTCGTGAATGCCCCTTCGGGGCAGAAAGACAGGTCCACGTGCTGAACTGTAGTTGTGACATTTATTAAATGAAAATACAAAACAGTGCAAAGAACCAAAAATGCAAACAAGGTAAACTTACAGACTGTGGCACTCCAGAGCAGGAAACACTCTGGAGGAGATGTGGAGAAAAACTTAAGAGGGATGAAGTCCAATAAGTCCAAATAATACATAACAAGCAATGCTGCCACAGTGAGAGGATGAGCTGGCAGTGAATAAATACTGGGCAGACAAATGAGCCACAGGTGTGGGCTGAGCAGGCAGGTGAGCTAATTACCTAACTGTCCACAGCTGAGTTGGCAGGAGAGCAGACTGAACAGTTAGTGGGAGTGTCTGAGAGGGGAGGGCACATAAGAGACAACGAACCAAAATATACACAGAAAACGGACACCAGAATAATAATAGACATACAAAACTCAGAAATAAATTGAGTTTGAGCTCAGAGGGGATGATTAAGCTCAGTCTCATGACAGAGCCCCCCCAAAGGGTGGATTCCAGACACCCCCAGGCAACACCAAAAAAAAGCCCCCCCCCCCCCCCCCCAGGAGAAAGGAAATGACAAAAAAACTACCCCGGGTGGGAGGTGGGGGAAAACAGGAGGGAACTAAAGTCTGGAGCCCGCTCAGGCCCACACTTACGCTACATCAGACCCCTGGGCCCCGTAGGCCAAAGAACCCAGCTGTTCAGGTGGCCAGCCAAAGTCCCAGGCCAGGCAGACGGTGAGGTGGAATGAGTCGGATGGCCAGCTGGAGAATATGGGCCACCCAACCCAGTGGCTCAGTCTGTCGGACGGCCAGCCTGAGTTCTTTAACTACCAGGACCGGAGGGGTGACCCAGGAGGTGGCTCCCCCACGGGGAGGCCCAATGAAGGGATGAAGGCCCGAAAAGGTGGGCCACGACGGCGTCTGGTGGCGGGAGAGGACCTATGACGGTGTCTGGCAGTGGAAGGGGAACCATGACAGCGTCAGGCAGAGGAGGTGAGGCCTCAACGCCCTTGGTGGTCCTGAGTTGGAAGACGGTTGCACCCGTGGAGGCTCCGGGCTAGAGCATTGCAGCACCCGCGATGGCTCCGGGTTGGAGCTTTGCAGCACCCGCGGTGGACACGGGCTGGGCCGACGCTGCACCCTCGGTGGGCCCGGGCTGGGCCGACGCTGCACCCTCGGTGGGCCCGGGCCGGGCCGACGCTGCACCCTCGGTGGGCCCGGGCCGGGCCGACGCTGCACCCTCGGTGGGCCCGGGCCGGGCCGACGCTGCACCCTTGGTGGGCCCGGGCCAGGCCGATGCTGCACCCCCCGTGGGCCCAGGCTGGGCCAACACTTCACCCTCGGTGGACCCCGAGCTGGAGCATAGCGCCCATGGCGGCCCCAAGCTGGAGCGCAGTACCTATGTAGGATTGAAGCTGGGGCGCAGCACCCACAAGGGTCCCTGGCTGGGATGCAGCACCCACGGAGACTCAGACCGAGGAGGGACCCACACGACGGCCTTGGGCAGAGGGGAAGTTGCACCCACGGAGGTCCCGGGCTGGGACGGAGTGCCTACAATGACCTCAGCAGGGGGAGCTGGACCCACAACGTCCTCAGGTGACGAGCCTGGACCCACGGAGACATCTGGTGAAGTTCGATCTTCCCTGGCGACCCTGAAAGAAGGCTTAGAGCAAACAGGAAGAGGTGCAGGGTCAGGGTCACCGGCAGCGGCGGAGCCCGGCGGGGTGAGCTCAGGTGCAGCTGGTGGCTGCACGTGGCTCTCTTCAGCAAGAGCCAGGCAAGATTTCTCCAAGACAGAAAAGAGGAAAACAAAAGAGAGCACTTGCCTGAGCTCGAGCTCCACTGCCATCCAGGACTCCGTCGATCCAAATGATGATGTCTCGGGCCCGGCCTCTTGGAGGTCCAGCTCAAACTCTGCTGTGGCGGCCTCCGCAGCAGGCATGATGTTGGTGGCAGTCCTGGTCTCCCCAGATGAAGTCGACCACGCTGGTGGCTCGTCCGGCTTGGCAGCTGGGGGTCAGCTCCGCGTTGGCACTGGGTTGGTGTCCTCCAGGGCCACAGGCTCCTCCATCGTCCAGCGGCTCAGTTCAGGGACCAGCGGACACTCAGGGATAGATGGAGGAGACACGGAGAGGGCAGGTGAGGAATTATTTACTGCAGCAGGTGGGGAGAGCTCAGGGGACTGCGTTTCCTGAGCCTCCCTACCGAGAACCAGGCAAGCCATATCATCAGAATTTGAGAAAGAATGAAATGTGACTTGCCTGTTTTCCCGGCGTCTGGTGTTATCTGCTGCAGCAGATAATGTCATCCCTCTCCATGACCATAGTGAATGTGGGCCCCCCTGAGGATTGTGGAGGAGCCGCCCTTGTCGTCACGGAGATGGGCGTAGCCAGGGAACCAAGGAATGACCTCTCGGTGGCAGGAGAACACATCGAGGGGACGGAAGTTGCAGCAGCTCTGGGGAGATAGGGGGCTGATGGAACAGCCGGCGAAGGAGGAGAAGAGAGACTAACTGCTGCGGGAATTGTTGGGCTCGATGTCGGGGAGAAGGCTGCTAAAAAGGTGGGAGGATTCCTCTGGCAGTCCGAAGCGGGATGACAGCGTTGTCGTGGAGTAAATTGGGCTGGAATGGGTGCCTGAGGCTGGTGCGGATTGGAGTTGACAGAAGCCTGGAAATGCCTCCCCTTCAGCGTGCGCCCAAGCTTGTCCAGGGAATTCTTCTCCACCCCGCCATTCTCCCGTTGCAGCGCAGCCACCAGAGAAATCCTTTCTCTTCCCCCAGCGTACTCTATTAGCTAAGGGCACCAGCGAGCCGCTGCCTCCGTGAGCTTCAGATACCACAATACATCCTCCGGGGTGGAATATGCGCGTGCCGTGGAGATTAGCCCATCAATCTCCATAAGAGCTTGTCAACACTTCGACCCTAGACGCATTGGATATCCCCATCCACCTGCTGAATCCATCATTCGTTCCACAGACAGGTGAGTGAAAAGAAAAAACTCGAAAAGGGCAAAAAACGCATTCTGTCACGAATGCCCCTTCGGGGCAGAAAGACGGGCCCACGTGCTGAGCTGTAGATGTGACATTTGTTAAATGAAAATACAAAACAGTGCAAAGAACAAAAAATGCAAACAAGGTAAACTTATAAACTGTGGTACTCCAAAGCAGGAAACGCTCTGGAGGAGATGAGGAGAAAAACTTACAAGGGATGAAGTCCAGTAAGTCCAGACAATGCATAACAAGCAATGCTGCCACAGTGAGAGGATGAGTTGGCAGTGAATAAATACTGGGCAGACAAATGAGCCTCAGGTGTGGGCTGAGCAGGCAGGTGAGCTAATTACCTAACTGTCCACAGCTGAGGTGGCAGGAGAGCAGACTGAACAGTTAGTGGGAGTGTCTGAGAGGGGAGGGCACATAAGAGACAACAAACCAAAATATACACAGAAAACTGACACCAAAATAATAACAGACATGCAAAACTTAGAAATAAATTGAGTCTGAGCTCAGAGAGGATGATTAAGCTCAGAATCATGACATACTGTACTTCCCTGTTCTTGCACAGTCAAGCCAGACTTCTTGAGCTTTATCAGCTCTGAACGATCTGTGGAATCTGTCTTTTTTGTGCTACTAGAAGTCTTCCATAGTGTCAACAGTAATTAGCAGAAACACAACAAACTTTTTAGGAACACACATATCTGTCTTTCACTCTCACCAGTTTTACCATGTTTCGCTTACATCAATGGAAGACTTGGATCCTTTTTTTATATTTCCAACCTAGTCAGAATTTAATAATGCTCAATCAGCACTGTTTTGAGTAAGTAACATTCTGAAATGAACAATGACAGTCATAGCTGGTGTATTAAAACACATATTTTCACAATTCTGGCAGATTTTTTTAGTGGCTCTGGTTCCAGCATTGCTGAAATGAGTTCATTCTCAGAAGAGAGGACAGAATCGGATAAAATCATGCACAGCAAGAAACAAAAGAGAACATGTCAGTCCAAATGAAAGCTGAAGATAAGTATTCAGGTTTGTGCACACTGGCAGAAAGATGTAACTGGAAATGGTTTGTGTCACTTCAATCAGGTTTTGCAGGGAATGATTGGACTCAGGACTTTGGGCAGTGAAGCTCATTTCATGTGCTTTCCTTTTCATCCAGTAAGGGTCCTTGTTTTGGTGTGCAACTCTATTTTGTATAATCTCTTTATTACTCCAAGCATTTTATGAGTGTCAGCTCGAGGGAAACCTCAGTGTTGTTATGAAACATTCTGTCAACTCATCTGACAGTAAAGTAAAACTTCTGACTGTCAGCCTTATAGTGGATCTAAAGCAGAAGTGCCCGCATTCTGTGCCTGTAGATAATTGATTTATATTAAATGTTAAATAGTACATTTTTTAAATTGCACACCAAATCTAAACAATACAAAAAATACTAAATTACTTGTTATAGTAAGGAAAAAATACCATTATCACTCTTTTGTGTTATTTTGTAAAAATATTTAAGGTAATATCCACCTTATTCCTGAGGGTGCTGCTGTAGACACGATTATGGGCGCAACTTCCGGTTTCGAGCTGGAGTAGTGTTAAATCAGTCAGCAAGAGTGGAGTAGTGGGGCATTTAAAATAGTATTTTTAAAAGTTTTTCAAATTTGTTTTAATGTATAGTCCACATCCGTGTTTTGCAGTCAAGTGTCAGCTAATTTTAGCACTTGTATTTTTTGTATTTTTGAATGTTTTTGTGTAGTTCTGGCACTTGTTGCTGCTGTTCATGGTCAATAGAGGCTCCTCCAAAATAAGCAGAGCTAAATCTGGGGCTTCCAACAGTAATGTGTAGATCATGCACCGAAAACTAAAAAGGACTGTTGGTGTGATTTGTACAGACACAGGACAGACAAGAGCACCAGGTACGTTTTCATTTCTATGAATGTCACAGATCTGACGTTTATATGTCATATATGTCATCAGATGCAAGGCTGCATGAAGTACAATAAAAAATAGTAACAGTTTGCTTCCTAAGGCTTAACAATTTAGATTTTTTTTTTTTTTTTTTTTTTTTTGCATTTCTTGTGGTGCAGATGCAAATTAGCAGTATTGCTAAATCTGGCATACTTACATTTGTATTAATGTTCATTAGTATGTAATGGCCCTTTCAAATAAACATTAAAATTAAACTAAAAACTAAACATGGGAACAATATGAACTTGATATTAGCAGCTTCAGCATGCATTAATTTTTAAATGATCACAAAATATAGATCAATAAAATTTTGAACAATTATCAGAAAAGGTCTGTACGTGTTAAGTTAAATAACAAGCATTTGTGGGATGACAGCAGCATGAGCATGTTAATTTCGGGGTAAAACAAACAGCTGCAGCTGTCTGTATTTACTCCAACATTAAAACACCCATGCATGGTGTTGTGATTCTTTGTGGCTCTGACTAGATTTTTCGTTTGCTCTAAGGTACATTTGATTATGTCCAATATCTTTTATCAAAATGCAGCCGACTTTATTGCGGTGGGAACATTGATATATCTCAGAGCTTTTATTTGTTACAGCATTAGCATCTTAGCAGTGGTGCTAACTAATGGAGCTGCTGTCTGCAAGGCTACTTGAAGGTCCTCTTCCCATCCCTCCATAGTCGTGGGAAATAGCATGGTTATATTACTCTTTTTGAGGTGCAAAGGGCCGTGTTCCCACATTTTTGATGCCAAAGTCATTGTTTTTTAACAAGGAAAAGAGTTCCATTTCCACGACAACTCAACATTCTAAACTAGTACCGGAAGTTCAATATTCAAAGATTCAAAGATTTTATTTGTCAGTACTACTATACGTACAGGGCATACAGGAGAATTGAAATGGCGTTTCTCTCTCTCTTCAGTGGTGTGTGCAATATAAAAAAAGAAAAAGGAATAAGGCTGGAAAAACAACAGCAGTTTATGTACAGTAATGCTATCCGTAGTGCAAATGTTGACAAAAGATAGACCCAGACATCCCATAGTGCAAATAAAGGTAAACAGTGAAACCCAGCAACCCTATATACAGAAAGAGTAGAGCAGTAATACTCATAATTGCAAGTTCAGTGCAGTAGTGTAGGTGCAGACAGTGACAGATAGGACTGCACATGTTCAGTATTGCAATGACAGACACCAACAGATATGGCATTTGTGCAGATGGTTGCAGTAAAATGCAGAGACATACAGCAGCAGATGTATTACTGTTGGTGTGCCAGTCTTTCTGTGCCAACCGCTGAGGTAGTTATTGTGTAGGGGAGTGCGTTATGGTCCGTGGATGGGGAGGGAGGAGTGGCCAGAGTTCAGGGTCCTGATAGCCTGATGAACAAAGCTGTTTAGCAGTCTTGTGGAGTGGGCCCGGAGACTCCGGTACCTTTTCCCTGAGGACAGGGAGCTGAAGAGGGAGTGTGAGGGGTCGGAGGTGTCGCCTGCAATGGTGATGGCTCTGTGGATAAGGTAGATGTCTGAGAGGAGGGCGGGGCAGAGAGGCACTGATGATCTTGCTGGCTGCTTTCACTGTGCATTGTAGTGTCTTCCGGCAGGAGGTGGTGCAGCTTCCATACCACACCATGATGCAGCTGGTGAGGATGCTCTCAGTGGTGCCCCGGTAAAATGAGCACATGATGGGGGTGGGACTTGTGCTCTTCTCAGTTTGCGGAGGAAATTGAGGCGAGTTTGAGCCTTCTTGGCCAGTGATGTGGTGTTGTTGGACCAGGAGAGATCCTCAGAGATGTGCACCCCCAGGAACTTGGTGCTGCTCACCCTCTCCATAGCTGCACCATCGATGATCAGAGGGGGATGCTGTGCCTGTCCCCTCCTAAAGTCGACCACAATCTCCTTGGTTTTTCCCACGTTCAGTAACAAGAATATTGTCTTTATACCACTGGACCAGTTGGCTCACCTCATTTCTGTAGTTGGCCTCCTCGTTGATGATGAGGCCCACCACCGTTGTGTCGTCCGCAAACTTGATGATGTGATTGGTGCTGTAGGCTGGTACACAGTCATGGGTCAGCAGGTGAAAAGCAGCGGGCTGAGCACACAGCCTTGTGGGGCCCCTGTGCTCAGTGTGGTAGTCTTGGAGGTGTTGCTGCCAACCCGCACATTCTGTGGCCTCCCTGTGAGAAAGTCCATCACCCAGTTACAGAGAGAAGTTTTGAGTCCCAAGTGTCTGAATTTTTGTATTAGGTGCTGGGGGATGATTGTGTTGAATGCTGAACTGAAGTCCAAGAACAGCATTTGCACATAGGAGTTCTTTGAGTCCAGGTGGGTGAGGGCTGGATGGAGAGCAACAGAAGCCATGTTTACATGGACACAAGTAACCGGATTAAAAGTCTGATCTGAATAAAAATGCTTCATGTAAACGCGCCAATCTGAATATTCTGACCTGATCACACTCATTCCAATCACAATTTCCTTCCGAATGAGACGGGTGGGTTATGTCGATTGTTAATCCGATTGGTGCATATATAAACACTTATTCCAAAGTTTGGGTAGAAAATATGTTTACTGCGCATGTCTGTACATCAGCCACACATCGACGTGACGTATTTCCACCTTTAGAGCAGCTAGCAGAAGACATGGCGGGAGTAAAACAAAACTGGTCTGTATCGTCCTGCTGTCTCCCTCTGTTCGCCATATACTGCTGGACTTGTAGCTTCATTACGGAGACCAGCAGAAGCAAAAGTACAGTCTGAATAACACAATACAGGTCCATTTGAAAAAGAGAAAGACACGAAGCGGGGTTTGTTTACATCGGAAGTTGCTTCTTCTTTTACTATTTCCGGAATGTTGGATAATTGTGTGCATGTCAAAATGATTTAGTCCGTTCAAACGTGTGACACATGGAAACGCACGTCCTAATCAGATCAACATTTTCAGGATCCATGTAAACAGTAAAGTTCTGATCTGAATTATAATCAGATTAAAGAAATTTTGCGCATGTAACCGTGGCTACTGATGGCATCTTCTGTGGATCTGTTTGACCTGTATGCAAACTGAGATGGGTCGTGGGACCGGGAGGGTGGGAAGATGAACTTGATGATCTGCATGACCAGCCGCTTGAAGAACTTCATTATGATGGGGGTCAGTGCTGCGGGCCGGTAATCGTAACTGGATGGGACAGGCTTCTTTGGGACTGGTATTATGGTGGCAGTTTTGAAACATGTGGGGACAATAGCTTGACTCTGGGAGATGTTGAAGATGTTGGCCAGGACATTCTTGAACTCCTCTGCACAGTCCTTCAGAACACAACCCAGTATGGGCACTTTTCCACTAGCCCAGTTCACCTCGCCATGTCTCGATTCGCAACGACACGGTTTGGCCTCAGTTCTGTCTCCATAACAGCCTGGGTAAAGTGGAGTTAAGCTGGGGTGGGTGGGATTTTTTTTACAGCAAGGCGGCGCCACACTCCCGTGACGTAAAACACACGACCCAAGCAAAACATAACACATGCATCATGGCGGCTGTACAAGACGACTCCTCGGTCTGTGGCTTTTTTCACCGTAAATGCCAAAAAGGACCGCCAGCGGCAGCGAGACGAAACACTCTGGAATAGTTCTGCAGCTTCTGGGAGAGCCGAAGACGTGAGGATACAAACTAGGTTATATATGACGGTAAGCTAATGTTGCTAATGCTAGTTTGCTATAAGTACGTCGTACTACACTGTAATGTCTGCAAGTTATCGCTGTTAGGTACTAAAATATGTATGCTGTGTGTGTTTCAGATGGCTCTGTTGTGGGGAAATTATCGCTTCAAACGGTCGGTCTGGGCGTTCAACACAGCCCATCACTGATGTCACCCCAGCTTCACAAACGATCAGTGGTTGTAGAGCTTAAGAATGTCTGTAGAAACGTTTATTTCCTGTGCAAAAAATTGCTCTGATCTGCGTGAAAATCATGGAGAGACTGTTGAGACATCATGGATGTACCTGCTGCAGCAGCACTGAGTCTGAGGTGGTGTCATAGCAAAAAATGATCAGCTGACACAACTTGATCGCCATGTTAATAACTATATTAGCCACAAAATGTATATTCAAAAAGTAAACAGTACTGAGTTATGTATAATAAGATATATTTGACAGTTATGATGCATTTTAGGCCAAAACAAACTTGATCTAGGATTAAAAGCAATTAAAATAATGCAGTCACAAGGTTACATGGAAAATACTTGATTTACTAGATACATGTACTGTAGAAATATATATTCTCTGCATCAACAATGTACTATACATGCATTCATGTAGTATTGCACTGTGAATTGCACTGACAATAAACCTGTGAAGTTTTTGCAGATGTCTCTTTTTTTATATGTGAAGGTTACCACCATGTGGCACAAATTAAATACTAAAAGATTGGAAAAGCTGTCTAAAGAACAATCCAACAGTTTGAGAAATCACTTTTGGTTTGGTGTAAGTCTGTCAACAGAATTATGAACCATAAAGCAGTTTGTGTTAAAATGTTAAATCCCATTAAACCCTAATCCGGGGGCTTCCAATCATGTGTCATGGGTGGCCAAGACCCTGCAGGTTCTCTCTTCTACCCAGTCTCTTCAGCAGGTGTTCTCACTGATCAGCAGTCAGTGGAAGAAGTTCAGTGGAATCTGCTGTTGAAGACACTGGTTGGAGGTAAAGCCTGCAGGGTCTTGGCCCTCCATGGCACATGATTAGACACCCCCATCCAAACCCATTATGATGAAGAGCAGATGCTAATATGACCCAGAATTCCTCCATATACTGGTACTGTCACTAAAGTATGCAGGGTCTCCTGCGGTGGCACATCCAACAATACAGTCTTCAGTTAATAAAATAATTGTTTTGGTTACTTTTTTCTTAAAAATGAGCCATTATTTTCAAGGTCACCAATAAATCCTTTGTACAGTTTACTCTTTTCCCACCGGTGTCTTAACAGACAAAATAGAAAATCATGATGCAAACACATAAGTCACTAAATTGTTTATTACAATCAGCAGCAAATTCCAGATTATTCAGAATGTGCAAAATTCAAACTGTAAAAAAAAAAAAAAAAAAGAAACTGGAATGGGTCACACACGCCAGCCACGCTGCCTCACTGAGAAGCAACTTGATCGGCCCCTCGTACTGGTCCTGGTTCAGCAGATCTTCAGCCTGCATCTCTGTAAATAGTGAGGCAAGGTCCAGTTGGGGTGGACAGTTTCCCTCTTGCCTCGACAAAAGGCAAATGGGTGGTGGTTAATTAAAGCAAGTTTAAAACATATTTGGGAAATACACTTGTTGCTAAAAGCCAGTGGTGGAATGTGAATGAATGAATGAATCTTTATTTCAGATTGATTAAAAGTAAAGATTAAAAGAAAATAGAATAATATAACAAAGGGGAAAAAAATCTAACAAGGTCAAATTAAACAACAACTCCTGATTATACAGTTCAGCATAGGTTATCTGAAATGGGTGATGGCTGAAGCTGCAGCTTATATTGCCCACCATATTCCATCCAAGAATTCAAAAGAAAAACAAAACAGGAGGGATTACAATTTGAATGTGACAATAAAGTACTTCATTGTTGTATTTAACCACAATTTTCATGTAGCTGCACTTCAGTAGATTTTACAAGGGCTGGGTTACATTTAAAATCATCTGTTTTTACTGTGGCCTCAGCAATCAGAATGAATTAATACATTCACTTGAATGGAATATAGTACTTTAACTGAAGGTGTGCATCACCGAGTATGGAGTCGCTCAGTCAAAATATGAAGTTTTTATCAAAAGTTTGTCTTGTCTGTAAAAGTGTCTCTTCTTGCCCTGGCTTCATGTGTGGGCGGTGTTTTGTACTTGTATTGCTAAAATATAAAAGGAAGCACTACAATGGGTCTCAAATATTTGTAATGTGTCCTGTTACTGCATGAGTTTATTGATGATAGACTATAAACTACACATATAAAGTAAATTATATTGACGACTGAACATCTCACATTCGCCAAAACATACAGTTATGAACATAACTCGCAAAGGATCACACAAGTGATCTGACAAAAAAATAATTACATTAACAAGCGGTTTATTTTACAGTTGATGTGCCAGTCATTTTCAATTATTCTGTAATTAATATTCACACAATCAAATAAATCTCAGTTCAGTCCCTTTTATATTAAGTGAAAATTGTGCTACTTTGGTTTTGACACTTCACCTATAAAAGCAAAGGATTTCAGTACGTTCCACAGTGGCGAGGTCCGTTGTGGGGCGGCTGCTTTCCTCTTGCCTAGACAAACGACAGAAATGGATGGTGGTTAGGTTCAAGCAAGTTCAACACTTATACAGGCACATCTCAAAAATTAGAATACCATGAAAAAATTCAATATTTTTGTCACTCATTTCAGAAAATGAAACCCATATATAGATTCATTACAGGGACAGTGATATATTGAAAGTGTTTATTTTAATATTGATAATTATGGCTACAGCCCATATTAACAAACACCTCAGCGGCCAACATTTATATTTAAAAAATATTTTTTAAAGTTAATTTTATGTAATATTCTATTTTTTTGCCAAATTTAATTTGGGGTTTTCAGGGGCTGTAAGCCGTAATCATCAAAATTAAAATAAATAAACGCTTGAAATATATCACTGTCTGTGTAATGAATCTATATAATATACGGATTTCTCTTTCTGAAATGAGTGACAAAAAATATTGAAGTTTTTCATGACATTCTAATTTTTGGAGATGCACCTGAATTAGGGAAATACACCTGTGAAAGTCAGTGGTGGGATGTGACAAAAATGCTTCGTTTCCCTGACAAGCACTGCAGGATCCACAGAATAGGTGTGTGGGTCTATTCTGACGCTTTAGAAAATTATATGAATGACTTTATAAATCACTGGTTTGAAAAAGCACTTTTAATATGTCGAGATTTCGGCTCCTGTGGTCCACTTCACCTGTATCCACAATATAAACACTGAGGGAGGCTAACCCCTGGCATGTGGAAACACATTCTAGCATTAAGTTGCACACAATTTAATGCGCAGCACCAAAGTGCAATACGTACACAAACCAGGACTTTAACCAGGATTAACATATTTCATCGTTTTACTCTCACAAGCGAATACTTAGGAGAAAACAAGCGCGAATCAGCAGAGTTGGCTACTAGCTAGCTAGCTAGCTACTAGCTAAAACTCGTTAGCCAGCACAGGACGGCGCTGTATGGCTCAAAAAAAGTGAGCTTACCACCAACAGGATAAATAAGCGAATAGATGCACATTATTACAAATCACTCACCATCGATGGTTCTCTCATGTTCGTCTTCAGCTTGTCCGTAGTCCGGTTCTATGCTGGGCTGCATCTGTATCGGTCCGGGTCGCTCCTCTCACTGTGGATCTGCCACCAAGCAGAGAAAACCCCGCACCTCTTCGTTGGACCACGGTGTAGAGTTCCGCAAAACCTACAACGCTGTCTGTATTAATATCGTATTTACTCCGTGACCAAGTTAGTCCATGAAATATTGCAAATGGCGGTCGTGTAGACTCATCAGAAGACGGTCGCTTTCGTGACGTTACACCTGACCAATCAGCGGCAACCAGTCAGTTGACGTCACATCTCAGCACGACTCAGCACGGTTGTACCCTGCCCTCGATCAGGCACGAAAATAGCGCCTGTTAAACCGTGCTGGGGCTAGTGGAAAAAGCTACAAATGCGGGCTGAGGCGTAACGTGTTGGGCTAAGCGGGGCTAGTGGAAAAGGCCCTTATGTTTTCTGGTCCAGCTGCCTTGCGTGGGTTGATCCTGGAGAGGGTCCTCTTCATGCTAGCCAGATCCAGACTTATGGCCTGCTCGTCTGGAGGAGGAGTGGTCTTCTGTGTTGATGTGCTGTTTTGTGCTTCAGAGCGGCCGAAGAAGTCATTTAGGTTGTTTAGCAATGTGATGTCACTCGCACAGGTCTGAAGTGGAGGTTTGTAGTTGGTGAGGGTCTGTATGCCACGTCAGAGGGAATGTGCATTGCTGGTGTTGCTGAAGTGGCCGGATGACTGCCACAGGCAAGGACAACCCCTCACAGCACCAGTAAACATACAGGGAACAGACATTGAGATGGTGACATCCTACAAGTACCTTGGTGTTCATCTGAACAATAAACTAGACTGGTCACTCAATACCGACACACTCTACAAGAAGGGACAGCGCAGGCTGTTCCTACTGAGGAGGCTCAGGTCTTTTGGTGTACAAGGGGCGCTGCTGAAGACATTCTACGACACAGTGGTGGCATCAGCCATCACTTTTGGAGTGGTCGGCTGGGGCAACGACATTACAGCAGCCGATAGGAAGAGACTGAACAAACTGATCAAGAAAGCTAGATCCTAGGTCCTGGGGCAACGCCTTGACCCAGTGGAGGAGATAGGAGAGAGAAGGATGGTGGCTAAACTGTCATCTCTGCTGGAGTCCGAGTCCCACCCTATGCAGGACATATTGAACGCACTGAGGAGCTCATTTAGCAGTAGACTATATCATCCTAGGTGCGCAACCGAGAGGTTTCGCAGGTCCTTCCTACCTACAGCTGTCAGACTGTATAACCTAAGCAGGGCTGCTCGCAGCGATAGCAAAAAAAAACATGACGACCTAGTAGTATTGAATGCAAAAGACGCAACAGACTTACACAAATGGTCCCCTCCAGTATACAACTAGGACAATATCAGTCACTACGGAGGGTGACAATATGTACGGGTACATATTCATACTATGTAGGATAACTAAGTAGACGGTTATGCTGTTTATTCCATCTTGCTACAATGCTCCGCACTTTGTATATATATTTATATATTTATGTGTACGTATGTATATGGGTGTTTTTTGGGGGGGGGGGGGGTCCAGTGCACTATATCAGGGGTATCCGACTTTCAAGCGCTCTCTCTTTTTCTATAATTTGCAGATGTCGGTTTCGTTTTTATAATATGCAAGGGAACATAAAAGAGTTTCAGACTTGCATTGCAATTTTAAAAAAAAATCATTGATTTTGCTGTTAGAATCGAAACTATTGGTCGTGCCCCCTCATTTTTCCCAGTTTTTGTGTGACATGAAAATCACATCAATTTCAAAGTACTGTAAAGTGATCTCTGAGTAACTCTTTCTACTCATTTATGCAAGAGAGAGTTGTAATGCAAATTCAAAATAAAACATTCCCCAGTGTGATCGGATCTATGGTTTTTGTACGGCGACCCCTGCAAATTTACTAGTACGACGTAAATTTCAGTGTCCCCGAATTTAAGCAGCAACATACAAGTTATTTGGTAAAGTAACCAGAAAAGAGGAAGTGCTGATGCTTTTCACTTTGCACCTTTCAAATCCCAAACCATACACGTAAAAAAGAGATCAGTCTTTGTGAAGCTCAGATGTAGAATATTTCAATAAAATCTCAAACATTTATGACACATCGAATATGGTGTCCTTTAAAAAAATTTACATCTTCGGTCTTGGTCGGCCGCGCGCAGCCCCGTCTGGCGAGGTGACCGCCCTGGGAAAGCACTTTTATTTTCTCTACCCTGGATGTGCTCAACCCATGTAGAGAGGATTAACCATGGTCACTTTATATTGAAGTTATCGAAGGTCCAAACTTCCGTGTCCCGCATTTACGCCTTTTGTAATTTTACGTCTTATCCAACAAACAGGGAGAATTTGAAGGTATGTATACACGTTATCACATCTTAATATGTCATGAAAATGTAGCTGTTGATGAGTTTTGATGCGTGAAAAATACTGGAAGTGTTGAAGTTGTTTCGTGTAAAACGTGTGCCATTGCAAAGTGCATTGACACACGGGGAAACAAAAGCCCGAGTGTCCCGTTTACGTCTCCATTTACAAGTAGTTGAAGTGAGCGCTCATCCTCAAGAGTTCCTGAACGCGAATGCCGTTACGAAAATAGTTAATAGTTTCATAAACCTGACACAATTGGATAGTGATTAGTCAATTTCATGTGCAGATTTGATCAATTTTAAATTTTGCAACCAATGTCACACATTGGACCCCTAAGCTCATGTTTTTACTGAGCTCAGACCCTCACTTGATCCCTAAGTATTGTATGTCTGATTAGTTCGATTTTGTTAGTTTCCTGTATATATTTTTGGGTTTGTTACCTCCGCCAAGGAGGTTATGTTTTCATCGGCGTTGGTTTGTCTGCCTGCCTGTCTGTCTGTCTGTTTGTTAGCAAGATAACTCAAAAAGTTAAGGACGGATTTTCATGAAATTTTCACAGATTGTCAGAAATGGGGTATCCTACAGATGATTACATTTTGGTGGTGATCCGGATCACCGTCCACAAGAAAACCGCTATTATGCAAAATGCCATTTTCGTGAATAACTACTAAACCACTAATCCTATCATTGCCAATCCAATTGCTTGTCATATGTTTTCATGGTCAAGGAATCTGAAAACGTACACACAAACACTGTAAGGGGGGAACTGTGGCACTAAACCGCCATTACGGAAAATGCCATTTTCGTGAATAACTACTGAACCACTAATCCTATCATTGTGAATCCAATTGCTAGTCATATGTTTTCATGGTCAAGGAATCTGAAAACATACACACAAACACTGTATGGGGGGAACTGTGGCACTTGGCGGAGGTCTGCGCTCTCCGAGTGCTTTTCTAGTTTATATTTGGGCCTCCCCTTTTCCCAAACACTCCCTCTAACTGCTCACAGTCTGCTCCCTTCTCAGGTCAGCTGTGAGCAGTTGGTCTAATTAGGTTACCTGCTTGTTCAGTGACTCACACCTGCAGCTCATTCCCTTCTGTGCATTTAAGCACTGCCTTTTCACTGTGTTGGTGCAGCAATATTGGGTCAACTTCTAATCATTCCACTTCTCCCAGCCTCTCAAGTGTCTTTTACTTCTTCAGAGTACTCCCTGCTCTGAGGCTCATCCCAGTAAGTTATTATTTGCTATTTATCCTTTTTTTTTTTTCCTTTGAAAGACAAAAGTAAAATAGAAAGATGTCTTTACCTTCTTTACATGTTTCAACTGCACTGCAGCCTTCATCTTGGCTGCAGAAGATATTATTTCAGAAGATATTATTTGCTATAGTCTTGTATTGTCAGCACTATTTCTGGACTTTCATGGTCTTTTTGGTTAATAAATGTCACAAACTCAATTCAGCACCTGGGTCTGTTTTCCTGCCCCACAGGGGCATTCATGACAGAATATTGCCACCAGTTAAAAGCCCCTGCTGTTGGAGCTCATCATGTCCCCAGCGCGCCGGCCTCACACAATTAAAGGAGGATTGGCAGTGGGGTCTGCAACTGTGGAGGAAGAATGGGTGGCCGACTTCATCCAAGACTTTGTGGATGAGGCTCTTGCCACCAATGGTCCCAAGAAGACGTGGGAGTGTTTGTACAGAGCGGTGGGAATCCTTGAGGCACACCCTGGCCTTTGGAATTATCCACAATACGCAGAACTGCTGTCCATGTTCTGTGCGCTCCGGCGGTCATTTCCTGACTTAACTATGGGAACATTTCCAGCTGAGTTGAGGCAGAGGCACCCTCCACAGCCAACGTCCTCCTCCCATCTCGCTTTGCCGGGTTACCCTCCAGCTCCAGCATGCACGTTGCTAGCCCCACAGCGGCACCGTCGTCCTGCACCGGACCACCGGAGGAAGCCTTCCTCTTCTTCGGCAGCCATTCCCCTGGCGTTGAGCCCGACAATTTCCGCGGCAGAGCCCCTCTTCTCTTCTTCTTCCCTGACTGTCCCGCCAGCCTGCGCCCTCTCCGCTGCTGCCGTAACTTCGGTCCCCTTGACGTATCCTCCTGCTGCTGAGATGTCCTCCAGGTTTTCCCCAGCTACGCCCACTTCCGTGTCTACAGGGGCGGTTCTGCCACAATCCACTGAGGGGCCCAGGTTCACCATAGACACAGGGAGGGATGACTGCCCACCTGTTGCAGCAGAGAACATCGCACACTGGGATGACAGGCAAGTGTCATTTATTTCTGTTTCAATTTATGATGATATGCCTTGTCTGATTCCCAGGAGAGAGACTCAGATTATGCAGTCTCCTGAGCTCTGTCCACCTGCTGCAATTACTAAACCCTCACCTGCCCTCTCCGTGTCTCCTCCTGATATTTCTGAGTGTCCGCTGGTCCCCGAACTGAGCCGCCGGACGATGGAGGAGCCTGTGGCCCTGGAGGACCCGATTCCAGTGCCAGTGCAGAGCCGATCCCCAGCTTCCACGCTGGAAGAGCCACCAGCGTAGGTTACATCGCCTGGGGAGACAAGGACTGCAACCACCATCATGCCTGCTGCGGAGGCCACCGCAGCAGAGTTCAAGGCTGAGCTGGACCTCCAGAGGGCCGAGCCCGAAGAAACATCATCGCCTGGATCGACGGAGTCCTGGACGGCAGTGGAGCTCGAGCTCAGGCAAGTGCTGTCTTTTGTCTTCCTCTTATCTGTTTTAGAGCAATCTTGCCTGGTTCTTGGTGAGGAGAGCCAGGTGCAGCTGCCCACTACACCTGAGCTCACCTCGCCGGGCTCCGCTGCTGCCGGTGACCCTGAACCCCCTTCTCTATGTGTGTCCGAGCTTTCTTCCAGGGTCACCAGGAATGATCCTGCACAGCCAGAAGTCTCCGTTGGTCCAGGGTCGCTGCCTGAGGTCTCCAGGGGTCCAGCTTCCCCAGCGGAGGTTGTCGCGGGTGCTCCGTCCCAACCCGGGACCTCCGTGGGTGCAGCCCCTCCTCTGCCCGAGGCCGTCATCTGGGTTCCTCCTCGGTCCGAGTCCCCGTGGGTGCTGCGTTCCAGTCGGGGATCCTTGTGGATGCTGCGCCCCAGCATTAATCCTACGTGGGTGCTACGCTTCAGCTTGGGTCCACCATGAGCGCTACATTGGCCCAGCCCGGGGTCCACCGAGGGTGCAGTGTCGGCCCAGCCTGGGTCCACCGAGGGTGCAGCATTGGCTTAGCCCGGGTCCACCGAGGGTGCAGCGTTGGCTCAGCCCGGGTCCACCGCAGGTGCTGCAGAACTCCAGCTCGGAGCCACCGCGGGTGCTACATTGTCTCAATCCGAGACTACCAAGGGTGCTGCCGGCCAGCCTGAGGACGCCAAAGCCTTTCCTCTCCTGCTGGACACAGTCGGGGTCCCCCTTCCTCCTCTGCCAGACGCCGTCATGGTCCCCCTTCCTCCTCTGCCAGACGCCGTCATGGTCCCCCTTCCTCCTCTGCCAGATGCTGTCATGGTCCCCCATCCTCCTCTGCCAGACGCCGTCATGGTCCCCCTTCCTCCTCTGCCAGACGCCGTCATGGTCCCCCTTCCTCCTCTGCCAGACGCCGTCATGGTCCCCCATCCTCCTCCGCCACCAGACACCGTGGTGGTCCCCCTCCTCTGGCCCTGCTTCCCGTCACTGGGCCTTCCAGTGGGGGAGCCGCCTCCCAGATCACCCCTCCAGTCCTGGTGGCTAAAGAACTCATCCGGCTGCCCAAAAGACTGAGCTGCTGGGTTGGGTGGCCAATATTCTCCGGCAGACCGCCCGACTCATACCACCTGGCCATTCGGCTGGTCTGGGACTTCGGTCAGCCACCCGAACTGTTTGGTTCTCCTGTCTAGAGGGGCCCAGGGGCCTGGTGTTGCGCAGGTGTGGGTCATGAGCGGGTTTGTGTTTCCCTCCTAGCCTGTTTCCCCCACCTCCCACCCAGGGTGGTTTTTTGATGTACCTCTTTCTCTCAGGGGGTGGGGTGGGGGTTCTTTTGGGTGTTACCTGGGGGTGTCCGGAATCCAGCCCTTAAAGGGGGGTCTGTCATGTGTCTGAGGTCATGTTTTCACTGAGCTCAGACATTCACTTTATCCCTAAGTATTGTATGTCTGATTAGTTTGATTTTGTTATTTGGGCCTTCCCTTTTCCCAGACACTCCCTCTAACTGCTCACAGTCTGTTTCCTTCTCAGCTCAGCTGTGAGCATTTGGTCTAATTAGATTACCTGCTCGCTCAATGACTCACACCTGCAGCTCATTCCGTTCTCTGTATTTAAGCACTGCTTTTTCACTGTGTTGGTGTGGCAATATTGGGTCAGCTTCTGATCATTCCACTTCTCCCAGCCTCTGAAGTGGCTTTTACTTCTCCAGTGTGCTCCCTGCTCTGAGACACATCCCAGTAAGTTATTACTTGTTATATTCTTGTATTGTCAGCACTATTTCTGGACTTTTATGTTCTTTTTGGTTAATAAATGTCACAAACTCAATTCAGTGCCTGGGTCTGTTTTCCTGCCCATAGGGGCATTTATGACAACAGGACAGTTACAATAGTTACACGAGCTGCTACATGTATTTTGAGCGGCAAACACATGTTGGAGCTTTAGTTGGTATGCAGCAAAACATAAAAATTAAACAAAATATTTAGTCACAGCAGTACAAAAAGTGCCTTTTTTTTAACCTTAGATTCAATTCAGTTTAATTCAACTTTATTTATATAGCGCCATATCACAACAGTCATTTCATAGCACTTTCAAATGTAGGGAAAACCCCACAATTGCAGAAAGACCCCAGCAATCAGACGATCCCCTGTGAGCAAGCACTTGGCAACGGTGGAGAGGAAAAACTCCCATTTAACAGGAAGAAACCTCTAGCAGAACCAGGCTCAGGGAGGGGCAGTCATCTGCTGCGACTGGCTGGGGGGTGAGGGGATAGAGAAGATGAAAAGAACAGACATAAAGAAAGCCAACCTTAACGGAGAGAAGCCAAGTACATTATTGGAGGTCACCTGGCAGTCTAAATCTATTAACAGCAAAACAAAGGGGGGGGGGGGTTAAGAGACACAAGATCCCTCCCTAATTGTAGGCTATATTGAAGAGGAAGATTTTTACCCTATTCTGAAAAACAGAGATCGGGTCTGACTCCCGAACCCAGATTGGTAACTGGTTCCACAGGAAAGGAGCTTGATAGCAGAAGGCTCTGCCTCCCATTGTACTTTTGGAGATTCTAGGTATTACAAGTAATCCAGCATTTTGGGAGCGTAGAGCTCTGTTAGGATGATAGAGTAATATCAGATCTTTTATATAAAAGGGGGCCTGATTATTAAGAGCTTTGTAAGTGAGAAGAAGGATTTTAAACTTAATTCCAAACTCTATGGGAAGCCAATGAAGGGAGGCCAGAACCGGAGAGAGATGATCTCTCTTTCTAGTACCTGTTAAAACTCTTGCAGCAGCATTTTGGATCAACTGAAGACTTTTTAAAGATATTTTAGGACAACCTGATAATAACGAGTAACAGTAATCTAATCTAGAGCTAACAAAAGCGTGAATCTGTTTCTCAGCATCATTCAGAGACAAGATGCTCCTAATCTTGGCAATATTGCGCAGGTGATAGAAGGCAGTCTTAGAAACAAATTTAATATGTGAATTAAAAAAAAACAGATCTTGATCAAAAATAACTCCAAGGTTCCTCACAGAACTATTCAGAGTAAGAGTAGCGGCATCCAAATTAAGAGTTTCTTCTTAGAAGAAGGGCTTCTTCTCTCGGCGCCACACCAGTCGGCTGCCTTTTGCAACAGCGGCTCGATTCCGAGTTTTTTTTCCCTTCCTCTCTCTTTTGATCACTTTTTTTTTTTCACCCCACTTATATCACGGACACACAGATCGTCCCAAATGTCTCCTGAGCCGGTGGACGGAGCCACTGTTTATAGCAGGATTCGATACAACAGGGAAGAGCTGCTAGCATTTAACCGCCACCCGGTCCCACTGGAAAAACTCGACATACCGAGAGAACTGAGGCGAAAACGCCGCGGCTGCCGGGCTGGAGTAAGGCGGAGGACAAAAAATATAAGGTACAGACCCTCCCTTCCATCTGTTGTCATGGGAAATGTACGGTCGATACTGGGAAAGTTAGATGAGCTAGCGGCTATCTCCCGTTATGATAGCACTTACCGGGAGTGCTCTCTCCTTTTGTTTACTGAGACGTGGCTAACTGAACTAGCAGCAGATGCTAACATTGAGCTGGAGGGTTTTCACATGATACGAGCTGACCGAACACCAGAGAGTGGCAAAACTAGGGGCGGTGGAGTGATAATGTATGTTAACAACAACTGGTGTAGACCGGGACATATCACTGTTAAACAACGACACTGCAGCAAAGACATTGAGTTGCTAGCTGTTAGCATGAGGCCTACATATCTCCCGAGAGAACACTCACACGTGATCTGCATTGTTGTTTATGCAAATCCGACGGCGAACGCTGGGACAGCGCGTGACGTCATCCATTCAGTAACCAGCAGGCTGCAGACAGAACACCCAGGTGCTCTTCTCCTCATCTCAGGCGATTTCAACCACGTTTCACTGTCTCCCATTCTGCCCACTTTCACCCAGTATGTCACATGCCACACTAGAGACAATAAAACACTGGATTTGTTCTACGCAAACACTAAGGAGGCGTACACCTCATCACAACTCCCCCCACTTGGGAGATCGGATCACAACTTGGTTCATCTCCGACCGGTGTACAAACCCCTAGTGCACAGACAACCTCCGGCCATGCACACTGTGGAGTTATGGTCTGAGGAGACAATGGACACTCTAAAGGACTGTTTTGAAGCCACTGCCTGGAAGCAGCTCTGCGATCCACATGGTGAGGACATCGATGGCCTCATTCACACCTTCACGGGCTACCTCAGCTTCTGTGTGGACAAATCCGTTCCCACCAAGACCATACGGCGTCACTCAAACAACAAACCCTGGATCAACCCTGAGATAAAAACACTTCTGAGAGAGAAGAAGAGGATCTTCAGGTCGGGGAACAGGGAGATGCTGAAGTCCGTACAGAGGGAGCTGAGGAGAAAGATCAGAGAAGGCAAGGACAGCTTCAGGAAGAAGATGGAGGACAAGCTGCAACAGAGCGACATCAGCGGGGTCTGGAGAAACCTCAAAACCATCTCGGGGCTCCAGAATACCTCCCCCCAGGCCACGGGGGGCAGGGAGTGGGCGAACAACCTGAATCTGTTTTTCAATAGATTTGACCAACCGCCCTCCCCCCTGTCTGCACAACAACCACTGCTGCCACTAAGAAATCAAGTCCTGCTGCCCACTCCCCACTCCACCGACACCCCCCCCCCCCACTCCCAACACACAGCCCCCCATCTTGACCCTGACCAAGACCCAGGTGAGGATGGAGCTGAGGAAGATCAAGGCGAGGAAGGCGTCGGGACCGGACGGCATCAGCGCAAAGCTCCTCAAGTCCTGTGCAGACCAGCTGTGTGGGATTGTGACGTATATCTTCAACATGAGCCTGAAACTGGGGAGGGTACCACAGCTGTGGAAAACATCTTGTGTGGTACCTGTACCAAAAACTTCCCACCCCAAAGACCTGAACAGCTTCAGACCGGTGGCCTTGACGTCCCACTTGATGAAGACCCTGGAGAGACTGCTCCTTGCTCATCTCCGCCCCCTGGTGGAACCAGCGATGGATCCACTCCAGTTCGCCTACCAGCATGGCATTGGGGTGGAGGATGCGGTGATCTTCCTCCTTCACCGTTCTCTGTCCCACCTGGAGAAGCCCGGGAATATGGTGAGGATCATGTTCTTTGACTTCTCCAGTGCTTTCAACACCATCCAACCGATGATCCTGAAGGACAAGCTGCTGCGCGCAGGGGTGGACCAGCACCTGTCATCATGGATCCTGGACTACCTCACGAACCGGCCTCAGTTTGTGAGAACCCGGGACTGTGTTTCCGACACGATCATCAGTAGCACGGGGGCCCCCCAGGGAACGGTGCTGGCTCCCTTCCTGTTCACTCTTTATACTGCGGACTTCTCACACAACACAACACATTGCCATCTACAGAAGTTCTCTGATGACTCTGCGATCGTTGGTCTCATCTCCAGCGGAGATGAAGCTGAGTACAGAGGGCTTATCCAGGACTTTGTGGACTGGTGCCATCGGAACTGCCTCCAGATCAACGCGAGGAAAACTAAGGAGCTGGTGGTGGACTGCCGCAGGCATGGGCAGCCCCTCACAGCACCAGTAAATATACAGGGAACAGACATCGAGATGGTGACATCCTACAAGTACCTGGGTATTCATCTGAACAATAAACTAGACTGGTCACACAATACTGACGCACTCTACAAGAAGGGACAGCGCAGGCTGTTCCTGCTGAGGAGACTCAGGTCTTTTGGTGTACAAGGGGCGCTGCTGAAGTCATTCTATGACACGGTGGTGGCATCAGCCATCACTTTTGGAGTGGTCTGCTGGGGCAGTGGCATTACTGCAGCCGATAGGAAGAGACTGAACAAACTGATTAAGAAAGCTAGCTCTGTCCTGGGGCAACGCCTTGATCCGATGGAGGAGATAGGAGAGAGAAGGACGGTGGCTAAACTGTCATCTCTGCTGGAGTCCGAGTTCCACCCTATGCAGGACATACTGGATGCACTGAGGAGCTCATTTAGCAGCAGACTACATCATCCCAGGTGCACAACCGAGAGGTTTCGTAGGTCCTTCCTACCAACGGCTGTCAGACTGTACAACCTAAGCAGGGCTGCTCGCAGAGATAGCAAAAAGACGTAACAAACTAATAGTTTTTTTTGAATGCAAAAGATGCAATAGACTTACACAATGGTCCTCTCCGGCATACAACTAGGAACATACCGGTCGCTATGGAGGGTGAGAATATGTATGGGCACATAATCATACCATGTAGGATAACTAAATAGACGGTTATGCTGTTTCATCCCACCTAGCAACAATGCTCTGCACTGTGTGTGTTTATATATTTACATATTTATTCCATCTAGCTACAATGCTCTGCACTGGGTGTGTTTATATTTATATATCTATATATTTATTCCATCTAGCTACAATGCTCAGCACTGGGTGTGTTTATATTTATATATCTATATATTTATTCCATCTAGCTACAATGCTCCGCACTGTGTTTTTATATATCTACATATTATTCCATCTAGCTACATTGCTCCGCACTGTGTGTGTTTATATACTTGCATATTTATTCCACCTAGCTGCAATGCTCCGTACTGTGGGTGTTTATATATTTACATATTTATTCCATCTAGCTACAATGCTCTGCACTGTGTGTTCATATATTCATATATTTATTCCATCCAGCTACAATGCTCTGCACTGTGTGTCTGTGTGTGTGTGTGTGTATATATATATATTTTATAGTAATATGTACATATGTATATTAGCTGCTCTTGCTTGCTTGTTTTTTTTCTTGCCTTCTGATTGTTGCTCTGAGTGTTGCTATCCCTGTGCTGTTGCAATCCTGGAATTTCCCCGTTGTGGGACTAATAAAGGCTTATCTTATCTTATCTTATCTTATCTTAGTTTGATTTGGAAAGGTATTTCTAAGGTTTTTTGGACCAACAAGAATGACTTCAGTCTTATCTGGGTTTAATAGCAGATAATTACAAGTCATCCAAGCTTTGATTTCCTTAAGACAGGCGTCTAACTTGGCTAATTGATTACAATCATCGGGCTTCATTAACAGGTATAATTGTGTGTCATCTGTGTAACAATGAAAATGTATACAGTGCTTTCTAATGATGTTGCCTAACGGAAGCATATATAAACTAAAAAGAGTAGGGCCTAGCACAGATCCCTGTGGAACTCCATGACTGAGCTTAGAGTTGGAAGAAAACTCATTACTGATATGAATAAACTGAAGTCTATTGGACAAATAAGTTCTAAACCACTGCAGCAAAGTTCTGTTTAGTCCAACATAGTGTTCTAATCTATCAAGTAGAATATCATGATCAATAGTATCAAAGGCTGCACTAAGATCTAAAAGGACAAGTACAGAAACAAGTCCATTATCAGATGCGATAAGGAGGTCATTCGTGACCTTCACTAAGGCTGTTTCAGTGCTGTGATGAATTCTGAACCCAGATTGAAACTCTTCAAATAAACCATTTCCCTGCAAGTGGCCAAATAATTGCGTAGCAACAACTCTTTCTAAGATTTCTGAAATGAAAGGCAGATTAGAGATTGGTTGATAGTTAGCCAAAACTCCTGGATCGAGTGTTGGCTTTTTGAATAAGGGTTTAATTACAGCAATTTTAAAAGCCTGCGGTACATGACCTAAAGTTAAAGAAGAATTGATTATTTGAAGAATACTGCTACCAATAAATGAGAAGACTTTTTTAAATAACCTGATAGGAATAGGGTCTAAAAGACAAGTTGAAGGCTTGGATGAGGAGATTATTTTATCTAACTCTAAAAGGTCAATTGGAGTAAACTTATTTAAACAGATATCAATTGAAGGAGTTGTAGTAGTTGCTGTACTTAAGTTTACGGTGGGAAGAATCTGACTGATTTTATCTCTAATAGACAAAATTTTATGATTCAAAAAGTCCTGACTAGTAAGCTCTAGGCCCTAGAGTCTAGGGGGATTCGAGGATCAACAGAGTCCTGACTCTTTGTCAGCCTGGCTATAGTGTTGAAAAGAAACCTGGGATTATTCTTATTCTCTTCTATTAATGCAGAGTAATAACTTGTTCTAGCTTTTTTAAGAGATTTTTTTTATAAATTTGGAGATTATTTCTCCACGCTAAATAGAATTCATCTAAATTAGTGGAACGCCATTTTCTTTCTAATTGACGAGTCTTCTGTTTTAAGCTACAAGTTTCTGTGTTAAACCAAGGGGTTAGAAATCTCTGATTAGACTTTTTCTTTTTTAAAGGGGCCACCAAGTCTAGAGTCTGATGCAGAGAGGCTTTAATACTATCTACCATGCTATCAATTACGGAAGGAGCAGGCTCCCCATCTTTTATTTCTGTTGTGTTGACTTATGGTATAGAGGAGACAATCTGCAAAAATTTGGTAACAACACCATCTGAAAGACATCTGCTGCAGTAATATTTTTCTTTAGGAGTCAAATAATCAGAAATAGTGAAATCAAAGGTTAACAGATAATGGTCTGACAGTACAGGATTATGAGGAGACACTACCAGATTTTCTGTTTCTATACCGTAAGTCAGAACAAGGTCCAATGTGTGGTGGAGATAATGGGTAGAATTTTCTACTTTCTGGGAAAAGCCCATTGAGTCTAACATTGAATTGAATGCCTTATTAAGACAGTCACTATCTACATCAACATGTATATTAAAATACCCTACTATAATTATTATCTGATTTCAGCACTAAATCAGCTAAAAATTCAGCAAATTCGGATAAAAACTCTTGAGTAGGCTGAGGGAGGATGGTAAACTATGGCAAAGAACTATGGGTTTAAGCTAAGATTGCTAACATGGCCCATACTGAGGACCAGGCCCTCAAAGGAATTAAAACATGATTTTTACTTTACATTAACTTGTAATTTAGAATGGAAAATTGCCACTACTCCACCTCCACGACCAGAACTTCTGGGATTATGATAGTTTAGATAACCAGAAGGAGTTGATTGATTTAAACCAACATAATCATCTTGCCCTAACCAAGTCTCTGGAAGGGATATTAAATCAATGTGATGATCAATTAATAGATCATGAACTAGTAGAGACTTCGGAGTTAGAGACCTAATATTTAACAAACCACATTTAATTTTTAAATTAAGAGGAGGAACAGAGGCCAAATTATTAAATTTAGAGGTGTCAGTACCACACTGTTTACTTGACTGTAATGATGTGTGGGTCAGAGCACACATTAGTGAAGAACTGGTTCTGGGCCTGTAATTATTTATTTATCTATTTTTTGTCAAATAACAGAAAGTGGAATGATGAGATTAGCTCTCCACATTGTAAGCAGGTACTCTGTATACTCCTGCAACCGAATACTGTGTGTGTTTTTTGTGTTTTGCTGCAAAAACCCTATTGCTGCCTCTCATTTTTGCCACTCAGTATTTTGCAACTGCCATGAGTTCTGCTCAGTGACATGTGCATACCCTCTATATGTGAATTTCATACTATTTCTTTTTTTTTTTTTTTAATTTGCACTGTAACTTTGCATATGGAACTTACCATTTCAAGTGTTGTACAACCAAGGCTTGAATGTTGGAATATTGGGCCAGTTGGGGTCCCACTCAGACGTCCTGTGTTTGGACTTTTTATGGTGTTATCCTTCTCTCCTCCCTGTGCTCTCACCTCTCCTGGACCCTCTGCCTGAACACTTTCCTCTCTGAGCCCTGTCTAATTCAGGTTCTCTTTCTGTCTATAGTGGTATACAAACAGGTTCGAAAATACCAAGTGTCATGTTTTGTCCTGCAGGATTTTTTTGTTATGGTTCACATAACTGGCTCTGCAGGAGGCCAGCGAGGCCTACCTGGTGGGTCTCTTCGAGGACACCAACCTGTGCGCCATCCACGCCAAGAGGGTCACCATCATGCCCAAAGACATCCAGCTGGCCCGCCGCATCCGCGGAGAGAGAGCTTAGACTTTCTGCTGCACATCCACCAACCGCAATGCTCCGCACTGTGTGTCTATATATATATATTAATATGTACATATGTATACTAGCTGCTCTTGTTTTTTCTTGCCTTCTGATTGTTGCTCTGAGTGTTGCTATCCCTGTGCTGTTGCAATGCTGGAATTTCCCCATTGTGGGACTAATAAAGGCTTATTTTATCTTATCTTATCTTAAATGACAAAAATACAGTGGGGCAAAAAAGTATTTAGTCAGCCACCAATTGTGCACGTTCTCCCACTTAAAAGATGAGAGAGGTCTCCAATTTTCATCATAGGTATACCTCAACTATGTGAGACAAAATGAGAAAAAAAAATCCAGAAAATCACATTGAAGGATTTTTAATGAATTAATTGGTAAATTCCTCAGTAAAATAAGTATTTGGTCACCTACAAACAAGCAAGATTTCTGGCTCTCACAGACCTGTAACTTCTTCTTTAAGAGGCTCCTCTGTCCTCCACTCGTTACCTGTATTAATGGCACCTGTTTGAACTCGTTATCAGTATAAAAGACACCTGTCCACAACCTCGAACAGTCAGACTCCAAACTCCACTATGGCCAAGACCAAAGAGCTGTCAATGGACACCAGAAACAAAATTGTAGACCTGCACCAGGCTGGGAAGACTGAATCTGCAATAGGTAAGCAGCTTGGTGTGAAGAAATCAACTGGGAGCAATTATTAGAAAATGGAAGACATACAAGACCACTGATAATCTCCCTTGATCTGGGGCTCCACGCAAGATCTCACCCCGTGGAGTCAAAATTATCACGAGAACGGTGAGCAAAAATCCCAGAACCACATGGGGGGACCTAGTGAATGACCTGCAGAGAGCTGGGACCAAAGTAACAAAGGCTACATCAGAAATGCACTACGCCGCCAGGGACTCAAATCCTGCAGTGCCAGACGTGTCCCCCTGCTTAAGACAGTACATGTCCAGGTCCGTCTGAAGTTTGCTAGAGAGCATTTGGATGATCCAGAAGAGGATTGGGAGAATGTCATATGGTCAGATGAAACCAAAATAGAACTTTTTGGTAAAAACTCAACTTGTTGTGTTTGGAGGAGAAAGAACACCATACCTACTGTGAAGCATGGGGGTGGAAACATCATACTTTGGGGCTGTTTTTCTGCAAAGGGACCAGGATGACTGATCCGTGTAAAGGAAAGAATGAATGGGGCCATGTATTGTGAGATTTTGAGTGAAAACCTCCTTCCATCAGCAAGGGCATTGAAGATGAAACGTGGCTGGGTCTTTCAGCATGACAATGATCCCAAACACACCACCCGGGCAATGAAGGAGTGGCTTTGTAAGAAGCGTTTCAAGGTCCTGGAGTGGCCTAGCCAGTCTCCAGATCTCAATCCCATAGAAAATCTTTGGAGGGAGTTGAAAGTCTGTGTTGCCCAGCGACAGCCCCAAAACATCACTGCTCTAGAGGAGATCTGCATGGAGGAATGGGCCAAAATACCAGCAACAGTGTGTGAAAACCTTGTGAAAACTTACAGAAAACATTTGACCTCTGTCATTGCCAACAAAGGGTATATAACAAAGTATTGAGATGAACTTTTGTTATTGACTAAATACTTATTTTACCGAGGAATTTACCAATTAATTCATTAAAAATCCTTCAATGTGATTTTCTGGATTTTTTTTTTTATTTTGTCTCTCATAGTTGAGGTATACCTATAATGAAAATTGGAGACGTCTCTCATCTTTTAAGTGGGAGAACTTGCACAATTGGTGGCTGACTAAATACTTTTTTACCCCACTGTATGTGTATTTTTTGTATTTTTCCCTCTGCCAAGGGAGGACAGAGGTAGTTTTCGGTAGCGTTGGTTTGTCTGTTTGTTTGTTGGTTGGTTGGTTTGTCTGTTACCAGCATAACTCAAAAAGTCATGAATGGATTTTGATGAAATTGTCAGGAAAGGTGTGTAATGGCACGGGGAACAGATGACTAGATTTTGGTGGTGATTTGGATCACAATGTGGGTACAGGAAGTTTTTGAATATTATTTTATATATTAATCTGGCACTTTTCATGTACTGTCCCTTTAAGACGTGTCCACTCAGTTACGTGCATGGTCACGCCATAGGGCCACATGCCTTGGCAACCCAGAAGTCAAACACTGCAGAAAAAGTATTAGGGGGCGTGTCAACTAGGGGTGGGCGATATGGCCTAAAAATGATATCACGATATTTCTGTGAATTTTCACAAAAACAATATTCTTCATGATATCAAGGAATACAGTTTTTTCTTTTAAATTTATAAAGGACAGTTTCACAGGCCAGCGTTAATTATGTTCAACATATTCAGTAAAAACAAAACAACTCTTATTTCTCCAGTTTATAAAGAGCAGCTTAGAATGCGTTTAAAACTTTTTTTTAATTCTGTGTCAAATATTACCAGAAAATATTATAAACCACCACATCTTGAGCACACTGAGGGGTGGACTGGGACAAAAATTCAGGATGGGAATTTGACTTCATCCTAGGCCACCCTGTTGTTGGAAACCAGAAACCACCACAGTTTTAGTAGGTTAATATTTTAAAATAACAGGTATTAAACTAGTTATGAATGTAATTATAACCTTCAGCTGGGACGAAAATTATAAATTTGGATTGTAATAGTCAACTGATCTATTGATTATTAAAACAATTGATTGACTAGTCTTAATTTAAATCTGGTACAAGAAGTACCCAAACGAGAAGAATCTCCAGATTCTCAGGGCTGCGAGAAGTAAAGTTCAGCAGACTGCTCGGCACTGTGCCGAGTACTGGACTCAGCTCAGCCAAGACATTCAAACCGCTGCCATAACAGGGAACATCCGTGGTATGTACGATGGCATCAAGAAAGCACTTGGTCCGGCTCAGACCAAGACGGCCCCCCTCAAATCCTCCACTGGGGAGATGATCACAGAAAAGAACAAGCAGATGGAGAGATGGGTGGAACACTACTCCGACCTCTACTCCAGACAGAACACCGTGACACCGTCAGCCCTTGATGCCATCGACTGCCTGCCATCCATGGACGAACTTGACACCGAGCCAACCATCGACGAACTCAGCAAGGCCATTGATAGCTTGGCCGCTGGCAAGGCACCCGGCAACGACGGCATACCCCTGACCTGATCAAGCACTGCAAGACCGCCCTACTGCTGCCATTGCATGACGTCCTCTGCCAGTGTTGGAAGGAAGGTGCCGTACCACAGGACATGAGGGACGCCAAGATCATCACCCTCTACAAAAACAAAGGGGAGAGAAGCGACTGCAACAACTACAGGGGCATCTCCCTCCTCAGCGTTGTTGGCAAAGTCTACGCACGAGTTGTTCTCGTTCGTCTACAGAAGCTTGCCGAACGTGTCTACCCCGAGTCTCAGTGTGGCTTCCGCGCTGAACGATCAACGGTAGACATGATATTCTCCATCCGCCAACTCCAGGAGAAATGCAGAGAACAGAACATGCCCCTGTACGTCGCCTTCATTGACCTCACCAAAGCGTTCGATCTGGTCAGCAGAGAGGGCCTTTTCAAGATCCTGCCAAAGATAGGATGCCCACCAAAGTTGCAAAGCCTCATCGAATCGTTTCACACCAACATGCAGGGGATAGTGCAGCACGATGGCAACGTCTCAGAGCTATTCAACATACGCAGCGGAGTGAAACAGGGCTGTGTACTTGCGCCGACCCTCTTTGGGATTTTCTTTGCTATGCTCCTGAGGCATGCCTTCAGCACAGCAACAGAGGGAATCTACCTGCACACAAGATCTGACGGCAGGCTTTTCAACCTCGCCCGCCTGAAAGCCAGAACCAAAGTACGCGAGGCTCTAATCAGAGACATGCTGTTCGCAGACGACGCTGCAGTCGCAACCCACACACAGCAGGAGCTTCAGACCTTGATGGACTGCTTCTCCCAGGCATGCAAGGACTTCGGGCTTACCATCAGCCTGAAGAAGACTAACGTCTTGGCGCAAGGCACGGAAGCACCACCAACCATCACCATCGACGACTACGAGCTGGAGGTCGTGAACCAGTTCACGTACCTGGGGTCCACGATCAGCAACAACCTCTCCCTTGATACAGAGATCAACAAGAGGATTGGAAAATCAGCCTTCACACTCGCTCGCCTCACCACACGAGTGTGGGAGAATCCCAAACTCTCTGTCAAGACGAAGATGGCAGTGTACAACGCCTGCGTCGTCAGCACACTGCTCTATGGGAGTGAGACGTGGACAACATACGCCCGGCAGGAAAAGAGACTGAACTCCTTCCACTTGCGCTGCATTCGCCACATCCTGGACATATCCTGGCAGGACAAAGTGCCCAACACAGAAGTTCTGTCCCACGCCGGCCTTCCCTCCATGTTCACTCTACTCAGGCAGCGCAGGCTCCGCTGGCTAGGCCACGTTCACCGTATGGAGGATGGCAGAATCCCCAAAGACGTCCTCTACGGAGAACTGGCAACTGGCAGGAGAGACGTTGGCCGCCCACAGCTGCGCTTTAGAGACGTCTGCAAGAGAGACATGAAGGCCCTGGAGATCAACACAGAGCGCTGGGAGGACCTTGCAACGGACCGCTCCAAATGGAGAGGCACCCTGACCAGACAGCTCAAGGCGGGTGAAGAGAGACTGACTGCTGCAGCAGATGAAAAAAGGACCCGCAGGAAGAACCGCCACAGACCCAGCGGCACGGAGACCACCCACAAGTGCGACCTGTGTGACAGGGACTGCCATTCGCGCATCGGCCTGTTCAGCCACAGGCGGTGCTGTTCCAGCAGAGTAGATGTTTAGGATTCTCTTCCATGGTCATCATAGACCGACGGAGGCCGACGATGAATTTAAATCTGGTGCTGCTTCTGATTTATTCACCTTTTCAGAGTAAAAACACAAGATAAGAGGCTTTAGGTAAAAAGTTACAATTCTGCATGAAAAAGGTCACAAATTTGTCACCAAAAACGTTCAAAATTTAAAAAAATATACCTTTATGAAAAGATGTTTCATGAGAAAAAACAAATTTAGGAGAAAACAACAGCAAGCAGATTAGAGTAAAGTTGGTACTGCAGACTACATATAGCCTGTAGTTTTGAAAATTTTGCAGATTTTTCTTAAAACATCTGAATAGTCCTGAAAACATTGCCTTATGAATGTAAGAGCAATTTAGCTATGGTTAATGCAACCTATTTATTACATTAAAAAACGTAAACCCTAAACACTCTACTTCTGTCTTTATCTCATTTCTATGCTCTGGGACGTGAGGGGGTTTTGCTGCTTTTTACATATTAAATTAACTTAGTTCAGTATGTTATTTCACCGGGTCAGGAAGAGGGTCTAAATAAAACAGAGAGGGAGTGGGCTTATTTTAAACTATTATCATTTCATCATTTTTATCATATTGAATATATGCTGGCCTACCTGTCGTTTCCCAAGACACTTCTGCTGGTAAGACCTTGCGTCTCTCTCTCTTTCTCTGTTTACCCGCATTAGAAACATCCGTTGCACAGACAAGTCCTGGGGCTGTTAATATATTTTTTTTCTTTTGGTTGGTTGAGTAAATCATGCTGGAGCAGCCACAATGGAACAAAAATAAACTTCTGGACACTTCGGACGTCAGCAACACCACTTAAGGACGAAGTAAAACTTTTCTCTGAAGCGCATTGTTGACATGCAGAAAAAAACACGGGCAGATTATCCGCATCGCTGCACCATTTTTATAAAAGATGGCAGCAGTCTGAAACTGCCTTAAAACTAAATTACTTTCTCACAACCAGACAAAGACGTTCCAAGCACGGAGCGTGCACTTCCCACGCCATGTTTTTTTTCCCATTTCTATGGTAACACGTACCATAGACACGTACGTAACAATGGTAACATGTACGTATGAAGTTTGGTGCCTCTGGAGAAATTGATTGCAGCTGCTGGATCACATCAAAGATAGTGCTGCAGGCGGAGTCAGCGTCTGCCCTCGGATGAATGTACACAATTGTGATGAAAAGTTGGGGGAACTCGCGAGGCAAATAAAAGGGGCGTAGTGACACAGACAGCAGCTCCACGTCGGGTGTACAGATGCTGACTGTGACAGATGTGCAGTACTGCTTATTAATGTATAAACATATGCCGCCCCCCTGACGCTTCCCCGTTACCTCTTCCTGCCAATCTGAGCGCAGCGGGGCTCCAAAGCCGTCAATCCACAGGTCTGCGTCTCGGTCATGCGCAGTAAGCCAAGATTCCGTGAAAGCCATGACACAGCAGTTCTTAAAGTCCTTCTGGTAGCGTACATTCCCTTGAATTTCATCCACCTTGTTTCTCAGAGACTACGTTCCCAAAAATCATCGAAGGAAGAGGGATGTTACCAAACTGACGTCTCCTCAGGCGCAGTTTCACACCTCCACGCCTTCCGTGCTTCCTTCTCCCGTCTCTCTTTTCACCGCTATGTCCGTCTCTCAAAATAAAGTCCGGCAGTTGCGGCTTAGGCTCAATCACAGCCGCTGCATCAACCGTGTTTAAATGCAGCAACATGTCCCTGGAATAATGTATCCTGCCCGCCATGCTGCCGAACGCGTTTACCTCATAGACAAAGAGCCGGGGGAAAAGTAGCAGCAGTGCAAGAGAGGGGAGGAAGTCCATGTTGTAGGAACCAGGGAGCGCTTCGCCATACAGTCCACAAACACTCCAGGGCAGAAACGATACAGAGGATTTTGTAAAAACATATAAAAGTACATAAAAACAGACACACAGACGACGTACTTTTTCACCAGCTGCCGGTCGCTGCGTGCGCATGCGCACCTCCCTTATTTTGAAATCCAAATGTTGGCACGTTTAGTTTGTCTGAAGGCTGTTGACGGATTAAAGTCATTGATCTGTGAATTTTTGTTATTTTTTGACTTGCCAGGTACATAATAATGAACATAAATTAGTTAATATTGTAGTGGCTGGTGAAGTAAATCCTCCACGATTCAGTCACTCTTGCCTTTCCCTGCATATGAAGCCAAACCACACCTGTTTGCTAAGCGACTCTTCATTATTGTTCCTGTTACCAGCAGGATAAAACCACGATAAAATGCCTCCACTGCTTACATATCTTTTCTGCTTTTTTCGACTTTTAAAGTACTTTAATAAGCTCATGCTTCTCTCGGATAGTGACGCTAGAGAGACACTTTGCCTGCAGACTGGAATAGTCACGTGGGCAGGGCACTTCTGAACTCCGATGCATGGATGACTGTCACGTGCGTTGTTCGTATGCATGCTTGCGGAGTGTCATTCATTTATTTTTCTTAAATTTATATTTCCTTAGCGTGGCGGCATAGCTTGAGGGGTGGCAGCCACCATGCATAAATGTTATCAGCGGAAACCCTGTATATGGAACTTTAGCCAACTCTGGTTTTAGTGGTACTTTGGGGTCACAAACTGTAACCCTGCTCCTTCCATTAATTTCTGCAGATTTGAAGTGCTTTCAGACCAAACATGAAGTGAATTTTTCACATGGCATGATTATATGTTACGTAAATGTAAACACACGAATTTGTGCATTCGTGTCCAAGGGAGTTGGCCACGATAGCTAACCGGCCTTGAGATTCCGCCGTCACCACAGTAAAAATATCAATACTGGAGAGTAAACTATTTTGAAAATGAGACTGCCTCTCACCTGTGGACAGATGGACTGGGACTTGCAGCTGAAATGAAGTGTTGAGAGTTTATCCACCCACATCTGCCACGGATGTGCGAATGAGGGCTAGCAGGCTAGAGGAGGCAGTGACATTTTCCCAGCTGTGTGCCCTGTCGGAAAACATTGTAAACCTAAACATGGCGGTGTTTTGGGGATTTCCACAGCAGTTAGAAAGCAGTTCCAGAAGTTATGATGGTAATCCCATGCCTCTGCATCTTGCTCAGTCTGTTTGCATCTTTACATTAACTTTGCAAGTAATTGTGCCTTGCAAAAAATTTGCACTTTGGATTTGGCCTGAACACACCTTAGGACTACAGCTTTATTCTCCACCAGAGCTGCCACTTCTATGGATGGACTATAGTTCCATGACAAGATATCATTAAAACCAGAGATATGGAAAAGTCACATACAACACCTTTAATATGAAAAAGAAAATTAAAGAACAAAATAAAAAATCGAAACTTGGAGCAAGAGAATACTGTAATTGTCAGTAAATGGGGTGCTGAGTATTACCTTAAAATTCAGATTATGCACTTTTATTACAAAATTTTACCTTCCATTCCCTTTCTCTGGGCAAGTCATATTTAGGGTTAGGTTAGTGTCCTCTACTGCTTCCAGCCATGAAGTTGATTTGGGGTTTTTTATGTTTTGTTGGTTTTAGCTTATGAGGTTGGGCAAACCTTCTTGTGACCAGTTTGAAAAGGCAAAATGGTTACACTCATGCACTACGCATCAGGAGTAGAAGAGAACGCACTCTTTATTAGCACTTCTGTTTTTTCTGTCACTTGAGTGGTAGATGCAGTGTTACCAAACTTCTATTGCTGAACATGTCACTGTGGTGTTTTTATGTACAAATTACCATGTACTATGTTGTTTTCAGTGGGCCTTGCAGGCAGTGGCTAATGGCTAACTGGCAAGAGCAGGATGATTCCACCACCTCGTACTATGAAATAAAAGGAAGAGTAACTAATACGACATGCAATTTTTAAAATTTTTTTTTTGTCTTTTGGCAGCTCCCTTTCAGGGTCGCCACAGCGTATCATCACCTTATATCATGATGATTTGCATGTTGATTTGGCAAGGATTTTTATGCTGGATACCCTTCCTGATGCAACCCTGCCCATTTATCTGGGCTTGGGACCAGCACAGGGAGTACACTGTCTTGTGCACCCCCTGTGGCTGGGTAACCAACTTTCCTTCCTCCGTTCTATTTTTGCTGAGCAACAAGCTAGAAGGCAGGAGGTACCATTTTTATATGGTCTTCTCTGGTGTGATCTAGCCGGGACTTGAACCCACAACCGGGAGGTTGTGGGGCAGAATTATAATTCACAATCAGGAGAGTTAAAATTCTTTGTTAGACTGGGTTAGATCAGCCAGATGATGATGTATTTCAGGTAAATTCTGCACAACCAGTGCCATAATTTCAAGGGGACAAAATAACAAAACAAAACTTGACATTTCACTTTAGTTTGACTATATACACATAATGGCAATGGCAAATTTATTGATTACATTTTGATTAACCACAGGAGTTGACCTTTTAGAGCAAATATATGTCTGAGCTTGAATAGAAGTCATAATAAACAAGTTTTATGTTTTTTATGAGCAAAACAATGAAAGGAATTATGGAGGTTAAGGTACTTGAGCGCAGCTTTTAATAAACCATCATTTTGTCTTTCCTTTTAGAGCGAGAAAGACTGTCCTCTTCTGTGACTCACTATGGCTCCACAGACAGCAGTGAGCATGACCCTCCCATTAACAATCATAACAACTGCGGGATTCCCAAGGCACCAGACAGTCACTGGGTCCGGGCTGATCAGGAGGAGGAGGAGGAGGCTATTCGCAGGAAGCTGAAGTATTTCTTCATGAGCCCATGTGATAAATACCACGCCAAGGGCCGCATGCCTTTTAAACTGGTGCTGCAGCTAATAAAGATCATTATTGTCACTGCTCAGGTACATCATATATGCATCATCTACTCCATCTAGATATTTGTGTTCTTTGGACTGCACTCTGTTTTCATCAGATTTATGTACAGGGCAGAAGTCTGGTTCCCCGTGGTTAAGGATTTTCAGCTTTCCAAGTTTTCATCATCCTTGTATTTGTTCATGCATTTTAATTAAACAAAAATGTAATCTTAAAGTTAAAATAATCATTATAGTTAGCAGTTTCACTATTTGCACAGACAAAAACAGAATGGAAATACAGTGAATGCAAATGTAGTATACTCATATAAGGCATGGAAATAATACTTTAATCCACATTCTTAAGTAGGCTCCAGTATCTGTTTCATTTAAATCTGTGTTTCTTTCAAAAATGTTTTATATATGGATGTATTAAGTTTGACTGAAGAGATTTAAGAAGTGCTGAAACCACCATGAGAACATTGCAGTTATGGTAATTGACAAACCAAAAATTTCCACATAACAAAAAGCCTGCTATTCTCAGAACATAATGCCTCAGGCTTTCCTTCTTCTTTTAGCATATCATTCTCTCTTCACACTTTCTCTGTAAAGGAAAAAAAACAACCTTTTACTTATACCACTTTCTCTTTGCTACAGTTAGTGATGTTTGGCCTCAGTAACCAGGTGGTAGTGACCTTTAAGGAGGAGAATACGATGACCTTCAAGCACATTTTCCTTAAAGATTACGATGACTCCTTTGGTGACTCCTTTGCTGTTTACACACAGCAAGATGTCTATGACCACATCTTCTATGCCATTGAGCAGGTAAGCTCTCTCCCTTGTTAATAAAAAGGCTGCTTAAAGGTACTTTATGGAATAGTTGGAAATTTGGGTGTGAGGGACACCTTCTGACTGCCAAGTGAACTGCACCCCCATCGATTCCTTTTATTTCTAAGGACAGAGTCTTTACTAGAAAGTGGATTCCAACCCACAGTCCTTCTCAAAAACAGATGAGTAGCCATCGCTTCAAGCCCCTGTTACACCATGACAATTTAGCCAGCATATGCTGATGTATGAAAAATTTGGCGAATACACTGGAGTATGTCGAATAAGTTATAGGTAAGTTTTGTATAAATTAAGTGCACGCTGAAGCACGCTGGTATACGTCACAGTAAGATGACGTTGTTGAAAACTTTTGTGCATGCACAAAATTTTTGATGTATACCAGCATATGGCTCATACGACCCACATATGTGGGCCATAAGTTGTAGGTAAGTTATGCGATCCTTGACACACATTCACATGTTACTTGTAAGTTACTCATAAGTCAAAATATGTCGAGATAATGTCTAATGTACCCAAAACTTATTTCTAACCTATGAGTAATGTACTTTGAACTGATGTGTAACTTATATCGAACTTACCTCCAACGCATATTGACATGTGTAGACATATTTGGCGTGTTCCGGATGACCACAGAACTTACTGAATGTGTTTCTAACGTACAGCTATCGTATAATGGCATATTGGCAGCGTTTAGGGGAAATGGTACATAAAAATGGGGTTCACAGGAGGAACCCGTCAGTACTCCTCAAGACTCCAGGGTGAGCAGATGTCCATGTCATCTGAGTGATGGAGGATCTGGCAAAACTGAGACCATCTGTACCAGTTGCATGCCAAATTGCCAATAGAGCTAGAAGAAGAGGTGAATAAAATGCATAAGTTACACTATCGTTGAGCATAAGTTGTGAACTCCAGCAATACGCTAAGCATTCAATGGTACAAGTTATCTGTAAGTTATCGAAACATTCTATATAAGTTACTAATATGTTATGTATATGCCTAAAATTGAAAAAAAATTGATAGTTCGGTGTATGCCAGCATTTTAGAGAAATTTTGATACGTCTGCATACACGGACTAAATTGTCAAGGTGTGACAAGGGTTTCAGAACGGTGTATAGTCAGACTTGGGAGGGGATGGACATCTTTAAGGTTTTGGGAATTAGGGTTACAAGGCAGAGCTAGATGCCACCACACCAGTTTATCTGACTTTACCCCATTCATTCTGTGGTCTGCAGGGAGGACCGTCATGAAATGGACTGAATTGGACTGCAGGACTCTTAGCAACCAGAAAGTGTCACTAAAATCTGTTTACTACAGTTACAGAAGGAAGACGGTCACACAGAGTTCAGGCACGAGTTGATCCAGGCTCTGGGTGGTAGGGAAGAATTACCAGATGACTGGGAAAGTACAGCAAAAGTATTGAGGGAAATGGGTAGAAAGGTGTGTGGTGTAACCTCTGGACAGAGGAAGGAAGACAAGGGGACTTGGTGATGGAATGAGGAGGTACAGGAAAGTATTCAAAGGAAGAGGTTAACAAAAGAAAAGTGGGATAATCAGGGAAATGAAGAAAGGTCACAGGAGTATTTGGAATCTAGGTGCATGGCAAAGAGAGAGGAAGCAAAGGAAAAGGCATATAGTGAGTTGTATGAGAGACTGAACACTAAGGAAGGAGAAAAGAACTTGAATCAATTTGCGAGACAGAGATATTGAGCTGGAAAGGATGTGCAGCAGGTTAGGTTGTTGATTAAGGACAGAAATGGTAATGTATTGACAAGTGACAAGAGTGTGTTCAGAAGGTGGAAGGAGTACTTTGAGAGGAGCTGATAAATGAAGAAAATGAGAGAGAGGAGGGTGGATGAAGGAAAGATAGTGTATACGGAAGGCCCGAGGATTAGCAAGGCAGAAGGGAGGGCATCTCTGAAGACGATTAAGGCTGCGTGCCCACCAAATACATTTTTTGTCGCCCGACTGCCCTGAGCATTTTTTTTCAGCGTTTGTGCCCTGCGCTGTGGAAGAAAAAAGTCTGTGCCCTGTATCCCAGCAACAGCTTGTCACTCTCGCTCAGCACTTCTACTTTTCCTATGGTCAGACTTTCTGCTTATTTTTTAATAGCAGTCTCTAAATAACAATGGACAGGAAACATGTTTTAGCAGCTCTGGATGTAAAATATGATGACATGGAAAACAGGAGTCTGAGTAGAGACTGTATCGGCGTCCCATGTCCCGCCCTTCCTTAATTCTGATTGGCTGCTTAGAAAGGTCTGACATTGACGAGCTCAGCTGCAGTCTGAAAAGTTGAACTTTTTTCAATGCTGAGCACCCTGAGTGCCGCGAAAAAAACCAGCCACCTCTCAAAGCGTTTCAGCACCGAGGGCGCTCAGCGCTGTAAACACTGGACCACATAGAGAGTGAATAGAAAACCATTGCCCAGAGTGGAAAAAACACAGTTGGTGGACACGCAGCCTAAGAATGGAAAGGCAGTTGGTCCAGATGACATACCTGTGGAGGTATGGAAATGTTTAAGAGAGATGGCAGTGGACTTTTTAATCAGACTGTTTAACAGTGAGAGTGAGAGGATGCCTGAGGAGTGGAGAAGTGTTTTGGTACCACTTTTCAAGAAGAAATGTGATACTCAGAGCTGCAGTAACCACAGAGGCATAAAGTTGATCAGCCACTCTATGAAGATATGGGAAAGAGTTGTTGAAGCCAGATTAAGAGGAGAGGTGACAATCAGTGAGCAGCAGTACGGTTTCATGCCAAGAAAGAGTACTACAGATGCAGTGTTTGCTCTAAGAGTGCTGATAGAGAAGTATAGAGAAGGTCAGAAGGAGTTGCACTGTGTCTTTGTGGATATAGAAAAAGCATATGATATGCCAAGAGAGGAAGTGTGGTACTTTTTGAGAAAGTCAGGAGTGGCGGAGAAGTATGTGAGGGTGATGCAGGGCATGTATGAGGACAGCAAGATGGTGGTGAGGTGTGCTGTAGGAGTAGCAGATGGATTCAAGGTGGGGGCGGGGTTACATCAAGGATCGGCTCTGAGCCCCTTCCTGTTTGCAATGGTGATGGACAGGCTGACAGATAAGGTCAGGCAGGAGTCTCCATGGACCATGATGTGGAAGAGAACCTGGAGAGGCGGAGGTATGCTCTGGAGCGAAGAGGAATCAAAGTCAGTAGAAGCAGGACAGAATACATGTGTGTGAATGAGAGGGGGCAGGTGTAATGGAGATGATGCAAGGAGTAGAAGTGGTGAAAAAAGATGAGTTTAAATACCTAGAGTCAACCATCCAAAGCAATGAAAAATGCACAAGAGTTGAAGAAGAGAGTACAGGTAGGGTGGAGTGGGTGAAGACGAGTGTCAGGGGTGATTTGTGACAGAAGGATAGCAGCTAGAGTGAAAGGGAAGATTTACAAGACGGCAGTGAAACCTGCTATGATGTATGGTTTGGAGACAGTGATGCTGACAAAAAGACAGGAGGCAGAGCTGGGAGTAGCAGAGCTGAAGATGCTAAGCTTCTCATTGGGAGTAACTAGGAGGGACAGGATTAGAAATGAGTATATCAGAGGGACAGCTCAGGTTAAGCAGTTTGAAGACAAAGTAAGCGAGGCAAGGCTGAGCTGGTGTGGACATGTGTAGAGGAGGGATAGTGTTTACATTGGCCAAAGGATGTTGAAGATGTAGCTCCCAGGCAGGAGGAAAAGATGAAGACCACAGAGAAGATTCATGGATGTAGTGAAGGAGGACACGGAGAGGGTTGGTGTTAAAGAGGAAGATGCAAGAGATAGGGTGAGATGGAGGCAGATGATCCGCTGTGGCGACCCCTAAAGGGAGCAGCCAAAAGAAAAACAAGATAGTTCCATTAAATTCATTTATGCCACTTTAAAATGTAGGTGCTATCTTTTAGTTCATATGTTGAAATAGTTTTAAATATGACTTTAGCGGTTAATAGTTGGTCATTACTGTGTTCTCACCGCAATAAAAATCTATTTTTTATTACAATAAATCTTTTACTGGTTCATTCAATACAAAAACAAAATTATACAACAGATTTAAGTTGCACCAAACTTGAGAAAGGGAAGAAAGAATGTCTGGTAGTTTTAATTATTTTGTGAGTTTTTCTCATTGCATATGTTTTGGAATTTGTTTGATCAGTTTAAAGTTATTCTCACCAGTTATATTTATCAGATGGACAAATTTACAATTTTATGGACTTCCAGTGAAGCTAGTTACAGAAACCTAAATTTTCATGTACAATATCCAGAAGATTTTTGAAGTACTTTATTTAAAGCATTTTCCCAACAGAACAAACTCTCAGTGTATTATGTAATTGGCTCTGGTGCAAAGTTAAGAAAATATACAATGACTCATATGCCATCTGCAGTATAAAGTCCATAAGCATATCAATAGTGGGTACACACCGATTCAGCCATTTTTTTGCCACCCCTTTTTATGTGCTCCAGTACTGGGCTCCAAGGCTCCAAATTTTGTCAAATACTTGGGGCTCTTCTGGACTACAGGCAGATTTCAAACTAAACTAGAGACCATAAAGTTTCCTCAAAAAAAGTCTTGCTCTTTACCAACTGATTCTTTGTGTGCTGAAATTGGTTAAGCTGAATAAATGAACACATATGTTTAAATGTCCGGGAATATACACAAGTGTTTCTGACCTATACTAATGTGATCCTCTTCTCAGTATTTGGCCTTACAAGAGACCTCAGTGGGACGCTATGCATACGTCTATCATGTTGGTGTAAACGGCAGTGCGCTGTCCCTCTGCCAGCACTACTACAAGAAGGGACACATCGACCCAGCCAACGACACCTTCAATATAGACCCCAGAATCATCACTGGTAAAAGAACTAAGCAGTACAGTGTGAGGGAGACTTACTGTCCTGTGAGGGAACAGTGATCACAGAGAACTCGGATCTGTGTACTGCTATCATGAATAACTGAAAAATACAAGTTCACAGTTAATTTCACACAAAGAGACAAAATATTCAGAAACTGGATGTGTCTTATTGGTTCTTGCTTAATGACTGTAGGTGTTCATGCTAAAAGTTTAACCCACTTGGCTAAGTTTTGGTAATCATAAAGGAGTTGTACAGTGTAAAACCTCACAGTGTAATGCAGGCTTCTGACTGTATTTCATCTGAAATTACCACAGACGTCTTTCTGGAAATAGCATTTGAGTGAAATTTTGAACACTCATCAAAAGAGGATGAAGAGATTTAAAAAAGCCAGGATACTCCTGTTTAAAAGTTCCAGTGTGCTTATATTAGTCTACCTGGACTAATTAGAGCAAAAATAAAGCTAACACAGTAATTTGTAATTTAATAAATAAAAATGTACAGCCATAAATTAAATCAAATTGCTTGAAATATCACTCTCAAGTGCAGTGAATACTGAATATGAAGGTTTACCTTTCTGAATTATTCATTCATTCATCTTCTTCCGCTTAATCCTTTTCGGGTCGCGGGGGCGGGGGGGGTGGGGGGTGGGGGCTGGAGCCTATCCCAGCATCTTTGGGTGAGAGGCAGGGCACACCCTGGACAGATCGCCATTGAAGGGCCAACACAGAGAGACAACCATTCACTCTCACAGTCATACCTAAGGACAATTTAGAACCCCCAGTTTGATGCCAATTAACTTAACTTGCATGTTTTTGGCATGTGGGAGGAAACCGGAGAAATCCCGGAGTAAACCCACGCAGACACGGGGAGAACATGCAAACTCCACACAGATCACTGTTGGTCGGGGGCTGGGATCGAACCCAGATCCCCCGGCCAAGGGTGAGTTGCTGTGCTGCTGCAGTGCTAACCACTCCGCCACTGCGCTGCCCTTCATTGTTAAAAAAATGCACTTATGGAAAACTTCCACCTAATGTTAGTTTGTGGGTTGGAACAGATCAGTAATTCAGTTGTAAGATATTTAATCAATTGTTTCATTGACATTAGGCATTATGCTGTCTGTGATAAACTGATATATAACCTTAAACTTGTGATAATTAATACAGTTTTCTTGTTTTTTTATTTAGCTCTGGAAACTGCTTATAAAATGTTATATTAAAACAGGGACTGACAAGGTGTTTTTCACAGGTGTGCAGGCTTAAACAGCTGGTGAGGTAAAATATGCACTAGAGCCCCAACAGGAAGCAGAGATGGTGGACATGAGAAATAATCACGATTAGTCGACTAATTGAAAAAATAGTCGTTAGATTAGTCGACTACCAAAATAATTGTTTGTTGCAGCTCTACTGCTGAGTACGTTTTGCGGGTCATGTTGAGTCATGGAGAGGACTAGTTTGTTGTTAGCTTGTTAGCGATTTAGCTACAGTACATCTCAGTTTTTCTGCACACTTCGCTTGCCTTTTCTTGGCATTTTCAAATGAAACGAGTCCATCAGCACAAAGTTATTATAACTGGCTATTTGAGACAATAAATCCAACTCCAGCTTGTCTATTTTGCTGTAAACAGATGTAAAATATACTGTATATGAATGGACGCTTATAAGGGTGAGACTTCCAGTTGACAGAGGTCTGGATTTTTAAGGCCGTTTCTTTACAAATGGTGCCTCACTGTGGAAATTAAACTATCCAACACAGTATTACAATTCTCACATATTAGAAGCCATTGATAGTAACTTTAATTTAAAAATTATTAAAACTTGTGCATGCCCGTAGAAAGCAAGTATTCTTGTCCAAAAACAGAAGAATCAGAATCAGAATAAGTTTATTGCCAAGCACATTTACAAGTAAATAACAGGTAAATATACGAGGAATTTGACTTGACACTGAAAACGTCATAAATGACATTCTCAATGACTCGGCGAGCTGTGGAGGCGACTGTCAGCAGGAAGGGAATAGTAGGCGGGGGGGGAGGGGGAGGGGGGGACACAATAGGAGAGAGAAAAAAGCATTGTTGATCAGAATAAAGTTCATATATGACCGATATTATGATTACAAGAAAAAAACTCTCAATGCACAATTAGCAGACAATAGAATCCACACAATGACACAGGTAGGCCAGTTTGGCTTTCCAGGCCCAAATGTAGGCTGTGTTTGAAAGTGGAATACAGAGAGGTGTAGCCTATATGTAGGCAATCACACATGTTAGACTTGACAAACATGAAAGGGACTGAACACTAAGATTTATTTGATTGTGTGAATATTAATTACAGAATTATTGAAAATGAATGGGACATCCAATATTAGCGACTGTTTAAGAACCCTTGTTTATTTGTTTGTCAGACTTATTTGTGTGATCTTTTATGAGTTGTATTCATAAGTGTTGTATCTTGGACTTTGGGGATTGGTAGTTGTTCAGTCATCATTATAATTGTTTTAGTTTATATGTGTAGTGTATAGTTTATCATCAATAAACTCATGCAGTACTATAACAGGACACGTTTACAAATATTTGAGACCCATTGTAGTGCATCCTTTTATGTTTTAGCAATATTCTTCTTCTTCTTCTTCTTCTTTCGACTGCTCGCTTCAGGGGTCGTCATAGCTGATCATCTGCCTCCATCTCACCCTGTCCCTTGCGTGTTTCTCTGTAACACCAGCCCTCTCCATGTCCTCCTTCACTACATCCATGAATCTTCTGTGTGGTCTTCCGCTTTTCCTCCTGCCTGACAGCTCCATCTTCAACATCCTTTGTCCAATATATCCACTGTCCCTCCTCTGCACATGTCCAAACCATCTCAGCCCTGCCTCTCTTACTTTGTCTCCAAACCGCTCAACCTGAGCTGTCCCTCTGATATACTCATTTCTAATCTTGTCACTCCCAAAGAAAATTTTAGCATCTTCAACTCTGCCACCTCCAGCTCCATCTCCTGTCTTTTTGTCAGCGCAACCGTCTCCAAACCATACATCATAGCAGATCTCACTGCCCGTCTTGTAAATCTTCCCTTTCACTCTTGCTGCTACCCTTCTGTAACAAATCACCCTTGACACTCGTCTCCAACCACTCCACCCTGCCTGCACTCTTGTCTTCACCTCCTTTGTGTATTTTCCATTGCTTTGGATGGTTGACTCCAGGTATTTAAACTCCTCTACTTTCACAACCGCAACTCCTTCCATCTTCACCATTGCACCTGCCTCCCTCTCATTCACACTTACACTACCGTTCAAAAGTTTGGGGTCACCCAGACAATTATTTTGTGTTTTCCATGAAAAGTCACACTTATTTACCACCATGAGTTGTAAAATGAATAGAAAATATAGTCAAGACATTGACAAGGTTAGAAATAATGATTTGTATTTGAAATAATAATTTTTTCCTTCAAACTTTGCTTTCGTCAAAGAATCCTCCATTTGCAGCAATTACAGCATTGCAGACCTAATATGATTGCACAAGTAGTAGTAGTAGATTAGTTTATTTGACAGGGACAGTGCAATAAACATAGACAATTAATCAAAGACAATCAATCTGATGTGTTGCACATAGAGTGTATAGCTATTAGCTAATTTGCAACTCTTGTCCCTGGATGGGCTTTAGAAAAAAGAATCAAGATAAAAAATATACACAATAACCACATACATCAATGCAGAAAAATTATAAATACACAATTATAAATATTATAAATATTATAAATACACAAATATAACAGCCTGACTCACATTTAACATAAATATTATAAATATTATAAATACACAAATATAACAGCCTGACTCACATTTAACACATATAACATAACTCACATTTGCCTATTTCAGGCCTTCCTCCCTCCGTCACTCACTATAAACAAACACATTTATTCCTTCCCTTCATTCACTCTCACTTTGCAGACAAATAATTCATACATGAGTACATTCTTGTTTATTTTTCAGCCAGTTTTTAACATTTTTAGTGAATGTTTTAAAGTCCGTTATTATTTTAATTTCATTTGGCATTGTGTTCCAGATGTGACTGCCCTTTATAGAGAAAGCTGTTTGTCCAAATGTGGTTCTGCGGTGGAATATTTTACAGTTATTGTTAACAGAACTCCTGGTGGCTCTGCTGCTGTCCTGTCTTTGGACGAAACCAGCAAGTGGCTCGGGTGCTGATTTATGGAAACATCTGAACGTTAATTTCAGAAGACAGAGGTCAATGAAGCTCTCAAAACTCAATAGGTTGTATTTTTTTAAAACATTACAGTGATGCCACCTAATGGGCTTTTTGTCCAAGATTTTTAGGGTTTGATTATATAATGAACCTATATGTCTTATTGTGGAAGGGGCTGCTTGAGCCCAGACTGTCAAACAGTATGATATATGAGAAAAAACCATAGAATGCATATACAGTGCAGCTGCTTCGTAAGGTATGTAATATCTAATTAATTTAAAGCAGTTCAGATTTTTTTTTACTGTTTTTGAAATTTTCTTTATATGAAGATTAAATTTGAGTTGAGGATCTAGTACAATGCCAAGGTATTTGAATTCTGTAGCTAAACTGATGTCATGATCATGTATATTAACTTTAAAATGTTGCAGGTTACATACACAAGGGTTTTCTAATCATCCATTAGCCTTCTGACGCAATGAGCAAACACATTGTACCATTAGAACACTGGAGTGATAGTTGCTGGAAATGGGCCTCTATACACCTTTGCAGATATTGCACCAAAAACCAGACATTTGCAGCTAGAATAGTCATTTACCAAATTAGCAATGTATAGAGTGTATTTCTGATTAGTTTAAAGTTATCTTCATTGAAAAAAAGTGCTTTTCTTTCAAAAATAAGGAAATTTCTAAGTGACCCCAAACTTTTGAACGGTAGTGTATGTATTCTGTCTTGCTTCTACTGACTTTCATTCCTGTTCTCTCCAGAGCATACCTCCACCTCTCCAGGTTTGCTTCCACCTGCTCCCTACTTTCATTATAGATCACAATGTCATCTGCAAACATCATGGTCCACGGAGACTCCTGTCTGATCTCATCTGTCAGCCTGTCCATCACCATGGCAAACAAGAAGGGGCTCAGAGTTGATCCCTGATGTAACCCCACCCCCACATTGAACCCATCTGTCACTCCTACAGCACACCTCACCACCGTCTCGCACACCTCACCACTGTCTCTCACATACTTCTCTGCCACTCCTGACTTTCATACAGTAGATCCACATGTTTGATTTTGCAAAGGTTTTACATCAGATGCCCTTCCTCGCGCTACCCTCCCCATTTACCCAGGCTTGGGACCGGCACTAGTAGTACACTGGCTTGTGCACCCAATTGCTATATTTTAGCAATATTTTAAGTACAAAACACCAAACATTCTTATACTCAGAAGAATGACCAGTTTGCCTGCAACTGTTACATCAGTGTTGCCCATTTGTCAGTAAATAAAAAATGATTTATTTTGTTATTTGAGTGTTTTTTTATGGCTATCATTTAGTCACAGCGTGCATATGTGTCAACATATGATATGCAGCTGATCTGGCCATTCCACTCCACAGTCATGGTGGTATTATTATTAACTTTTAATTTTTAGATAGCCATGCTCTGGGAGGAGCGCCATGTTGAACCCACAGTGCCACAAAGGACAGCGGTAGCACACAGGTAAAGCAGCAACCAAGACTCCGTCCCATTAATCAGGCAGGCTGGGCTTGGCTCCCTGGGATGGGCTGCATCCCCACACACACACACACACACACACACACACACCTCGTGTTCTCCACATATTGATGGCCAAAACACAAAACCTCCTATCTGAAAAATGCACTTTTTTGAGAAAACTTAAAAAAAAAACTTTTTTTCTTGCAGAATGCTATGCTATTTTTTTTTTTCATCAGAATAATTTTCTGTCACAATAAAGGGCGGGACTGTCTTGCAGACAGATATGAGCAGCCTTCCTTGTTCTCATCATCCAAAGTGAAACCTGCAAATCAGAAAATCCTGCAGATAGGAGGTTTTGCATTTCAGCCATCGATATGCTGAATTATCCATGCAATCACGGCAGCATTATATTATAATGTTTTTAAACATTAAATCATCAGTATTCTCTTCTGGTCAAATTTGTCACTTTTCACATCCTTGTTTGTTTGTGGAGCGCTCTGGTGATTGGTCGTGATGCCGTATTATCCAAGGAGTCAATCCGAAGCCCCGCCCACACTTCTAGAAGCCAGGGCATGAAGAAAGCGGTGGCTAAACTTTTACTGATAAAAATTATATATTTTCACTGAGCAGCTCCATACTCGGGGAAGCACACCCTTGTAACCTCAGCAAAGCATTTATAAAACCTGAGGTCAGTCTGACGAACGGTTTGAGAGAGCTTCTTCTTCTTCTTTTAGATTTGATTGGTAGTTGGCAACCAGGTACAGGTGCATTACCACCACGTACTTCATTCTATATATCTTTGTATAAGGAGTTCTGAACAACTCCCCATGTGTGAAAAAATTATCCGTCCTTGGACTGTGTCCTTGGTGGCGTTCTGGTTCCTCGATAGGCTATATCGGTTTGAGAGATATCTGAGGAAAACACACACACACTGACAGACACACAGACAGAGATATGCTTCATTTATAGATAGCTACAACTCAAGCGGCACGAAACATCAGAGTGCAATTATTAGGGAATATAGTAACTCCTGGAATTGCTGTTGTCCAGTCAGATTGCTCGGTTGGAACTAACTGTTGTATAAAAATTTATATGTTGTCAGTTAAGTGTTAAAGTCTTACCAGTTACTCTTAATCATCAGCATTCTTGGGAATCTTTTTATGTATCACTAGCATGATTCCAGGAGTTTCTTACTTCCTCATATCAATGTGTATTTGAGTCAGATTTTGCCAAACTGTGAGGAAGTGACGTCAGCAGTGGTTGAAACATGCTTCCTCACCTTATATTGTTGTGGGGTTCTGTTGTTGTGAAATGGCACTATATAAATAAAGTTGAATTGAATCACGTGTGCACTATGTTGAACAAATAATTGTGAAAATAAAAGATTATAACTGTGGTGTTTTGCTGTATTTACCCAGCGTAACATTTCCATGCTTTTTCCTCTGCCTACAGATTGTATAGGCCTGAACCCTATGACCATCCCCCCAGCTGTTCTCGGCAGCAGCTACAAGAACTTTACGCTCAAGTTCTACAAGTAAGGCTTCATTTTTCACATGGCTTTGGCTTGTTCACATTTGATCTACTTTAACTCTATTGACATTTTTATCTGTGTGGTATCTGATGTTGACATTCAGAAAGTCACTTATCTCTGTGACACAAAAACATGCATACAAGTACATTGATTTAACACGGGTTGTTACTAAAAACACAAGCGGGTATGAATAGTTGGTTGTCCTGCTTCCTGTCCCTCTTTTTTAAAAATGTTTCATCACCTTTGTAGCATCAGTAATGTCTCTATTCTGTGACTCTCAAGCTATTTATCTGTTTGTTTTTCTCTTTTCAAGGCTGATTAATGTTACCATTGAGTTCCAGCTGAAGGCGATCAATATACAAACCATCATCAATAATGAGATCCCAGACTGCTACACTTTTTACATAACAGTAAGTTAGACACTAAAAGACTCATGCTTCATCCAGTTTATATGTTTGGCTCCAAGCACAGCTGAAGAACTGATTGACCTCCACAGAACACGATATTATAGCAGACTTAATTATATGTAAGGCAGAGGCAGGAACAACAATCATGCAGCAAAGAACTGCAGTCATATTTAATTGATCTCCAACAATCAGTCTCAAATGAACTGAGCTTTCATTCAACACAAATGTAATTTAAATGTTGACTTCCATAAGGAAACCACAGGCTTATACATAGATAGGCATAACTTTGTGAGATTTTGTGATCATTGTTTTTTAAAACCTTAACTCCACTCAGTTTCTACTACAGGAACCAATTTTAGGGACAGGAACTCGATAAGAGCCGACCCTGTTATCTGGCCCTTTCCCGTATCGTGTCTCCATTATGGGGGGTAGGAATCATCAGTCTCTGGAGGATTTGTTCATGACATAATCATTGGACAGTCTTGACAGTGACGCAGCGTGGCAAAGTAAAATCTGTTTAAAATATATTGAAATCATACAGAAATAATTATGCACAAAATAAATGTAAAGTGCGGTGCATGGGACCAACTTGCCAATGTTGTTGTTTAGTAATTGCAAAGAGGACTGGATTGATTATACTGTACCAGTGGGGGACTCTGTCCTCGGCTGGCCAATCGTCTGTGTCCACTCTCCGACTACAAACAGCCTGAGCCACTGGCCTTGCCTCTTCGCTGTGTACATGCTACCCTGTTGCATCTGGGGTCACATATCAATCTGACCGTTCCCCTCCAATTTCATATTTTGAGGCATTATTATTCAGCTGAGTCGATCCGATCTGCCGCATCGGTATTGAATTTGATCCAGACAAAATGGCTGGATCATACTGGTAAGGAATAAAAGTTATTTACCAATTCAATACATTAATAATATTAAAATTTAGGCATGATCATGTTCTCAGCCACTCTGTAAACAGAAGCAACAAGTGTCACTGGAGCCTGTCTTTGGAACTTTCCTCAGTATGTTGCTGTTATGCACCCCTCCATAAGGGAATTAGTCAGTGGTGCAGTCCCTGATACCTTAGAGTACACCTCCACTACTAGCCAAGTGCTAGAGAGGAATTCCTCTTTGGCTCAGTGGTAGAGTGGAGGTATTGAGATCATGGTGTTATGGGTTCAAGTCTTGGCCTGGGATATTAAGAGGTGTATACTTTGCCTGTGTGTGAAAGTGACTTTGGAGGTGCATGTCTACCTTGCCTGAGGGCGAAAATCATTAGGTTCGTCCACCTTGACTGAGGGTCAAAACAGTCTTGGTGATCCCATGCTGAAAAGCAATTCTGGCCTTGGCCCAGTAAGTGGGTTGTAACAGTTGCTGTGTAGTACCAGCATTTACAAATTTAACACCACCAGCTTGATAAAACACTTGCAAAAATATCACGTTAAAGGAGCATGCCGAATTCTGTCAAGAATCTAGCAGAAGGAAATGTGTCGCACATCAGCAGCTGCTGCTTTTCCAGCTCAGAGGCTGGAAGATGCTGAAAGTGAAATGTAAATAAAAGAACGAAACTTAAGGTACAAACCAGATGGAAGTGTGGAAAACGACAGGAACAAAGACATAACATGGGCTTACCTTTCAGGGAGGAGTTACAGCTGACAAGAGGTAGGTAACAGAAATGTAAATAGCAAATCATAGCAGTGAACTGGAAGCAGGACTACAACAACAAATCTACATGAAATGGAACAAGAATGACTTCAAAATAAGAGCAAACCTAAAAACTTAGAATGCACAGAGAATACTATCAGAAACACTATTAAATAAACCGAGGACCAGGAGAATACTTGTGATAATAATAATAATGGATGACAAAAATACAACTTGAAGGGTTAGCCTTTATTTTCAGATCTATAGCATTTTTACCTCATGCATTAAGTGGCACTTTGAATTTAATTTGAATGTTTACTTAAATACTCACCTTTAAAGTTTTGCATAAACTTGTACTTAAAACTTCAGAATGCATGTTTACATAGTGCTGACCAGTGAAATGCTGACAATGTTACAAAGTTTAAAATAAATAAAACCAGCAGCATTGCTGAACTGAGTCAGATTTGTAATATATTCTTTGGCTTTTAGATTTGTGTTTTTATATGTGTGCAAAATGCAACCAGTCATTACCAATGTTGGTCAAGTTACTAAAAAATAGTAAATAATTACAGTTACTAGTTACTTCTTTTCAAAAGTAATTGAGTTACTTTACCAATTACTGCATGATTAAAGTAATTAGTTACTTGGAAAAGTAACTTTCACCTTACTTTTAAATGCATACTTAAATCATCTTGCACACATAGCAAGATAATTTAATTAACGGATTACCTTACGGGCTTATTAATGTCAGGCTGAAAACAGACGGTTTCAGACAGTGTTTTTAGAACATGTTCAGTCTGCTTTATCCTGCCTTGAGAGCTCTTATTGTGGGGAAAAAAATCTGAAGAAAATCAACACGATATTGCCAGTGATTTCCTCATTTTGGAGTGAGAAATGGGGTTTGTGGAGTGAGAGAGGGAAAAGGAGTGAGACTCACTCCACAAGTGAGAGTTGACAACACTGCATAAAGCTGTCCATGTTTATCTTACCTTTATGATATGGATTAATCCGATGTGCAGTGATCCAAAGAAAATGTCCATTATCCACAGTCCAATTGTCTGCTGTGACAGAGACATGATCCAGTCCCTCAAATTCCTTTTGGAGATCAAAATCCATTTTTGAATAATCTTTATCCAGGTAGCAAGTCAATGCATTTTAATTTCCATGGATCACAGTCCAGGGTCTGGGTCACAAACTGTCCAGATGCATACATGTGCTTGAAATCCAGCCTTGGGTGTTGAGACAAGATTATTTCCACTTTACATCCAGCCTTGGCTGTTCAGATAGCGTAGCTCCACTAACACGGTGTTGTTAGCATAGCACTGGCTTTGTCAGAGCTTTGTTGCTGTTTTCAAGCACTTCTGAAGATTGCAGTAGGTCTCAACGGGCACTTAGGTTGCAACCCACCAATATGCTTTTGTCCTTAACCGCAACAAAGGAAAAATAATCTGTTTCCACAAAAACAAAGTAGCTTCACCTCTTCCTCCGCTCAGTAGGCTCTTTGCAACAGGTCACATCGACTGACGGCTGCATCAGCTACGGTATAGTCAATTTGGATTTATTTGCTCTGAAAATCTCTATCCATATTAATAAAAGGAGTAACGCATCTGATCAAATTTCAGTAATTGTAATGCATTACTGAATTTAATTAACAGTAATTTCATTACACAGCACGTTACTGCAAAAGTAGTAGCGTTACTTTGTAAGGTGTTACTCCCATCACTGGTCATTACCAAAGTATGTTCTGTACTTTTATTGTTTTAAATAAGTGAGACTGTATCGGGTTTGGATCAGTATTGGCCGATACTCAAAGTCACAGTGTCGGTATCGGACTTGAAAAGTGGTATTGGCTCATCCTAATTATTATAGGGCATAGCTGCGTGAACACACTGGGAGAAGCACCAACCTGCTGACTGGCTGTGTGAGTTTACATCCCAACCAAGGACAGTGATAGCGGCTGGTGTTATGCACTGTGCTGCTCCGCTGTAATGTTCCGGTCTGCCACATACACTCCCCTCTAAAAGTATTGGAACAGTGACACAAGTTTTATTAATTTAGATGTTTACCAAAACATATTCGAGATAATTATATAATCAATGTGGGCTTAAAGTGCAAACTCTCAGCTTTAATTTAAGGGTATTCACATCCAAATTGGAGTTATGGTTGAGGAATTGCAACCATTTTTATCCCCTGCCGGTCAAAGCCCAAAGGGGGTCGAAGAGCCCTTATGGGTCCGTCTGTCCCACTTTTGTGGAATCAACTTCTACAGTTTTGTTACGATTGTTTTGAAACTAGGTACCATCATTTGATATAGTACACTGATGATGCACATATTGCAATTTCACTCTCATCGGATGACCTCGAGGTCAGAGGTCAGATTTTCCCTAAATCTTCCAAATGCAGTAACTACTGAAAGAAATGATGTAGGCTTTTCAAATCGATACAGTAGTTGTATCTAAGACGCATCTTGGACAACTTACACCCTGACCTGACTATGGGTTTGGGGTAAAAAGGTCAAAATTAACATTCCATTTGCAATATGGTAAATGCTAAATTTACTATTAGTATAAAAGCACTAAAGCTTGGGCCACCAAACCTGATAGACAGGTTTACCTTGGGATGCTGACCTCTGACTATGGGTTTGGGGTCAAAATTTCAAGGTTAATGTTCCATATGCCTTATTACTGTACAAGTAAAGCTAGGATCACAAGTTCACCCTGTGACCCTGAAGTGTGACTATGGTTTTGGCATCGCAAGGTCAAAGGTCAACATCAAAATGGCTGTTGAACTATATGTCAACAACAAAGAAAGCTAGGGTTACCAAACCTGGTACACAGGTTCACTCTGAGACCACTGCTGTATTGGAAATGTTCACTCATTCCTTATATAGTGAATCAGCCATTTTGTAGTGCTTTTTGAAATCTTTAGTGAAAATTTCATTCACTATATAGTACACTCAAAATATCCCACAATGCATTTTGAAAAGTAGTGTGCAACGAATGGTGACTACATTAGCCAATATATCCTATAATGCAATGCACAGTGAGAGGAGAGCTTGACATCACAACATAAACTACCTTGAGGTATTTATATTTATTTCTTGAGGAAAAACAATTTGATTTAATACATATTTACTACAAATTACATGCAGGTATTCATTTTTTACCACCATTAGTCTGTTACGTTTTACTGTCTCACCATGATGACGTCATTAACCGCGCCAGGAAAACAAGTCAAGTAGTGTCTGAAATCTGTTAATTTTATTGCTATATTGAGTTTACTATATAGTCCACTCTATCTAAGTTCACTCTATAATGAGTAGGGAGTGAGTGAGTGAACATTCCAAACACAGCACAGAACCTCTGACTACAGGTTTGGGGTCAAAAGGTCAGAGGTCAAGGTTGCCACTGCCTATGCCCTCTTACTATAGAGCGTATAAAGCTCTCTGGGGTCACAAACTTGCTACAAAGTTTCACCTCGGGATCCTGACCGACAGCTATAGGTTGTATACTTTGTTGTGTATTCATGGATGATGGATTTATCACAATTTGGTTCTGCCACAGTATGTATATTGAAAAGTTGAAAACTGTCAGTAAGTATTGGTATCGTCAAAGAAAACGGAGGCAGGAGATATTGCACTCGCCTCAGTGCGACCAGGTCAAAGGTTAGTTAGTAGTTATTCAGAGTAACGAAATATGAGAATTTCGCTAAACCTGGAGTGGAGACATCATCATCGGGCAATTTGAAAAATCACCTGCACAGTAATCTCTAAAATAAAATTCACCACCAAACACAGTCTAGACATGGACTTTTTTGAAGCTCAGTCATCCATAACAGTTACAGACACCCGAATCAGCACTTCTGTCAATCAGAGTGGCCCCGTCACAGAATTAAGCTTTGATAAAATCTAAATGATTACAAACAGAAATCAGAAAAGACTGGAACGCTATGAACATACTGTCTGTGCTGAAATTTAAGTTAATTTAAGACTATCATTTTCCACACTGTTTCAGCTTTTTTTCTGATTTCGGGTAAATACCATGTCAAGTTATAATGAAGGGATAAATTAAAGCTTTTTGTTTGTGTTCAAATTGCCACTTGTATTTTCATGTGTAGTTTGGCTTCAGACTGGATTGATTTTTTTTTTTTTTTTCCTTTTGTGGGACGTTTCCATTTGAAAAGAAATCTCATAAAAGCTCAAATATACTCAGAAGTACTGAACTGTATTGAATAATATTGCATTCTGTATTATTTTAATGGCTACTTTTAAATAATGAGCACCTCCCTCCCCCCTTCCCCGTAATAAACTGTATGTCAATCCCCTCTCTCTTTCAGATAGTTATGGATAATCAGGCTCACAGTGGCAAGGTGAAGATCAGTTTAGACAACCAGGCAAAAATAAAGGAGTGTAAAGACCCAAGCGTCTCTGGACAAGGTAAGACACCAAAAACATGAAACTTCTTAAAGCAGTCATAACTTAAAGATGACTCATAGTACTCCCCCCCCCCCCCACTATACTTACAGTTCAGAGTGATGCACGTTTAGCATTTGATATCATCGTGGCTCTGGTGTGCGTTCTATCTCTGCTTCTGTGTTCACGCTCCATAGTACGAGGCATCTTGCTGCAAGAGGTAAGAAAACCATGTAAAAAGAAAAAGGGAAAATGCAGAACAGAATGGGAGCTTAAAGTTACAGCATAACAGTAAGAAGGATGTTAAAAAGTGAAACAAATGCAAAGCTGAAATCTAAGGAATTTGTGACAATGGGAAATTATGCCTTGTTTCAAAAGGATAGATGGCAGGTAATAATATCTATATATGTTTGGGTATGTGCTTTTCCTGCTTCTGTTTTTCAGGAGTTTGTGCAGTTCTTTAAGCGGAATCTGGACCGTAAAGTGTGCTGGTCAGACCGGCTTGAGTTTATAAACGGCTGGTATATTCTCCTCATCATCAGTGATATCCTGACCATCACCGGCAGTATCATCAAAATCGGCATTGAGTCTAAGGTCTGATAGATACCTGCTTCAGTCTCTTTTATAGTAGAGCCCCATTTAAAATGCTTTTTGCCATATAATTATGTATATATTTTTTTATTATATCAGACATTTAGTATTAACAGAACTGTAAGGAAGTTTTGGAAATTCTAATTTTAGTCAACTCTCTAAATCCTAAATTTATTGTCATTCTCATTTTTTTTTAACTCCCAATAGAATATGTCCTCCTATGACATCTGCAGCATCCTATTGGGGACCTCCACGCTGTTAGTGTGGGTGGGAGTCATTCGTTACCTTACATTCTTCCAGAAGTACAATGTAAGTAAAAAAAAAAACAAACAAACAAAAAAAACCACTCATGTACATCTTATTATGGTTCAACTTTGTGCTGTTTTAAGATAAGCCTTTATTTGTCCCACAGTGGGGAAATTCCAGGGCAGATGAAATGGTTCATGTGATAATTTGCTTTTTTTAAATTCTTCTCTTGCTCCCATTGATCTGTTCTTTAAATCTGTTGTGACATATTTGTGCCCCCAAACTACAGATCCTCATCATCACACTTCGAGCAGCCTTCCCTAATGTGATCCGGTTCTGCTGCTGTGTGGCCGTCATATATTTGGGCTATTGCTTCTGTGGCTGGATTGTCCTGGGGCCATACCATGTCAAGGTGAATCAGACTGAAAAATCTTTTAAATTGGAATTTGATCATTTGATAAATGAAGTCACTGGGAGGGAGGCAGGGTAGATGTGGAACATTGTAGAGTCAACACAGAGACAAATGTGCATGATCACATTCACACCAACAGTGGATATAGAAAGTGTACATACCCCTGTTAAAGTGCCTGTTTTTTGTAATGTAAAAAAATATATAACCACGATTAATAATAATTTCCAAACATTTCCCGCCTTTAATGTGACCTATTCAATTGAAGAACAAGCAAATGGGTTGGGGAGAAAGATATTAAAAAAATATACAATAAGGTAGTTGCTTAAGTGTGCACACCCATAAACTAATACAGTACTTTGGTGACGCACCTTTTAATTTAAATTCAGCATTTTGTCTGTCAGCATATCATATTGACTTGGCAATATTGTTCACTCTTCATTTCAGTAGCACTCCAAATCTGTCAGCGAACTCATCTTGGATGTGTGTTTGGGGTCATTGTTGTGCTGAAATATGAAATTCCTCTCCACTGTCAGCTTTCTAGCAGACACCCAAAGCTTTTGGGCTGAAATTGACTGGTATTTTGAACTGTTAATAATTCCCTCCACCTTGACAAAAGCCTCAGTTTCAGCTGAAGAAAAGCAACCTTAAAACATAATGCTGCCACCACCATGCTTCACCATGGGTATGGTGTTCCTTTTGGTGGTGCACAATGTTGTTTTTGTGCCAAACATATATTTTGGAATTCTGACCAAAAACTCTACTTTTGTTTCATCAAACCATAATACATTTTCTCACATTCTTTTGAAAGTCTTGATATATTTTTTTTTTTGTATTTTACTTTGTAAGAAAAAGCTTCGCTCTTGTAACCGTGCCTTATAATCCAGACATATGGAGAATTTAGGAGATTGCTGTCACATGCAGTACACAGCCAGTACTTTCCAGAAATTCCTGCAGCTCATTCAGTGTTACTGCAAGCCTCTTGGCATCCTCGCTAACCAGTTTTTGTTTTGTCTTTTCATCAGATTTTGAGGCGTCCATTTCTCAGTAATATCACTGTTGTCCTATATTTTCTCCATTTCTTGATGACTGTCTTCACTGTGTTCCATGGTATACAATTTGTAACATAAAAAATAGTTTCACCAGAAGAAAATTAAGGTTTTGGAATGGCACAGCCACAGCCCAGACCTAAATCCAATTGAAAATCTGTGGGGTGACCTAAAGAGAGATGTGTGTAAGAGATGCTTCTGCATTCTAACAGATGCATTAAGATTTTGTGAAGAGTGGGCAAATATTGCCAAGTCAAGATGTACTATGCTGTTAGACTCCTCCCTGAAAAGAATGAATGCTGTAATTGAATCAAAAGTTGCTTAAGCAAAGTAGTTTACAGGTATTCATACTGTACATTTTGTATAATTATGCCCCAAACAGATTAGTTTTTTTCAGTTGAATCGTTCAGGTTAGAGGTCACATTGAAGGTGGGAAAAGTGTGGATTTATCTTGGTTTAATTTTTTTATACCACAAAAACCTGGCATTTTAACAGGGATGTGTACACTTCCGTCTGTGGGAGGAAATTGATACAGCAGCACAGAGAACATGCAAACTCCACACAAAACATCCTTTTATCAACGAGTAGGCTCAAACAGCAAGAGTTTGATCTGAAAAAGCAGTCCTAACAACTGGACCTATTTTTTTTTTTGTTACTTATTTGTACCCGTAGGTAGACTTGGTTTGCAGTCTGGTGACAAGCCACCGGCTGCTGGTCGCTGCGTGCGCGAGCGCCCGAAACCTACATGTTTTTGGTATGTGGGAGGAAACCGGAGAAATCCCGGAGTAAACCCACGCAACACGGGGAGAACATGCAAACTCCACACAGCTCACTGTTGGTCGGGGGCTGGGATCGAACCCACGATCCCCGCGATCCCCCGGCCGAGGGTAAAACTGTGCTGCCACAGTGCTAAACCACTGCGCCACCGTGCAGTGGACCTATGTGCCAAAAAATACCGTCAACTGTGTGTAAACATTTTCTTTTAAACAGATCACACTTTTTTGTTCTGAGTCTTACAAATGCTGTCATATCACCATATAGTGATGCAGTTCAGAGTTTGGTTTTCTAATGAATAATTTCAAACATATTTTTTTTCTGTAATTTACATTGTGGACTGTTAATCTATTTCGTTTCTTCTTGAAATTTACTGTCAGGACATTGGTTTTGTCTGTTTTTACACTAAGTACTTTTGGTTATCATTTAAGTTTGACCTACGCAGAATATTCCCCTCTTTAAACATTTCAAAAGGGCAGTAGATGCACACTGGCACCCTCATGTGGCAGTAGAAACAATGAGAATAACCCACAGGAACAAAGAAGACTAAAATTCATATAATTATGTATCTCATGCAAACACATCCATCAATCAGCCAAAAAAAAAAAAAAATACTCAACTACCAGAGAAAGAGATGGTGGGAATTACTGAGGCTTGACACAGCCATGGTGAATCTGTGCTCTGCTCGTCCCTCTCTTTCAGTAATAAATGTCTTTTCATTTCTTTATGAGTAAATTATTCAAGTAGAAAGTTTCCTTTTCCCATCTCTGGAACATTTCCTACTAAAACATAAAGATTAAATTTTTTTTGTTCCTTTGCAGTTCCGCTCCCTGTCCATGGTGTCAGAGTGCTTGTTCTCCCTCATAAACGGGGACGATATGTTTGCGACGTTCTCAGAGATGGAGGACAGCAATTCTCTGGTTTGGTTTTTCAGTCAAGTTTACCTGTACACCTTCATCTCGCTCTTCATCTACATGGTGTTGTCTCTGTTCATTGCTCTCATCACTGGAGCTTACGAGACTATCAAGGTAGGATAGTACTACCCTGATCATATCAGTCATAGTATTCTTATCATCTGTGTTCTGTTGTGGTCAGTATTGTAGGACATGATTCTCCTGGTTGTAAAATGTTATTAGGTTATTGGGATTGTGATTCCAAAAGTACTATGATGAGCAAAAGCACAGAATGAACAAAATATCTTTCTTAAAGTTGCTTTTTTTCTCCCCTCACTTCCCAAGCACCAAACCCACGAACCCATCCATATCACGGACCTGCACGCCTTCATAGCAGAGTGCACGGATGCACCGAATTCTGGAAAGTTCAGGGGTTTGGAAACTTCCCCTTGTTCCTTCTTCTGCTGCTGCGACAGGTCAGTGTTTCTCTGTGGATTTCTGGAAATGCTCTAACTCTCAATAGTAATTCACAGTCATACAATAACAGATAATAATTTGAGAAAGCTGCCAAGTAAAGTAGAGTCAAGAAAATTTTCATGAGCTTACTGACCCTGACTTAAAAGTCCCATACCGTGGATTTTGCAGGGATTAAATGTAAGTTTTGACATCTTTAGGGACATACTGCATATAAACTACTCACAAAAAATTAGGGATATTTGGCTTTCAGGTGAAATTTCAGGATGCACCTAAAATGCACTATAACCTTTCAAGGTGAAATTAATTTGTCCTTCTCTAACCTTTTGAATGCACATGTCCAACTGTTCAATGTTTCAATACTTTTTGCATAACTTGCTGTTCTCTAACAAGGTGCTTAATGGCAAAATTCACAACAGGTGTTTGGTCCATGAATCAGCCAATAAAGTTTCAGGTTCAATTAGAATTGGTATTTAAACAGTCCTCTTCATCATGCTGTTCACATTTTGACATCATGAAACCAAGACGACACCTAACAACTAATCAATAGTACCTCGCCATTGCGAGGCTTCAAACAGGATGTTCTCAGAAAGAAGTGGCTACTGAGCTGAGAGTATCAGAGTGACATCAGCAGGTTGCAACAGAAATACAGAGACTGGAAGAGTCACAGAAAGGCATAGAAGTGGACGTCCTTTGGCCACATCCCACGCTGATGACTGCTTCATTGTGAGCAGTACCCTGCGAAACTGGATGATGAATACTACTCAACTCCAGGCACATTTAAGGGAGGTAGGAGGCACCCAAGTGTCATGTTAGACCAAGGGTGTCCAGTCATGTGCCATGGAGGGCCAAGACCCTGCAGGCTTTACCTCCAACCAGTGTCTTCAACAGCAGATTCCACTGAATTTGTTACCACTGATTGCTGATAAGTGAAAACACCTGCTGAAGAGACTGGGTAGAAGAGAAAACCTGCAGGGTCTTGGCCCTCCATGGCACATGATTGGACACCCCTATGTTAGACCATTCAGAACCATTTATGTACATCAGCATGGTCTGTGTGCTAGGCGACCTGCAAGGGTACCTGGTAGGGCTGCATAATTAATCAAATTTTAATTGCGATCACGATTTTGGCTGCCACGATTAAATTAATGCGATCATCAGCGATATTAACATTTAAAATGCAGGCTCTGCTGCATATCAAATCAAGCATTTTCTCAACCATCAGTCAGCCAACCACCAGAACGTTAGGGCAACATTAAGCTGCAGAACTGACAAGCAAGCGCTCCCTGTAGCGGCAGCTTTAAGTTTTCAATAGCGGACTGGTGTGAAGCACAAACCAGATTCGGGGGCAGAAGGTGACAGTACGACAACATGTGGAGGCAAGGAGCTAGTGCCTCCCTAAAGATCATCATCCATTGTCTGGCCATGTTTTGGATTCAGGGCAAGTGATGCTGACTAAAAAGAAATTATATGCAGATAGTGACACAGAGCTGTGTCTGCGCCGCAGGGAAACACTACTACGTAACTTATTCAACCACCTGAAAAAACACCACAAACACAAGTATGATAAATGCATGAAGGCTAGAGCTAATGTCACGTCACTAAATCACAGTCTGTGTCCAGCGCTGACCCAGGCAACCATAGTGTCAACCCTGCACAGAGCTTCACCGTATCTATCCACCTCCCAAAGACACTCTAGAGTAACTGATGCAATAGCGTTTTACTTGGCCAAAGACATGTGTCCACTAAACACTGTGTGAGCAGTACTCGAACTTCCGGTTGTGGCCTGCAAGGTGAGGACGCACAGGTAAAGGCTCCCAGTTCGTTTCTTGCTTAAAACTCAGTTTAGAGCTGGCGTTTTGAGCTGTTTTTTTTTTTTTTTGTTACTACCGCTGGAGAATAAACCTGCTTGTGCGAAAAAAGAGAAATTGCCAGTCTCATAACTTAATATTGTAGTGGCTGGTGAAGCAATCAGGCCCCTCACGCTCAGGGAGAACAAAGGGATTTCTCCCACGTGTTTTTTTTGGGGGGGGGGGGTTTGTTTGTTTGTTTCTTACGATCACAATCAACGAACATCGGCCGGGATCATGGGTCCCAAGAAAGCTCAGCAGACTGAGGAGGTGGACGACATTAAAAGAGTGCTGGACTTCTTGGCTGAAGAGATATCTGCTGTTAAGCTGCAGCAAAGAAACATCCTGGACCTGGTCAAGGAGGTGAAAGCGCTGCAGATCCAGAACGCTGAGAAGGACAAGAGGCTGGCGTATCTGGAGAGCAGAGTGTCGGAACTGGAGCAGAACACCCAGGTGAACAACGTGATCATCACAGGGCTCCACATTAAACCACGATCATATGCACAAGCGGTGGCCGCGGACAGCGGAGGGAGGCTCGACGCGCTGGAAGACTAATCCACGGAGCAACAAGTGGCGGCCTTCATGCAGTCCAAAGGAATCCAGCTGGACTGTAACACCATAGAGACCTGCCACCCTCTGCCCAGGAAAAAGGGCGACAAACCGGCTGTGATCATGAGGTTTGTGAACAGAAAACACAAGACTGCACTGCTGAAACAAGGTAGGAAACTGAAAGGAACGAACATTTACATAAACGAGCACCTCACAAAAGAAAACGCAGAAATAGCCAGAAAAGCAAGATACATGAGAAAGCAGAAAAAGATTCAAAACACCTGGACATCAAACTGTAAAATATACATCAAATTAAATGGATCACCTGAAGAAGCCAAGGTTATCAACATCCGTAATATTATGGAACTGAACAAATATCAATGAATGTTATGAACTGGAGTCACAGCAACAAAAGACAATTGTAGGACACTGAAGCGATATACTCATCTGCTACAAGACATTTAACAACATGAAACAAAAGATCAACAAACAGGAACAACAGGAACTGAAAGTTTTTGAATATACAGATCACAACCCACAGGACGTAGAATATAACATAGACCCTGATAATAATTTATTTAGCTCCATCAATAATGACTGTAGTTACTACACAGATGATCAGTTTAACACAATGGTCACATCTGATTTCAATATTTCTATGATCCACTTCAACAGCAGAAGTCTCTATGCCAACTTTAAAAACATTAAAGATTATTTACATCAGTTTAAAGAGCCATTCAGTATTGTGGCAATATCAGAGACGTGGCTCAGTGAAGAGAAAGGAGTGGATTTTACCTTGGATGGCTATGAATTAAATTATATAAATAGAAAAGTGAAAAAAGGAGGAGGAGTTGCAATTTATGTTGACAAGAGCTTGAAATACAAGGTTGTTGAAAATCTGTCAGTAACTGTGGATGATTTATTTGAATGTATTACAATAGAAATCTGTCTGGACAATGTGAAGAATGTAGTAGTGAGCTGTGTATATAGAACACCTGGATCAAACATTGACTTATTTAAGGACTGGATGGAAAAAATGTATGCAAAACTAACTCATAAAGTTATGTTCATCTGTGGGGATTTCAATATAGATCTGATGAATTCAAAACAACGTAGTTTGACAGAAGAATTTAATCAACACAATGTACAGTATGGGCTTACATCCAACAATTACCGGACCTAGCAGAATCACGTCACACAGTGCCACACTAATAGATAACATATTCACAAACATTATGGAAAATAATATCAGGAGTGGGCTTTTATTGAATGATATCAGTGACCACCTGCCGATTTTTGTTGTCTATCAATGTGATTATAGGAAGAAGAAGTATACCAAAAATATTAAATATAAAAGAATAAGAACCGAAGAATCAATGTATTTACTGACAAAAGAATTATTAATACAAGATTGGAAGATAGTTTATGATGAAAATGATATAAATAAAGCATATGATAAATTTTTACAAATATTTCAATCATTGTACAATAAAAACTGTCCTATAAAATAATACAGTGACATACAACAAAAAAAAATATTCCTTGGGTCACCAAGGGGTTAATAAATGCATGTAAAAAGAAGAATACATTATATAAACAATTCATTAAATGCAGAATGGTGGAAGCTGAGATCAAATCAGAATCAGAATCAGCTTTATTGGCCAAGTATGCACAACACATACAAGGAATTTGACTTTGGCTAAAAACTATATATAAAAGATATAAAAACAAGCTTACTAATATAATGAGGACCTGTAAGAAAGAATATTACAACAGAATATTAGAGGATAACAAAAATAACTTAAGAGGAATATGGCAAGTACTCAATGGGATTATTAGTAATCGACCTAAGAATGCTAATTATCCAGAATATTTTATTGAAAATGGCAATTTGATAAATAATATAGAGGATGTGGTCAGTGGTTTCAATAAATTTTTTGTAAACGTTGGTCCTGAGTTAGCAAAATCAATAGTGACAGCAGAAACAAACAACAGTGGTTCTGTAAATGAAATAGAAGATAGAAATCCAAGCACAATCTTTTTGGGTGCAGTTACTGAAAAGGAAATTATCGAGACTGTGAGTAAATTTAAAAACAAAAAATCAACGAACTGGAATGAAATTGACATGACAATAGTGAAAAAAGTAATTGAAGGAATTGTTAAGCCACTCACCCACATCTGTAACCTGTCATTTCAAACTGGTAAATTTCCAAACAAAATGAAAATAGCAAAAGTAATACCTCTATACAAAACAGGAGACAGTCATTGTTTCACAAATTACAGGCCAGTCTCTTTACTCTCACAATTCTCCAAAATACTTGAAAAAATCTTCACTAAGAGACTGGATGATTTCATTGAAAAACACAACCTCCTTACAGATAGCCAGTATGGTTTTAGAGCAGATAAATCTACATCTTTGGCACTGATCGAACTTATAGAAGAAATTACTAGTTGTATAGATAAAAAAAAAGGTTGCTGTAGGAGTATTTATAGATTTAAAGAAAGCTTTTGACACCATTGACCACAGAATACTACTCAGGAAACTGGAAAGGTATGGGATAAGAGGGGTAGGACTGAGTTGGGTGGAAAGTTATTTAAGTAACAGACAACAATTTGTACAAATTGGTGAGCACAAATCACCCTTCATGGACATCACTTGTGGTGTGCCCCAGGGGTCAGTTTTGGGACCCAAACTCTTTATTTTGTATATAAATGACATATTCCAAGTATCAAAAATTCTGAAATTTATTTTGTTTGCGGATGACACAAATATCCTTTGCACTGGTGAGAATTTGCAGCAGGTTTTAGAGGTGGTCACAACTGAAATGAAAAAGTTAACGCAGTGGTTCAACAAAAATAAATTATCTCTAAATCTAAAAAACCCCAAAGATTATGTTGTTTGGAAATTATAAAATAAATCATGAAATAATGGTAACGATAGATGATACCAGAATAGAAACAGTACAGGAAAATAAGTTTCTGGGGGTAACGCTAGACATTAAAATCTGCTGGAAACCTCACATCAGTCACATCCGGGCCAAGTTGGCAAAATGTATAGACATACTGGGGAAGACAAGACACATCTTGGACTATAAATCATTGGTCTTACTGTACAATTCACTGTTTCTACCTTATCTTAACTACTGTGTATAAGTCTGGGGAAACACCTACAAGACCAACCTACAGTCAATATGCACATTACAAAAAAGAGCTATAAGGATAATAAACAATGTAGGATATAGAGACCATACCAATTCGTTGTTTTTAAAGTCACATGTCATAAAGTTCATCGATTTAGTTAAATTTAAGACAGCACAAGTAATGTACAGGGCAATTAATAATCAACTCCCAACTAATATACAAAAAATATTTAAAAAAAGAGACAATGATCATAATTTGAGAGGAGACTTAAACTTTACAAAACCCAAGATACGAACAACCAAGAAAAGTATGTGCATATCTGTCTGTGGGGTGGATTTGTGGAACAGTCTGGAGCCGGAACTGAAACTATGTACAAACAGAATTCAATTCAAAAAGAGGTATAAATATTATTTGCTGAAAGGATATATGTTAGAAGGGTAGTATTTATATGTACGATTCACTATGCTCACTCTGGGACATTATGGGACACTATGGAATGGTGGGTGGGACAGCACTGTGTATATCTGTGTTGTTTGAGGCTGGTTTTGATGTATGGACATCAATGTATGTTAGGATGGATGGGTGTTAATGTTGATATGTAAAAAATACAGTAAATTGTTTACTTGGGGTCTTAAAGGTGGTAATTTGTATATAATTCACATGGGTGTATTTATGGAAAAGAGGAGATGGAATTAATAAGTGTTCACTTCTTCCTTCTCCCTTTCGAACAGTGTATACTGTTACTTTATTGCATTTGTCATTTGTATTGTTTTTGTTATACTTTTTTGTTCGAAATAAAGTATCTATCTATATATACAGTATATTGCACATAATTTAGTTACCTATTTATTAACTCCATTTTATATTTACTTATTTTTGTAGGATTTTTATTTGGGTTCTAAATCTTCTATTGGGTTTTAGACCTTGGAGTTTTTAACCTCTTTGACTAGTCTTTAACTTTTTAATATGACTCTTCTCTCTTATCTCTGTTTTTTCTCTCATCTCTTTGTCTTTATATCCTGATTGATGGAGCCTTGAGTATTTTTATCATGTTTTTAGTCAGCTTCATGCCTGTGTTTGTGTTTATGTTATGTGTTTGTGTTAAATGTAATTGTGGTTTGTAAATATGGATGTCACCAGACTGCAAAACAAATCTACCTACGGGTACAGATAAAGTAACCTGAACCTGAACCTGTTTATTACTTTCTGAACTGAGCATTTTAGTATGCATTAGACCCATGCCATAAGTTTAAAACTAGAAAAATACCGCAGAATGTGGGGCCCTTTAAAAGTAGAGAGCAATGTCCACTCTATCCAAAGGCTGTCCAACCCAAAATTCGAAGCTAAACCCAGCTTGTAGTGTAGTCGAATTAGAGAAAATGCTCATTATGGCCACCAGAGGGAGTACAGAGCATAAGCTAAATGACAGGAGCAGGGTCATTTAAGAACAAAGCACATGATGATGATGATCATCATCATAACAGTGGTCAACACCAAATTTATTGTCTAAGTTTTTTTTAGCCCCCCTCATGGATCGTCACCTTATCGTGGTGGGGGGGTTTGCGTGCCCCAGTGATCCCAGGAGCTATGTTGTCCGGGGCAATTTGCCTCTGATAGGGTCTCCCAAGACAAACTGGTCCTGGGTGAAGGGCCAGACGAAGAACGATCCAACAGACTCTCATGATAAATTGTATATCAAGGATTCAGTGTACCCCGCCCGGTATGGGGTTACCGGGGCCCCACCCTGGAGCCAGGCCTGGGGGAGGGGCTCGAAGGCTAGCGTCTGGTGGCCGGGTTTCCACCCATGGGACCCGGCCGGGCTCAGCCCGAAGGAGTTACATGGGTCCGCCCTCCAGTAGGTTCACCACCTGCAGGAGGGATCATGGAAGTCCGGTGCTATGTGGATTAGGTGGCAGTCAAAGGCGGAGACCTTGGCGGACTGATCCCAAGCTTTCTAAACTGGCTTTTGGTACGTGGAATGTCACCTCTCTGGTGGGGAAGGAGCCTGAGCTGGTGTACGAGATTGAGCGATACCGGCTAGATATAGTCGGCCTCACCTCAACACACAGCTCCGGTTCCGGAACCAGTCTCCTGGAGAGGGGCTGGAGCTTGGCCTTTTCTGGAGTTGCCCCGGGCGAGAGGCGACGAGCAGGGGTAGGTATTCTTGTATCGCCCCACCTTGCTGCCTCTATATTGGAGTTTTCCCCGGTGGACGAAAGGGTTGCTTCCCTGCGCCTTCGGGTTGGGAAACGGGTCCTGACCATCATTTGTGCCTATGCACCAAATGATGTTTCAGAGTACCCACCCTTTTTGGAGTCTGTGACTGGGGTGCTGGAGGGTGCTCCTCCTGGAGACTCCATTGTCCTACTGGGGGACTTCAATGCGCACGTGGGCAACGACAGTGAAACCTGGAGGGGGGTGATTGGGAGGAACGGCCTGCCCGATCTGAACCCGAGTGGTGTTCAGTTATTGGACTTCTGTGCTAACCACAGTCTGTCTATAACGAACACCATGTTCAAGCATAAGGGTGTCCATATGTGCACCTGGCACCAGGACACCCTAGGCCGCAGGTCGATGATCGATTTTGTTATCGTATCATCAGACCTGCGACCGTATGTCTTGGACACCCGAGTAAAGAGAGGTGCAGAGCTGTCAACTGATCACCACCTGGTGGTGAGTTGGATCCGATGGCAGGGGAGGAAGCCATTCAGACCTGGTAGACCCAAACGTATAGTGAGGGTGTGCTGGGAGCGTCTGGCTGAGGCCCCTGTCCGGGAGGTCTTCAACTCCCACCTCCGGAAGAACTTCAACCACATTCCGAGGGAGTCTGGAGACATGGAGTCTGAATGGGCCATGTTCTCCACCTCTGTTGTTGAAGCGGCAGCCCAGAGCTGCGGCCGCAAGGTGGTCGGTGCATCTCGTGGTGGCAACCCCCGAACCAAGTGGTGGACACCAGTGGTGAGGGGGGCCATTAAGCTGAAGAAGGAGTCCTATCAAGCTTGGTTGGCTTGTGGGACTCCCGAAGCAGCTGAGGTGTACCGGCAGGCCAAGCGGAGTGCAGCTCGGGTGGTTGCTGAAGCAAAAACCCGGGTATGGGAGGAGTTCGGTGAGGCCATGGAACAAGACTTTCGGTCGGCTTCAAAGAGATTCTGGCAAACTGTTCGGCGGCTCAGGAGGGGAAAGCAGCTCCCCGTCCACACTGTGTATGGTGCGGATGGGACACTGTTGACTTCAACTGGGGATATCGTCGGGCGGTGGAAGGAATACTTCGAGGATCTCCTCAATCCCACTGATACGCCTTCCACAGAGGAAGCAGGGTTTGGGGACGAGGGGGATGACTCGCCTATCACAGGGGCTGAGGTCGCCAAGGTGGTTAAAAATCTCCTTGGTGGCCGGGCCCCGGGGGTGGACGAGATTCGCCCCGAGTACCTCAAGGCCCTGGATGTTGTTGGGTTGTCATGGTTGACACGCCTCTGCAACATTGCGTGGAGGTCGGGGGCAGTGCCTTTGGCATGGCAAACCGGGGTGGTGGTTCCTCTCTTCAAAAAAGGGGACCGGAGGGTGTGCTCCAACTTTAGAGGGATCACACTCCTCAGCCTCCCTGGGAAGGTCTATGCCAAGGTACTGGAGAGGAGAGTCCGGCCGTTGGTCGAACCTCGGATTCAGGAGGAGCAATGTGGTTTTCGTCCTGGCCGTGGCACATCGGACCAGCTCTTTACCCTCTCGAGAATTCTTGAGGGTTCGTGGGAGTTTGCCCAACCAGTTTACATGTGTTTTGTGGACTTGGAGAAGGCATTTGACCGCGTCCCTCGTGGATTTTTGTGGGGGGTGCTTCGGGAGTATGGGGTATCGGGCTTGTTGTTACGAGCTATTCGGTCTCTGTACGACCGTTGTGAGAGTTTAGTTCGCATTGCCAACACTCGGTCAGAGTCATTCCCAGTGAGAGTTGGACTCCGCCAGGGCTGCCCTTTGTCACCGGTCCTGTTCATAATTTTTATGGACAGGATTTCTAGGCGCAGCCAGGGAATGGAGGGTGTCATGCTTGGTGACCACAGGATCTCATCTCTGTTGTTTGCAGATGATGTTGTCCTGTTGGCTTCATCCAGCAATGACCTACAGCTCTTGCTGGGACGGTTTGCCGCTGAGTGTGAAGCGGCTGGGATGAGAATCAGCACCTCCAAGTCCGAGTCCATGGTCCTCAGCCGGAAAAAGGTGGATTGTCCTCTCCGGGTTGGGGACAGGCTCCTGCCCCAAGTGGAGGAGTTTAAGTATCTTGGGGTCTTGTTCACGAGTGAGGGGAAAATGGAGCGAGAGATCGACAGACGGATTGGAGCAGCATCTGCAGTGATGCGGACGTTGTACCGGTCTGTTGTGGTGAAGAGGGAGCTTAGTTCTAAGGCAAAGCTGTCGATTTACCAGTCAATCTACGTTCCTACTCTCACCTATGGTCACGAGCTTTGGGTAATGACCGAAAGAACGAGATCGCGGATACAAGCGGCTGAAATGAGCTTTCTCCGTAGGATTGCTGGACTCACCCTCAGAGATAGGGTGAGGAGCTCAGTCATCCGGGAGAGGCTCAGAGTAGAACCGCTGCTCCTCCACATTGAAAGGAGTCAGTTGAGGTGGTATGGGCATCTGATTAGGATGCCTCCTGGACGCCTCCCACTTGAGGTGTTTCAGGCACGTCCCACTGGGAGGAGACCCCGGGGCAGACCCAGGACTCGGTGGAGAGACTATGTCTCCCAGCTAGTCTGGGAACGCCTTGGTATCCCCTCTGAAGAGCTGGAGCAGGTGGCTGGGGAGAGGGAAGTCTGGGCTTCTCTGCTTGAACTGCTGCCTCCGCGACCCGGACCTCCGGAAAAGCGGTAGAAGATGGATGGATGGATGGATGGAAGTTTTTTTTAGCTGATTTAGGACAATTTTGATGTGCTGAATCCAAAAATCACATTGGTTTTGCTCAATCAGTGTTTGTTCGAAATAAAGTATCTATCTATCTATCTAGCAACAAAGGCTTCAGAAACATGGTTAAAACACTGGACAAGAAATATGTGATCCCTTCACGTAATCATTTCTCCAAAGTTGCATTACCTGTAGTGTATGAAAAATACAGATGGATGTCACAACTGTTGAGTACTTTGCAACTACAACTGACCTATGGTCAAGCAGAATAATGGAGCCGTACCTGTCCCCGACAATTCACTACATTGATGGAGATTTTAAAATGAGGTGTCGATGCTTGCAGACATCGTTTTTCCCCACAAGCTCACACATGAGAAGCTATAGCCCACGGACTGAGGGAAGCACAATCATCTTGGGGCCTGCAGGAGGAGGGACTAGTCTGCATAACAACCGACATTGGATCTAACGTTGTCAAGGCAGCTTCTCTAAATAAATGGACGAGGCTTCAGTGCTTTGGCCACAGGCTTCATCTAGCAATTGATGAGTAGGACAGATAAAAAAAAAAAAAATTAAAAAAGTACGCGTAATTGAAATCTGTGTTTTTTCCTAAAGTTAATGAATAATTGTGATTAATAATCATGATTTCAATATTGATCAAAAAAATTGTGATTATCATTTTGGCCATAATCATGCAGCCCTAATACCTGACCACACCACCAGGCACAGACGCCACTGTCTTGCATGGGCCAGGAAGCATGTACGCTGGACAAGGGAGCAGTGGGCCTCAGTGCTGTTCTCTGATGAAAGTTGATTCACGTTGAGCAGATATGATGGCTGCCAACGATGTTGGAGACATCAAGGAGAGCGTTATGCATCAGTCACTGTTGTCATCAGATGAGCCTTTGGTGGTGGTGGTGGTGGTGTTACAGTCTGAGCAGATGTGTCTAGTCAATACAAAACTGCCCTACACCTTGTGAATGGTACAGTGACAAGCCAGTACTACCCAAATAACATCACTGATCCAGTCATTGTTCCCCTGTATGAACAACACAGGCCTAATTTCATCTTCATGGACGACATTGCTCCAGCTCATCAAGGTTTCATCATTAGGGAACGGCTGCTGGAGGCTGGGGTACCTCAAATGGAGTGGCCTGCACTTTCTCCAGACCTGAATCCCTTAGAAATCCTATGGGATTAGCTGAGTCACTGTGTCGAGGCTCGTAACCCTGCACCCCACAACCTCAATGACCTGAGGGCCACCCTTCAAAAAGAGTGGAATGTCATGCCTCAGCAGACAATAAATCGACTTGTGAACAGCATGAGACGTCATTGTCAAGTTGTAATTGATGCTCAAGGGCGCATGACAGGTTATTGAGACAATGACATTTTTTGTTGTGGTATACCCACCACTGTTGTTGGCTTTTGTTTTAATAAATTGTTTGAGATGAGGAAATCGCCATTGCATGCTTTTACTTAAATGCCCTACTTTCATGATATAATATCACTGTAGCATGAGCTTTTAACATTTTTCATAAATTTCACCCAAAAGCCAAATACCCCTAACTTTTTGTGAGTAGTGTGTATGCTCATCAAAAAAAGCTCTCTATAAAGCTCTGTCTGAAACAATTATTTTCAGTCTGCTCATTAATATTAAGGACTGCCGAATATGATTGGGTAAAGGTTTTATTAGTGGGCTAATCACAAGTAAGGACACAGTCAGGAGGTGTTTGTTTTGCAAACTCAGAGAACTGAGGTTGGGGTTTGTATGAGTATGATGCAGGGCTTAAAGATTTTTTTATTTATTTTTTTTTTGCTGCGGGGAAATTTACTTCCTTCTGTATGCAGAAACACTTTTTGTCCAAGCTATCTGCAATGGTGGATGAATAATGCTCAAAATAAACAATCAGTTCTGCATAATTTGCAGTTCTTTTAAGATATTTAGAGTGGTGAATATAGTATTTGGCATGGCAGAACATATTAAGCTTGTACGCTCCTCTAATCTCTATAGAAAACCTGGATAGCTCATGTCCCATTAGCAAGTACAGAGCCGAGTGAAGCCACCTAGCCGCCATATTAGGGAGGGAATCGAGTTGACATTATGTTTAGCAGCCGTCGATTTCTATAGTTCACCGGTTGCGCAAGATTATAAGTTTTGTCTCCATACCAAGAAGTTCAAAATCTGTTAATATTTTGGGAAGTTAGTGAGGTAAAACTCGGACCGTTTACTACTAAACCCATTCATTCTCCACTGACCCACTGACTGTACTAATATGGCGGCCTGGTGGCTTCACTTCTGGCAGTTAATGATCTATCCATTTTTTCTGTAGAGATCAGTGGCGTGCTCCTAATCGTAGTGACAGCGAGAGTGAGTAACTGGAAACACAAATGTTTCATCCTTCAGCATACACACAAAACCTTTCATACATTCTGTTGGATGGAGAGTAAGTTTTTGAAGCCTGGGGAAGATTCCCTAATTGACAAGGGACTTCAAAACAAATGGCGCTGGGCGTGGATTGAAGAAATGAGCAGAGACGGCAAGCCTTGTGGTAGCTGGTGTAAAAAAAAAAAAAAAAAAAAAAAAAAATAGAGAACCAGGAGCTTGTTTCTGCACGTTGTGCTCAAAATAATGCAATTTAGAGTATTGTATACAGTTCATTGTTGCTGTTTACAATTTGTTATTAAAAATACATGGTGCAAATGTTGCACATTCCATTTAAAATAGTAAATCAATGGCCTTTTCCATATACCCTTTACTGAATGGTTGCTAATCAAATCTTACTCCACCAGTGAATTAATTAACTTGACTGAGTTTCACATACCCTTATTCATAAATTTCATGTTATAGATTGTAGGTCATTCTGTACATAATTATATAACTTAATAGCAACAGCATCCTAAATGTTAGATGTTTGCGCCATATTAGAGTGAGATGGAGCACTGTTGCCACCTACTGACCTTCCTTGGTTTTGCTGTTTCAAACAGTCCATAATCTAGTCTGAATTTATCAATGGGTATGGCAGATACATTACTAGCTACTTTCAAAGAAAATCATTTTCATATACAGTATATACTGTGTGTATATACAGTGGTGTGAAAAAGTGTTTGGCCCCTTTCTGATTACCTCCGCCAAGGAGGTTATGTTTTCATCAGCGTTGGTTTGTCTGTCTGTCTGTTTGTTTGTTAGCAAGATAACTCAAAAAGTTATGGACGGATTTTCTTGAAATTTTCAGAGATTGTCAGAAATGGGGTATCCTACAGATGATTAGATTTTGGTGATGATCCGTCAATATTCAATATTTTTTCAATATTTTTTTTTTGTGCATGGTTAAACACTGTATGGGGGGAACTGTGGCGCTTGGTGGAGGTCTGCGCTCTCCGAGTGCTTTTCTAGTTTCTCATTTTTTTGTATGTTTGTCACACTGAAATGTTTCAAATCATCAAACAAATTAAAATATTAGACAAGTATAACACAAGTAAACACAGAATGCAGTTTTAAATGGTGTTTATTACATGGCCCTGTGTGAAAAAGTGACCCCCCCCCCCGTTAAAACATAAATTAACTGTGGTTTATTACATCTTTGGAAAGCTGAGTTCAATTTCTCTAGCCACACCCAGGCCTGATTACTGCCACACCTGTTCTCAATCAAGAAATCTCTTAAATAGGACCTACCTGACAAAGTGAAGTAGACCAAAAGATCCTCAAAAGCTAGACATCATGCTGCGATCCATAGAAATTCAGGAACAAATGAGAAACAAAGTCATTGTAGTAATTGACTGTCAGTCTGGAAAAGGTTATAATGCCATTTCTAAAGCTTTGGGACTCCAGCAAACCACAGTGAGAGCCATTATCCACAAATGGCGAAAACATGGAACAGTGGTGAACCTTCCCAGGAGTGGCCGGCTGACCAAAATTACCCCAAGAGCGCAGCCACGACTCATCCAAGAGGTCACAAAAGACCCCACAACAACATTCAAAGAACTGCAGGCCTCACTTGCCTCAGTTAAGGTCAGTGTTCATGATTCCACCATAAGAAAGAGACTGGGCAAAAATGGCCTGCATGACAGAGTTCCAAGAAGACAACCACCCCTGAGTAAAAAACCATAAAGGCTTGTCTCAATTTTGCCAGAAAACATCTTGATGATCCCCAAGACTTTTGGCAAAATACTCTGGACTGACGAGACAAAAGTTGAACTTTCTGGAAGGTGTGTGTCCCATTGCATCCGGAGTAAAAGTAACATAGCATTTCAGAAAAGGAACATCATACCAACAGTAAAATATGGTGGTGGTAGTGTGATGGTCTGGGGCTGTTTTGCTGCTTCAGGACCTGGAAGACATGTTGTGGTAAATGGAACCATGAATTCTGCTGTCTACCACAAAATCCTGAAGGAGAATGTCAGACCATCTGTTTGAGACCTCAAGCTGAAGCGTACTTGGGTTCTGCTGCAGGACAATGATCCAAAACACACCAGCAAGTCCACCTCTGAATGGCTTAAGAAAAACAAAATGAAGACTTTGAAGTGGCCTAGTCAAAGTCCTGACCTGAATCCGACTAAGATGCTGTGGCATGACCTTAAAAAGGCGGTTCATGCTCGAAAAAGGTTATTTAAGTAACAGACAACAATTTGTACAAATTGGTGAGCACAAATCACCCTTCATGGACATCACTTGTGGTGTGCCCCAGGGGTCAGTTTTGGGACCCAAACTCTTTATTTTGTATATAAATGACATATGCCAAATATCAAAAATTCTGAAATTTATTTTGTTTGCGGATGACACAAATATCCTTTGCACTGGTGAGAATTTGCAGCAGGTTTTAGAGGTGGTCACAACTGAAATGAAAAAGTTAACGCAGTGGTTCAACAAAAATAAATTATCTCTAAATCTAAAAAACCCCAAAGATTATGTTGTTTGGAAATTATAAAATAAATCATGAAATAATGGTAACGATAGATGATACCAGAATAGAAACAGTACAGGAAAATAAGTTTCTGGGGGTAACGCTAGACATTAAAATCTGCTGGAAACCTCACATCAGTCACATCCGGGCCAAGTTGGCAAAATGTATAGACATACTGGGGAAGACAAGACACATCTTGGACTATAAATCATTGGTCTTACTGTACAATTCACTGTTTCTACCTTATCTTAACTACTGTGTATAAGTCTGGGGAAACACCTACAAGACCAACCTACAGTCAATATGCACATTACAAAAAAGAGCTATAAGGATAATAAACAATGTAGGATATAGAGACCATACCACTTCGTTGTTTTTAAAGTCACATGTCATAAAGTTCATCGATTTAGTTAAATTTAAGACAGCACAAGTAATGTACAGGGCAATTAATAATCAACTCCCAACTAATATACAAAAAATATTTAAAAAAAGAGACAATGATCATAATTTGAGAGGAGACTTAAACTTTACAAAACCCAAGATACGAACAACCAAGAAAAGTATGTGCATATCTGTCTGTGGGGTGGATTTGTGGAACAGTCTGGAGCCGGAACTGAAACTATGTACAAACAGAATTCAATTCAAAAAGAGGTATAAATATTATTTGCTGAAAGGATATATGTTAGAAGGGTAGTATTTATATGTACGATTCACTATGCTCACTCTGGGACATTATGGGACACTATGGAATGGTGGGTGGGACAGCACTGTGTATATCTGTGTTGTTTGAGGCTGGTTTTGATGTATGGACATCAATGTATGTTAGGATGGATGGGTGTTAATGTTGATATGTAAAAAATACAGTAAATTGTTTACTTGGGGTCTTAAAGGTGGTAATTTGTATATAATTCACATGGGTGTATTTATGGAAAAGAGGAGATGGAATTAATAAGTGTTCACTTCTTCCTTCTCCCTTTCGAACAGTGTATACTGTTACTTTATTGCATTTGTCATTTGTATTGTTTTTGTTATACTTTTTTGTTCGAAATAAAGTATCTATCTATATATACAGTATATTGCACATAATTTAGTTACCTATTTATTAACTCCATTTTATATTTACTTATTTTTGTAGGATTTTTATTTGGGTTCTAAATCTTCTATTGGGTTTTAGACCTTGGAGTTTTTAACCTCTTTGACTAGTCTTTAACTTTTTAATATGACTCTTCTCTCTTATCTCTGTTTTTTCTCTCATCTCTTTGTCTTTATATCCTGATTGATGGAGCCTTGAGTATTTTTATCATGTTTTTAGTCAGCTTCATGCCTGTGTTTGTGTTTATGTTATGTGTTTGTGTTAAATGTAATTGTGGTTTGTAAATATGGATGTCACCAGACTGCAAAACAAATCTACCTACGGGTACAGATAAAGTAACCTGAACCTGAACCTGTTTATTACTTTCTGAACTGAGCATTTTAGTATGCATTAGACCCATGCCATAAGTTTAAAACTAGAAAAATACCGCAGAATGTGGGGCCCTTTAAAAGTAGAGAGCAATGTCCACTCTATCCAAAGGCTGTCCAACCCAAAATTCGAAGCTAAACCCAGCTTGTAGTGTAGTCGAATTAGAGAAAATGCTCATTATGGCCACCAGAGGGAGTACAGAGCATAAGCTAAATGACAGGAGCAGGGTCATTTAAGAACAAAGCACATGATGATGATGATCATCATCATAACAGTGGTCAACACCAAATTTATTGTCTAAGTTTTTTTTAGCTGATTTAGGACAATTTTGATGTGCTGAATCCAAAAATCACATTGGTTTTGCTCAATCAGTGTTTGTTCGAAATAAAGTATCTATCTATCTATCTAGCAACAAAGGCTTCAGAAACATGGTTAAAACACTGGACAAGAAATATGTGATCCCTTCACGTAATCATTTCTCCAAAGTTGCATTACCTGTAGTGTATGAAAAATACAGATGGATGTCACAACTGTTGAGTACTTTGCAACTACAACTGACCTATGGTCAAGCAGAATAATGGAGCCGTACCTGTCCCCGACAATTCACTACATTGATGGAGATTTTAAAATGAGGTGTCGATGCTTGCAGACATCGTTTTTCCCCACAAGCTCACACATGAGAAGCTATAGCCCACGGACTGAGGGAAGCACAATCATCTTGGGGCCTGCAGGAGGAGGGACTAGTCTGCATAACAACCGACATTGGATCTAACGTTGTCAAGGCAGCTTCTCTAAATAAATGGACGAGGCTTCAGTGCTTTGGCCACAGGCTTCATCTAGCAATTGATGAGTAGGACAGATAAAAAAAAAAAAAATTAAAAAAGTACGCGTAATTGAAATCTGTGTTTTTTCCTAAAGTTAATGAATAATTGTGATTAATAATCATGATTTCAATATTGATCAAAAAAATTGTGATTATCATTTTGGCCATAATCATGCAGCCCTAATACCTGACCACACCACCAGGCACAGACGCCACTGTCTTGCATGGGCCAGGAAGCATGTACGCTGGACAAGGGAGCAGTGGGCCTCAGTGCTGTTCTCTGATGAAAGTTGATTCACGTTGAGCAGATATGATGGCTGCCAACGATGTTGGAGACATCAAGGAGAGCGTTATGCATCAGTCACTGTTGTCATCAGATGAGCCTTTGGTGGTGGTGGTGGTGGTGTTACAGTCTGAGCAGATGTGTCTAGTCAATACAAAACTGCCCTACACCTTGTGAATGGTACAGTGACAAGCCAGTACTACCCAAATAACATCACTGATCCAGTCATTGTTCCCCTGTATGAACAACACAGGCCTAATTTCATCTTCATGGACGACATTGCTCCAGCTCATCAAGGTTTCATCATTAGGGAACGGCTGCTGGAGGCTGGGGTACCTCAAATGGAGTGGCCTGCACTTTCTCCAGACCTGAATCCCTTAGAAATCCTATGGGATTAGCTGAGTCACTGTGTCGAGGCTCGTAACCCTGCACCCCACAACCTCAATGACCTGAGGGCCACCCTTCAAAAAGAGTGGAATGTCATGCCTCAGCAGACAATAAATCGACTTGTGAACAGCATGAGACGTCATTGTCAAGTTGTAATTGATGCTCAAGGGCGCATGACAGGTTATTGAGACAATGACATTTTTTGTTGTGGTATACCCACCACTGTTGTTGGCTTTTGTTTTAATAAATTGTTTGAGATGAGGAAATCGCCATTGCATGCTTTTACTTAAATGCCCTACTTTCATGATATAATATCACTGTAGCATGAGCTTTTAACATTTTTCATAAATTTCACCCAAAAGCCAAATACCCCTAACTTTTTGTGAGTAGTGTGTATGCTCATCAAAAAAAGCTCTCTATAAAGCTCTGTCTGAAACAATTATTTTCAGTCTGCTCATTAATATTAAGGACTGCCGAATATGATTGGGTAAAGGTTTTATTAGTGGGCTAATCACAAGTAAGGACACAGTCAGGAGGTGTTTGTTTTGCAAACTCAGAGAACTGAGGTTGGGGTTTGTATGAGTATGATGCAGGGCTTAAAGATTTTTTTATTTATTTTTTTTTTGCTGCGGGGAAATTTACTTCCTTCTGTATGCAGAAACACTTTTTGTCCAAGCTATCTGCAATGGTGGATGAATAATGCTCAAAATAAACAATCAGTTCTGCATAATTTGCAGTTCTTTTAAGATATTTAGAGTGGTGAATATAGTATTTGGCATGGCAGAACATATTAAGCTTGTACGCTCCTCTAATCTCTATAGAAAACCTGGATAGCTCATGTCCCATTAGCAAGTACAGAGCCGAGTGAAGCCACCTAGCCGCCATATTAGGGAGGGAATCGAGTTGACATTATGTTTAGCAGCCGTCGATTTCTATAGTTCACCGGTTGCGCAAGATTATAAGTTTTGTCTCCATACCAAGAAGTTCAAAATCTGTTAATATTTTGGGAAGTTAGTGAGGTAAAACTCGGACCGTTTACTACTAAACCCATTCATTCTCCACTGACCCACTGACTGTACTAATATGGCGGCCTGGTGGCTTCACTTCTGGCAGTTAATGATCTATCCATTTTTTCTGTAGAGATCAGTGGCGTGCTCCTAATCGTAGTGACAGCGAGAGTGAGTAACTGGAAACACAAATGTTTCATCCTTCAGCATACACACAAAACCTTTCATACATTCTGTTGGATGGAGAGTAAGTTTTTGAAGCCTGGGGAAGATTCCCTAATTGACAAGGGACTTCAAAACAAATGGCGCTGGGCGTGGATTGAAGAAATGAGCAGAGACGGCAAGCCTTGTGGTAGCTGGTGTAAAAAAAAAAAAAAAAAAAAAAAAAAAATAGAGAACCAGGAGCTTGTTTCTGCACGTTGTGCTCAAAATAATGCAATTTAGAGTATTGTATACAGTTCATTGTTGCTGTTTACAATTTGTTATTAAAAATACATGGTGCAAATGTTGCACATTCCATTTAAAATAGTAAATCAATGGCCTTTTCCATATACCCTTTACTGAATGGTTGCTAATCAAATCTTACTCCACCAGTGAATTAATTAACTTGACTGAGTTTCACATACCCTTATTCATAAATTTCATGTTATAGATTGTAGGTCATTCTGTACATAATTATATAACTTAATAGCAACAGCATCCTAAATGTTAGATGTTTGCGCCATATTAGAGTGAGATGGAGCACTGTTGCCACCTACTGACCTTCCTTGGTTTTGCTGTTTCAAACAGTCCATAATCTAGTCTGAATTTATCAATGGGTATGGCAGATACATTACTAGCTACTTTCAAAGAAAATCATTTTCATATACAGTATATACTGTGTGTATATACAGTGGTGTGAAAAAGTGTTTGGCCCCTTTCTGATTACCTCCGCCAAGGAGGTTATGTTTTCATCAGCGTTGGTTTGTCTGTCTGTCTGTTTGTTTGTTAGCAAGATAACTCAAAAAGTTATGGACGGATTTTCTTGAAATTTTCAGAGATTGTCAGAAATGGGGTATCCTACAGATGATTAGATTTTGGTGATGATCCGTCAATATTCAATATTTTTTCAATATTTTTTTTTTGTGCATGGTTAAACACTGTATGGGGGGAACTGTGGCGCTTGGTGGAGGTCTGCGCTCTCCGAGTGCTTTTCTAGTTTCTCATTTTTTTGTATGTTTGTCACACTGAAATGTTTCAAATCATCAAACAAATTAAAATATTAGACAAGTATAACACAAGTAAACACAGAATGCAGTTTTAAATGGTGTTTATTACATGGCCCTGTGTGAAAAAGTGACCCCCCCCCCCGTTAAAACATAAATTAACTGTGGTTTATTACATCTTTGGAAAGCTGAGTTCAATTTCTCTAGCCACACCCAGGCCTGATTACTGCCACACCTGTTCTCAATCAAGAAATCTCTTAAATAGGACCTACCTGACAAAGTGAAGTAGACCAAAAGATCCTCAAAAGCTAGACATCATGCTGCGATCCATAGAAATTCAGGAACAAATGAGAAACAAAGTCATTGTAGTAATTGACTGTCAGTCTGGAAAAGGTTATAATGCCATTTCTAAAGCTTTGGGACTCCAGCAAACCACAGTGAGAGCCATTATCCACAAATGGCGAAAACATGGAACAGTGGTGAACCTTCCCAGGAGTGGCCGGCTGACCAAAATTACCCCAAGAGCGCAGCCACGACTCATCCAAGAGGTCACAAAAGACCCCACAACAACATTCAAAGAACTGCAGGCCTCACTTGCCTCAGTTAAGGTCAGTGTTCATGATTCCACCATAAGAAAGAGACTGGGCAAAAATGGCCTGCATGACAGAGTTCCAAGAAGACAACCACCCCTGAGTAAAAAACCATAAAGGCTTGTCTCAATTTTGCCAGAAAACATCTTGATGATCCCCAAGACTTTTGGCAAAATACTCTGGACTGACGAGACAAAAGTTGAACTTTCTGGAAGGTGTGTGTCCCATTGCATCCGGAGTAAAAGTAACATAGCATTTCAGAAAAGGAACATCATACCAACAGTAAAATATGGTGGTGGTAGTGTGATGGTCTGGGGCTGTTTTGCTGCTTCAGGACCTGGAAGACATGTTGTGGTAAATGGAACCATGAATTCTGCTGTCTACCACAAAATCCTGAAGGAGAATGTCAGACCATCTGTTTGAGACCTCAAGCTGAAGCGTACTTGGGTTCTGCTGCAGGACAATGATCCAAAACACACCAGCAAGTCCACCTCTGAATGGCTTAAGAAAAACAAAATGAAGACTTTGAAGTGGCCTAGTCAAAGTCCTGACCTGAATCCGACTAAGATGCTGTGGCATGACCTTAAAAAGGCGGTTCATGCTCGAAAAAGGTTATTTAAGTAACAGACAACAATTTGTACAAATTGGTGAGCACAAATCACCCTTCATGGACATCACTTGTGGTGTGCCCCAGGGGTCAGTTTTGGGACCCAAACTCTTTATTTTGTATATAAATGACATATGCCAAATATCAAAAATTCTGAAATTTATTTTGTTTGCGGATGACACAAATATCCTTTGCACTGGTGAGAATTTGCAGCAGGTTTTAGAGGTGGTCACAACTGAAATGAAAAAGTTAACGCAGTGGTTCAACAAAAATAAATTATCTCTAAATCTAAAAAACCCCAAAGATTATGTTGTTTGGAAATTATAAAATAAATCATGAAATAATGGTAACGATAGATGATACCAGAATAGAAACAGTACAGGAAAATAAGTTTCTGGGGGTAACGCTAGACATTAAAATCTGCTGGAAACCTCACATCAGTCACATCCGGGCCAAGTTGGCAAAATGTATAGACATACTGGGGAAGACAAGACACATCTTGGACTATAAATCATTGGTCTTACTGTACAATTCACTGTTTCTACCTTATCTTAACTACTGTGTATAAGTCTGGGGAAACACCTACAAGACCAACCTACAGTCAATATGCACATTACAAAAAAGAGCTATAAGGATAATAAACAATGTAGGATATAGAGACCATACCAATTCGTTGTTTTTAAAGTCACATGTCATAAAGTTCATCGATTTAGTTAAATTTAAGACAGCACAAGTAATGTACAGGGCAATTAATAATCAACTCCCAACTAATATACAAAAAATATTTAAAAAAAGAGACAATGATCATAATTTGAGAGGAGACTTAAACTTTACAAAACCCAAGATACGAACAACCAAGAAAAGTATGTGCATATCTGTCTGTGGGGTGGATTTGTGGAACAGTCTGGAGCCGGAACTGAAACTATGTACAAACAGAATTCAATTCAAAAAGAGGTATAAATATTATTTGCTGAAAGGATATATGTTAGAAGGGTAGTATTTATATGTACGATTCACTATGCTCACTCTGGGACATTATGGGACACTATGGAATGGTGGGTGGGACAGCACTGTGTATATCTGTGTTGTTTGAGGCTGGTTTTGATGTATGGACATCAATGTATGTTAGGATGGATGGGTGTTAATGTTGATATGTAAAAAATACAGTAAATTGTTTACTTGGGGTCTTAAAGGTGGTAATTTGTATATAATTCACATGGGTGTATTTATGGAAAAGAGGAGATGGAATTAATAAGTGTTCACTTCTTCCTTCTCCCTTTCGAACAGTGTATACTGTTACTTTATTGCATTTGTCATTTGTATTGTTTTTGTTATACTTTTTTGTTCGAAATAAAGTATCTATCTATATATACAGTATATTGCACATAATTTAGTTACCTATTTATTAACTCCATTTTATATTTACTTATTTTTGTAGGATTTTTATTTGGGTTCTAAATCTTCTATTGGGTTTTAGACCTTGGAGTTTTTAACCTCTTTGACTAGTCTTTAACTTTTTAATATGACTCTTCTCTCTTATCTCTGTTTTTTCTCTCATCTCTTTGTCTTTATATCCTGATTGATGGAGCCTTGAGTATTTTTATCATGTTTTTAGTCAGCTTCATGCCTGTGTTTGTGTTTATGTTATGTGTTTGTGTTAAATGTAATTGTGGTTTGTAAATATGGATGTCACCAGACTGCAAAACAAATCTACCTACGGGTACAGATAAAGTAACCTGAACCTGAACCTGTTTATTACTTTCTGAACTGAGCATTTTAGTATGCATTAGACCCATGCCATAAGTTTAAAACTAGAAAAATACCGCAGAATGTGGGGCCCTTTAAAAGTAGAGAGCAATGTCCACTCTATCCAAAGGCTGTCCAACCCAAAATTCGAAGCTAAACCCAGCTTGTAGTGTAGTCGAATTAGAGAAAATGCTCATTATGGCCACCAGAGGGAGTACAGAGCATAAGCTAAATGACAGGAGCAGGGTCATTTAAGAACAAAGCACATGATGATGATGATCATCATCATAACAGTGGTCAACACCAAATTTATTGTCTAAGTTTTTTTTAGCTGATTTAGGACAATTTTGATGTGCTGAATCCAAAAATCACATTGGTTTTGCTCAATCAGTGTTTGTTCGAAATAAAGTATCTATCTATCTATCTAGCAACAAAGGCTTCAGAAACATGGTTAAAACACTGGACAAGAAATATGTGATCCCTTCACGTAATCATTTCTCCAAAGTTGCATTACCTGTAGTGTATGAAAAATACAGATGGATGTCACAACTGTTGAGTACTTTGCAACTACAACTGACCTATGGTCAAGCAGAATAATGGAGCCGTACCTGTCCCCGACAATTCACTACATTGATGGAGATTTTAAAATGAGGTGTCGATGCTTGCAGACATCGTTTTTCCCCACAAGCTCACACATGAGAAGCTATAGCCCACGGACTGAGGGAAGCACAATCATCTTGGGGCCTGCAGGAGGAGGGACTAGTCTGCATAACAACCGACATTGGATCTAACGTTGTCAAGGCAGCTTCTCTAAATAAATGGACGAGGCTTCAGTGCTTTGGCCACAGGCTTCATCTAGCAATTGATGAGTAGGACAGATAAAAAAAAAAAAAATTAAAAAAGTACGCGTAATTGAAATCTGTGTTTTTTCCTAAAGTTAATGAATAATTGTGATTAATAATCATGATTTCAATATTGATCAAAAAAATTGTGATTATCATTTTGGCCATAATCATGCAGCCCTAATACCTGACCACACCACCAGGCACAGACGCCACTGTCTTGCATGGGCCAGGAAGCATGTACGCTGGACAAGGGAGCAGTGGGCCTCAGTGCTGTTCTCTGATGAAAGTTGATTCACGTTGAGCAGATATGATGGCTGCCAACGATGTTGGAGACATCAAGGAGAGCGTTATGCATCAGTCACTGTTGTCATCAGATGAGCCTTTGGTGGTGGTGGTGGTGGTGTTACAGTCTGAGCAGATGTGTCTAGTCAATACAAAACTGCCCTACACCTTGTGAATGGTACAGTGACAAGCCAGTACTACCCAAATAACATCACTGATCCAGTCATTGTTCCCCTGTATGAACAACACAGGCCTAATTTCATCTTCATGGACGACATTGCTCCAGCTCATCAAGGTTTCATCATTAGGGAACGGCTGCTGGAGGCTGGGGTACCTCAAATGGAGTGGCCTGCACTTTCTCCAGACCTGAATCCCTTAGAAATCCTATGGGATTAGCTGAGTCACTGTGTCGAGGCTCGTAACCCTGCACCCCACAACCTCAATGACCTGAGGGCCACCCTTCAAAAAGAGTGGAATGTCATGCCTCAGCAGACAATAAATCGACTTGTGAACAGCATGAGACGTCATTGTCAAGTTGTAATTGATGCTCAAGGGCGCATGACAGGTTATTGAGACAATGACATTTTTTGTTGTGGTATACCCACCACTGTTGTTGGCTTTTGTTTTAATAAATTGTTTGAGATGAGGAAATCGCCATTGCATGCTTTTACTTAAATGCCCTACTTTCATGATATAATATCACTGTAGCATGAGCTTTTAACATTTTTCATAAATTTCACCCAAAAGCCAAATACCCCTAACTTTTTGTGAGTAGTGTGTATGCTCATCAAAAAAAGCTCTCTATAAAGCTCTGTCTGAAACAATTATTTTCAGTCTGCTCATTAATATTAAGGACTGCCGAATATGATTGGGTAAAGGTTTTATTAGTGGGCTAATCACAAGTAAGGACACAGTCAGGAGGTGTTTGTTTTGCAAACTCAGAGAACTGAGGTTGGGGTTTGTATGAGTATGATGCAGGGCTTAAAGATTTTTTTATTTATTTTTTTTTTTGCTGCGGGGAAATTTACTTCCTTCTGTATGCAGAAACACTTTTTGTCCAAGCTATCTGCAATGGTGGATGAATAATGCTCAAAATAAACAATCAGTTCTGCATAATTTGCAGTTCTTTTAAGATATTTAGAGTGGTGAATATAGTATTTGGCATGGCAGAACATATTAAGCTTGTACGCTCCTCTAATCTCTATAGAAAACCTGGATAGCTCATGTCCCATTAGCAAGTACAGAGCCGAGTGAAGCCACCTAGCCGCCATATTAGGGAGGGAATCGAGTTGACATTATGTTTAGCAGCCGTCGATTTCTATAGTTCACCGGTTGCGCAAGATTATAAGTTTTGTCTCCATACCAAGAAGTTCAAAATCTGTTAATATTTTGGGAAGTTAGTGAGGTAAAACTCGGACCGTTTACTACTAAACCCATTCATTCTCCACTGACCCACTGACTGTACTAATATGGCGGCCTGGTGGCTTCACTTCTGGCAGTTAATGATCTATCCATTTTTTCTGTAGAGATCAGTGGCGTGCTCCTAATCGTAGTGACAGCGAGAGTGAGTAACTGGAAACACAAATGTTTCATCCTTCAGCATACACACAAAACCTTTCATACATTCTGTTGGATGGAGAGTAAGTTTTTGAAGCCTGGGGAAGATTCCCTAATTGACAAGGGACTTCAAAACAAATGGCGCTGGGCGTGGATTGAAGAAATGAGCAGAGACGGCAAGCCTTGTGGTAGCTGGTGTAAAAAAAAAAAAAAAAAAAAAAAAAAATAGAGAACCAGGAGCTTGTTTCTGCACGTTGTGCTCAAAATAATGCAATTTAGAGTATTGTATACAGTTCATTGTTGCTGTTTACAATTTGTTATTAAAAATACATGGTGCAAATGTTGCACATTCCATTTAAAATAGTAAATCAATGGCCTTTTCCATATACCCTTTACTGAATGGTTGCTAATCAAATCTTACTCCACCAGTGAATTAATTAACTTGACTGAGTTTCACATACCCTTATTCATAAATTTCATGTTATAGATTGTAGGTCATTCTGTACATAATTATATAACTTAATAGCAACAGCATCCTAAATGTTAGATGTTTGCGCCATATTAGAGTGAGATGGAGCACTGTTGCCACCTACTGACCTTCCTTGGTTTTGCTGTTTCAAACAGTCCATAATCTAGTCTGAATTTATCAATGGGTATGGCAGATACATTACTAGCTACTTTCAAAGAAAATCATTTTCATATACAGTATATACTGTGTGTATATACAGTGGTGTGAAAAAGTGTTTGGCCCCTTTCTGATTACCTCCGCCAAGGAGGTTATGTTTTCATCAGCGTTGGTTTGTCTGTCTGTCTGTTTGTTTGTTAGCAAGATAACTCAAAAAGTTATGGACGGATTTTCTTGAAATTTTCAGAGATTGTCAGAAATGGGGTATCCTACAGATGATTAGATTTTGGTGATGATCCGTCAATATTCAATATTTTTTCAATATTTTTTTTTTGTGCATGGTTAAACACTGTATGGGGGGAACTGTGGCGCTTGGTGGAGGTCTGCGCTCTCCGAGTGCTTTTCTAGTTTCTCATTTTTTTGTATGTTTGTCACACTGAAATGTTTCAAATCATCAAACAAATTAAAATATTAGACAAGTATAACACAAGTAAACACAGAATGCAGTTTTAAATGGTGTTTATTACATGGCCCTGTGTGAAAAAGTGACCCCCCCCCCCCGTTAAAACATAAATTAACTGTGGTTTATTACATCTTTGGAAAGCTGAGTTCAATTTCTCTAGCCACACCCAGGCCTGATTACTGCCACACCTGTTCTCAATCAAGAAATCTCTTAAATAGGACCTACCTGACAAAGTGAAGTAGACCAAAAGATCCTCAAAAGCTAGACATCATGCTGCGATCCATAGAAATTCAGGAACAAATGAGAAACAAAGTCATTGTAGTAATTGACTGTCAGTCTGGAAAAGGTTATAATGCCATTTCTAAAGCTTTGGGACTCCAGCAAACCACAGTGAGAGCCATTATCCACAAATGGCGAAAACATGGAACAGTGGTGAACCTTCCCAGGAGTGGCCGGCTGACCAAAATTACCCCAAGAGCGCAGCCACGACTCATCCAAGAGGTCACAAAAGACCCCACAACAACATTCAAAGAACTGCAGGCCTCACTTGCCTCAGTTAAGGTCAGTGTTCATGATTCCACCATAAGAAAGAGACTGGGCAAAAATGGCCTGCATGACAGAGTTCCAAGAAGACAACCACCCCTGAGTAAAAAACCATAAAGGCTTGTCTCAATTTTGCCAGAAAACATCTTGATGATCCCCAAGACTTTTGGCAAAATACTCTGGACTGACGAGACAAAAGTTGAACTTTCTGGAAGGTGTGTGTCCCATTGCATCCGGAGTAAAAGTAACATAGCATTTCAGAAAAGGAACATCATACCAACAGTAAAATATGGTGGTGGTAGTGTGATGGTCTGGGGCTGTTTTGCTGCTTCAGGACCTGGAAGACATGTTGTGGTAAATGGAACCATGAATTCTGCTGTCTACCACAAAATCCTGAAGGAGAATGTCAGACCATCTGTTTGAGACCTCAAGCTGAAGCGTACTTGGGTTCTGCTGCAGGACAATGATCCAAAACACACCAGCAAGTCCACCTCTGAATGGCTTAAGAAAAACAAAATGAAGACTTTGAAGTGGCCTAGTCAAAGTCCTGACCTGAATCCGACTAAGATGCTGTGGCATGACCTTAAAAAGGCGGTTCATGCTCGAAAAAGGTTATTTAAGTAACAGACAACAATTTGTACAAATTGGTGAGCACAAATCACCCTTCATGGACATCACTTGTGGTGTGCCCCAGGGGTCAGTTTTGGGACCCAAACTCTTTATTTTGTATATAAATGACATATGCCAAATATCAAAAATTCTGAAATTTATTTTGTTTGCGGATGACACAAATATCCTTTGCACTGGTGAGAATTTGCAGCAGGTTTTAGAGGTGGTCACAACTGAAATGAAAAAGTTAACGCAGTGGTTCAACAAAAATAAATTATCTCTAAATCTAAAAAACCCCAAAGATTATGTTGTTTGGAAATTATAAAATAAATCATGAAATAATGGTAACGATAGATGATACCAGAATAGAAACAGTACAGGAAAATAAGTTTCTGGGGGTAACGCTAGACATTAAAATCTGCTGGAAACCTCACATCAGTCACATCCGGGCCAAGTTGGCAAAATGTATAGACATACTGGGGAAGACAAGACACATCTTGGACTATAAATCATTGGTCTTACTGTACAATTCACTGTTTCTACCTTATCTTAACTACTGTGTATAAGTCTGGGGAAACACCTACAAGACCAACCTACAGTCAATATGCACATTACAAAAAAGAGCTATAAGGATAATAAACAATGTAGGATATAGAGACCATACCAATTCGTTGTTTTTAAAGTCACATGTCATAAAGTTCATCGATTTAGTTAAATTTAAGACAGCACAAGTAATGTACAGGGCAATTAATAATCAACTCCCAACTAATATACAAAAAATATTTAAAAAAAGAGACAATGATCATAATTTGAGAGGAGACTTAAACTTTACAAAACCCAAGATACGAACAACCAAGAAAAGTATGTGCATATCTGTCTGTGGGGTGGATTTGTGGAACAGTCTGGAGCCGGAACTGAAACTATGTACAAACAGAATTCAATTCAAAAAGAGGTATAAATATTATTTGCTGAAAGGATATATGTTAGAAGGGTAGTATTTATATGTACGATTCACTATGCTCACTCTGGGACATTATGGGACACTATGGAATGGTGGGTGGGACAGCACTGTGTATATCTGTGTTGTTTGAGGCTGGTTTTGATGTATGGACATCAATGTATGTTAGGATGGATGGGTGTTAATGTTGATATGTAAAAAATACAGTAAATTGTTTACTTGGGGTCTTAAAGGTGGTAATTTGTATATAATTCACATGGGTGTATTTATGGAAAAGAGGAGATGGAATTAATAAGTGTTCACTTCTTCCTTCTCCCTTTCGAACAGTGTATACTGTTACTTTATTGCATTTGTCATTTGTATTGTTTTTGTTATACTTTTTTGTTCGAAATAAAGTATCTATCTATATATACAGTATATTGCACATAATTTAGTTACCTATTTATTAACTCCATTTTATATTTACTTATTTTTGTAGGATTTTTATTTGGGTTCTAAATCTTCTATTGGGTTTTAGACCTTGGAGTTTTTAACCTCTTTGACTAGTCTTTAACTTTTTAATATGACTCTTCTCTCTTATCTCTGTTTTTTCTCTCATCTCTTTGTCTTTATATCCTGATTGATGGAGCCTTGAGTATTTTTATCATGTTTTTAGTCAGCTTCATGCCTGTGTTTGTGTTTATGTTATGTGTTTGTGTTAAATGTAATTGTGGTTTGTAAATATGGATGTCACCAGACTGCAAAACAAATCTACCTACGGGTACAGATAAAGTAACCTGAACCTGAACCTGTTTATTACTTTCTGAACTGAGCATTTTAGTATGCATTAGACCCATGCCATAAGTTTAAAACTAGAAAAATACCGCAGAATGTGGGGCCCTTTAAAAGTAGAGAGCAATGTCCACTCTATCCAAAGGCTGTCCAACCCAAAATTCGAAGCTAAACCCAGCTTGTAGTGTAGTCGAATTAGAGAAAATGCTCATTATGGCCACCAGAGGGAGTACAGAGCATAAGCTAAATGACAGGAGCAGGGTCATTTAAGAACAAAGCACATGATGATGATGATCATCATCATAACAGTGGTCAACACCAAATTTATTGTCTAAGTTTTTTTTAGCTGATTTAGGACAATTTTGATGTGCTGAATCCAAAAATCACATTGGTTTTGCTCAATCAGTGTTTGTTCGAAATAAAGTATCTATCTATCTATCTAGCAACAAAGGCTTCAGAAACATGGTTAAAACACTGGACAAGAAATATGTGATCCCTTCACGTAATCATTTCTCCAAAGTTGCATTACCTGTAGTGTATGAAAAATACAGATGGATGTCACAACTGTTGAGTACTTTGCAACTACAACTGACCTATGGTCAAGCAGAATAATGGAGCCGTACCTGTCCCCGACAATTCACTACATTGATGGAGATTTTAAAATGAGGTGTCGATGCTTGCAGACATCGTTTTTCCCCACAAGCTCACACATGAGAAGCTATAGCCCACGGACTGAGGGAAGCACAATCATCTTGGGGCCTGCAGGAGGAGGGACTAGTCTGCATAACAACCGACATTGGATCTAACGTTGTCAAGGCAGCTTCTCTAAATAAATGGACGAGGCTTCAGTGCTTTGGCCACAGGCTTCATCTAGCAATTGATGAGTAGGACAGATAAAAAAAAAAAAAATTAAAAAAGTACGCGTAATTGAAATCTGTGTTTTTTCCTAAAGTTAATGAATAATTGTGATTAATAATCATGATTTCAATATTGATCAAAAAAAATTGTGATTATCATTTTGGCCATAATCATGCAGCCCTAATACCTGACCACACCACCAGGCACAGACGCCACTGTCTTGCATGGGCCAGGAAGCATGTACGCTGGACAAGGGAGCAGTGGGCCTCAGTGCTGTTCTCTGATGAAAGTTGATTCACGTTGAGCAGATATGATGGCTGCCAACGATGTTGGAGACATCAAGGAGAGCGTTATGCATCAGTCACTGTTGTCATCAGATGAGCCTTTGGTGGTGGTGGTGGTGGTGTTACAGTCTGAGCAGATGTGTCTAGTCAATACAAAACTGCCCTACACCTTGTGAATGGTACAGTGACAAGCCAGTACTACCCAAATAACATCACTGATCCAGTCATTGTTCCCCTGTATGAACAACACAGGCCTAATTTCATCTTCATGGACGACATTGCTCCAGCTCATCAAGGTTTCATCATTAGGGAACGGCTGCTGGAGGCTGGGGTACCTCAAATGGAGTGGCCTGCACTTTCTCCAGACCTGAATCCCTTAGAAATCCTATGGGATTAGCTGAGTCACTGTGTCGAGGCTCGTAACCCTGCACCCCACAACCTCAATGACCTGAGGGCCACCCTTCAAAAAGAGTGGAATGTCATGCCTCAGCAGACAATAAATCGACTTGTGAACAGCATGAGACGTCATTGTCAAGTTGTAATTGATGCTCAAGGGCGCATGACAGGTTATTGAGACAATGACATTTTTTGTTGTGGTATACCCACCACTGTTGTTGGCTTTTGTTTTAATAAATTGTTTGAGATGAGGAAATCGCCATTGCATGCTTTTACTTAAATGCCCTACTTTCATGATATAATATCACTGTAGCATGAGCTTTTAACATTTTTCATAAATTTCACCCAAAAGCCAAATACCCCTAACTTTTTGTGAGTAGTGTGTATGCTCATCAAAAAAAGCTCTCTATAAAGCTCTGTCTGAAACAATTATTTTCAGTCTGCTCATTAATATTAAGGACTGCCGAATATGATTGGGTAAAGGTTTTATTAGTGGGCTAATCACAAGTAAGGACACAGTCAGGAGGTGTTTGTTTTGCAAACTCAGAGAACTGAGGTTGGGGTTTGTATGAGTATGATGCAGGGCTTAAAGATTTTTTTATTTATTTTTTTTTTGCTGCGGGGAAATTTACTTCCTTCTGTATGCAGAAACACTTTTTGTCCAAGCTATCTGCAATGGTGGATGAATAATGCTCAAAATAAACAATCAGTTCTGCATAATTTGCAGTTCTTTTAAGATATTTAGAGTGGTGAATATAGTATTTGGCATGGCAGAACATATTAAGCTTGTACGCTCCTCTAATCTCTATAGAAAACCTGGATAGCTCATGTCCCATTAGCAAGTACAGAGCCGAGTGAAGCCACCTAGCCGCCATATTAGGGAGGGAATCGAGTTGACATTATGTTTAGCAGCCGTCGATTTCTATAGTTCACCGGTTGCGCAAGATTATAAGTTTTGTCTCCATACCAAGAAGTTCAAAATCTGTTAATATTTTGGGAAGTTAGTGAGGTAAAACTCGGACCGTTTACTACTAAACCCATTCATTCTCCACTGACCCACTGACTGTACTAATATGGCGGCCTGGTGGCTTCACTTCTGGCAGTTAATGATCTATCCATTTTTTCTGTAGAGATCAGTGGCGTGCTCCTAATCGTAGTGACAGCGAGAGTGAGTAACTGGAAACACAAATGTTTCATCCTTCAGCATACACACAAAACCTTTCATACATTCTGTTGGATGGAGAGTAAGTTTTTGAAGCCTGGGGAAGATTCCCTAATTGACAAGGGACTTCAAAACAAATGGCGCTGGGCGTGGATTGAAGAAATGAGCAGAGACGGCAAGCCTTGTGGTAGCTGGTGTAAAAAAAAAAAAAAAAAAAAAAAAAAAAATAGAGAACCAGGAGCTTGTTTCTGCACGTTGTGCTCAAAATAATGCAATTTAGAGTATTGTATACAGTTCATTGTTGCTGTTTACAATTTGTTATTAAAAATACATGGTGCAAATGTTGCACATTCCATTTAAAATAGTAAATCAATGGCCTTTTCCATATACCCTTTACTGAATGGTTGCTAATCAAATCTTACTCCACCAGTGAATTAATTAACTTGACTGAGTTTCACATACCCTTATTCATAAATTTCATGTTATAGATTGTAGGTCATTCTGTACATAATTATATAACTTAATAGCAACAGCATCCTAAATGTTAGATGTTTGCGCCATATTAGAGTGAGATGGAGCACTGTTGCCACCTACTGACCTTCCTTGGTTTTGCTGTTTCAAACAGTCCATAATCTAGTCTGAATTTATCAATGGGTATGGCAGATACATTACTAGCTACTTTCAAAGAAAATCATTTTCATATACAGTATATACTGTGTGTATATACAGTGGTGTGAAAAAGTGTTTGGCCCCTTTCTGATTACCTCCGCCAAGGAGGTTATGTTTTCATCAGCGTTGGTTTGTCTGTCTGTCTGTTTGTTTGTTAGCAAGATAACTCAAAAAGTTATGGACGGATTTTCTTGAAATTTTCAGAGATTGTCAGAAATGGGGTATCCTACAGATGATTAGATTTTGGTGATGATCCGTCAATATTCAATATTTTTTCAATTTTTTTTTTTGTGCATGGTTAAACACTGTATGGGGGGAACTGTGGCGCTTGGTGGAGGTCTGCGCTCTCCGAGTGCTTTTCTAGTTTCTCATTTTTTTGTATGTTTGTCACACTGAAATGTTTCAAATCATCAAACAAATTAAAATATTAGACAAGTATAACACAAGTAAACACAGAATGCAGTTTTAAATGGTGTTTATTACATGGCCCTGTGTGAAAAAGTGACCCCCCCCCCCCGTTAAAACATAAATTAACTGTGGTTTATTACATCTTTGGAAAGCTGAGTTCAATTTCTCTAGCCACACCCAGGCCTGATTACTGCCACACCTGTTCTCAATCAAGAAATCTCTTAAATAGGACCTACCTGACAAAGTGAAGTAGACCAAAAGATCCTCAAAAGCTAGACATCATGCTGCGATCCATAGAAATTCAGGAACAAATGAGAAACAAAGTCATTGTAGTAATTGACTGTCAGTCTGGAAAAGGTTATAATGCCATTTCTAAAGCTTTGGGACTCCAGCAAACCACAGTGAGAGCCATTATCCACAAATGGCGAAAACATGGAACAGTGGTGAACCTTCCCAGGAGTGGCCGGCTGACCAAAATTACCCCAAGAGCGCAGCCACGACTCATCCAAGAGGTCACAAAAGACCCCACAACAACATTCAAAGAACTGCAGGCCTCACTTGCCTCAGTTAAGGTCAGTGTTCATGATTCCACCATAAGAAAGAGACTGGGCAAAAATGGCCTGCATGACAGAGTTCCAAGAAGACAACCACCCCTGAGTAAAAAACCATAAAGGCTTGTCTCAATTTTGCCAGAAAACATCTTGATGATCCCCAAGACTTTTGGCAAAATACTCTGGACTGACGAGACAAAAGTTGAACTTTCTGGAAGGTGTGTGTCCCATTGCATCCGGAGTAAAAGTAACATAGCATTTCAGAAAAGGAACATCATACCAACAGTAAAATATGGTGGTGGTAGTGTGATGGTCTGGGGCTGTTTTGCTGCTTCAGGACCTGGAAGACATGTTGTGGTAAATGGAACCATGAATTCTGCTGTCTACCACAAAATCCTGAAGGAGAATGTCAGACCATCTGTTTGAGACCTCAAGCTGAAGCGTACTTGGGTTCTGCTGCAGGACAATGATCCAAAACACACCAGCAAGTCCACCTCTGAATGGCTTAAGAAAAACAAAATGAAGACTTTGAAGTGGCCTAGTCAAAGTCCTGACCTGAATCCGACTAAGATGCTGTGGCATGACCTTAAAAAGGCGGTTCATGCTCGAAAAAGGTTATTTAAGTAACAGACAACAATTTGTACAAATTGGTGAGCACAAATCACCCTTCATGGACATCACTTGTGGTGTGCCCCAGGGGTCAGTTTTGGGACCCAAACTCTTTATTTTGTATATAAATGACATATGCCAAATATCAAAAATTCTGAAATTTATTTTGTTTGCGGATGACACAAATATCCTTTGCACTGGTGAGAATTTGCAGCAGGTTTTAGAGGTGGTCACAACTGAAATGAAAAAGTTAACGCAGTGGTTCAACAAAAATAAATTATCTCTAAATCTAAAAAAACCCAAAGATTATGTTGTTTGGAAATTATAAAATAAATCATGAAATAATGGTAACGATAGATGATACCAGAATAGAAACAGTACAGGAAAATAAGTTTCTGGGGATGACGCTAGACATTAAAATCTGCTGGAAACCTCACATCAGTCACATCCGGGCCAAGTTAGCAAAATGTATAGACATACTGGGGAAGACAAGACACATCTTGGACTATAAATCATTGGTCTTACTGTACAATTCACTGTTTCTACCTTATCTTAACTACTGTGTATAAGTCTGGGGAAACACCTACAAGACCAACCTACAGTCAATATGGGATAATAAACAATGTAGGATATAGAGACCATACCAATTCGTTGTTTTTAAAGTCACATGTCATAAAGTTCATCGATTTAGTTAAATTTAAGACAGCACAAGTAATGTACAGGGCAATTAATAATCAACTCCCAACTAATATACAAAAAATATTTAAAAAAAGAGACAATGATCGTAATTTGAGAGGAGACTTAAACTTTACAAAACCCAAGATACGAACAACCAAGAAAAGTATGTGCATATCTGTCTGTGGGGTGGATTTGTGGAACAGTCTGGAGCCGGAACTGAAACTATGTACAAACAGAATTCAATTCAAAAAGAGGTATAAATATTATTTGCTGAAAGGATATATGTTAGAAGGGTAGTATTTATATGTACGATTCACTATGCTCACTCTGGGACATTATGGGACACTATGGAATGGTGGGTGGGACAGCACTGTGTATATCTGTGTTGTTTGAGGCTGGTTTTGATGTATGGACATCAATGTATGTTAGGATGGATGGGTGTTAATGTTGATATGTAAAAAATACAGTAAATTGTTTACTTGGGGTCTTAAAGGTGGTAATTTGTATATAATTCACATGGGTGTATTTATGGAAAAGAGGAGATGGAATTAATAAGTGTTCACTTCTTCCTTCTCCCTTTCGAACAGTGTATACTGTTACTTTATTGCATTTGTCATTTGTATTGTTTTTGTTATACTTTTTTGTTCGAAATAAAGTATCTATATATATATTGCACATAATTTAGTTACCTATTTATTAACTCCATTTTATATTTACTTATTTTTGTAGGATTTTTATTTGGGTTCTAAATCTTCTATTGGGTTTTAGACCTTGGAGTTTTTAACCTCTTTGACTAGTCTTTAACTTTTTAATATGACTCTTCTCTCTTATCTCTGTTTTTTCTCTCATCTCTTTGTCTTTATATCCTGATTGATGGAGCCTTGAGTATTTTTATCATGTTTTTAGTCAGCTTCATGCCTGTGTTTGTGTTTATGTTATGTGTTTGTGTTAAATGTAATTGTGGTTTGTAAATATGGATGTCACCAGACTGCAAAACAAATCTACCTACGGGTACAGATAAAGTAACCTGAACCTGAACCTGTTTATTACTTTCTGAACTGAGCATTTTAGTATGCATTAGACCCATGCCATAAGTTTAAAACTAGAAAAATACCGCAGAATGTGGGGCCCTTTAAAAGTAGAGAGCAATGTCACTCTATCCAAAGGCTGTCCAACCCAAAATTCGAAGCTAAACCCAGCTTGTAGTGTAGTCGAATTAGAGAAAATGCTCATTATGGCCACCAGAGGGAGTACAGAGCATAAGCTAAATGACAAGAGCAGGGTCATTTAAGAACAAAGCACATGATGATCATCATCATCATCATAACAGTGGTCAACACCAAATTTATTGTCTAAGGTTTTTTTAGCTGATTTAGGACAATTTTGATGTGCTGAATCCAAAAATCACATTGGTTTTGCTCAATCAGGTCAACTTTTTGAATTATGGCCACGTGGTTTTATACGTTTTTGTTTACATGTACGGGTATTTTCGCTTTATATGATGCAAAATTCTTTTTTATGTCTTGAAATTCTCTGAATTTTGAACAATGATGACATAACATTCAGTTTACATGTACTAAAGGTATGTACATGCGCAGTACTAAGTACTAAGTAAGTACAGGTTTTTATTTAGCACCTGATCGAGAGAAATGGATGCCATTTTTGGACTCAGTGATGCAAAATTGTCCTAAATCAGTTGAAAAAACAGACAACTTACAAAAAATTATTTTTGTAACCCTGTGTAATCAGCCATCCATCCATCCATCCATCCACCTTCTCTTGCTTAATCCTTTTCGGGTCGCGGGGGGGGGGGGGGGAGGCTGGAGCCTATCCCAGCATCTTTGGGCGAGAGGCAGGATACACCCTTGACAGATCGCCAGTCCATCGCAGGGCCAACACAGAGAGACAGATCACTCTATAAATTCAAGAAATCTGTGTCTGTCTGTCTGTCTGTCACGATCATAGGACATCATAGGACGGCCTATGATGTCTGCCTGATGTCCTGTGATGATCCTATGATCTCAAGCATCATAGGACTCGCAATGCCGTCATGAAGATATGTCTATGTGACGTCATATGCACATAGACATCATAGGACACCCTATGATGTCCTATGATGATCCTGATATCAGGCAACATAGGACTCGCGATTCCGTCATATAGACAAATGTGTCCAAATGTGTCTTTATGATGTCATATAGACCATCACTCATGATGCCTACACTAATGTGTCTTTATGATGTCATATGGCTCAAAATTGGCAAGGTGAATAAGTCATATAATTCAAGAAATCTCTGTGTGTTTGTCTGTCTGTGTGTGTGTGTCACGATCATAGGACTTTGTGTTGCCATGGTAACCATGTCAAAGATCAAAGGCAGGTATGCAGCAGGGGTATACAGGCATGGACGGGTACCATGTCAACATCTCCAAATTTCAGCCTCTCCGGATATGCAGAAGTTTGGGAGGGGAAATCTTTAATGAACGTCCATAGGGGATCCATAGGGGAGCTGTGGCCATTCATAGCTATGACATCACAGGCGCACACTGTGTTTCTATGATGTCACATGCCCATATAAAGAGTTCTAAACAACTCCTTCTATGATGTCATACAGACATCAAAGGCACCCTGAGAGGTCAGAACACTCTTTTTACAGGCGTGCAGGAATGCTTGCTTACACTTGCTTTCTACGGCCATGCAGAAATACTTGCTTAACCATGTCAAAGATCAAAGACAGGGATCACCATGACACTGTTGCCATGGTAACAGTAACTTTCTACAGGCATGCAGAAATGCTTGCTTACACTTGCTTTCTACGGGCATGCAGAAATACTTGCTTATACTTGGTTTCTACGGGCATGCACGGGTATGCACTAGTAATAATAATACATGCATAACATATATGTTTTAGGTGATGAATATATAATTTATTTTTTTGTATTTTGTATACTTTATTGATCCCCAGAGGGAAATTCAGGGCATCCAACTGGATGAATGAGGCAGCCACGGTACAGCGTCAATCCCTTCACCATTCACACACACATTCACACCTAGGGCCACTTTAGAGTCTCTAATTAACCTAACTTGCATGTTTTTGGCCTGTGGGAGGAAACCGGAGTACCCGGGGTAAACCCACGCAGACACAGGGAGAACATGCAGACTCCACACAGAAGGGTCACCGATGGTCAGGGGTGGAATTGATCCCATGACCTTCTTACTGTGCTGCCACAGTGCTAACCACTGCACTACCGAGCTGCCCAATATACGGTATTCACCTTAATAAAAAATTCAACTGCTGCTTCTTAGAATCAGAAAAATTAGGTGATGATAAATCTACGGACTTAAATTTGGAGTTCATAAATAATCAAGTTTTTACACATGCCATATATCTGTGTCTCTAACTTGATTCAATGCAGGGTATTTTGTTAGATATTAATAAAACATTTCCTGCATACTTAAGAAGAATAAGCCATCTCTGTTGTCATTCAGTCCATACAGCCAATCACGTACAGTAGAATGAAATTACATTTCTCCTATCTACAATGTTAATCACATGTAGAATCAGGGGGGCTGCTGTCATGCAAGGCACCGCCACAAACAACTTTTCCTTCCCCCGTTCTATTACACTAAGCCCAAGTCCTTTGTATGACTCAGCCGGGACTTGAACCCCCAACCTCCTGGTTGTAGGGCAGATGCTCTACCAACTAGGCCACCACTCCAGCCTATTAAGTGGCCATTAAGTGGTGACTATCAAAATAAAAGCAAGATTTGTAAGTATTCTGAGGCTGGATGTACACTAAATCAACATCAAAGGCTGTAACAATACAAAATTCATGAAACATGTTTATAAAATTTTAAATCCTTTTCTCCAGAACTGAACAGGGTGCAGATACCACAATAATGGGTCTCTTAATGTGACTGAATATAAGATTGTAATAACATATATATTGTATAAAATCTCTATAGAATATTCATCAGGTACTGTCTTTTTGCTTGTTTTTCTACAGAACTACAACTATTGAAGACGTCCTGCTGGTGAACTGATGTTGACCTCAATGACCCCAGAAGACTCTCTATCCTCCCCTGCTGACCAATGGAGTACACTGCATGCTATGGGCACCCTGTTTCTGTGCTGCAACCAAGCTAAATCTGGGTCAAACCTCAGCACTGGTCCAGAGGAAGAAAAACTCCCAACAGCTGGAATGATGCTCTCCAATAGGAATATTAAACAATATTATTTTTTTTTAAATTGGATGTTGTGTTTTTCTATCCTTGCTTTTATGGAGAAGAAATGGCATGCTGGTTATAGGCTGGACCTCTCCTCCATTGGAACAGCAGCATCAAGAATCACTAATGCACAGACATTTCTGTTTTTTAATAAGGAAAATCCTTTTTTTCTTTAGGTTTTATGATGCGCAATACTGAACCAGCAATAGTCTCCATAGTTTGAAGAAATGTGCACAAGTGCCTTATGATGACTTTGTGGTGCTGCCTGTATTTTTTTAATTATGATTCCTTTATTACATTTTTCAATCAGTTATCATCTGAGAACTGGACTCTTAAAACCTCTAAACCAATAACCAAACGTCCTCTTCCACACGTTTTACTCTGTTGACCAACTGAAACTATAATGTTGGTAAGAGTCTTGGTACAGTCTTCTACACTGCCAGTGAGAACCATATTGGAGCCATACTGATCAACAGGACCACAAACACAGTAAGAACGTTCCAATATGGTATTGACTCCGTTTATTAATGAGCTGAATATTTATAGGGGAATTAAAAAAAACCACAAACTTAAAGACTACTGAGCAGTTGGCATAGACTGTGCACTCGCAGTTGGAGGTTATATTTATGTCGAAGCCAGCTACTGATCTGATCAATGACGAGCCAGCGAGGGTAACTGAGTGGCCGGTGGTGGCAGATGAAAAGGTGACTGCTCATCTGACCTGGATAACTTGTAACACGGTTCCCCATAAGATCACAGGTGTCAAGAACAAAGCCAAGGGGCCGGATGCGGCACTTCACATTATTTTGTCTGAGCTGCCAAGAAGTTTGCAGCATAAATTTACAATTTGTTTCTTTATCCCCACAGTCTCATAAATAATAAATTTATGACTCGTAAATTTTCCCAGTCTCATAAATTTTTGACTGTTTTCCTCTGTTTCATAAATGTTTAACTTTTCTCCCCAGTCTCCCAAGATTTGCACCTTTTTTCCCCTAGTCTTATAAATTTGCATATTTTTTCTGAAAGTATGGATATTTTTAAATTATTGTACAAAGCTTTTTCAATTAAAGTGACACACCAGTGAAAATCAAGTTTTTTTTCTTAACATGTCTGTAACATGTTTTTTATGAAGTACAAGACATATCAAGAACAAAATCACTCTTATACCAAATTTATTTATAAAGCACAACAATAAAGTTGACCAAAGTGTCATGTCTTTTTTTTTTTTCCTGTGAAAGTTCAGTTAAGCTCCTCCCCTTGGAAAAAGGCAAGTTTAGACGGAGTGTTTTTCTGATGTCACTACAACAGGTGAACCAGTCCGAACTAAGCACTGGCTGTTGAAATTTCCCGGCTTGCAGGCTTGTGTGTCCTGGTGGGCAGGATGTGGGTGGGCCTAATTAGATCCTGGCATTTGAAGGAGGAGGAAAAGGGAAAAGATTTTTATTAGGGTGGGAGGCACAAGATACGATTTTAGACAATGTACAGTGCATCCGGAAAGCATTTAGATAAACTTAGTTTTCTTCGTTTTTTATTTTTAATAAATTTACAAAAATTTCGAGAAAACTTTTTTCATGTCGTCATTATAGGACATTGTGTGGAGAATTTTGAGGAAAAAAATGAATTTAATCCATTTTGGAATAAGGCTGTAACATAACAAAATGTAGAAAAAGTGAAGCGCTGTGAATACTTTCCGGATGCACTGTAGGTTTGTTTTCAAGGATATTTATATCCACTGCAGTATGTCTTTAAGCCCCTGGCTTCATTCGTTACCCTCTTATTCGCCCTCAGAAAGATTGAATTATTACACCCCCTGTATTAGATCATCTATTGCCTCGGCTGGGCATTAGCATGCCTATGGTTGGTCAAAACCACGCTGAGACTGACAACTCACACAACCCACTGCTTTCATCTTGGTTTCAGTAAAGTTTATTAAAAATTATTTTAAAATGTTGAACCTATTGTTATATTCACTCTCGCTTACCTTTAACACTTATCCTTTGAAACATCTCTTTTGATGTTTATAGTTTTTGCGTAGTTGAGATATTCAAAATGTATTTTTTTTTTTTTTACCCTCACTATATGGTCAAATATTCATATTTGTCTTTAAAAAAAAAATACTGTTTTCCATTGGTTTTGTGTCAGACTACAGTTCCCATGAGTCTCACAAAATATCACTGGTTACCAGCACTGGCTCGTCATGAGCCAGATCAGTAGCTGGCGTAGATATGTACAGTATATATATCGTCCAACTCCTGGTATACAGACGTGCACAAATGTGTTGCTACCCTTCCACAAAAAAAGAGTAAATGAAACCCCAAATTGATCAGAAGAATAGTATATATGTAGAAAAAGAGTCCAGAAACCATCCACAATAACTAAAGCTGAACTCCCAAGGTCAGGATACGCCACTTTCTCATCACACCATGGGTCGCTCCATGGAAGAAGACAAGGAGGGCTCCACTACTGGCAGAAAAACAGGAAAACCAGCCAAAATGTATGCTGACAACCCCAAATTTTCTTGGAGAATGTCCTTTGGACTGATGAGACAAAACTGGAGCTTTTTGGCCAGTCACATCAACATTTACAGCGAGAAAAATTAAGCTTTTAAAAAAAGAACACCATACCTACTGTGAAACATGGAGAGGGCTCAGTTTTGTTTTGGGCTGCTTTGCTGCGTCTGACATGGGTGATGTTGAATCTATGCAGGGCACAGTGAAGTCTCAATACTACCAAGGCATCCTAGATTGAAACATGCTACCCAGGGAGGTTGGCTACATGAACCATGAACTTTATACTTCTTAGTAACATTGAAAGCTGTGGTCACAGGAACATGAAGCTGCTTGGAGATGGTCTCATAGCCTTTACCTTTAACATGTTATCTATGGGCCATGTTCAGTGTGGTGCACACAGTGATACCAAACTACACAGTAGCATGTTTTTTGCCCCCTTTAAATAGGCTGAATGGCTGATGAAAAGCTTGAAGGCACCCGTGATATTAATTACGATCACTTGTTGGCAGTGATTGCTGCAAAAGGTGGTGCCACAAAATATTAAACTAAGGGGACCATCTCTTTTGTCCATGCTATATTAATTTGTTTAATCATATAAAATATTTAGCTGAATCAGTAATCAAAAGCAAAGTCTGATTTGTGTTAAATATGATATTAAGACGTGCCATTAAACTGCCGTCATTTTCAAGTTATTTCGGATATACTTTTGTGTTTTTTGGTTTTGTGCAAGGGTACCAACAAACTTGTCCATGCCTGAGTGTCCTCTGGCTGCTGCTCCAAATATATTCAGTCAGAAGTTTTAGAGTGCACCTTCAACTTTGGCTCTACGACATTCACATCATGTTGTTTTTAAATCTGTGTCTTAGTTGAGTTTTGCTACTTTATATCAGTAATGATCACTATAATGGCCTACGCTCTCTCCCTAATGAAGCACTCAGCATTTATCTGCAAAGGAAACTTCTCCAGATATGTGTGCTGTTTCTTGAATGAGGACAGCCCATTGCACAGAACTTATAAGTCCTGATTTGATCATGGACCACAGCACTGATGGCCAATAACAAATTATATCTGAATCAAAATGAATCCAGGTTAAAAAAAAAAAAAATCAGAATCATAATAATGTCCTGCTGTAATGATTGAATGTTCTTTTAGTCTGATGTCTTTATAATGATTTAATGTCTATAAATGTTCACCAGTGACTTGACTTTGTTTTATGTGAAAGCTTGAATAAGTTGTCTTTGTTTTCTTTGATAAAAGACGCAATATTTGAAAAAGTTTCTTGGTCCAATTGGTCTTAGGAGAGAAGATCTCTGGTCCAAAAATAACAAATAATGTCATTATTTTTCAGTCATCTCATATCGTGTCATTTATTTATATTATGAGCAGGGTAACAGTAAAGATGTGGCAGAACAATGAGTAAGGACAGTATATACTATATGTGTTGTCATATATGTTTCTAATCATTTGCCTTTCCTACGGGTTTTTTTTTTTTTTTTCCAAGTGCAGGAGTTTGTTTGCTGCACTGGTTTGTACTTGAATGATACAGCAGAGGCCTGCTTGATGCCAAAATTTGTTGGAAAATTACTGATTAAAGATACGTGGATCAAATCTTGTGCATGCAGAGCAGCTCCACTGAACCATCAGTAGGGGGAGGAAGCAGTTCGTCTGTCTGGATCCTCATTCATGCGGTACACCGAACGGTTATGAGGTTGTTTTCCGCTTTGTTTACAGGTGAAAAGGGCACATCGGGGATTTGGTAGAAGCTGAGGATTATGTTGTAACTATCCTCCATGTATGTGCTGAGACGCAACAGTGCAGAGCTTTCAGTGAAGCTAAATTCCAATTCTGGATCTTCCATTACAGACCAGATGAGCTCATTTCCTGGTTACTGAGCTTCCCTAGCCAGGCTTGGCAGCTCATGTAGCATCCTTGCCTTCCACCCACTTAACCTAATATCATCATGCATTATGTAGCCTACTGCAGCATGCTGGAGACAGAGGGAAAGTTTCATACTTTAATGCATCTTATAAACTCGGATCATTCATCATCCTGGTTTAGAGACTGTCAAATTCATGTTTTTTTTCTCTCTCTTATAATCAGCACCTTGCATAGACAGCTCAGAGGGTAGTATTAAAAGCTTCTAATGGCCTCTCAGGCATAGAGCCCATGTGCTGATGTCAGGTGTGGTGCTTTGAGTTTCAGTTTGAGCCGAGGTGTACTCCGCTTACTGCACTGCGACTTGCTGTTTGAACTTAAGACCTTTTTTTTTAACAAAGCAGCAGAGATCAAAAATGCAGCCCCGTCTTCTTCCATGTGACTGAAATCCCAGTTGCCCGAGTTTGCATTTGGTGTGTCAGTGTGTTTGCCTGTGTGTGGGCTTGTCGAGCATGTTTTGTGTGTGCAGCTGTCTCTGCTGTGGGGCGTTTAGGCAGATGGATGACGAGACCGCACTAAAGGAAGAGATTTGAAAGAGGCTGGAGCATGTGTATAAAGGCCCATCAAATTATCAGTCTATCCTGACTCTGTTAAGGATTTTCAGCAGAGCGCAGCGCCGGCCACACCCTTGTGTAACAACATTATGAGCAACGTGAAATGGATGAGCAGAAAGTGTGGGGATTAGAGCTTTTTCAGCTCGCCACTAAAAAATGATGGATGCCATTCATTTGTGGTTTATTCAAATGAAAGGATACTTTATGCTGGAGCAAAGTCGGAATCATTTGGTGTTTCAACTGTTTTCTAACAAATACAAGTTCAAACTGCTGCATTAGTGAAACTTTTGGAGACATTTTGGGTTTTCCCCTTTGGTGCAGGCGCCTTTAACCAGTGGAAAGGCTTACAGACTGCAGATGAAAAAAAATGGTTAAAGAGTCTGGATGGATGACTCACACAAACAGCTAGCTCTTCGCTCCTGATTGAGGCCCACTGACAAATCTGTGCCTGATGATTTCTGGTGCGTGCGCCTTCATTCCTCCCTTCACCCTCATTTCCTTGTGCCTGAGGCCTTTTCTTTTAAATGTCTCCATTCTTCCCCTTTCAGCTTCTGGGTTTTTATTAAAGAAAACAAGAGCTGATGTCAGACGTCTTAACCCATTCACTCGTCCTTTCTCTGCTGAGTTGCAGTAGCCTTTGTGTTTCTCATCCTTTTCACTTTTGTGGAGCCTGCAGCTGCAGCTAAAAAAGGATTAATTTTGTTTTTAGCTATTGTGGGATTGTACTATAGGGTAGTGGATCCTGTATTAAACTGTAAGTTAAAAAAAAATACAGTTTAAATCGTAAACTTTGTGATTACCATTCAAATTTCAGGGAAAAAATCATGCCCTACAACTCTGTGTTTTGGATTTTTTTTTTTAAGTGCAGAACATATACAGGTGGGCACAAACTTTGGGAGTGCAACCTTCCACAAGTAAAATGGTCCCAGGACTACTGTTCTTCTGTAAGTGAGGCATGCAGTTTAGTTTTAAAACAGAAGGCCAGAACAGTAAAAAAAAAAATAATTAAAAAGCATGGTGGGGGCACACTGAGCACAAGGCAACTGATAAAAACTTAATCTGAGATGGTTGTTGCTGCAGCTGCAGGATGATGTTGCATCCACTGACTGACTACTGCTACTTAAGCTTGTGATTTGGGCTCCTGAAGAGTGGGATAAAACCAGTGCATGGTTGGCTCAGCTTATGCAGCTCATGTGCATGAGAGTCTTCAGTGTCTGCTGGACAAAATGATGCTATTAGCTGAGTGAGAGTTGGCTTAAAATGGATTCTTATCAGCAATTAGTGAACTGCCTTGGGACAAGCTGAGGATTAGAAAGCACTGCTACCATTCTCATTATCATGCTCCAATCTACTCCTTCCTAAGAAAGAATAATTTGAGATTGGACCTTAAAGTTGACTTAAATCCCAATCTTGGTATGCTGCATAAACAGCCACCAATAAAACAGTTGTTTTTCTTCTTTCTGAAAAAAGATTTTTATCATCCCAAATGACAGAGTAATCAGTCTGCTGAATTAAAAGCTAGCCCCAGAGTATACAAATATAGCATGATATAGAAAGTCAACATTTTTATATATGAAACTTTACTTTTCTGATTCAAATCACCCCAAAAAGAAGAACTTAAAAAAAATTATATTCAAATATGTATCTATAGCTACAGTATACAAACAAACAAGCTTGGTTCTTCTTTCTGGACTTAAAGTTACATTTTTCACCAAATAGAAATGGTCCTCTAGGTACCAAGTATGACCCCTATAAAGCTTCATAATATGAACTAACAAAAATAACACTTTTGTTTTGGTTCTGTCTCATCCTTATGGTCCACACATTATTTTATCTGACAACATTGTTCTATGATTATCTTCATCACTTCACTCTGTGTCAATGATCTTTTTCTCTCCAATTAGCAAAACTAACTTTTTGTTATGTGCAAAAACAACCAAATCAACCTCTACAGCATATATCGCCATATCTGTCCAGCTTGCTTGAAAGTTGTTTTTTTTCTGTGCAGGATGGAGTATCTGATAGTTTTTTCTACCTCTGCCAGTTTGTTTGAAGAGACATGCATGCACAGGGTTGCTCGCCACAGCCAGCACATATGTGTACAATAGATGTGCCCCCTGCTGGTGTGGCATTAATAATTTATTACCTCTTCTAAACTTAAGGAGAGAGGTGGACCCAGGTGGACCTTATTAAATATGCCGATGTGAGTCACATGGATAGAGTGGTCTGTGCCATCTGCGGCTATGTCTGTGTTCTAACTCAACAGGGAACGAGACTATGGCCATCAAACTTAGGTTGACCTTGGAACTAGCATCTATGGCTATACTTTTGGGGTCCAAAGGTCAAAGTCAGAATGTCATAGAAGCTGTATCCTTTGCCAAACTTTGTACACAGGTTCACCTTGGCATCCTGACCTAGAACTATGGGCTTGGCGTCAAAAGGTCAAAGGTCAAGGTTTGCATTCCCTCATTAGAATCAGTCACTTTATTGTCCCTGATGGGAACCTTAGCAGACAGGCTTATAAAAGAAACATTACAATAACAAGAAAGCAATAAAAACTCCACTCACATTCAGTATCACACAGTACACAAAACATGACTGTCCAATAGAGGGAAGGTACTGGAACAGATCGCTTGGCAGTTAAATGGCAGTTACCATAGTTACATAGCACTGAGTGGCAAACACATGTGGCAGCTTTAGCAGCAAAACATAAAAATCACACAAAATTGACATAATGGGCAGACCCAGGGAACAGACACAAGCTCAAGAGTAGGTTCAATAATCTTTATTGTGATAATGTTTGTGTGTGGATGCGTGAGTGTGTAGTGAATGTGGATGTGAGTGCGTGGATCCGTAGACTCATGACAGCTGGGACTGAGCAGAGCGCCGTGCAATCTGGCAACCCTAAGAACAGAGCAGAGGCACGGTGTTCAACACAGGAGTGTATTGGTGGAGTAACTGAGGCTTACTGTTACAGCTGCGGTGGAGAATGGAGGTCGGCCTGGAGGCAATCCCGAAGGACAGCGTCTGCCACCCAGCGCTGCTGACGAGAGACGGTGTGAAGGTGAGAGGTTGGCGTAGTCCGCCGCCTGGGAGTTCCGCCTGTGCACAGGGGACAATGCTGAACAGGTCAATAGAATGATGAGCTTACTTGGAGTCTGAGGAGAATCCTTCCAGGTAGAAGCCGACACGGCAGGGATGACGAGGGCTGAATGTTTGGCTGTACGAAGAGTGCAGAGCTTTACGTAGCCGGGAAGACAGACGGCTCCGTGCCAGTCTTGCAGACAGAGCAGGTTATATAGCCTGTGAGTGATGGGGAGCAGGTGTGTGCACAGCTGTGGCAGATAATGGCAGAGAGCGAGTCATCACAAAAATATTTAGTCACAGCAGTACACAGAGTGCCTTTTTTTTACTTTGCATGTTAATGCCACAGTGTTTACTTGACTGTAGGGATGTGGTAAAGACTCTCACAAAAAAGAGTTTTGTTGTGTCTAAGAATGAGGTGCTGACAGCGGACAGGAACTGAACTCTCCTTTATTGAACACATAACTGACTATATTTGTATTTTTATATTTAACCTTGATTTATACAGGGTAGTTCCACTGAGAGGCAACATCTCTTTTTCAAGGACGCCCTGTTCACACTCACACAGTTACACATTCACACCAGGAAGCTGCCCAGTAGAACCACAGACTGACCTGTGGCCACTGAGCAGCTCCACTGGAGCAGTTGGGGTTAAGGGCCTTGCTCAAGGGTACCACAGTAGGGTTAAGGAGGGTGGGGAAAACACTGCTATATTATCTGTCCCACCCAGATCTAATCCTGCCGGTCCAGGGATCGAAGCCACAACCCTCTGCTCACCAGTCCACATCCCTAACCATTAGGCCACCACTGTATGTACAGAAGGGTGGCGCTACCCTGCGCTGTGGCCAGTTCGCCACGTGATGACGTCACCTACGGCACACCACCATGTCCAAGCACCATATTTACTCCCTGCCTTAAAAAAACCCAAAGAACTTTACACAGCTAACTGGGCACCCGGGTAGACCACCGGTATACCCACGTGACTGAGTGGATTATTCTGCCACTGTTGTCCGTCACGTCCTAACTACACATAAGATTCCAAATTTCAAAAGTCAGTCATAAAATCCTTTAGGTGGCGAGGTCTCTGCTGACCCTGGGCCGAGCGATGCTCAGACTGTATCTCCGCCACAGGCTCCAGCGGACGCTCTTCCGGGATTGTGGGTCTTATGTCGCCAAAGTCCCAGCCTGATCCTGTTGTGTCCGCAGCTGTCTCCTGATCCGGGGCCGAAGTCTTGTCACTTTTCTGAGGTGACTGGCAGGCCACCGTGACCAATCAGCGAGATGAAAGATAGCTGGGCCCAACTGCGCTGTGATCTGCATCAGCGTTGTCCAAAATGACTGCAGCTTGTGAGCAAGGTTGGGGCGCCGGATCCAGACCCAGTCCAGTACTGCAAGCCTGGGTTACTCCGCCCGGCGTTTCTTGTCAAACCTTTGCTTCATACATTGCTGTTGTTTGACCACTGTCCCCCTAGGTGAGGGCCTTTCTGTCAGGGTAGCGTCCAATGAGGGGGCGTGGTCAGTCCAGGGGAAGGCACATCTCACGTCCTAGCATTAGTAGGGCCAGGGAGCTGCCCATCGTGGCGTGAAGCATCCCTCTGTAATGTAGCAAGGTGCTCTGTAGTGCAGCTGAAAACGGGAGCCCATCCGCTAGGTGCGCTCTGAGACCATTCTTGAGGGTCTGGTTGAATCTCTACACTCCCCATTTGCCTGAGGGTAGTAGAACGCAGTTCTTAAGTGCTTAATGACCCTTTCCTCTACAAAGGCCGCGAAGTCCACTGAGGTGAATTGTGGTCTGTTGTCTGTTGTGATTGCGTCTGGCACACCCCAATGGGCGAAAAGGGAGGTGAAGAAATCAGTGACTATATGGGTGGTGACTGAGCCGGTGGGCAACACCTCGGGCCATTTTGAGTGGAGATTGTAGGTCACTAATAGTAAGCCTTGGTGCAGTGAGGCGCCATGTAGTTTGCCGCATATGTGTACTTGGACATGTTTCCACGGGGCCAACAGCCATGGCAGTGACTGCAGGGGCAGGGGTGGTGGTACACCAGTTTTTTCCGCTGGCTTGGCAGGGCATATAGTCTTTCACCATGATCTTCACGTCCTTGTCAATCCTTGGCCACCAGACTGAGACTGCGCTCCTACACCACAGTTTGACTCTGACGACGCCCAGGTGGCCCTCATGTATCATGGTCAGGATGCGGCCCTTCATCACCTCCGGGATTACCATGCAGAGTCCCCTTGCCATGCGGATGCTGTTCCAGCATGATAGATCATCTCTGACTCTGTGGAAATGTGCTAGTTCTTTCGGCACGTTGTGTGGCCAGCCCTCGCGAATGGAGGTGTGGATCTGGGTTAGTACTGGATCCTGTTCAGATGCGGCCTGGAGCTCTTGCAGGGAGGTGGCAGTCTGAAGTGGGCCATGCAGCATGTGGACCAGTTCAGGCTCTAAGGGGTCCTGGTTGACACTCAGTGTGGGGTTAGGTGTGGCCCGGGACAATAGGTCCACCACTACGTTTTCTCTGCTCGGCGTGAATTGGGTGGTGGAGTTATATGTTTGTAGCCTTTCCATCCACCTGTAGATGTGCAGAGGTTTGTGTCCCGACCCCAGTGTTTCTAGCAGCACCATGAGGACCCTGTAGTCTGTCTGTAGTGTGAAGCGTCATTCATTCAGGTACATGTGCCAGCATTCACATGCCCAAATGCACGCCAGCGCCTCCCTCTCCCCCACTGAGTACTTCTGCTCAGTGGACGTGAGTGATCTCGAGGCGAACGCCACTGGGCACTCGGTCCCCCCTTGAAGTTGCAACAGAATGGCATCTACTGCTTTGTTGGAAGCGTCGCACATCACAAACCTGGGGCTCTGTAGGTCAAAGTGGGCGAGTACTGGTGGAGAGGTGAGCTTTGTTTTCAATTGACTGATGGCGGCAGAGCATGCTGGGGTCCACACTCAGGTTGCATCCTGCTTCAGGAGGGTGCACAGTGGCTCTATCGTCTCTGAGTAATGGGGAATGAAGCGCCCATAAAAGTTTGCCATGCCCAAAAAGGACGAGAGCTGTGCGGGGCATGATGGTTCAGGTAGCTGCAGTACCGCCTCAACATTTGAGTGCAGGGGGCTTAGGCCCTCGGCGGTCAGGCGGAAACCCACAAACTCAATGGTCATTGCTCCAAAGATGCACTTCTCCCCGTTGAGTGTGAGGCCGTGTTTTGCTAGCACCTCCATTACTGTTAGTAAGGCAGGCATCCTGGGAGGCTGAAGTTGCGCAGTGCACCACAATGTCATCTAAGTACACCACCACCCCTGGGAGACTGGCGAAGATGGTAGCCATGATTTTTTGAAAACAGCTTGGGGTTGGAACTGAAGCCGAAAGGCACACGGGTGTACCTGAACACTTCTATGTGGGTGATGAAGGCCGTTAGGTTGTGGTTGTCTGGGTCAAGGGGAACCTGCAGGTAACCTTGGTGGATGTCCAGTTTGGAAGAAACCTTCGAGCCATGGAACACCGCCGTCAGTTCCTCTGTCATGGGCAGGGGATATTTGTTTGGGATCACCACCTTGTTCACCATTCTGAGGTCAATGCATGGTCGTAGGCCTCCTGACTACTTCTTTGCCACTGCCAAGTTGGAGATCCAGGGGGAAGCATCGACCCACGCAATGATACTGGTGTCTAAGAGCTTCTGCAGTTCTGCCGTGATGTCGTCCTGCAATGTGAGGGGGAGTTGGCGGAGAGGCTGAATCTTTGGTGACACTGTTGGATCAATGAGCAGTCAGTGGTTGAAAGAGGTGAAGCAGCCAAGTACCATGAAGAGTGCCGGCCAGCAGTGCTGCCAGGATAAGGGAACCATCACAATGGTAGAGCCCATTGGGTCAGTGATGGAGAAACCCAGCTCGCTGATCAGATCAATGCCCAGCAGGTTGCCCCCCCAGTGTATCACTTGGAAGGTGAACAACGGAATGGTTTTTGGGCTGCAGCGTACAGAAAAGACGACCGTCCCTACCATGCCAATTCTGACTTGCCCGTAGCCGAATAAGTCCTTCGCATTAGCTGCGATGGTCTTCCAGGGAAACAGTTTCTTGACTGTAGCCATGCTCAGAAGAGACTTCGAAGTCACCGTATCCAGCAGCAGCAGTACGTCAACAGCATCCAGCTCCACTGTGCACCACTTGAACGGCCAGCTTTTGATGCCGACTGCATGAATGGCAGTTGGGCCAGATGGGCGGGCCGTTGAATTTGTAAAGGATGAGCTGCAAACTCTAGCAAAGTGGTTGAGCTTCTTACAGCAGTAGCATTTCAGCCCTCTGGCTGGGCAGGTGGGTGATAAAGTCTGGTGTCCAGATGAACCACAGTCATAGCAGGGTAGGCACTCACTCGTGTTGTCCCATTTCCTACCCTTCTTCCTCTGGTTGTAGCGGGGAGATGTGGGGTTGGAGTGCTGGATAGCGGTGGTGACGGCCTGTGCTCGTGGGGCCGGATGAGGGGCTTGTTGGTTAGGCGGCATTAGCTGCATTGATAACTGGATGGCCGTTTCCATTTGGGATGCCATTCTCACAGCCTCATCTAATTTCAGGTCACTCTCAAAGTCAAAGTCAAAGTCAAAGTGCCTTTATTGTCATTCCATTGCTAATAAACAATGCAACGAAATTGAGATGCTGCTCCCTAAAAACAAACTATCACACTCACAGTTCACTCATGCATTTAACATTCTTATAATTACAACAATAAATAATGCTTGAAACAATATTACCTAAAAGTTGAATACAATATGTACGTACCAATAATGAAAACATACTGAGCGATAAATATAAAAGACCAGCTTATACACACAGGGTTATTGCCACAAAATAACCTAAAATAACAAAATAATATCAGCAGTCTGTGCGTGTTACATAAATCCGTTCAAAATACGTACTGCTGCTGGGAAAAAACTATGATTAAACCTGGTAGTCCGGGTTTTATGGGATCTGTACCGCTTTCCCGAGGGGAGCAAGTGAAAGAAATCATGGCCTGGATGAGCACAGTCTTTAATGATGGCAGTAGCTCTGTTGAGGTACCGAGACCTGGAAATCTCTTCCAGAGAAGGGAGAGAACAGCCAGTGATTTTTTGCGCAGTCTCAATCACTCTCTGGAAGGCTTTGCGGTCTGCGGCTGAACAGCCCTCATACCAAACCGTGATGCCATATGACAAAATGCTCTCAATAGCAGAGCAATAAAATAAAACCAGCAACTGTGCATTCAGGCCATTCTTCTTGAGGAGCCTCAGAAAGTGTAGACGTTGTTGAGCCTTTTTTATCGTAGCTATGGTGTTAACTGCCCAGGTAAGGTTGTGAGAAATATGAACACCCAGAAACTTAAAACCTCTCCACACACTCCTTGCCTATATATAGAGGAGGCGGCTCACTGCTATGCTTCCTAAAATCAATAATGAGTTCTTTTGTTTTTTTTGTATTCAATAGCAGATTATTATCTGAGCACCATCTCACCAGTTTCTGGACCTCATCTCTGTATGCGGACTCATCTCCTCCTGATATGAGCCCCACTACTGTTGTGTCATCTGCAAACTTCACTATAATGTTTGTGGAATGAACAGGTATGCAGTCATATGTGAACAATGAATACAAAGTGGGGCTCAACACACAGCCCTGTGGTGAGCCTGTGTTAAGCATGACTGTAGAGGAGGAATGGGGTCCGAGTCTAACAGTCTGTGTCTAACAGTCTAACACTCTCCACCAATATCAGCTGCTTCTGCTGCCTCTCGCTCTTAGCATGCTCCGCTAGCTTGTCACGTACCAGCTCTTCCTCTAAGCAGCCAAAGGCGCACATGCTTGCCAGGACACGGAGTTCAGTGACATACTGATGGGTCGTCTCGTCCACATGTTGACGGTGCTGGTTGAAAGCGATTCTTCATGCTGTGAGATTACATGTGTCCATCACACCCACACAGTCCTCATATGTGCTCGCAGGGTAGAGAGAGTGCCCCTTGCTACCGAGACTGTGGATTAGCACCCCCTTTAGCCTCTTGTCATTAGCATCTTTTAGACCAGCAGCATTGATAAAAGCCTGGAATTTCTCATGCCAGCAGGGCCAGGGGATCAGTGGCTCACCTGGCAGAGCAAGGAACGGTTCCACGGGTTGCACTATCGTTGTTTTAATCCTCGTCGCCAATGTTGTGTTTAAGAATGAGGTGGTGACAGTGGACGTGAACTGAACTTGTGGAGAGTGCAATTAACGGAGGCAGACTCTTGCAGCAGACTACTTTATTCACTCTCACATCAGTCATACACAGAAAAGGCAATACTTCAATACACCAGGGTCTCTCCTTTTATATCCTCCACCCATTTCACATCAGCATGACATCTCACATCACAATACATTCAACCCTTCTCCCCCCACTGTCTCCCAGCTCTCCTTCCTGCTACCTCACCATAATCTCTCCCATCTCAATAACTATTGTCCTCATCTGTTTACCCTCTGCATCCAGTCTGAGATGATTAACCCCGCGTCTACAAACTCTCCTTTATTGAACACACAACTATGTACAGGAGGATGGCACCGCTCTGCACCATGGCCAGTTTGCCACATGATGATGTCACCTACAGCACGCCACCACGTCCAAACACAAGTTCACCTTTCAATGGATCTCCTTGTTATGCCTGGAAAAGAGGGACAGAGGAGGTGGTGGCTGTGCTGAATGGTGGTTTTATTAACAGACAGCTAGTAGCACATGTTACAAACGAATAAGCTAGAAAGCTAACTATAGCAGGGTACAGGTTGGTGTGTTACTAGAGGCGGAGCGCCAAAGAGAACGAGCTGCCGTCAACAGCTGACGGCATGGATGATGGCATCACGGCGTAATGATGTCATCCATGCCTGTGCCGTCACGTCTGTGCTGCTTGTTGTTATATGGGAATATACAACATTCACCTCCCCCCTGGGAAAAACCAAAGCCATTATTTGTTATGTTGGCAATAAAGAGCCAAAGACAAAGCCAGATGTTGAACTAAACACTCGTTTATTGAAAGGCACTTTACAGCACACAGGCGCAGCCATCAGGCAGAGAGGTGGCAAAGAGACCGCCCCTCCTGCCAACTGCCCTCTTATAGCCGCGGGTGGTGGTGGAACCGGAAGGTGGAGCCGCCACCCATACCACACAAATAAAAGTCCAAACTCTAACAGAACATCCCCCCTTCACAAAAGCCAAAAAAACACACACCCAATTCAGACCCACCCCAGTTCGGAACCCGAATCACACGCTAAAGTAGTGAGGTAACGCAATACAAATGGCCTAACCCAGTCACTCCAAAACAACTAAAACTACAGGGAGACGGTAGACTGCCACCTCACTCCACACAGCGAAGTGGGTTATTCTGCCGCTTATACTTCAAAGAAGTTCACTTAAAACAAAAATACTGCTGTGTCATAAATTAAACATAACATCAAATTAATCCCATGAACATATACAAATATCAGTCACATAGAATATAACATTCCAAATAAGTCGTACCCCATGACCATGAAAGCATGCACACATGTACCACATCTACACCAGAAACCAACCATAAGAATAACCCATGCCCCCTCCCCCCCCCCCATGGACTGTCCTCCCATCAGTCCGCCCCAGAAGGGAAATCGCCTCCTGGGCCACTGCTGGGTGTCCCAATCCTGGTGCGCCTCCCCTTTGACGCCACCGGAGGGGTCCCATGTTCCAAGCCCCAAGTCCACCAGTCTTCTCCCGTGCACACTGCAGCTCATCTGGGTGCCTCCACGAACCATCCGACCGCTGGAGATAGGTATCCTCCCTTCTGGCCACCACATGCAGCCGCCCCTGGTGCTCCTCCATCTGCTGCTTGGCCCGAATTCGAACAGGTGGAGCCAGCCTCTTGACGTAACCCACCGTCACAGGTGTCCCGCCGTGCTGCCCAGTACCCTCGTCCAGGGCGACTTGAGCTCTGGCACAGGGATCCTCCTGTGATGGCCCTGGGCGATATTGGTCCTGCTCACTCTCCAGGGTGCCAGGCTTGTTCTCGTCCCACATAGCCCCATCTTCCATTCTCGGAACTGGCCGGTCCCACAAACAGCAGCCCGACCACTCCTCTCCAGCACTGCTTTTAATGTGTTACTGTGTTAGTGTGTCATGACCTATTAGAATTGTTGTTTCTGTACCATACAATACGTGCGTCCGTTGGTAATCGGGGACACAGTGTGGACAACTGTGGGGGTGGGAGAGTCCTCTTTGCATCTCACACTTCCTTGCTCGAACTTGCGACATGCCCTGGCGAAATGATGCAGGTGTCTGCACTTGCCGCAGCGCTTCCATCTCGCCGGACACTCCCTGGCCTTAAAACGGTGCTTCATGGACCCACAACCCATACATACAGGTGTTCCCGGGGCAGACCTCATTTTCACAGTGTTGGCGTCGTCCACATCGCCTTCCACACTGTCATCGCTATCCGGGTCCACTGCATGCACCGTCGGCTGTAATCCTAGTTGTCGGTGTAGCACACTCCCACTCAGCTCCCGTGTTAGCTTATCCGCAGCTTCCAGCTGCTGAGCTAATTCGATGGCTGTAGACAACGTCAGTTCACCTGAGAACTTAAGCAGTTTCGACCTAATGGCGGGGCAGCTGGCATGTTCTGCCAACTGGTCACGAACCATCTCCTCCAATGGTCCGAACTGGCATTCGCTGGCCAACAATCTCAGGTTTGCCACAAACCGCTGCACGGACTCGCCAACCTGTTGGCGGTGCTGTCGAAACTGGATCCTGCGGACAATGATGTTTTTCAGGGTGTGAAAATAGCACGCCATTAGCTCAACCACTTCTTCAAAGCTATCACAGTCTCCCATTGTGCCCAAAATTTGCTGTCCTTCCATTCCAAGGTTATGAACCAACAACGCACGTCCCCTCAATTTCTCCAGCCTCCCAAGGTTTAGCACCATCATGTACGTCTGGAAAGCGGCAAACCACCTTGACCAAAGAACGAGTGGCTCACTGGGAAGCTCCAGAAACAGCCGAATAGGTGCAACACACGTGTCCATACCTGCTTTTATCCTCATTGCCAAAATGTTATGTCAGTAATAAGGAGCCAAAGATGAAGCCAGACGCTGAACTAAACACTCGTTTATTGAAAGGCACTTTACAGCACACAGGCGCAGCTGTCAGGCAGAGAGGTGGCAAAGAGACCGCCCCTCCTGCCAACTGCTCTCTTATAGCCGTGGGTGGTGGCAGAACCGGAAGGTGGAGCCACCACCTGTACCACACAAATAAAAGTCCAAACTCTAACACAACATTCCCCCCCTTCACAAAAGCCAAAAAACACACACCCAATTCAGACCCACCCCAATTTGGAACCCGAATCACACGCTAAAATAATGAGGTAACACAATACAAATAGCCTAACCCAGTCACTCCAAAATAACTAAAACTAGGGGGAGATGGGTAGACTGCCACCTCACTCCACACAGTGAAGCGAGTTATTTTGCCGCTTATACTTCAAAGAAGTCCACTTAAAACAAAAATACCGCCGCGTCATAAATTAAACAAAACATCAAATTAATCCCATGAACATATACAAATATCAATCACATAGAACAGAACATTCCAAATAAGCGGAACCGCCACCTGTACCACACAAATAAAAGTCCAAACTCTTAACACAACATTATTAACGTCAAGGCAGGCATGTGAACTCACAACAATTCAAACCTGAACCTGGGCCACCAGGTGGACTGCCGGCAGACCCTGCATGGTTGAGTGGGTTATTCTGCCACTGTAGTCAACCATGCTCTGTCTCAACATTGTAAAACAGAGTCATTATTGCAGTTTGACTTCAGAGCCTCTGGCGAGCCCGCGGTGGGCATGCCCCTGGAGGCGCTAGCTGCAGCGGACCTGGGTGCGCTCTCTCGTCAGCGAAGTCCCAGTCTGGGTCCCACACTGCCTGGATCGGTTCCTACGTCACGGCTTGGTCTGGGGCAGCTGCTCTCACCCTTCGCAGACGGCTGGCATGCCATTTCAACCCATCAGCCATCTGGAAGGTGGCTGGCCCCAACTGCGCGGTGATTCTCATCGGCGATGACGAAAGCAATAGTGGGTCCAGGCATTCGGATCAGCGGACCTGAACCCAATCAAGCACTGCGAGTGGCAAGCTGTTCGGCTGCACTCAGCGCTGCTGCTCTCTCATCCCGGATTCTGGTTGCTGTTGTGGTGGCGTGCCATTCATGCCGGCGGTAGGACGCGCTCTGGATTAGCATTGCTTTGCTGGGTCCTGCTCATCCACAAACTCTCTCTCCTGCAGCGAGAGAGAGTTTTGTTTTTCCTGCGACAGGACGCAAGCTGGGTTGTCATCATTCACTGGGGTCCCTGTTGGCCACAAACTCCCTCTCCTGCAGCTCTGCGGTGGTTCCCTGAGGCTTATGTTGGGCAAGGATCAGAGACAAGTCCGGTTTATGCCCTCTCTTTGTGTACTGGCATCACTGCCTCCTGGCTGGGCAGGAGCGCGTGCGCGTTCGGTGTGTCAGAGAGCTGCAGTCACTGCACATTTGGTGTTTGTGATGGTCCATTGTCCTATAACGGTCACCTCGGCGTCCTCCGAGAAGGTCGCGGTGTAGTTGGGTTCTTCTGTCGGAGTAACTGCTTGTGCTAGTGGGGTCTGTTGTTGTTGGTCACCTAGCTGTGATGTTAGCTTATCAGCAGCCTCCAGCTGGAACGCTGGAACGCTCAGGTCATCCGGCGCCATCAACAGTGTCACCCACAGCCATGGGTTGCAAGTGTGCTCCGCTAGTTGGTCCTGGACCTTGCCAGACAGCAGAGGTCCACAATGTATTGTTTGGTCATCTCTCCTGCTCCCTGTGGAGCTTGATTCGTCTAGCCACCTCACTCTCCGGCCGGGGTGTCAGATATGCATCCATCTTTAGGAAAAACATTTTTTCCTCCAGAAGACCAATTTTTCTCCTCGTCACCATTGTTATTGATAGGATATTTTCATGTTTCATTATTATTCTATATGATTTTTATGCTGTATTATTCTATTTTGTATTATATCGGTATCTGGTGCATATAATGAGCCAATGTCTGATTCTCTGTGATTTTCCATTGTCTCAGAGCCTGAAAAGAATGTCTGTTCTTCACTGTGAGATTAGGCTGAGCAAAATCGTAAATAATGACAAAGGTTTTACTGCTCTATTATACCAAACTGTTCTGTTCAGGGCCAGGGTGTCCAGAGGGGAGTTAGGTTGACCGAGAGATGGCTCCAGCTGTCTTCTCAAGGTCTGTCTGCCTGAGGTATAAAGAGTACCACCTTTGTAATGCATGTTAGGAAGTTAGTGTGAGCAGGCTCTGAGACACTTCTTGCTGTGACTAATTGCCTCCTTTCTGATCAGAAAGAATAAGTGGCTCAGAACTTGGAAACCGCCTATTGATTATTGATTCAGTCTCAATCAATTCATTTTTGACCTAACATTTTGGCACCCAAACAGGGACCCACATAAAGAAATCCACGGCGTTTTCCGGGGGACCCAGACTGCACTGTGCCCGGTGAAGAGGTGGGCCCATATTTCTGGGGGCGCTGAAAAGACACGCTGAATTCCCTCTACAAGGCCTTGGGGATGTTGGGAAGTGACGTGGAGTTCTGACAGGTCTACCAGAACTCAAAAGAGGCGGATACTAAGTGTGAGTACTTTATTTCAGTTATTGTTGTTGATTATTAAAGTTGTTTGTGGCCAGTGAGATTGCCCGGACCGATTGAACACTGCGGATGCTGTTGGAATGTGAAGTTACGGCTAGAATCTAAAATTCCGCTGTAATTATACATTCTGTCAGTGCGTGGAGGTGCCGGAAGTTGCATGCAAAGAAAAAAGGGAAAGAGCTGTGCTCTTTTAACCACAGACATTTTATTGTCTAAATAACTAGGCTCTTGACGTCCTGTGGAAGAGTCACGGGATCCCAGAAAAGTAAATTTTCAGGGACAGATTCGTGCCTTTTGTGATCACTTCTGCTTATTGTCCAGTAGTTTGGACCTTCAGCATTTGTGGGGAGGTTACATGAACCCGAAAAAGGTAGATTTTATTTTGTGAGTTTGTTGAAGCGCTGGATAAAAATTACTGCAGTCTGAATTTGTTTTGTCTCAGTGTTACATGAAATTCGCTCTGGTGTAAAACAGAGAGAGAGAGCACTCTCACGGAGACGGCATGAATAGGGTGTGAAATTGATGTTTGTGATTTTTTCTGATATTTGTGGAGCAAAAAAGGGTTGATTAGTTAATTGTTATCCTTTTGAGAAGTGTTTAAATTATAGGTATTTGAAAATAGTAGCCTTTAGCAAAAGGAGTGGACTGGTGTTGTGTTTTCACGGCAGTGTAAAAAAAAAAGAAAAGAAAAGGGAGCTTCACGTTGTAGTCACAGTGTGGGGTTGCCATATGTGCGTTTTTTTTCCGCTGAAGGTTGCCAGTTTCGGAGATTGATTGAAGTAATTCTCATGCTGTTTTGGGTTTTGGCTTGAACCTAAAAGTCTTTATTGTATGACCTTGTGGAGATAACGCAAAAGAGAGCATTTCTGTGTGGGCCCTGTGTGTTTGTGTGTCTGTGTGTAACTGTCTGTGTGTGTGTGTGTGTGTGTGTGTGTGTGTGTGTGTGTGTCCTTGAGTAAAAAAAAAAAAAAAAACAGACTGAGAGAGAGAACGTGGGAAAAAAAATAGAAAAAGCTGTGTAGCTGCTGATTTGTGTGTGGAAACTTGGTAAAAGGGGAAAAAACTTTCAAATATGAGTTGCTGTTATAGCAAGCAAGACATAAGACAGCCACAAAATGTTCAGACAGGTAGAAATAATACCTTATTTTGCTGTAAGGGTTGCAGAACACAGCAAGATGAGAATGAAATTTATGTATTGTCAGGAGATGGTAAATTTATGAACAAAAAAGATAGAAATAGCACAAGGTTTCTGGTAAAATGGAGAAAGAAATTTAATTTCAGTGGAAAACTTAGGGTTAAAGATTGTGAGGGTTTGATCTCTGCCATTAGATTAGCAGCAGATGGCAGTAGATGAAAGGAGTTAAAATATGGACTATTTGAAGCCGAACAATGGCTTCAAATCGCCAGACGATGCAAGGCTGACCTAAATAAGGTGACAGTAATCAGACAAGACCAGACTTCAAAAGACTTGGATGTTTGTAATAAAAAGGGTTTGACTAATGCACATTCTTTCTCAAAATTCCGAGGTGAGGAAGAAGATAACGGCCAGAGCCAGCGGAGTAGAGAGACCCCTCCCCCTCTGTACCCAGACCTTGAGACAGAGGCAACCCCCATGGCACCGCCCGCGGGCCTGGCTCACCCCTCCTCTTCCTCCATGGCTGGGCACCCATCTCCACTTCCTCATCCCCCTCCTCCTCCTCTTCAACACTTGCCAGATGTCAAGCCTAAAGTCCAGCCTTCTCGTCTGGCAAAAGAGATAAGTGTTTATGCACCTTCACATTATGCCACTTCAAAAGCACACACATCCTCATCCTTAGATAAACACATTAAGGAAGAGGAACATGCAACAGAATTAGGACAATTTCCTATGATTGAATTATCTAACCTGGCTTATGTTGGTCCAGTGGCTGATGGCATTGCAGTTACAAGCCAAAACATTCCCACTGTGCTAGTTTATCGGCCTTGGACTGATGGAGATTTTAGTGAGGCCGTGAAGGAAATCCCGCACCCCCGAGAGAAACCCACTCAGTTTTTTGAAGGGATGGCAAACCTCCTTCAAAGTTTCAAATTAAATGGCCAGGAACCAGAGAGAGCTTACAGAAAGGTCCTGAAAGCTGATTGGTGTACAGTCTCAGGTAATTGGAACCCTAAAGATGATGCAAATCAACCTTTAACACCAACTGACGCAGTATTAGCTCAGCGGGTGAAGGAATTAAATGAATGCATTGGGAACAAGTGGAGATGAAAACATGATTGGACAGCCATTCAAAATGCCACTCAACATAAGACAGAAAGTGTTTTGGGGTTTTTTTTGTTACTTATTTGTACCCGTAGGTAGATTTGGTTTGCAGTCTGGTGACAAGCCACCGGCTGCCGGTCGCTGCGTGCGCGAGCGCCCTAAACCTACATGTTTTTTTGGTATGCGGGAGGAAACCGGAGAAATCCCGGAGTAAACCCACGCAACACGGGGAGAACATGCAAACTCCACACAGCTCACTGTTGGTCGGGGGCTGGGATCGAACCCACGATCTCACGATCCCCGTGATCCCCCGGCCGAGGGTAAACTGTGCTGCCGCAGTGCTAAACCACTGCGCCACCATGCAGCCCAGTGTTGAAGCATATAGGTGTAGAGTGCAGGATGTTTTTGACAATCCTTCTGGTTTGAAAAATCCTACCGCAGATACAGATTCAGAACCCTATTGGCATCATTTGAAATGTGTATTCCTACAGAACATGCATCCAAATTTAGCACAGTATGTACGCAAACACCTTGTAACATATCGTACATGTTCATTTGCTGATGTGTTAACATATGCAAAACATGCGGAATGATTGGAGGGGGAGCTTGTGGACAGGGAAGAAAAGAAGGCTAAAACAAAGCCCACTCCTGTTTATGTAATTGCTGACCCTCGGGGGGAGGCCTTTGTTTCCCCCACTTCTGTATTTTTCCAGGGTCCCCGGTGTGGAGGAGGGAGGAGGGGCCGTGGTGTTGAGCCTGCAAACCCTCAACGGTGGAGCAGTGACTTTTGTCATTCCTGTGGGCAACAGGGTCACTGGAAGAAGTCCTCCTGAGCTGGCGGACAGAGCCATTGTTTCTTGCAGGAGGCAGTACAATAGAGACCAGCTGTTAGCACTTAACCGGCCCACGATGCTAACACAAAAACTCGACATACCAGGAGAAATAAGACGGAAACGGCGTGGATGTCGAGCTGGAGTAAGACAGCGGGCAAGGAATATAAGGTACAGACCCGTCCTCCCATCCGTTTTTATGGGGAACGCTCGATCGCTACTCAATACGACTGACGAGCTAGCGACTACCTCCCGCTCCGAGAGCGTCTTCAGAGAGATTAGCATGATGTTGTTTACTGAGACGTGGGTAACAGAACTAGCAACAGATGCTAACGTCGAACTGGAGGGTTTCCACGCAATACGGGCAGACCGGACACCAGACAGTGGGAAGGCAAGGGGCGGAGGAGTGATAATGTATGTTAATAACACCTGGTGTAAACCGGGACATATCACGGTTAAAGAGCAACACTGCAGCAAAGACATTGAGTTGCTAGCTGTTAGCATGCGGCCTGCTTATCTCCCGAGAGAATACTCACACGTGATCTGCATTGTTATTTATGCAAATCCGACGGCGAACGCTGGGACAGCGCATGACACCATTCACTCAGTAACTGGCAGGCTGCTGACACAACACCCAGATGCTCTTCTCCTCATCTTCGGTGATTTCAATCATATTTCACTGTCCCCCATTCTGCCCACGTTCACCCAGTATGTCACATGCCACACTAGAGACAATAAAGCACTGGACTTATTCTATGCAAATACTAAGGAGGCGTACACCTCATCACCACTCCCCCCACTCAGGAGATCGGATCACAACTTGGTTCATCGCCTGTCGGTGTACAAAATGCACCCTGCACACCCTTCACCCTGCACAGACAACCTCCAGTTATGTGCAGGGTGAAGATATGGTCTGAGGAGGCAATGGACGCTCTAAAGGACTGTTTTGAAATCACTGCCTGGGAGCAGCTCTGTGATCCACATGGTGAGGACATCGACGGCCTCACTCACACCATCACGGACTACATCAGCTTCTGTGTGGACAACACCGTACCCACCAAGATCATACGGTGTTGCTCAAACAACAAACCCTGGATCAACCCTGAGATAAAAACACTTCTGAGAGAGAAGAAGAGGATCTTCGGGTCGGGGAACAGGGAGATGCTGAAGTCTGTACAGAGGGAGCTAAGGAGGAAGATCAGAGAAGGCAAGGACAGCTTCAGGAAGAAGATGGAGGACAAGCTGCAACGGAGCAACATCGGCGGGGTCTGGAGAAACCTCAAAACCATCTCTGGGCTCCAGAATACCCCCTCCCAGGCCACGGGGGCAGGGAGTGGGTGAACAATCTGAACCTGTTTTTTAATAGGTTTGACCAACCGCCCTCCCCACCGCCTGCACACCAACCACTGCTGCCTCTACAGTCATCGAGACCTGCTGTCCACACCCCCTTCCACCAACACCCCCCCCCCCCCCCCACTCCCGGCACACAGCCCTCAACCTGACCCTCACTAAGACCCAGGTGAGGATGGAGCTGAGGAAGATCAAGGCGAGGAAGGCCTCGGGACCGGAAGGCATCACCACAAAGCTCCTCAAGTCCTGTGCAGACCAGCTGTGTGGGATTGTGGAACACATCTTCAACCTGAGCCTAATGCTGGGGAGGGTACCACAGTTGTGGAAAACATCTTGTGTGGTACCCGTACCAAAGACTTCCCACCCCAGAGACCTGAACAGTTACAGACCAGTGGCCCTGACGTCTCACCTGATGAAGACCCTGGAGAGACTGCTCCTTGCTCACCTCCACCCCCTGGTGGGACCAGCGATGGATCCACTCCAGTTCGCCTACCAGCATGGCATCGGGGTGGAGGATGCAGTGATCTTCCTTCTTCACCATTCCCTGTCCCACCTGGAAAAGCCTGGGAACGCGATGAGGATGATGTTCTTTCACTTCTCCAGTGCTTTCAACACCATCCAACCGATGATCCTGAGGGACAAGCTGCTGTGCACAGGGGTGGACCAGCACCTGTCATCATGGATCCTAGACTACCTCACAAACCGGCCACAGTTTGTGAGAACCCGGGATTGTGTGTCCGACACGATCATCGGCAGCACAGGGGCCCCCCAGGGAATGGTTTTGGCTCCCTTCCTGTTCACCCTTTATACTGCGGACTTCTCACACAACACAACACACTGCCATCTGCAGAAGTTCTCTGACGACTTTGCGATCATCGGCCTCATCTCCAACAGAGATGAAGCTGAATACAGAGGACTTATCCAGGACTTCGTGGACTGGTGCCATCGGAACTGCCTCCAGATCAATGCAAGGAAAACTAAGGAGCTGGTGGTGGACTGCCACAGGCAAGGACAACCCCTCACAGCACAAGTAAACATACAGGGAACAGACATTGAGATGGTGACATCCTACAAGTACCTGGGTGTTCATTTGAATAATAAACTAGACTGGTCACACAATACTGACGCATTCTACAAGAAGGGACAGAGCAGGCTGTTCCTACTGAGGAGGCTCAGGTCCTTCGGTGTACAAGGGGTGCTCCTGAAGACATTCTACAATTTGGTGGTGGCATCAGCCATCACTTTTGGAGTGGTCTGCTGAGGCAGTGGCATCACTGCAGCCAATAGGAAGAGACTGAACAAACTGATCAAGAAGGCTAGCTCTGTCCTGGGGCAGTGCCTTGACCCAGTAGAGGAGATAGGTGAGAGAAGGATGGTGGCTAAGCTGTCATCTCTATTGGAGTCTGAGTCCCACCCTATGCAGGACATGCTGACCACACTGAGGAACTCATTTAGCAGTAGGCTATATCATCCTAGGTGCACAACCGAGAGGTTTCGCAGGTCTTTCCTACCTACAGCTGCCAGACTTTATAACCTAAGCAGGGCTGTGCGCAGATAGCAAAAAAAAAAAAACGTGACGACCTAATAGTATTGAATGCAAAGAACGCAACAGACTTGCACAAAATGGTCCCCTCCAGTATACAACTAGGACAATATCTTTATGGAGGGTGACAATATGTATGGGTACATATTCATAGTATGTGGGGTAACTAAATAGACGGTTATGCTATTTATTCCATCTAGCTACAATGCTCCTCACCGTGTATATATATATTTATATATTTATGTGTACATATGTATATTCACTGCTCTTATTCTCATCTTCTAAATTATTGCTCTGAGTGTCGCTATCCCTGTGCTGTTGCAATCCTGGAATTTCCCCATTGTGGGACTAATAAAGGCTTATCTTATCTTATCTAATTGCCCTGCATGTTCAAGAGGCTGGGGAGAGGGGAGGGGACTATCCCCTGCTCAACAGCCACAGCAACAACTGGACTTATCACATCCCAACATGTGACTAACCGACTCAAAGCTAAGTACAGCTACTGAAACTGACAATGACACATTTGACATATTTCATTTACCTGACTTTGACACTAGAGTGTTTACCAGAGGTTACTCTAGAAGTTCAGGGAACTCCTTTGAAATTTCTCTGTGATACTGGGGCTTGCAGATCTGTCATTTCAGGCCTAGATGCTGGGGGTTCACAAAATCAGAACACACAGTGATCATTAAATCAGCTAATGGAAAACTCAAAAAGGAATGCCTTTCTGAAATTGTAACAGTAAAAGATCTTGTTACAGGGGACAGTGCAGAAGGTTCATTCATTTTGTCACAAGTGTGTCCAGTTAACCTATTAGGAAGGGATTTGCTCACAACTCTCAATATCGCCGTAATTCCGACAGAAGGTGGTATGAGGGCATCACATTTCCCACATGCATCAGAAATCCATGTTTTGCAAGATTTGCAGTACCAAGATACTCATATTCGCTTTGTTTGGTACCGGCTGGACCAACCGGGGTGACTGAGCACTTGGAAGCCAAAATAATGCAACATTTCAAAACACAGGTTCCTACAACTATGCAGGCCACAAATCAATACCATTGCAACATGTATGACAGATATCTGAGTGGCCCAGGTGATAAATTTGAGAAAACATTTTTTGCAAACTCATCCTCCAGATTAGTCATTGCAAATTTGTACTGGTCACCAAAAGGCTATGCAGAGGCATCTGTGAGGTTATCTGATGAGGATAAGAGCCACTTCAAACACTGGGAGTCACCACACATTGCACTGATTAAGCCTAAACACATGCAGTGGAAGGATGTAGGCAGATTTGTAACAACAGCGGAAGAATGTGATCAAATTTGGAAAAGCACACCTGAACCAAGAGTTCAATACTACCCAAAGCTTGAAACCTACTGTTTGCCTTTGAACTAGGTGGCACAAGTCCAAAAAGACGTCAGCATTGACGTCCCTGAATCACAAGCATGCCTATTTCCTTTGACAGAGGGAGAGGAAAATGAACTCTCAGAAATTCCAAATTCCTTGTGGTCAACAGGAAAGGCAGATGTAGGCTTAATGAAAAATGCAGAATTGGTAACAATAAATGCAAAATCTCATTTTAGGCCTTATCAGAGACAATATCCTCTACGCCCAGAAGCACAAGAAGGCATTAAACCTGTTATACAGGAATTGATAGATGCAGGGGTTATAGTACCATGTCCAAAATCACCATGCAATACACCTCTGTTTCCGGTAAAGAAAGCTGCACCATCTTCCGGCTGAAGAATGGTCCAAGACCTTCAGGCAGTGAATAAAGCTATTATTCCGAGGGCTGTAACAGTCCCAGAGCCTCACACTTTGTTAAATGATCTACAATCACAGATGAAATTTTTCACAGTGATTGACATCAGTAATGCTTTTTTCAGCATTCCTATTCACCCAGATCATTAGTTTTGGTTTGCATTCACACTTGAAGGCAAGAGGTACACATTCACAAGGCTGCCACAGGGCTATTGTGAATCACCGACCATTTTTTCACAGGCAGTGTCAGCAAATTTGGCCCAGTTTGTTCCACCTCATGGGAGTCAATTACTCCTGTATATTGATGACATTTTGCTGGCATCCCCTGATGAAATCACATGCAAAAAAGACACCATTGCCTTGTTGAAATTTTTAGCTGAGCAGAGTCACAAGGTCAAAAAAGCAAAGCTGCAGTTGTGGAAGCCAGAACTGAAATACTTAGGCCATATTTTGTCAGCAGAAGGGAGACATGTTGATCCTGTTTGCAAAGAGGCTATTTTGGCAGCGCCCAAACCAATCACAAAAATAGACATGATGTCATTTTTAGGGACATTAAACTATTGTCGCTTCTGGATTGCAAATTATTCATTTGAAGTGCAACCATTGTCTGACCTCATTTACAAAAAAACCAATGGCACAGGTGGACAAGATTGAGTAGACACCTGAAGCAGAGGAAGCATTTGTCAGAATGAAAAAGCTTTTGGTCAGCACTGCAGTTTTGTCACTCCTTGACTATAAAAAGCCATTTATTTAGATGGCTGATTGTAGACAGGGACACATGACATCAGTGCTACTTCAACCATTTGGGGCAAAAACGCGTCCAGTGGCATATTATTCCACAAGACTAGATGCTGTTGCAAGGGCTCTTCCTCCGTGTGTGCAGGCCATACTAGCTGCATCCATGGCAGATCAAGCATCTGCAGGGATTGTTCTCTTTCATCCCTTGACCCTGAAGGTCACACATGCAGTGTCTGTTATTTTATCCCAGAGTAAGATATCTGATATCTTACCATCTTATCTTATCTTACCATCCAGACATCTCACATGTATGACAGTGTTAATGTCACAGCCACATTTAAGGATTGAGCATTGTAGTGTTCAATTCAGCAAGTTTTTTTTTTTGCCAATTTCCACTGAAGGAGAACCTCATGACTGTTTGGCAGAAATTGAAAATGAAACACTACCACGTCCTGATTTATAGGACATCCCCTTGGATGATTCAGATCTCACATTGTTTGTAGATGGATCATCCAAACGTGATTGTGATGGATCAAATTTGTCTGGCTATGCAGTTGTCACTCATGGCACTGTTTTGAAAGCCCAAAAACTTCCACCCCATTTTTCAGCTCAACCCGCAGAGCTGATTGCTCTGACTGAAGCATGCAAATTGGGGGAAAAAAATAAAAAACTTACAGTTTACACTGATAGCCAGTATGCATTTTCCACTATTCACCACTTTGCACAGCAGTGGAAAAACAGAGGCATGATTACATCAACAGGGAAGCCTATTCAGCATAAACACCTTATTTTGGAGCTGCTTGAAAGTGTCAAACTTCCATCACAATTGGCCATATGCAAATGTGCTGCTCATACAAATGGCAATGATCCACTTTCTAAAGGTAATCATTTTGCAGATCAAACTGCAAAGGCAGTTGCACAAGGCTTGCAACCTGGACAAAGCACATCTGATTCTACTTTGACACTGACTGAGGAGCTATCACATGACATTCTTGTTGAAGCTCAAAAAGCAGCACCACAGGCTGAAATTTACAAATGGATAAAGAAGGGAGCTATTTTTGATGACACTTCAAAGCTCTACAAATGTAAGGCAAACAAGCCTATTCTACCACGCAAACTGTTTGACCAAGTCTCTACCTTGCTCCATGGCATATCGCATGTAGCCGGGGGGGGGGGGGGGGGGTTATCTACATTGAATAAAACCTTTACTGCTTATGGGTTTAGCCAGTTTGCCACACAATTTTGTAAAAAAAAATGTCTAATTTGTTCAAAAAAAAACAATGCACAGGGAAATTTTAAACCTGAAAGAGGCACTTTTCCAGCCTCTACTTATCCATTTCAGAACATCTGCATGGATTTTATTGAACTGAATAAATGTGAGGGCAAGAAATACTGTTTGGTCATTTGTGATATGTTTTCTAAATGGACAGAAGCTTTTCCTTGCGCACATCCAAATGCAATCACAGTGGCAAAGAAATTGCTTGCTGAAATTGTACCTAGGTTTGGAATACCTGAGAAAATTTACTCAGATAATGGTACACATTTTGTAAATCAAGTTATATCACATTTAGGCACAGCACTGAACATCAGTTTGAAGAATCATTCAGCTTATCATCCACAATCTGCAGGATTGGTGGAACGCACAAACAGAACTATTAAAGAAAGACTCAGGAAAACAATGGCAGAAACAGGGCAAAATTGGATTTATTGCCTCCCATTAGTTTTGTTTAAACATGAGGATAATCCCAACCAAGGGGGGGGGGGTGTCTCCATTTGAAATCATGTATGGCAAACCATACTTGCTGCCACCTTTGAGGCCATTCAATCCTGGTGATGAAGAAGTGTGTTTAGCAGATTACATGAGAAGGATGTTGACTAACAGAGATGTTATCGCTGCTACTCTCCCCAGGAGGGTTCACGAGGAAACTGCACTGATCTTGGCCAAGCCAGGAGACTGCGTCCTCATCAAAGCCATCAAAATGAAGAATTGGACTGATTAACCTTGGCAAGGACCACAAAAAGTTGTTTTGTCAGTGCCAACAGTGGTGAAAGTTGAAGGACGGGACTCTTGGGTGCATTTAACACACTGTAAACTTTACCCTACTTTGAACTCACAGCTAGGGACTACTGAGTAAATATCTTCAACTTCATTTCACTAAAGACTTTCAGCAAGAGACTTTTTAATTGTTTCCCTATACAAGTGCTGACTGACGACGTCCCACGTGGGACATCCAGTACCGGCTTGGGATAGTGAAGCAAGTGGTTGACCATCATGGAGAGACAAGAAGCGGAAAAAAGACATTCAATCATTAAAGGGTGTAGTTGTTGTTGTTTCCTTCGCATCATCATCCTAGGGGTGACACTTTTACTTTGGTTTCTTTTAGCTTCACCACAAACCATACACCGTAGTGCTAGGGACCTTGCACATATTCAGCATAATTGACTAGAGCTACATGAGCATCACAATCATGAATATGCTGCCAATATATGGTGGAGGTACTGTATGCTAACTATACGGCCAGGGCAGCTAATCAATCAAATTGTTATGTTTGCTCCTTAGTGCCCACGTCAGCTGGACAGACTGCTGTTGTGGCTAAAATGATGGAACCAGCAAAGGCTGTCTGTTTTTTACAGAAGGCTATGGAAAGGGATTACACAAGAAAGATCATTTTGAATCGCTCGTGAAATCTTCCATCACTCTACCAATCAGAAAACTTATGGCACCCCTTACTCTGTAAGGGCAAGGTTAGTTTCATCAGGGACTTTTTCTTTCTGTTTGGAGGGAAGTGGTAACAACCCTCTGGGCGACCTACCCCTTTCTCGGTGTGAAACGGTGTACACTGTACACTGCACCTGTGATGCTGGTACCCTGACCAATCATGTGGGAAGGTGGTATCCACAAGCTAACTGTTGTTATCACGGGCTAGTCACCATGCTTGAGCTCTGCAGTGCTGCTATCTGCAACTTTCATACTGTATGTATGGCGCACATATGGTGACGGGTGGTTGGTGGCTGTGTGGTTGTAAGGCGTATTCCCATCTGCCTATGAATTGGGCAGGAGTCTGTGCCCCTGTCTTTGTGACTGATAACACCCTGATTATGTCAGCGGGTCAGGCAAGCAGAGGAAAGAGACCTATCACAGGATGCCATTTTCACACCACATGATTCCATCTGGGGTATGGACGTGGTAGAGCAGTTGAAAGTACTCACTACAGGTCAAAAGGTAGTTCAGTTGCTATTCCCTTGGGTGGGAGTGGCAAAAAACACCTTGTGGGTCGAGACTCTTAACTATAGACTACAGTCTTTTGTGAATTTTTCCTTAGCTGCCTGGAAAGGTGAAAGGGAAGAAATGACTGCTATAAGACTTATGGCGACACAAACTAGAATGGTGCTTGATCAGTTGACTGCCGCCCGTGGGGGGAGGGGGGTGCACAATTGTAGGCCAGTACTGTCGTGCCTTTATACCTGCACGTGATGCAGATGGAGGTGTCATTGCCTCACCCATACGTAACCTGACTGCTTTGCAGACTGCTGGAGCTAAGGATAATGTTAATGACTCATCACACTGGATAAACTGGTTGTTTTCCTCATGGAGGGGTCTTGCCATAAACTTGGTGATGATTTTTGTAGTGATACTCTTGATCTTTTCATGTGTCATTCCTTGCATCCGTGATATGATGCTGAAACTTGTTCTTGTGAATTTAGTGTTATATCATGAGGCCACCACTGGAGATGATGGGGAAACAACACCAGCTTAATGTTTTATGAGTACAGAGTAAAAGTATGACTGACATGCAGAAAACCGAAAGGAGATGTACGTTCATGATGTGAATTTGAAATGTACTGAGTTGCAAGAGTAATCAAATATGTCTTGAAGTTCAGAGAAGTTGTGTTATCCCTGTTTGAGATTTTTTTCACTTTATGCTGTTTATGTTCTGTTTTAATATATGTTGTACTTGAAATCACTATGTTACTAATCACTATTTAGCCATTATACAGTTTTACTGTATTGATTGTTGTTTGATTGTTGATACTTTGTTGCATTCTCAGACTTCTGATTCTGATTCTGATTCTGATTCTGATTCTCACATTAAGGTACTAATACACGATCAGGATGCTAGCACACATAGATCTCTAATACAAACCTACACATATATCTTTTACACATATAATCGTTTTTAGTCATTTTTATTGTTCTTCATTGAGGTTACATTTACATATGTACATTAACTTGTTTTATTAAATCACTGCTAATTTACTGACACATAGAGGGACAGATACACTATTCATCTCAATTTATGGTTAATCACCATCACTGGTTTAATTTTTGTCTTTTATGACTCAATTAGATGATTGATTTCTTTTTTTGGAATAAAGGATATTATCCTCCCATACTCCCCAGGAAATGAAACATTCCAGCGGCGCTCGGGAGTGGCAGCAGGGCCGATGGTGGACTTTCCTCATTAAAAAGCAAGTTAGGATCTTTTGCAATAAAATGCTTTAGCATAAAACACACCAGAACTTAGCGAGCTGCCCAATGAGGTTTTAGAAGCCATAGTGTTTCATCTCTGATGCTTTTTAAGCATCAAGGGGGGAATGATAGGATATTTTCATGTTTCATTATTATTCTATATGATTTTTATGCTGTATTATTCTATTTTATATTATATTTGTATCTGGTGCATATAATGAGCCAAAGTCTTATTCTCTGTGATTTTCCATTGTCTCAGAGCCTGAAAAGAATGTCTGTTCTTCACTGTGAGATTAGGCTGAGCGAGATTGTAAATAATGATGAAGGTTTTACTGCTCTATTATACCAAACTGTTCTGTTCAGGGCCAGGATGTCTGGAGGGGAGTTAGGTTGACCGAGAGATGGCTCCAGCTGTCTTCTCAAGGTCTGTCTGCCTGAGGTATAAAGAGTACCACCTTTGGTAATGCATGTTAGGAAGTTAGTGTGAGCAGGCTCTGAGATACTTCTTGCTGTGACTAATTGCCTCCTTTCTCCTTTCTGAAAGAATAAATGGCTCAGAACTTGGAAACTGCCTATTGATTACTGATTCAGTCTCAATCAATTCATTTTTGACCTAACAGTTATGTCTAAAAAAGAGGGACAGCAGAGGTGGTGGCTGTGCTGAACGGTGGTTTTATTAACAGACAGCTAGCAGCACGTGTTATCACATGAATAAGCTAGCAAGCTAACTATAGCAGGGTACAGGCTGGTGTGTTACTAGAGGCGGGGCACCAAAAAGAACAAGCTGCCGCCAACAGTCCCCTATTAAAGGCACAGCGTGATGATGTCATCCGTGCCTGTGCCATCATGTCTGTGCTGCTTGTTGTTATATGGGAATATACAGTACAACATTCCCCTGTATAAATAAAGATGAAATATTCTATTTTCTATTCCATTGGTCTTATTCTTTTTTATACTTCCAATTTTAGCTAGTAAAGCATCTTTAATAAACCCAGTTTCCAATTGAGATCAATATACTGTGATGTGCACAGACATTTTGGGGGGCAGGTGGTCAACCACAAAAAAAGCACTCCTAAATAACAAAAAAAAAAAGAAATTTACATACAGTAGCACAAATTTTACTGTACATATTTGGTACATCTATTTTATTTTAATACCTATACGCTCATGGACATATGAGATGAGATGAGATTCAACTTTATTGTCATTACACATGTATGAATACAATAGAGTTTTACAAAATTATCAACCCATACAGAGACCATGGGCTTCACCAATAATTATGTAAAAGTCAGTGGCAAAAAAAATGGGCAGCTTCCATTGAAAAATAAATCTGTTCAAAATAAAAAAAAAAATCTTTGCAAAAATATGAAAAGTTTGTTTTTCAATAAATAAAATATTAAATGTCCATTCAAATAAATAAATATTTGAAAAAACCCCCTGAAAAAGTCTGTTCCCCTTGTCAGCAAAATGAGGTAAAATCTTCCCCTCTGTTAACCTGCCACCCATCCCCATAAAGACTGTAAGGATAGTTTATGCAGAGAAACTTAGTTTATGAGTGAGGAGATAGGAGAAAATGGACAAGAAAAATCAGGAAAATTAGAGGAAAAAGTTGCAAATTTTATAGACATATAGGAAAGGTAACATACTTTTATATGCTAATTTATAGGAAAAAGAGTAATAAATTTATCAGGAAAAAATTGCAGATGTATTTTTAAAAAAGTTAACATTCCAAGAATAATGTTAACATCAAAATCTTCAGTAATTGCTGAGAAAATTGGACATTTATGAGAGAAAAAGGTTTACATATATATATATACATATATATCTCCATCCATCCATCCATCCTCTACTGCTTTTCCGGAGGTCCGGGTCGCAGAGGCAGCAGTTCAAGCAGAGAAGCCCAGACTTCCCTCTCCCCAGCCACCTGTTCCAGCTCTTCAGAGAGGATACCATGGCGTTCCCAGACCAGCTGGGAGACATAATCTCTCCACCGAGTCCTGGGTCTGCCCTGGGGTCTCCTCCCAGTGGGACGTGCCTGAAACACCTCAAGTGAGAGGCGTCCAGGAGGCATCCTAATCAGATGCCCATACCACCTCAACTGACTCCTTTCAATGTGGAGGAGCAGCGGTTCTACTCTGAGCCTCTCCCGGATGACTGAGCTCCTCACCCTATCTCTGAGGGATAAATGATAATTTATGATAAATTCTATATCGTACCCCGTACCCCACCCAGTATGGGGTTACCGGGGCCACCCCCTGGAGCCAGGCCTGGGGGAGGGGCTCGATGGCTAGCGTCTGGTGGCCAGGTTTCCACCCATGGGACCCGGCCGGGCTCAGCCTGAAGGAGTTACATGGGTCCGCCCTCCAGTGGGCTCACCACCTGCAGGAGGGATCATGGGGGTCTGGTGCTATGTGGATTAGGTGGCGGTCAAAGGCGGAGACCTTGGCGGACTGATCCCAAGCTTTACATATATATATATATATATATATATATATATATATATATATATACTGTATATATGTTTCAGAAAAACTTTTTTTCCTTGTAAATTTGTGACCTTACTTTTGTCAATTATAGATTTTTTTCTTAAAAATGTGTGAAAGCAGAGAAGCAGATACCCGTCCTGCTTACCTAGCTGCTAGACAGGACAAAAAAACAAACAAACCAAAAAAAAAACCTGTGTATTGTGTGGGAGGGGGGTTTCACCATTTGGAAGCTCTGGTTTTTCTCATGAAACTTTAATGTTTTTCTCATAAATTTGGGACTTGCTTGTTATAAATGTGACTTTTTAAGTTGTAAATTAACATATTTTATAATATTTTTGCACATTTATTCTTGCAAATTTGTACTGAAACTACATTTATACCTTTATAGTTCTAACAAATGCTAACTTTATGAATATTATTGACAACCCCCTTGTTAAAAAAATAAGATATCACCTACCTGTACTTTCACAAAGTAATAAATAAATAAATATAAAAGGCGAGGTTTAGGGCAATGATGCACTAGCCTGGCTGAGGAAGCGGACATGCTGCAGGAATAGACTGCAGGTTGTTGTGTGACTGGTGCTGCAGTTGAATCAACTGTGTGCAGGTGTGTGGACCTTTTTAAAAGGATGATGGGGCCTCAGAGAACATCCATCATTACTGTCAATGAAAAATTCAGTCTCTCAAACACTTCATTCAGCCAGGGTGAATTTTATTATGGCATTCATTAATTAGAAATTAAAAGAATGGATGTGACTCCATGAAAAAGCATTGGAGACTGGATCCATTATTACTTACAGATGAAAAATTGGTTGCGAATATTTCTTCTAAAATTAAGTTTTTTTTGAAAGAAAATAAAACTCCTGGTATGCCAAATAAAACGATATGGGAGGCCATGAAGGCATTTCTTAGGGGGGAATTTATCTCATTGGCAGCATTTAAAAGATGATCCGCAATACAGGAACAGAAGGCTATTTTAGATCAAATCTTGGACATTGACAGACAATATGCTCACTCTCCATCACCCGCTCTGTACAAGGAACGTATGACATTACAAACTAAACTTAATTTACTCTCCACTCGACAAATTGAATTGAAGGTTGTTTAATAAGGAACAAGAGTGAATTTTATGAACATGGCAAAAAAACTGGTAAACTTTTAGCTAATCAACTGCGTGGTATTAAAGCTAAGCAAATTATTACTGGAGTTAGGACAGATAAAGGAGAGGTGACAGTTGATCAACAAGTGATTAATGATATCTTCAGGTCATTTTATTCCAAATTATATACCTCAGAATATACAACAAACTTAAAGGATCTGCAAGATTTTTTTGATTCTATTGATATCCCTTCGATTTCCTCAGAATCTCGGCAAATTCTAGAAGCTCCCATCACAAAAGAAGAAATTCAGCTGGCAATATCATCCATGCAATCAGGAAAATCTACAGGACCTGATGGGTTTTCCGCTGATTTTTTCAAAAAATTCTCTGACGACCTTGCCCCTTTCCTTTGTCAAGTTTTTACAGAGTCGCTTGACTCCGGTACACTTCCTCCTTCATGCTATCAGGTCTGTATCACTGTGTTGCTTAAAAAAGACAAGGACCCTGTTGATTGTGCTTCTTACAGGCCTATTTCCTTGTTAAATACCGATGTTAAAATTTTGTCAAAGTTGTTAGCTTCAAGGTTGGAAAAGATTCTTCCTTTTATAATTTCACAGGACCAAACCGGTTTCATTAAAAATCGCCATTCTTTTTTTAACTTGCGGCGGTTGTTTAATATTATTTATACTCCTCACCACAACATACCTGAATGTCTTATTAGTTTGGACGCTGAAAAGGCATTCGATAGGGTTGAGTGGGAGTATTTGTTTTTTACTTTGGAGAGGTTCGGTTTTGGTCCTTCCTTCTGTTCCTGGATTAAACTTCTCTATGCTAGTCCTTTAGCTTCAATGTTAACTAATTGTCGCTATTCTGACTATTTTAGACTTTACCGTGGTACGAGGCAAGGCTGTCCTTTGAGCCCGTTGCTCTTTGCCTTGGCAATTGAGCAGTTAGCTATTGCAATCCGTGGGAGCCGGGACTTTCTAGGCATTTGTAGGGGTGACATCGAGCATAGGGTTTCACTCTGTGCCGACGATCTTTTATTATTTCTCTCCAACCCACTTACTTCATTACCTGCTATACTCAACATTTTGGATAGTTTTAGTAGGTTTTCTGGTTATAAAATTAATTTCAATAAGAGTGAATTGTTTCTGATTAATGAAAAGATTCGAGTTCAGGATCTTGAAAATTTTCCTTTTAAGGTTGTTATTGATCATTTTAATTATCTTGGGATATGTGTTACTAAACAGTTTAATTACTTGTTTAAAAATAATTTTCTCCCCTTATTTGACCAGTGCAAGTTAATACTTTCCAAATGGTCCCCATTATCCTTGTCCTTAATTGGCAGAATCAATTCTGTAAAAATTATGTTACTTCCAAAGTTTTTATATTTGCTTCAATGTCTCCCCATTTTTATTCCTAAATCCTTTTTTAAGTCTTTGGACTCTATGATTACCTCATTTATTTGGAATGGTAAACATCCGAGATTGAGGAAAGTTTTTCTTCAAAGACCCAAATCAGTGGGTGGCATGGCTCTGCCTAACTTTCAATATTACTACTGGGCAGCAAATATCAGGTGCATGTTATATTGGAAACATTTCTATATGGAACCCAAATCACCCATTTGGATCCTTATGGAGTCACATGTGGACAATCAAACCTCCCTACCGGCAATTTTAGGTTCACCACTTCCCCTTGCCTTGTCTACACCGGGTAATAACAAAGTAGTTCGTCAGTCTCATAGAATTTGGTCTCAATTCAGGAAAAATTTTGGTCTTCAGTTTTTCTCCATTAGAAGTCCAATTGCTGCAAATCATTTATTTACCCCATCAACTATTGATAGTGCATTTCATATATGGCACAGAAAAGGTTTAAAATCTTTTGCGGATTTATATTTTGATGGACAATTTGCAAGTTTTTCTCAACTTTCCACTAAATTTGACATCACTTCTACACATTTTTTCCGCTTCCTCCAGGTCAGACATTATGTGCAAACCATGACAAAACAATTCCCTCAAAAACCTTCTGATAATCCTCTAGATGATTTTTTACTAGTTAAACCAACTTCTAAGGGGGTAATATCAGTTTTATATAATTTAATTTCAAATTTACAATCTTCTTCTCTGGCCGCTATTAAATTGAATTGGGAACAAGATCTTAAATATACTTTTACTGATGGAACTATGGGACTCTATTCTTGGCCAGGTTCACACTACATCAATGTGTGCTCGTCACGCTCTTATTCAATTTAAGATCATGCACCGAGTGCACCTGTCCAAGGTTAAGTTAGCACGTATTTACTCGGATATAGACCCAACTTGTGAAAAGTGTGGTAGCACTCCTGGCACTTTGCTTCACATGTATTGGTCCTGCCCTTCATTGATGAATTTTTGGCATTCTGTTTTTATCACTATGTCTGAAGTCCTGCAATATCAAATTAAACCTGATCCATTATGCGCCATTTTTGGTGTGGCTCCAGAACTTGTCTTGCCAAATTCCAAATTAAAAGTATTCAAATTTTCATTATTATTGGCTAGATGTGCTGTATTACTGAAGTGGAAAGACTCTTCGCCCCCTTCACATTTACAGTGGATAAAAGATATAATGTCCTATTTGGATTTAGAAAAAATCATATATACAGTTCGTGGCTCTGAAAACAAATTCTATAAATTGTGGCGCCCGTTTCTTGATTTCTTTGAAAGACCCACGATTATAGTTTCTGAGTAGCTCATATCCCCTTTACCCCACCCCCACCTCACACACACAATTTTTCCCTTTTTTTTGTATTTTTTATTATTATTGTTTACTTAAAGGTTTTTGTGTTTTGAAGCATCCACATTTGTTAGTTTTAAATTCTATTTTTGCACTGTTTAGTTAAAACAAAAATGAAAATTTCCAATACTTTGGTATTGTATTGATACTTCACTTAATAATAATAAAAAGACCTTTGAAAGAAAGAAATTAAAAGAATGCAACACACACACACACAAATTTCATTCTAGGGTTTTTGAGGGCCCCTGCAGTGGGGCCCTGGGTAAAGAGTACCCTTTTCCCTCCAGTCCGACACCCCTGCCTAGGGATCCTGAACTGTGACTATGGTTTTGGGATTGTAAGGCCAAACGTCAAGGTCAAAATGCCATATAAACTCTCAAGAACAACTAAAGCTAGGGTCTCCAAACTCGGTATGAAGCTTCACCTTTAACACCCTGACCTCTGACTATGGGCTTGTGGTCAAAAGGTCAAAGGTCAAGGTTTTAAATCTATAGGGCTGCAAAAAGTGAGGGGCTGCATCTGGATTGAGTAGATTATAAAGCGGCCAGTTGACGCACATCCAGGCTAAATCCACCGGGCTTGCACAGAGGAAACCCCTCGTGCCTCAGGCGGAGCTCGAGCTTGGTTTGAATTTGACGCCACTCCTGCTTTCAATCACCACGCGCCTCAAGACCTGGATTGGGGCCGCTCGCGGGATAATCTGCATTTTCTGACGCTTGCTTGGTTCCGGTCTGGCTCCAGCCTGCGGACTGTGGACTCCCCCCCGCACCTCCTCCGGCTCCGCCTCCTTCCGCTCCTTCGGGTCCATCCCTCATTAGGGGAGCAGTTTGGCAGCCGAGGCGCAAATGTGCAGGCACCGCGGACGAGTAGAACGTGGCTTTTGTTGGTTCTTGAGCAGTTTCATTTTCCTTTCTAGGCAGATTTTAGTGGTTCTTCACCTCGTTGCAGAGGAGGCTGTTCCTGCTGGCGCTTTGAAGAGTAGAAGCGGCGGTTAAAAGGTAACTGTTGGTTTACTACAACGCAAAAATCATTCCAGTTACGCTACATCAAAATACATACGTTTACTGCCTTGTTTATAGCGGCTCACCCCGTTTGAACGAGTTTCAGCCAAACCGAAAGGGCTTTTAAAAGCCAGACGCCGTCTTTGTAGTAGGAGTATGGATGGATGGATGTGTGACATTAGCATGAGACTGTGAGGTGGGGCGGCGCTGCCAAATGTGGCTTTCAACGCCGAAGCGCGTTTGTGTGGCTGGCTGTGGCGGTGCAGGGCTTCAGCTGACACACGCCGTCTCCCTGCCGTTTAGTGGCTGCCTTCATGTGCGTCTTCACCCGCTCATCAGACTGCCCCCAGCGGACGCCACTATTGTTCCGTGAGGCTGAGCTGGGCCCCATTGCTTAACCGGGGAGACTTGAGCGTTTGTTCCCAGAAACAAACCGCATTATTAAAGCTCCACTTGAGGCTTGAAAAGACGCCCAGAAAGTCTAAAATCCGTGCTAGTGCGACGCTCGAACGCCCCAGACGTGATGACAGTATGATTGATTTTCGGTGGGGTTTTGATGAGGCATGTTTTAATGTTTGCATCCAGGGTTTCAGCAAACTCGGACGCGAAAGTAATGTTCAAACGGCATTGGTTTGCATAGTGTGGCTGAACCTAAGTGACTCCCGAGTGGTTTGTTTTCACGTATTACAGTCGGGATCTGTTCTTACATCTTACATCTCTGAATACAGTGTGGGATTTTTCTTGGTAGAGCAGTGTATGAGGCAGACTGTCAGACAGCGCCGTCTGCAGATCTCCGTGACAGAGATGCTATGTAGCATCCAGGTTTTGGCTCGCAGTCTACATTACATAATCACTTGTGGGCTTGACTGGGTGTGGTTGTGACAGAGTTTTGACAAGGAAGCAGTCCCAATCTGCCCGTCTTCCGAAGGGTTTGTGCATATGCAGACCAATACTGGGCTGTTTCTTAAGACCAAACCCATTCTTATCACCTGGGTGTGACGAAGTATGAATGACACAGACAACATACCATCCGCCCTGTGCTGCTAGGGCTCATAGCAGGTTCACCAGTTGCTTCTGATAACTGATGTTTTCATTTGACATCCAAATGCAGATCTTTTCTCCATATAAAGGTGTATAGGGTCAGCTAGGGTCCAGAGAGGTCTAATTTCTTGATAAAGCTGTTCAAGATTTTGTAGACCAATGCCAGCGCAGTCGCAATGCAGACCATATTTGAGCAATAAAAGAAATTCCAAGAAAACCTTGTTTATTGGATCACTAGAACTCATTTTTTCATTGTGTGCAGCATTGGGTCTTTAAAATCTTTTTTAATGCATGCATTTGTCTTGTCCAGCCTCCTGCAGCTGAACAGTCACTTCCTCTATTCATACCTCCCTTTCCTCGCTCCTCTTTTCCTCTTCATAAAGGTCAAAGCAAACCAGAAGAGAAGCTGAAAATAGTTGTCAGTTCAGTGTACTATGTAACCTCAAGAAAGGACAATAATTTGTCTACTTTTTGAGTAAAAGTATTGTGCAGATAAATATATAAAAGGCAATAAAAACTTTGCTGAACAGTACTTGATTCATGGTTTAGTTTCTGTACAAGTGGTAATGTAGGAATGATGCACAACAGTCAGTGTGACCTGGAGATAAACCATGATTAAGTCACCAAGCATGTTTTTTCTGTTGGTTGAGTGCTTCAGAGTAAGTTAATGTTTATTCTACATCTTTTTCCTTCAGTTCTGGTATTCACATCTGGCCAAACTCGATTGCTTCTTTTATGTCTCAGACAGGGTTGTGGTGCCTAATGGGCTGCTGACATGTTTATTTCAAGCATGGCTGTCTGTTAGAAATGCAGGTGGTTGACATTGCAACTCTGCATTTGTGGCTCTTTAAATGGTTCCCAGACTTTTGAAGATGCATTAAGTCTGGTCTGATTTTGTGGCATACTTTTACTTGGTTTTCCCTGAAATGCTTTCAGTGCACAGAATACTTTTTTGTCACTTGCGTTTCATCAGTCAATAGGAGTTTACCAGTCACAAGGTTGGAACTAAGAAAACAAACTACTCAATTCATGAACTAGTCAGAAAAATGTCAGCATATAAGAGGTAATTGTGTTTTCTTAGATCTGTAATGTAGCAGACTCCTTTTGCAGCTGCACATAACATTTGTCCTCTGATTAAAGTGCATCCTAAGGCACAACTGGATTGGCTTTTCCTTTCAGCCTTTTATGGAAAGTCTGTAGTTAATTGTGTTGAATATTTAAATTAATGAAGGTGGGGCAATATGGTAAACTATTGAGAATTTATGTTAACCAGAATCTGAAATTTTATTTTGTAAAGTATTTTAACTTTTTTTTTTTTTTTTAATTCATAAAGCTTTGCAAAGTCAGAAGCTTGACAGAATTTCACAGGACACAATGGAAAGTACAACCTTTGTACTGCACAAAGTATTTGCATCTGCTTGGAAGTCAGCTGTTTACACAACAGGCAACAAGGGTCAGTCTTTATCACACCCATGGAAATTCATTCCAGATTCTTCTCTGCAGTAAAAGTGGACGCTCTAGCCAGATCATAGTTTGAAGACTTGTTGATTAACTCACAACTTGCAGAGAATTATTTTAACCCATGTTGCCATAAGATAATTCCTGCAGATGGCTTAAAAATCTGAAATTCTCATGTGTTTAAAGAATAAAGGCAATAGCGACATTATTCAAACTTAACTACTCCCTCCCCCTCAAAAAGTTTTTGGAGAGATGTAACATTTTACAGTCGGTAGCAGGGTGGTTGTTGAAAAATGGCAATGAGTGAATTGTCCAGCACATGTTGGTAGTTTTCACATATGATCCAGGATTATTGTGTAATATGTAGTGTTGTAACGCGTTACTGTAACGCCACTACTTTTGCAGTAATGTGCTGTGTAATGAAATTACTGTTTAAAAATTTAGTAATGCGTTAGTTACTGAAATTTGATCAGATGCATTACTTGTTTTATTAATATGGATGGATATTTTTAGCGCAAATAAATGAATATATGAACTGACCCTACCGTAGCTGAGACGAGCCGTCGGTCCATGTGACCTGTTGCAGAGAGCTGAGTTTCCACTACTGAGTGGAAGAAAAGATGAAACTACTTTGTTTTTGTGGAAATAGATTATTTTTTCCTTTGTCACGGTTAAGGACAAAAGCATATTGGTGGGTTGAAAGCTAAGTGTTGAGACCTACTGCAATCTTCAGAAGCGCTTGAAATGGCAACAAAGCTCGGACAAAGCTGGTGCTAAGTAATGGCTAGCTATGCTAACAACATTGTGTTAGTGGATCTACGCTATCTGAACAGCCACGGCTGGATGTAAAGTGTAATTACTCTTAACAGCCACAGCTGGATTTCAAGCACAGGTATGCATCTAGACAGTTTGTGACCCAGCAAGAATTAAACCGACTGATTACCAGATGCGTCGTTAGTGACTGAAGACGTAATATAAACAGCGACTTTCCATCAGACAGCTGACATTGTAATCCACTGAAATTAAAACACATTTACTTGCTACCTGGGTAAAGATTATTCAAAAATGGATTTTGATCTCCAAAAGGAATTTGAGGGACTGGATCATGTCTTTGTCACAGCAGACATTTTGACTGTGGATAATGGACATTTTCTTTGGATCACTGCACATCTGATTAAATCCATATCATAAAGGTAAGATAAACATGGACAGCTTTATGCAGTGTTGCCAACTCTCATTCAAAAATGAGGAAATTACTGGCAATATCATGTTGATTTTCTTCAGATTTTTCCCACAATAAGAGCTCTCAAGGCAGGATAAAGCAGACTAAACATGTTCTAAAAGCTCTGTCTGAAACAGTCTGTTTTCAGCCTGACATTAATAAGCTTGTAATGTAATCCATTAATTAAATTATCTTATGTGTGCAAGATGATTTAAGTATGAATTTAAAAGTAATGTGAAAGTTAATTTTCCAAGTAACTAGTTACTTTAATCATGCAGTAATTTATAAAGTAACGCAATTACTTTAAAAAAGTAACTAGTAACTGTAATTAGTTACTATTTTTTAGTAACTTGCCCATCACTGGTAATATGTACCTCTGTACGAGTCCCTTAAGATGGCTGCTAAATGACATCAAAGACTGACAGGACTAGCCTTGAATAGCCCCTAGCTTGATAATGGGATTGACTGGAGCTCCCTGTTTGGCAGTTACTAGGTTTTCACTTTTAAAATGTCATGACGCTAGGGCAGCCCCTGGCTAAATGGTTATCTAGTCAACCAGTAGTCCCAGCTTAATGTAAAAAGTTGACTGTTTGTTGCATTTTTATAATATATCCATTTAATTTATAAAACATAAACCATTTTGTAACATCAGTACAGTGGGGCTGAAAAGTTCATAGGCTGACGATGATGCAGTGGTCAAATTTGACCCAGTGGGGTTTATTTTTCAACATAGTCTCCACTGTTAGTGTATCTGAAAAGAAACAACACATTTAGTATCAGAAAACGTTGAATTTAATGCCTAGCCTTTAATGACTAGCTTTGTTGCTGTAGCATAACTCCTTATTAGTCAGCCCATGAACTTTTCAGCTGCCCTTCATAAATGATTTGGGGGCCCATGCAGGGTTGCGAAAGAATAGCCTAACAACCAATCCATTCAAATATCATTTAACCTGCGCACACAAGCAGATGAGCTGCCTGTTAATGGCTTAAACTCGGGTAAATGGGCAGTTTTGTTCTGGTTTTTTTTTTTGGGGGGGGGGGGCGCTATTCAACTAATCATTTCTGTTGTCCTCCTTTCTCAGTCTTTCCATGTTGTGGACAATAATGATACATATTTTGTCAGAGTAATGTTGATGTTTGCACCTGGCATTAAAATGCATTTTCTGTAATCAAATTGCAGCTGGATAGCATTTGACCTCATACAAGCTAATTAGTTGGCATGTGCTTCGGAATAATAGCAGCAGAAGAACATGGACTTTGATGTTGGTGCCTTATCTTACAACATCTAAATAAGTCCATACAATACCAGGTCTCCATTGCAATCCTCGAGCCAGTTATGTGAATTGCAGAACAGCTATGACATGACCAACACTGCTAGTGTGTGGCTGTAGTTCATTAGACTGACTCGGCATTATTGAAATGGAAGTGGCCTAGACCTGTGGGGTTTTCTCCCAACTCATTTCTTCAGCAGGCGTTGTCACTAATCGGCACTCGGTGGTAAGAAATTCAGTGAAATCGCCTGTTGAATAAATGGAACAAAAGATGTAATGAATCCCCAGCTGGCATTACATTACCTTAGGAATGTATTTGAATTAGGAATACATGCTACCCTGCGTCCTTAACATTTTTGTGTGCCTTCTGTGTTGTGCTTGGCTGTTTAGCTGTGTGATGGTAAGAAAGTGCAGGACTGTAACTCCCGTCACTGTGGTTTGGAGGCTGGCACTCTTTTGCCCGTTACGATAAAACGGTGGACGCTGGCGCTGCATTTTTTTAGGCACCCTTGTCCGTCTGTGACTGTGAAGCTCGGCTTGGTGGACTGTAATTATTGAAAAAGCACTTCAGCACTTTAGAATTGGGTCATCCCAAAGACACATTTTTCTGTTCTGTCCTGTGGTAGAATGTTAGACTGTGCTAAAAAAAAAAAAACATTTATTCAGGCGGCATCTCCATTATTTGTGCCACTGTGATGAGTTTTAAAGGGACATTAGCCCCTCTAATTAGCAAATATAATATGGGAAAAGTATTTTTGTCAAACCAAAAATTAGTGCTTTTTAACCAAACTGTGTTTTATATTGGATGACGTAGTAGTTTTGTATGTGTGGTTCAGGGGTTCACACCCTGCAACTGTGGGGCCACATGTGGCTCTTGTGGTCATAAAGGGTGGTTTCGTGTTGGTTTCGCAAAAAAAATCCCTTCTCAGATTTATGTGAATAAAGTTGAAGTAAACAAGTCACACATATAAACAAGAAAAATGTCATATTTATTGGTGAGAAAACCAGTTTGATGTAGCTGTTGAAACTTTTATGAAGAAAACAAACACATTTATAAATTAAGAGGTAAGAACCCTGCTTTTACTGATGTTGACAAATCAGTTTATTATTGAGCTTTTTTTTCCCTTGTAGGTTTTCTGGCTCCATGCAGGGTATTTTGTTTTAATTTATTTTATTAATCTTCAACCGCTAATCCCTTCAGGTCGTCCGGGGGGGGCTCTAGCCTATCCCAGCATCTTTTGCTAGAGGTGGGGACAGATAACCAGCCCATCACAGGGGCAACATAGACAGACAACCATTCACACTCTCATTTGTACCCAAGAACAATTCATCCCCAGTTGATGCCAGTTACCCTAACATGCATGTCTTTGGATTGTGGGAGGAAACCCTAGTACCCCGTGAAAACCTGCATAGGGAGAACATGCAAACTCCACACAGAAAGGTCACCACTGGCCAAGGGTGAGATTGAACCCACGACCTTGCTGTGCTGTGATGGTGCCAACCACTGTTGCACAGAGCCATTTTATTCCTTTTTATTTTTTTGGTTGTTTGAAAAGTAGTTTTCCAGTCTGAGGGTAAGTTAAAGTGAACAGCAGCAGTAAGGGTGTGTGTGTGTGTGTGTGTGTGTTTTGACCAACCTAGGTATATCTCCCATCATCCCTTGCATTATTATTATATGCATGAGACAGTCAGTCCTGTGTATTCAATAATTGTTGTTGTGCAGGGATGCATGTTTGACACAGATCAGAGGTGTGGCTATGACTTGGGTTGCTGTCAGAGGAACACAGGTGAGGTGTGGGATCGGTGTCCATCTGGCCTTGGTTCACCCTGCCCTGTCAGACTGATGGTAACTGATCTGGCTCAGTGCTTCTTGAGTGTTGTATTTGAAGTATGTCTATAGCCAGTTGGTATGTGCGCCGAAGAGTTACCATTGGTTGAGTTTATATTGCAGAAGTCAACTCATTATGTGCATTTGCACTGTGTTGGACAAGTCTGTAGCAGAAGAATTCTTTGCTTCCATCTGCAAGTCTGTTTTCTGGCCATAGCTTTATTGTTTTGAAATTGACTGTTGCTTATTTAACTTGACTTTGTTGATAGTAGATGTGGCAGTGCTTCAATTAAGCATTGAAAGTATGTTTAATATTCTGGAGCGATGGTTGCAGACATTAGTCTCTGCATAGTGTGTTAATATTTTGGTAAGAACAGGGTTGAGTGGCTCAGTTTCAGTCCAGTACAATCAATGTGATATGCATGTCTACAGTAATAAATTGTTTACCCCCCTTCACCCCACAGATGGTTCAGTGTCTCATGGGTGTTTTGGGTGAAGTTGCCCATGCCAGCTGCTCCTCCATCCCGTTGTACCAGTTAATCCACTGAGCAGCCCCCACCCCCACTCCCCTCAGCACCATGCCTGAGGGGTGCACAGGGCAGACAATAGAGTATGTCCTCCCTCCTCCTAATAATGCCCTTATGTGAAGCTCAACTATGTACTTAAATACTAAAGATGATGGTGGTTCCTAATAGTTGGTGTTTTCTTAAATTTAATCTTAGCAGGTGCACAAAAATACTACATCAGGTCATACCTACCTGCAACTCATTACTGTTGTCTGTTGTTGTGGCATTGCTTTAAAGAAACCCTGCTAGGTTTAGAACAGATTGTAGCCCATTTCTCTGCAGCCTTCCAGGCCATTGCACTGCCAGTAGCCAGGACTGCGTCCCATTCTTACTGCCACTCCCTTAAAGGCTAACGGGCCAGTTCATTAAACTTGTACACTCTCTAGCCACCTGCTCCTAATGGTCTTATTGGAGCTTACTGACACTTAGCACATGTTAGTGTCCTGTATGGAATTGATTAAGCTGCTAGCTTAACATCCAGCTCAACCCTTATTGATGAAAGTGGTTTGTATTTTTTTTTTTTTTTATTCCTCCTTTGCTAAGAGCATCAACTGCTGTCATTGAGAGTTGCTGTGCCAACATGCTCATGCTCTTTAGTCCCACAGAGTTGTAGCAAACCATATAAAAATAGCTGGGAAATACTTCACTGTATGTTATTATTCATTGAAATAATTTGGATTTGGAGTCATTTAGTCAACCCCTATTGCATACGTTTTCAGTTGTTGACAAAAAAAATTAAATTGTTCATTTGCTGAAATATTTGTATTTTTTTATCAAACAGCTGAAAGTTTGTAAATTTTGAAAATAGGGTTGATGATTGAGGGCAATTTGAGGTGCTTGTGCAATTAATAGGCAAGTCAGTTATTTAGACTTTTTTTTAAAAAACTTTTTACCAAGAATTTTGGTACTGTTGCCCTTTTACAACAGTCTGTCGTATCTGTCCTTTGTTGTATTTCAGGCTCATGCGTCATTTTGAGACACCTGGAACAAACATTGTAGTCTGACCCTGAATTACAGCTTGTTTCAGTCATTAGAGTGAAGTTTGCTAATTGCTAAAATAATGTTTCAAATTCAGTTTGGTTCAAAATGATGCACTCAGATTGTGTATTTATTCTTGTGTATACACATTTTGAAGCTACAGATTGTGAATTTGGCATTGAATTTAAAGTCGCTAGCAGTTTTCTACTGTTAAGTGTTTATTGGTGTCTCAAATTCGGTTAGCAGTTTTTTTTTTTCTTTACTGAACAATGATGATTCTAAAAAATATTTTTGAAAATACTGTTTAGTCACCTTTATTCAGACACAAGTATTTGTCAGGGTAAATGCTTTCATTCTTGAGACAGTTGTGCATGGTATTGTAGATGCACTGAACATAAACTAATGAACAAGATTATACAACAGTTAGTTCCAATGAAGCAATTTGATTGGACAATAGGGATTCCAGGAGTTACTATATTCCGCAAACACTGCATTCCAATTTCACTGGATATGTATCACTCCGCTTCAAAGGGGGCAGCGTGGAGGTCAACAATGACAAACTCTTAAAGGAATCACGGTGTTCATAAGTTTCTTTTAATAACAGTAGTCAGTATAAATAAAAACTGTAAAAAGCAAATGATTATTGAACAAAATGTCAGACGACCACCTTCGCCTTCTGCCGCCAGAAACTCCTGGCCTTGTTAATTGAACGAAATATCTGAACATTTGTTTATATGGCAATTATCCACAAAGTGTGCAGCTTTTGTCACTGCAGTGTATTTTTCTGGGCTTCTGGAAGAACATTTCAAGAGCCTCTTGATATGAGAAGTCTGACACACCTGGCCCATTTATTGAGATTCACATGCAGGCTGCAAGATGTTCTGGGTCAAAACCCGTCATCCTGTGATGACCGGACTTTTGCTGCTTGTTGGGGCAGGACATGCAGCACTCTAGCTTTTTCCTACACTTGGACCTGGAGCAGGAGAGCTACTTTGGCTGCTACTAGCAGGAGAGCTAGTCAGTCCCTCCAGGATTTCGTGGGATGTTTTTGATTGTTGAGGCCCAAAAAGCCTGAATTTGTGGGAGCTTTTTGTTTAAAAAGTTGCGATAAAAGTTGCAATGTTTTTAGTGTTTTGTTTTTTTTTTTTTCCCCCACGAAAAGTTGTGGGAAGAATTACAAATTTTAAAGTGGATGGTTTTTCCAGTTTACTGCAGTGGTATTCTATATACATAACGATACAAGAAAAGCACAGGATTGTCAAAAATTTGCTATTACAGTGATTTGAAAATTAAGCAGAAACCTCTGCTATACAGGAAAAACTCTTTTGTGCAACAGCTAATACAGACTTTAACACAATATCCATTACAACAGCTAAATTGCACTGAATGCATGTTAAAGAGTAGAGATTTGGAAATCATTAGCAGCACCTTCATTTGAAAACTCCCTACGGTCCCCAACCACTCACTCGGTACTGAGCGGAGAGGAAAAAATAATTTATTCTGTTGCTCTGTATTGGAGTCTGTGTTTTTTCTGAAAAAAAAAAAAAAAAAAAAAATTTCAGACAATATTCTCTCTTTCCGTGCGTAACTCCTACCTCTCTCTGCTGGATGTCTGTCTTGACACACACACACACACACACACACACACACACACACACACACACGTCTCTTAAGACATAAATCTCTCATTTACGGGGGGGTCACTTGCCTGTCCAGACCAGAGATTCACAGCTTTAAAGCTCATTGACAAGATGTAGTAATGATTTTGCCTCTAAAGATGTATAAAATGTTCGAACACTGGCTGTAGTGTTAGATTTGCTCATCTTGTTTGTGGTTTTATGGCGTCTGTCCTCACACGCACTCCCGCGACGGGGTGCATTTGGGGCAGGCGGACATTTTTCAACACAAACCCAGCGCTTGGTACACGCGGTCAGGCTGGCAGGGGTTGGAACCTTTCTGTGTGGAGTTTGCATGTTCTCCCTGTGCTGCGTGGGTTTACTCCGGGGGCTCCGGTTTCCTCCCACAATCCAAAGACATGCATGTTAGGTTAATTGGTTGTTCTAAATTGTCCCTATATATCTGTTTCCTATAGGCCCTTAGAATAGAGGGTTAGTACTAGTGAAAGCGCTTTGAGTGGTCTTTGTGACTAGAAGAGCGCTATATAAGTGCAGGTTAGTTAGTTAGTAGTTAGTCAGGATGAAGACATGGCAAGATGTCCACCGGCAGGCTGGGGGAGCTGGAGGAAGGGACGGTGTTGGAAACCTTGCGGGTGAGTTTTTAAGTCAGTTTTTTGCTGACGTGTTCCATTAATACTCACTGTAAACATGGAAGTGAACACGATGCATTTGGTTGGTTAGACTGAGCGTTTAAGTGCCAGTCAGAGATAAATTTGATTGGTGAAATTGGCGGAAGTTGACGAGGATTGGTCAAAATTGCGGGAAAGTTGTAGTGATTGGACAAGATTGCAAGGTCGCACAACAGTTGAGCTGAATGGCTGATTTCGCATGAATTGACATGATCACATCGCGAAATCCTGGAGGGATTGGCTAGTGTTGCAACCTTTGTCAACCTGGGTGCGTTTAAAAAGATGCAGATATTTTTTCTGCTTCTCAGTTGACTGATGCAACATGCTTTTGTACGCACCCTCTCTTCATTGGTGTGAGTGTGTTCACCTGTGTGTGTGTGTGTGTGTTCACGTCACGTCTGTGTGTGTGAGCGTATGTGTCTGTGTACATGCAGCGGAATTCCGTCCTGCTGCATGAGAGCACAAAAGAGACAGAAATGAGCTGTTGTTGTGTAAATATGATAAATAACAAAGATATTGAGTTTGTTTAATAAAAGGACAAGGTAAAGACTTGTTCTACAGTAAATGCATATTAAGACTAGAGGACACTCAGAAAGCACATACCTTCACCAAGGCTCCGTCCCTCCCTCCCTTTGTCCTCCCCTCCATCCCTTTGTCCATCCATATTGCCATCCATCTGTACATTGAGAGAGAGAGGGCCTTGGCGGAGGTATGCACTCAGGGATCACCTCCAACATCTAATGAGTTCATCTTTGGGCCAAGGGCCACCTCTGGTGAAAATGTCATCCAAATCCATCAAGGAGTTTTTGCGTGATCCTTCTAACAAGCAGAGAAACAGCAGCAAAAATAATGACTACATTATAATAAGCCTGTCATAACTGTATTGACCATACATTGGGGCTGGACAATTTGACTTTAAATCAACATCATGGTTTATTGAATCTTCCAGGTCGGTTTTCGTTTTTTTTTTTTTCCCTCCCCTCTTCTCCCTTACAATTTACTGACAAGTTTCATAATTATTAAGAAATATTACACAACAGTATTAAATCACTATGGTGCATTGTAAATGAGCATAATAGAACAGGCCTATTGTGATTTTGCCAACAAAAAAATTAAAAGTTGTCCAGTGCTGAAGTTTACTGTGTTGACATACTGTGTGGGTCATGTGGCTTGCATTCTTGTCTGCTGGCCGGAGTTGGCGTCCGCACTAGGGATGGGCATTCGGTGAAATTTTCTTCACCGATCGTCGGGAGAATTAATGATTAATAATCGGTTAATCATTAACATTTTTAGGTACGTAACAAGGCAGGTAGACTACATTAGAACATTCAGGTATCAGCACGGAGAGCCGCACAACTCAAATCCACCTCTCTCTCTCAAATCCCTCTCTCTCTGTTCGCTGTTTTCGTGTTGGCTCACTCGGGAATCTCGCAAGCTGATTGGCCGAGACGTTTCACCCCGCAAGCTGATTGGCCGAGACGTTTTACCCAGCTTCTGTCCCTGCCGAGCAGCCACCCAACAAACGAAGACCGCATTCATTACTCTATCGCTCGTGTTACTTAGTCTAGCCGCGCGGAACTTTTTGCTGTTCTCTTGTGCCATTTTGTGCGAAATAGTCTTCCCGTCGAGCCACTACGCCGCCTCCTGCAGCTTCTCTCGACGATCCTGCGCCTCTAGCACCTGAGGAGCAGTAAAGCTCTCATTAACCTGTGCAGTAAATCATTTTCATCTTGAGTTACGTATCTTGTTATAAGAATAAAAGAGTTCTAAAAACATATTTATGTACACTTTATTTACATCTTCGTATGTATGTACACCTACACACACACACACACACACACACACACACACACGTGTGTGTGTGTGTGTCTTCTACCGAATCTTCATGACCTTCTCAATAAAGTTTCTGAAAAAAAAAAAAAGAATCTTCACGACCGCCATTACTCAGCGTGCAACCACTGTTGGCGGTTTCTTCACGTAATAAGGGTGTTCCATGGACCCTGTCGATGAGGTATATTTGTATGCTGCATTGCAGTGATTGCAGTACACCTGGTCATTTTTTAAACTGAAATGGTCCCACGCAACACTTCGCCGTAACCGCTTCATGATTTGGCGATTGCCCTACGGAAGCTCACATGTATCAACTGAGGCACGCCAGGGTACGGCGATGGTGTAATGTTGCCCCCTGGTGCCCAAATTTTGCCATTGCATTGTTTGAGGACGGCCGTGCACTAGGCCTAATAACCTCGGATTGTTTAAAAAAAAAAAAAGGTTTGTCGACGAAAATGAACTTCCTCGGTGAAATTCTTAATGGTCAATTATCGGTTAATCGGTAAATTATGCCCATCCCTAGTCCGCACACACTCCAAACCCCGTCTTAAACTGCACACTTTGCTTGCTTTTTCTTAGTGTCTTCAGATGAAATAATGTCAACCATCACATACTATGTGGATGGAGACCACATTCCTTTTCGTTCCAAGCTGTTTCATACTTTTTCTGCAGTGTTTAATAGTGTACTGCTTCCGGATTGCGGAGGTGCGTGGTCATGCACATAACGCCACATGTAACTCAGTGGACACGTCTTGAAGGGAAGTACACAAAAAGCGCAATACTAAAATGGTAAATGGCGTTCACTTATATAGCGCTTTTCTTCTCATCTAGGATGACCAAAGCGCTTTACAGATCCTGCAATCCACCCATCCGCACACACATTCACACACTGATGGCGGCAGAGCTGCCATACACATACACACAGGCGCTAACCAGGCCACCAGGAGCAACTGGGGGTTCAGTGTCTTGCTTAAGGACACTTCGACAAGCAGACAGCAGACAGAGCGGGAATTAAACCTATGACCCTCTGATCAGTAGTCGGTCACACTACACCTGCGCCACTGCCGCTGGATCCTGGATCCAGATCGTGAGCTGGATCACCACCAAAATCTAATGATCTGTTCCCCGTACCATTATGCACCTTTCCTGAAAAATTTCATCAAAATCTGTTCATAACTTTTGGAGTAATGTTGCAAACGGAAACAGACAACACCAACCAGCGCCGGCAAAAACATTCCATCCTTCCTTTGCGGAGGTAATGACTTTTGTTGTGATCTAGTGCTATACAGAAAAATAAAATAAAAAAAAAAAAAAAAACAACAGAAAAGCACTCAGAGCGCATACTTCTGCCAAGGCTCCTTCCGTCCCTCCCTTTGTCCAACCATCGGTCTGTACCTCCCTGCCTCCATTGCACCATACATTGCAAGATGGGGCCTTGGTAGAAATATGTGCTCATAGTGCAACTCCAAAATCCAATGGGTTCATCTGTAACCCAAGGACCTCCTGTGGTGAAAATTTGATCAAAATCCATCAGTTAGTTTTTGCGTAATTCTGCTAAACCACTGCTAGAAGATTGAGCCTTGGTGGAGGTATGCAGTCATGGATCACCTCCAAAATGTAAAGGGTTCGTGTGTAGCCCAAGAGCCACCTCTGGTGAAAATTTAATCGAAATCCATCCATTAATTATTGAGTAATAATTAAATTAAATTAAATTAAATTTAATAATTAAATTCATCTGCAGGTGAAGAGTGTGAATATCGCTTCACCTGCAGATGAATTTAAACTGGCCCGAGAAATACCCACTACGGTGCCAACAGGTGATACAATATGCAATAACACTGCTGTAAAAGACTCCATCTTCATAAAGAACACAGACGAAAGAGTAATCTTGCTAACATATTGTGAGAAGATGGTCTTGGTGGAGGTACACTGAATTGGAAAGTATTCACAGCGCTTCACTTTTTTAACATTTCGTTATGTTACAGCCTTATTCCAAAAGGGATTAAATTCATTTTTTTCCTCAAAATTCTACACACAATACCCCATAATGACAACATGAAAAGTTGTTTTTTGGGGGGTTTTTTTTTTGAGATTTTTTTCAAATTTGTCAAAAATTAAGAAACTTAAAAAATCACATGTACATAAGTATTCACAGCCTTTGCTCAATACTTTGTTGAAACACCTTTGGCAGCAATTACAGCCTCAAGTCTTTTTGAATGTGATGCCACAAGCTTGGCACACCTATCTTTGGGCAGTTTCGCCCATTCCTCTTTGCAGCACCTCTCAACCTCCATCAGGCTGGATGGGAAGCGTCGGTGCACAGCCATTTCTTTTTTTTTCTTTTTTTTTCTTTTTCAGATCTCTCCAGAGATGTTCAATTGGATTAAAGTCTGGGCTCTGGCTGGCCACTCAAGGACATTCACAGAGTTGTCCTGAAGCCACTCCTTCAATATCTTGGCTGTGTGCTTAGGGTCGTTGTCCTGCTGAAAGATGAACCGTCGCCCCAATCTGAGGTCAAGAGCGCTCTGGAGCAGGTTTTCATCGAGGATGTCTGTGTACATTGCTGCATTCATCTTTCCCTCTATCCTGACTAGTCTACCAGTTCCTGCTGATGAAAAACATGCCCATAGCATGATGCTGCCACCACCATTGGCGTGGTTATGAGTGGTGCGTGGTTTCCTCCAAACATGATGCCTGGCAGTCACGCCAAAGAGGCCAATCTTTGTCTCATCAGACCAGAGAATTTTGTTTCATGGTCTGAGAGTCCTTCAGGTGTCTTTTGCCAAACACCAGGCAGGCTGCCATGTGCCTTTTACTAAGGAGTGGCTTCCATCTGGCCACTCTACCATACAGGCCTGATTGGTGGATTGCTGCAGTGATGGCTGTCCTTCTGGAAGGTTCTTCTCTCCCCACAGAGGAACGCTGGAGCTCTGACAGAGTGACCATGGGGTTCTTGGTCATCTCCCTGACAAAAGGCCCTTCTCCCCCGATCACTCAGTTTAGACGGCCGGCCAGTGCTAGGAAGAGTCCTGGTAGTTCCGAATTTCTTCCATTTACTGATGATGGAGGCCACTGTGCTCATTGGGACCTTTAAAGCAGCAGAAATTTTTCTGTACCCTTCCCCAGACTTGTGCCTCAAGACAATTCTGTTTCGGAGGTCTACAGACAATTCCTTTGACTTCATGCTTGGTTTGTGCTCTGACATGCACTGTCAACTGTGGGACCTTTGTATAGACGGGTTTGTGCCTTTCCAAATCATGTCAAATCAGTTGAATTTTACCACAGGTGGACTCGAATTAAGCTGTAGAAACATCTCGGGGATGATTAGTGGAAACGGGATACACCTGAACTCAATTTTTAGCTTCATGGCAAAGGCTGTGAATACTTATGTACATCTGATTTCTTAGTTATTTTTAATAAATTTGCAAAAAAAACTTAAAAAACTTTTTCACGTTGTCATTGAGGTATTGTGTGTAGAATTTTGAGGAAAAAAATGAATTTAATCCCTTTTGTAATAAAGCTGTAACATAACAAAATGTGGAAATAGTGAAGCGCTATGAATACTTTCCGGACGCACTGTAAGGTCCCACAGTTGACAGTGCATGTCAGACCACAAACCAAGCAGGAAGTCAAAGGAATTGTCTGTAGACAACCAAGACAGGACTGTCTCGAGGCACAAATCTGGGGAACGGTACAGAAAAATGTCTGCTGCTTTGAAGGTCCCAATGAGCACAGTGGCCTCCATCATCCATAAATGGAAGAAGTTGGGAACCACCAGGACTCTTCCTAGAGCTGGCCAGCAATCTAAACTGAGCGGTCCGGGGAGAAGGGCCTTCGTCAGGGAGATGACCAAGAACCCGATGGTCACTCTGTCAGAGTTCCAGTGTTCCTCTGTGGAGAGAGGAGAACCTTCCAGAAGGACAATCATCTCTGCAGCAATCCACCAATCAGGCCTGTATGGTAGAGTGGCCAGACAGAAGCCACTCCTTAGTAAAAGGCATATGGCAGTTTGCCAAAAGGCACCTGAAGGACTCTCAGACCATGAGAAACAAAATTCTCTGGTCTGATGAGACAAAGATTGAACTCTTTGGCGTGAATGCCAGGTGTCATGTTTGGAGGAAACCAGGCACCGCTCATAACCATGCCAGTAGTGGTGGCAGCATCATGCTGTGGGCATGTTTTCCACCGGCAGGAACTGGGAGACTAGTCAGGATAGAGGGAAAGATAATGCAGCAATGTACAGAGACATCCTCGATGAAAACCTGCTCCAAAGCGTTCTTGACCTCAGACTGGGGCGATGATTCATCTTTCAGCAGGTCAACGACCCTAAGCACACAGCCAAGATATAGGAGGAGTGGCTTCAGGACAACTCTGTGATTGTCCTTGAGTGGCCCAGCCAGAGCCCAGATTTGAATCCAACTGAACATCTCTGGAGAGATCTGAAAATGGCTGTATACCAGCGCTTCCCATCCAACCTGATGGAGGTTGAGAGGTGCTGTAAAGAGGAATGGGGGAAACTGCCCAAAGACAGGTGTGCCAAGCTTGTGGCATCATATTCAAAAAGATTTGAGGCTGTAGTTGCTGCCAAAGGTGCATCAACAAAGTACTGAGCAAAGGCTGTGAATACTTATGTACACGTGTTTTCTTAGTGGATATTTTAATTTTATACTGTTTATTTCTTTTTAAAATTTTACACAGTAATGTTGCATATGGAACTTACCATTTGAAGTATTGTACAACCAAGGCTTGAATATTGGGCCAGTTGGGGTCCCACCCAGACATCCTGTGTTGAGACTTTTTAGTGGTGTTATCCTTCTCGCCTTCCTCTGCCTGAACACGTTCCTCTCCTTGGCTCCTCTCTTCTCTCATCTTGCCCTCTCTGAGCTCTGTCTAATTCAGGTTCTCTCTGAATCTGTAAGAGAATATAAATTTTTTTTCTCTCTGTGATCAGTACTATTCGACGAAATCTGACTCCCTTACAAAAATCCTCCTGATCATCTGCAGCTTTTTGTTTTCAAAACATTGAGCTCACGGCCTTCGGACAGGCAGCTGCATGGCAAGGACAATGCCAGCAGCTAGACAAAACATCTCCTGCCAAAGAGTCCTTGTTGTTCTTAATCAGCACCCGAGCCACTTGCTGGTTTTGTCCAAAGACAGGACAGCAGCAGAGCCACCAGGAGTTCTGTTAACAATAACTGTAAAATATTCCACCGCAGAACCACATTTGGACAAACAGCTTTCTCTATAAAGGGCAGTCACATCTGGAACACAATGCCAAATGAAATTAAAATAATAACGGACTTTAAAACATTCACTAAAAATGTTAAAAACTGGCTGAAAAATAAACAAGAATGTACTCATGTATGAATTAATTGTCTGCAAAGTGAGAGTGAATGAAGGGAAGGAATAAATGTGTTTGTTTATAGTGAGTGACGGAGGGAGGAAGGCCTGAAATAGGCAAATGTGAGTTATGTTATATGTGTTAAATGTGAGTCAGGCTGTTATATTTGTGTATTTATAATATTTATAATATTTATGTTAAATGTGAGTCAGGCTGTTATATTTGTGTATTTATAATATTTATAATATTTATAATTGTGTATTTATAATTTTTCTGCATTGATGTATGTGGTTATTGTGTATATTTTTTATCTTGATTCTTTTTTCTAAAGCCCATCCAGGGACAAGAGTTGCAAATTAGCTAATAGCTATACACTCTATGTGCAACACATCAGATTGATTGTCTTTGATTAATTGTCTATGTTTATTGCACTGTCCCTGTCAAATAAACTAATCTACTACTACTACTAACTGATACAAACACCTACATTCAACATTACACTCATACTGATTCACAAAACTGATGGTAAAGATGATTCACTCACTGCTCTCTCTGTGTCTTTGTGAACTTTTTTTGTCTGCTGACTGTGCATTGAGGGCTTTTTTTTCTTGTAACCATAATATTGATCATATATGACCACTATTCTGACAATCAATGATTTTTTTGCTCCTTCCTATTGTATTATCCTTTCTTCCCATGCTTCCTGTACCCTTCTGTTGACAGGCGCGTTCACAGATGCAGCCGTGTCACCGGAAATGCAGGTCGTTTTCTGTGTCAAGTCAAATCCCTTGTATGTTATCAGCGATCTGTTAATGTACTTGGCAATAAATCTTTTCTGAGTTCTCTCTCTGTCTATGGTAGTATACAAACAGGTTAGAAAATATCAAGTGCCATGTTTTGTCCTGCAGGATTTTTTTTGTCATGGTTTACATAAATGACAAAAATGTGTATTTTTTGTATTTTTATTCTAGTGTTTCTTTTTTTCCATTGAGAGAGTAGGGAAGGGAAAGAAACATTCATAATAATGTACTCATGCATACTTAAATTATATGATCAGGGGGGTATAGTAACCAGAAATTCTACTCATGTAAAAGCAGTGCTTTGAAATGAATAATTAAAAGTAGACAACTACAAATTTCTAGTTAAGGGTACAAAGAGCACCCACTTAAAAACTTGAGCAGTGACTTCAGTCTTGAAAGTTTGAGGTTTTCCTCAAAAATTTATAACCATTTTCTTAGTTTTCTACTTTTCTCTGTAAATCTAAAGTTGAAACCATGTTCCTCAAATTTGTAATTTCCTCTTGTAAAATTAACTTTTCTTGTACATTTGAAACTTTATTATAAATTTGTGGATTATTTTATGTCTAATTTTTGTCTGTTTTTTTTTTTTTTTAAATAAAATTTGGTGGTTTTTTTTTTAGATAAATTTGAAACAGACTGTGGTAATTTTTTTACTTTTTCCTTATAACAGTTTACATTTTTGACCATAATTTTGCAGTCAGAACAGAATAGTAATTTAACTCTGATTACAAAGAAAAAATATTAATAAAATTGTATTTAATGAAATAAATTAACTTAAATGACCAAGGATGCCGTTATTTCTGTTACATTTCTATATATTTATAGTTTTTTCTTTAGAAATCTCCTCACCACCCAGACAGCAGGCAAAACCTCCCATGTTTTGAAATAAAATGTTGACACGTTTAGTGTGTCTGAAGGCTGCTGACAGATTAAAGTCATTGACTTTGTGAATTTTGGTCATCTTAACCTGCCAGGTACATAATAGGGAACTGTAGCGGACTCTAAAGACATAATTCACCACAATATGTGTTCATGTACAGAATGATCTGTTTAGGCAGTTATAGTTGTGCTCTCAGGCTTTCTCACCAGGCACCTCTCTAAGCAGCCGCTGAAGGACCTCAGTTTAGAGCTAGCGTTTTCAGCTGTTTTTGTCACTGCCGCTGGAGAATAAAAATGGCATGCCTGCTCGTGCGAGAAAAGAAGAAATTGCCAGTCTCTTCATTCCTGCAGTTCCTACAGAACATAACTTAATATTGTAGTGGCTGGTGAAATATATCCTCAGCGATTCATTAGTCCCCCTTGCCTTTCCCTTCATATGAAGCCGGCTGCATATGAATTCTAACTACGTCTAAGCTAAGCGACTCTTCCATTATTGCTTCCGTTAACAGCGGGTTAAAACCATGATAAACGCCTCCAGTGCTTACATACATACCTCTTCTGATTTTTTTTTTTTTTTTTTTTTCCACGTTTTAAAGTACTTCAACAAACTCATGTTTCTGTCGACAGTCACGCTTAGCGAGACACTGCCTGCTGACTGAGTCGAGAACTCTTGTGGGCGGGGCGCTTCTAAACTCTGCGTGGATGACGGCCATGCACATTCATGTGCACGCTTGCAGAAGGTCATTGCTTCATATATTTTTCTTAATAAAATCATATCGCCTTGGGGTGGCAGTACAATTTCTGGCGAGGCGTCCCGCCACGGAGAAATGTTACCAGAGGAAACCCTGTACTGTACCCTATTATTGAAAACAAATGGGACATCCAGTATTTGCAATTGTTTAGGAATCCTTGTTTGTTTGTCAGATCACTTATTTGTATGATCTTTTATGATTTGTATTCATAATGGTGTATCTTGCACTTTGGGGAATGGGAGTTTTGAAGTCATCGGGGCGCCCCCAACCCCCCATCCCCCATATAATGGTAAAGGAAATGTCATTCATAGGAGCTGAAATTTGAAAATAACAGTTCCCATCATTTAAAAACGGGTTTAGGCTGAGTTTTGTGTGTGTGGCTATGTTGTCTCTTGTGAATCCTTCTGGGGAATGCATCCCATGATTAACACGTGGACAAAATTGTTGGTACCACTCTGTTAATGAAAGAAAAACCCACAATGGTCACAGAAATAACTTGAATCTGACAAAAGTGATTCTTCTTGGAGATGTAATGAAACTTCTACTGAGCCAAAATGAGTTATTCTTTGTTTGCTGTTAACGGCTATCTTTTATATCTGTAAGGAATTTTTTTGTAAACATCTGTGCTGTTCAGTCAGTGGGGCTCTGTAGAAAATCAATCATCCATTCGCTATGTTGCATTGACACTGGACATTGACAGTCTGCTGAATCCTTCACTGACTTGCAGTCTCCTGGTTGTTTCCAACATCCTCTTGTAGTCTAAGCTAACCATCACAGTTATTTGAATTTGTCTATCAGTTTTACTGTATAGTGTTTAGATGGGCACTTGACACAATTTTTACTAGTTATTTACACCTTGAAGCCCAAACATTAAACTACAATTTTGAATCGCTGCTCCTAAAGGTACTTTATAGAATAGTATTTTTTAATTTTCTGTCTTTCTCTAACAATTCAGCAATCAAGCAAAGGCAGTAATAATGGTTGGTTTGACTTGGAAGATGTGTAGTCATTACAATATTTGTGGATATACTTTGTCTAAATATAGGAATTTTGAAATGTACACCTTTAAATCCAGAGATGCCCCCCCCCCAAAAAAAATAAAATAAAAAAATAAAAAAATTGCGAGAGTATCCTAAATGATAAGTTGGTTTAATGTTTTTACAATATTTGTGGATATACTTTGTCTAAATATAGGAATTTTGAAATGTACACCTTTAAATCCAGAGATGCCCCCCCCCAAAAAAAATAAAAAAATAAAAAAATTGCGAGAGTATCCTAAATGATAAGTTGGTTTAATGTTTTTACAACAGACTATATACACTCTTGGCAACTGTAACAAGCTGTCTTTTGTAAATTTTGGATTTGACTTTTGGGCAGAGGGCCCCAATGCAGCCAGACAGTTCTAGTGTTTTGTTTGACTTTGTATCAATTATTTTGGAGCCAAAATTTACATTTTTAGAAGTTGTGTGTTTAAATAATGCAGCACATCTAATGTTAATTTGTTTCTGTAACTGCAAGATCAGTTTTAAGCTTTTGACGTAACTCTTCATGTAAAAATAACAATGAAAATGTTTTGTTCAAAATGGCAAATTTGTCCATCAAGCCTGTGAGTAAAGCTCAAATACTGGGGCATCCATTCATAATCAAAATATCGATAACGCTTTTCTTCTCCCTGGCTTGTATCACTATGCATAACTTATAGATGGGGCCGGGCAACTTTAACTTAAATCAACATCATGGTTATTTGAAGCTTTCAAGTCAGTTTTGTATTTTCCCCTTTTTTTTCCCCTTCCTCCTTTCTTTCCCCTTATTGTTCACTGAAAAGACTTGTAATAAGTCATGAGTGCAGAAGAATTCAATGAATATATTACTGATGATTTAGCTGTAAATGAGCAAAATATGAATCGGCCCATTGTCACCCCACGCACATGCAACCAGACTAAACACTGTCCAGTGCAGAAGTTGGTGTCTACACATACCTCTTGAGGGCCCTTGGGCCACATGACTTGGTGGCCTGCCAGCTGCTCTGGGGGAGTCCTCTATACAGCCACGATAATGCACACCACACAGGGAGACCACAAATAATTGGGTTCTTAAATAAAGGCTTAGCTTATCAGCTGTGTCGTCCACTCCCACTGCAAAATGGTCAACACATACAGCAATCAGAAGCCAACATCAACACAGCCCCAGCACACTCTGCGCCAGCCTCGGCACATCTCGCTCACCACCTCCCGGCATCCCCAGATGAAACGGTCAATCATCTCATACTATGTGAATGGACAATGCATTTCTTCTCGGTACAGGTCATTTTAATTTTTTCTTAAATATATGATACATATGCGAACAATAGCCACATCAGGTATCAACTAGGAACAGTTGACGGCAATCTCTAAATGAGCTCCCTAAATAGGCCAATCATAGGCTTAAACTATTAAATTAATAAATGTATTAACTAATCGAGCATTCAAAATATTAAAGGAATAATTAAATAATGAATAAAAGAATTAATTGCAGGACACTATGCAGAGTTTCCACCCTTGAACTCTTTACGAAAGAGCATAGTGTGTTAATGTGCACTGGGTGTGGCTCTACAGTATGTGGAACCCCCATTTAATGTCCTATCTGAGGGGCAAGAATTTTAAAATTATGTGGAACCAAAGTTTATGTAATACACAAGTGAATTTATGAAAATTGACCAATCGGTCAGTCATCAGAGGCAGGCAGCATGCACACTTAGTAACTTATGACTTAAATTAATGATGACACCAGGTCTGCCTGCACTGTTCTCTCACAGTTTAAGGAACGTGTCCAGCCAGCTCATAACTCACAAGTGCTTGAATAAACCTGGTGGCACAAATGCATCTACAAGTACCCCCAGACATGTAACCTGCCCCTCGCCATACATAGGGAGCCTTGCCAAAAAGAGTTTCATGTTCTGGTTATGACCAGTAAGGAAATGGTGTCAATGAGTTAAGTAGTTGTGAACACAGTATTTGAAAGAATGGACACCATTATCATTGATGACCCCTACTACAGCATCTGGAAGGTTGTTCCACATTCTTATTGCACAGTGAAGGAAGCTCCTGTCCAGTGTAGCTGTTCTTGCAGTAGGCATAGCCAAAATAGGATCAGGTATGGATGCACTGGCTCAAGTAGTAGTTGTCAGAGACATGTACTTATGTGGTATTAATGCCTGAAGGCCTGTTGGACAGTAGATGGTATGTATTTTGTATCACATTGTAGCTGTTGCAACTTCTCGTCTGTTGGAGAGTAGTGATGGCCAGTCCCTTGCAAGCAGTGACTTGGTCTACTTCAGTGATTCTTAGGGCTTTCTGTTGAATCGAGTCAAGTTGACCGATGACAGATGGAGAGGCACTCATCCATGACAAACAAGCATACTCCATCACACTTCTGATCTGAGCTTTGTATATGGTTGACCTGCCTACCACATCAAGTTTGCTGGCAACTTTCCTCAGTGCACCTAGTTTCTGTCCTGCTTTTCTTGCTATATCAGAGATATGCTTAGTCCATAGAAATTTGCTGTCAACTGTGACGCCAAGGACATTGAGCTCCTGCTCTCCTGGCATTTTGGTATTTCTAAAGTGTAGATAAAGAGAGGTTTCCTCTTTCTGGATATTACCGTGGCCTTACATTTTGCAGGTTCAAAGGTGACTTTGCATTTAGCAGCCCACAATCTCATCTGCTCAAGGCCTCCATTTAAGCTAGCCTCCATGCTGGCACTCTCACTTTCAGATCTGATTGATGAAAAGAGCATAGAGTCATCCGCATAGAGATGCAGCTGGTTTTCACAAGTATCCACTTGGTCACCTATGAAGATGAAGAGAAGAGGACCGAGAATGGAACCTTGAGGTACAGAAGCAATGATGGGTGTCGAGTCAGATGATTTGGCCTGAGAGAATGACTTTAATGGACTGTCCATGGAGCTAGAGTAGTTTTGTAACCAGATGTATTGTAGGCCTGACACTGCTTTGGATCCATGTTTGGCACAAAGACGATTGTGCCACACTTTATCAAAGGCTCCCTTGATATCTAGAGCAATGACACATACTGTATTTCTCCGTTCCTGTCAAGGGAAGCATTCCACTTCTGTGCAAAGATGGTAAGAAGGTCAGCTGGGCTGTGATTTTGGTCTGAAGCCAAATTGTTTGCTAGAGATCAAGTTATGGCTGAGCAAGTGACTTTGTAGAGTCTTATTTTCCACAGATTTCATCATCTTGCTAATAATGGTAAGCAAAATGATGGGTCTGTACTTGGTTGGATCAGCTCTGGAGTCCTTATGTATGGGAATAACCCAGACAGTCTTCCAATGGTTAGGGAAAATGCCTTTGGAGAAGCAAAGCTGAAAAAGACGGCACAGTGGACTTGCCAGTTCAGCAGACCATTCCTTCAATACTTTAGCAGGAACCTGGTCCAGACCAGAGGCTTTATCTGGCTCGAGTTGTCTTGGAACCCTTGCAACATCTTTAGGTTTAAAGACTACTTTGTCAAAGAGAATGTGAGGATCCAGTGTTCTCTCTTCTGGTTGATCATTTTCCATAGGTCTGAAAAACAATTGCTTTATCTTCAGCTGTTTTATGCACAGAACCCCGATGTTCGAGAGCTGGAATTTCAGAGTGTCCAGACCTTCCAGAAAGTTAACAATGGTCCACGACTTTTTACTGCTTAGACTTCTGTCTGAGATCATTTTTGAGTTTCATTCTATAGCGCCTTTTAGCCTTTCTTTCTGTCTTATTGAGTGCCTTTCTCACTTGTGCTAACTTCTTCTTGGTTTCAGGTGTTTAGACCCTTTTGTTGGCAGTAAATGCCCCTTCTGTTTTGCTAGTCTTCTACAGTGATCATCAAACCAAGCTTTGTTTCCAGTCTTTTACGGTTTTGCTTGGAATGTAAATTCCCATGGCATCACAAATGACTACAGTTAGTTGAGTGTATACTTTCTCAGGATCGTCTTTGAAAATGGCAGACCAGTTAACTGATGAGAGATGTCCACGCATATCCCAAAAGTTGGCCTTTTCATAACACCAGACTTTTCTCTTGTAGGGCTCGTCGCAATATGCTCGTACTTTGAGCTGTACAAACACTGGGTTGTGATCTGAGGTTCCTACACTAGCAAGAGTTGTGGCAGTGAAGGGCAGCTCTCCATCCATCCAGCCATCCATCCATCTTCTACCGTTTTTTTGGGAGTGTCTGAGTCGTGGAGGCAGCAGCTCAAGCAGAGAAGCCCAGACTTCCCTTTCCCTGGCCACCTGCTCCAGCTCTTCAGAGAGGATACCAAGACGTTACCAGGCCCACCTGGGAGACGGTCTTTCCAGCGTGTCCTTGGTCTGCCCCGGGGTCTCCTCCCAGTACAACACACCTGAAACGCCTGAAGTGGGAGGTGTCCAGGAGGCATCCTGATCAGATGCCCAAACCTCCTCATCTGGCTCCTTTCGATGTGGAGGAGCAGCGGTTCTACTCTGAGCCTCTCCCAGATGACTGAGCTGCTCACCCTATATTTAAAGGTGAGTCCAGCAATCCTCCAGAGAGAGCTCATTTCAGCCGCTTGTATCCGTGATCTCATTCTTTTGGTCATTACCCAAAGCTCATGACCACAGGTAAGGGTTGGAACGTAGATTGACCGGTAAATCGACAGCTTTGCTTTAGAGCTGAGCTCCCTCTTCACCACAACAGACCGGTACAACGTCCACATCACTGCAAGATGCTGCTCCAATCCGTCTGTCAATCTCTCACTCCATTCTCCCCTCATTTGTGAATGAGACTCCAAGATACTTAAACTCCTCCAGCTATTCTATTAAGATGGGAATTACTGAAGTGAGTACAAATTAGCCACTTAACATTTCAGCAGATGTCTAAAATGTTAATTGGTGCAGCAAATTTCTATATGATAACCTTGCTGTTGCTCTTTCTGTATAATTAATCATGCTTAATGCGTGCCAGATGCATCACGTCACTGGTGTATGTCTGTATGTATGTGAATGAAACTTGTTTGCTATTATAGTCCCACCACCCTTAAACACTGCATGCCATATTCAATGGGCATCAATGCTGGTGTGTGTGTGTGTGTGTGTGTGTGTGTGTGTGTGTGTGATGAGAACTAATATTAACGAAGATGAAAAAGAGATGGCTACTCCTGTAATTCAGTCATTTACTGCATTCAACACAGGCAGCTTGGTGGCACAGTGGTTAGCACTGTGGCAGCACAGTAAGAAGGTCACGGGTTTGATCCACTCTTGACCATCGTGCGTTTGATCCCACCCCCTGTCCATTGGTGACCCTTCTATCTGGAGTTTGCATGTTCTCCCTGTGTCTGCATGGGTTTTCCCCAGGTACTGCGGTTCCCTCCCACAGGCCAAAGACATGAATGCTAGGTTAATTGGCATTAACTGGGGATTCCAAATTCTCCCTGGGTATGAGTGTGAATGGTTGTCTCTTTCTCTGTGTTGGCCCTGCAATGGACTGGCAATCGTACCCTGCCTCTTGCCCAAAGATGCTGGGATAGGCTCCAGCCCCCCCGTGATCCGAAAAAGGATTAAATGGTAGAAGATGGATGGACTGCATTCAACACGTTAACCATCCTCCAAGAGAGCTTATTGCCAAACAAGTAAGCTAACAAACTGTATGTACTAACAGTACAGTCATTTTTGTAAAACCTTCTTGACTCACTAAAACTTGACAAGCCGAAACGGCAGTAAACGTCGTGGCTCCAGGGTGTCTCCGGTTCAGATACTCATGCATCACTGTAATGCTGCCATAAGATAAGGCTGATTGGCAGAATCTGCATTTTACTTGTTTCATTTATTTACTTTCAGTAAAATGTTTCCATACTTTCGAAAGTTTTGGTCTCACCTTTTTTTTTTTTTTTTTTTTTTTTTAAAGCTCCTCTTCTCCGTGTTTATCTTTCCACTTTGCCATGCTGCACTCCTCTTCTTCCCTGGAAATTGTTCACGCATGCTGGACAACAGAAGCACTACTGCCCACAGCAGTTCCAGTAGTGCATTGCTGTTACAATTGAACATTTCTGCGAAATGTCCGTAAACTTTAAAATTGAACGACATGTAGACAATAAAATTTTGTCTCTAAACTGTCATGATTGACGTTTGATAACGTCGACTAATCATTGCAGCCCTATACCCAATGAGTCTTTGTGATGGATGTTGAAGTCACCCACAAGCATAACTGATTGTGCTCTGTATTCATTTTGGGAAAGGTGGTAGAATCAAGATAGTCAGTGATGTCATTTTTAGCACTAGGTGGTCTATAGATGGCACCCAAAAGTACTTTCTGTGATTGAAGAGCGACTGTGAACCACATGAACTCTAGCGCCTTAGGATCTCTTTTTGGGTCATGATGTACTGCAATACCTTCCAGACAGTAGACGGCGATGCCTCCATTTGAAGTGGTTGCTGTGTCTTTTCGGCAACGGTTGGAGTAGCCTCAGATGGCTATTGTAGTATCACCATCTAGTACAGTCGGGCCAAGAAAGGTCTTAACAACTATAACTATGGATAGCCGTTTCTATGACGTAAGTTGGCAAGTTCTGCTGTATTAGAGCGTAGTCCACGTACGTTAACTTCCATGACCCCTAGTTCCCTGTTACATAGTCGGTGGGCAGACAATTGTAGATTTTTCTTTGATTCATTTGATTCTGATTTAAGGTTTGTAGCAAGTAGATCTATTGATATAAGGGTTGCTAGCCCCTATACCAAGAGTGCACCTGAGCAGTGCGGCACAGGTATGCACTATGCATGACCTGATCTGAAAGCATCAAATGACTAATAACAAATTGTGTTCCATGAGGAACAACTTAGTCAAGGATAGGGTGATCAGCACTGGTGAAATACCTCCACTACTCCACCATGTTCTGCTACTTCCAAACAGTGCTGACTGCATTGCTTTCAAGATGTGGAGTCATGCAACCACTTGTGCAGGAGACACCTTAAAGGGGGAGTACATCAAATCTGATATACACAGGAAGAAGGGGAGTGTCACGAACGATAGCCGAGCGGTCAAGGCACCAGAGAAAGAGCGGAGGCTTCCAAAGTTTGCAACCAGCAGTTTCTGTTTACTCCAATAATCTTTACAGGCAATAACTCCAACGCACATCCGACACCCCACACAAACCAAATGAAAACACCTGTTAATATACTCAGTGAGATAATTAACCTAATTGGCACATACCGTAATCCCAGGTAAGACAATGAACATTTCATCTTCCCACATATACTCAATAATATCTAAAAAGGACATAAATACATAAATAATTTCCCCACAATATTTACAGAATAAATAACACCATAAATACACCATAAATATAAATATGTGACTAAGACTGCATCGCGTTGTGCGCGCTGCTGAGAAGGTGATCGGCTGCAAGCTCCCATCCCTCCAGGACCTGTACATCTCCAGGACCCGGAGGTGTGCAGGTCGGATCATAGCCGACCCTTCACACCCTGGACACGCACTGTTTGCCCCCCTCCCCTCAGTTAGAAGACTTCGGTCCATTCAGACTAAAACCTCACGCTACATGAACAGCTTCTTCCCCTCTGCCATCAGACTGCTGGACACTTAAGTGACTTATTAGACTCTTGTGCACTACGTACAGCAGCTCAACCAGACTCATGATAATTATCACTGTTTTCTTTTGCACTACTGACTGCACTATGTGGAACTCCACAATATCTGCTGCTTGTTAATATATTTAAAAATTGCATAGATTAGTATTACTCATTCATATTCTACATTTTATTGCATGCATAGTTTTTTTTTATTTTTATCTTTAGTGCTACTCCATGTTTAATGTTGCAGCATTGCACCGAGACAAATTCCTAGTTTGTGTACTACATGAACAATGGCAATAAATCTCATTCTGATTCTGAAATAATACAATAAATAATTTAAACCCCTATTTACATATTAAATACCCCCTTTACTCCACCATCCTGTACTACCTCCTGCTGGTATCCTTTAAAGGCCCTCAAACCCCTGAGGAGTCTTTTGCCCGGATACCACCAGAAAGCATACTGGCAAAGGTACGTGGTTCCAAGATTAATCAATTGCCTCACCCAGTTAACATAATATTAACAATTATCTCACAAAAGAATTCACTTCAGTCAAAACACATTCTACAATTATATGTGCATTTTTACAATCCAGTACATGTTAACATTTGCAAATATACTGTAAATCCTTTTACACATAATATAATATTCAATTACCAGACCATACAGTGGCGACACTCCGTCGTCACAGGGAGAACCGCAAAAACTGACATGAGCAAGATTTCGTCTGCTTTACGAGGGGGGCTGAAAAGTTCATAGGGGTCAAATTTGATCAAATGTGGTTAATTTTTCAACTACAGGGATCCAAGTGCCGCAACACTGATGGAAGAAGTGTGTGGACCAAAAGGGAGACTGTTTAAAAATAAACCACATTTGGTCAAATTTGACCACTACGAACTTTTCAACCTATGAACTTTAACACCCCCCCACCCCCACCCCCGTATGTCTTGACAGTCTGTTTCGGTTTTGTTTCAGTAAATCGCCCAGCCCTACTCATAAATTAGGTTTTGTGCTGTTGATTCATCTATTTAAATGTACAGTCTTTCTTTTCTTGACATTTTTATACATCAGTGTAATACTTAAGATATATTTGTCAGTGTTATATAGTACTGTATTTATAGTGGTGAGCTCTGTGCTGCTACACATTAACCAGCTTACAGTGGGGCAAAAAAGTATTTAGTCAGCCACCAATTGTGCAAGTTCTCCCACTTAAAAGATGAGAGAGGTCTCCAATTTTCATCATAGGTATACCTCAACTATGAGAGACAAAATGAGGAAAAAAACATCCAGAAAATCACATTGAAGGATTTTTAATGAATTAATTGGTAAATTCCTCAGTAAAATAAGTATTTGGTCACCTACAAACAAGCAAGATTTCTGGCTCTCACAGACCTGTAACTTCTTCTTTAAGAGGCTCCTCTGTCCTCCACTCGTTACCTGTATTAATGGCACCTGTTTGAACTCTTTATCAGTATAAAAGACACCTGTCCACAACCTCAAACAGTCAGACTCCAAACTCCACTATGGCCAAGACCAAAGAGCTGTCAAAAGACACCAGAAACAAAATTGTAGACCTGCACCAGGCTGGGAAGACTGAATCTGCAATAGGTAAGCAGCTTGGTGTGAAGAAATTAACTGTGGGAGCAATTATTAGAAAATGGAAGATATACAAGACAACTAATAATCTCACTCGATCTGGGGCTCCACGCAAGATCTCATCCCATGGGGTCAAAATGATCACGAGAACAGTGAGCAAAAATCCCTGAACCACACGGGGGGACCTAGTGAATGACCTGCAGAGAGCTGTGACCAAAGTAACAAAGGCTACATCAGAAACGCACTACGCCGCCAGGGACTCAAATCCTGCAGTGCCAGACGTGTCCCCCTGCTTAAGCCAGTACATGTCCAGGCCCGTCTGAAGTTTGCTAGAGAGCATTTGGATGATCCAGAAGAGGACTGGGAGAATGTCATATGGTCAGATGAAACCAAAATAGAACTTTTTGGTAAAAACTCAACTTGTTGTGTTTGGAGGAGAAAGAACACCATACCTACTGTGAAGCATGGGGGTGAAAACATTATACTTTGGGGGTGTTTTTCTGCAAAGGGACCAGGACGACTGATCCGTGTAAAGGAAAGAATGAATGGGGCCATGTATAGTGAGATTTTGAGTGAAAACCTCCTTCCATCAGCAAGGGCATCGAAGATGAAACGTGGCTGGGTCTTTCAGCATGACAATGATCCCAAACACACTGCCCGGGCAACGAAGGAGGGGCTTCGTAAGAAGCATTTCAAGGTCCTGGAGTGGCCTAGCCAGTCTCCAGATCTCAACCCCATAGAAAATCTTTGGAGGGAGTTGAAAGTCTGTGTTGCCCAGCGACAGCCCCAAAACATCACTGCTCTAGAGGAGATCTGCATGGAGGAATGGGCCAAAATACCAGCAACAGTGTGTGAAAACCTTGTGAAGACTTACAGAAAACGTTTGACCTCTGTCATTGCCAACAAAGGGTATATAACAAAGTATTGAGATGAACTTTTGTTATTGATCAAATACTTATTTTACCGAGGAATTTGCCAATTAATTCATTAAAAATCCTTCAATGTGATTTTCTGGATTTTTTTTTCTCATTTTGTCTCTCATAGTTGAGGTATACCTATGATGAAAATTGGAGACCTCTCTCATCTTTTAAGTGGGAGAACTTGCACAATTGGTGGCTGACTAAATACTTTTTTCCCCCACTGTATAACTCAGATCTAAAGCAGAACAAAAATACTGGTGCAGTCAAGCGGTGGTAGAATTGGAGTATGTTCAGCCATGAGATGAGAAGCTCTGAAATACCACTGATGAATTGGAATGCCCAATGACAACAATAGCTTTACTGTAGGGATGCACAAACAAGTTGAACTAGCTAGTTGATGTTAAACGAAACTTCATAAGAGTGGGAGGATTGCCAAATGGTTGACTCTGTTCTCCCCTACAAATGAAAGTAATAGAAATACTTGGGCAGGTATTACCTGGGTAGTCTGAACAATTTTCCTCTTTATTTGGGGAAACACTGTTGGTGTAATGGTTGGAGCAGTGATTCTGCCGCTGTGCTTGAAGGTGTCTAAATTGGTAATAGGTTTGGTTTGTGTTGGAGCTCATGTACACAAGCTTTCTGGAAGTGACTCAAATGAAAAAGGCTGGGGGAGAGTGACCCTTTGGTCCCTCTGTTTTAAACTTCTGATTTTCCTATAGAATTTCAGTTGCTGTTTAACTGCCCCCTATAAAACTGATAACGTACAGTATAGCAACAGTGAGGGGATTTAGACTTTTGGGAATGGCCTGTGTGTGTTCAGTAACATGATCCGTTGAGCTGTCCTCTCAAAACTCTGGGCTCATACACATCCTGATTCTCTTGTCAACATTTTTTTAGTTGTTTGTATTCTCAGAGTGGATTGAATTTCTTTTCTTTTCTCTCTGTTTCTCTGCTCCTCATTGTGAGTTAAACACTTGGCAATACAACAGAAACTGCACTGCTACCTTGTATGGTCAGGAAATGCCAGCGTTTATACATGCAGTCTGATTTCTTGGAGTCGATTTACTTAACCACTTAACACAAATTTATTATATTTTTTTTTAGAGGGCGGGCTCTGTAAACTCTCAAGATTATTGTTGTGGTGATTGGTGTAAATGAAAACAGATTTTTGCATCCTTTTTTGCTGAAATAGCGAAGGAGAAAAAAAACTTTTTTTTATCCCACATGGAAAAAAATTATTTAAAGCCCCCCCCCCCCACCCACCCACACACACACACACAGTTCCATTGCACAAATTAACCGCCTTCTTCCTGTTGGCCTTTTATTTATTTTTTTTCTCACTTGCATGCATACACACAGTTGGGTCCAGTTTTGGACTGAATACTCCCTGTTAGGGGTGCACACAGGGAGGGTGGTGGACTGTGCTGTTTGGAATAGACTCCCACTCCAGCTATGTTTATCTGACTCTGTGGACTCTTTTAAAAAGCAGCTGAAAACTTTTTTGTTTAACCTCCTAAGACCCGAACTCTTGCATGGCAAGCATTTTTAAATTGCATATGTGGACGCCAGGTCCTAGGAGGTTAAGGAGACTTTTGAGTTTCAACAGGTTTTTAATGGCTAGTCTGATATTTTTAAATTATTTTAATCTTGTGTTTTAACTTGTTTTTGTATTTTTAAAATTACCAGTGCATACCTGTGCATGCCCATAGAGGGGATGTATTGGAACCGAATTCTTGCCAGTTACAGGACGGTTGGTACAGCAATACAGCACTAAGTGGCAATCACATGTGATGGCTTTTGTATGCAGCAAAACGTTAAAATCACACAGTGCCCTGCCATCTGGGGCTGTTTGCCCCTGCTTGTTACTTCTTCTCCTGTCACTGTTCTGTATTATGTTGCTTACCTGTGTCTATGTATGTCTTGTAGGGAGTCATGTGCTCTGTCTATGTGCTGTCATATAGACATTATCTGGTGGGTCTACTTCTTCTTCGTTCAGACCACTGAAGGGTCCTCCTCCTGTCTCAGACAGCTGTGTTGTTCACAGTCATGCCTGCGGTGTACTGGTGGAACCTGAGGTGTTTCATGTTCATGGCATCCTTTCTGACGTGCAGCAGTTCTCCTCATTCTATTGCTCTCCATCTGGTGGGTCTTCTTCTTTGCTCAGACCACTGGTTGAGGGGTAGGTGCATCGTAATTCCAGTTCATGGGCATGGTCCTGAAAGAGTGGCTTTCGACCCTGTTCAGGAAGGCCCGTGCATGCCCGTAGAAACCAAGAAACAAGAGCACCTGGAGAAAATCAGCACTTTGCTTGGCATTTTACACATTTGTAGTGTAGAGTGGCATTCGTCAAGGTTACACATTTGCCGTCATGTAGGCATGGTGAGTCGTCCTATGATGTTACACGTTGGCCGTCATGTTGGCATGGCGAGTCATCCTATGATGTCTGAGTTCATAGGATGCGCTATGATGATGAGGCAGAGATCATAAGCCGTCCCATGATGTCCTAGAAACGTGCTTTAAAGTCTGTCGTACCCTATGCTGGTGAAGGGTGTCCTCCTGTCTCAGATGGGTGTGATGTACTGCTGGAACCTCAGGTGTTTCATCTTCATGGCATCTTTTCTGACGTGTAGCTATTGTAGCAATAGCTCTCCATCTGGTGCAGGGGTGTCAAACTCATTCCATGGAGGGCCAAGACCCTGCAGGTTTTACTTCCACCCAGTCTCTTCAGCAGGTGTTTTCACTGATCAGCAATCAGTGGGAAGAAATTCAGAGAAAACACCTGTTGAAGCCACTGGGTGGAGGTAAAACCTGCAGGGTCTTGGCCCTCCATGGAATGAGTTTGACACCTGTGATCTGGTGGGTCTTCTTCGTTGAGACCACTAGTTGACAGATAGGTGCGTCGTAATTCCAGTTCATGGACAGGATCATGAAAATCATAAAGACACATGGTCTAGGACATCCTATGATGTTCAGGCAGTGATCATATGACATCTAAGACACATTTGTCTATGTGTCATAGAACATCCTATGATCTCTGTGATCTATGTAACAAAGACACATTTGTCTATGTGTCATACGCACATAGACAGACAAATCTATGATGTCCTATGAAGCGTGACACACACAGACAGAGATTTCTTGCTTTTATAGAGTGATTTTTATCTATCAACTTCATTTTATTCCATTTTATTGTGCAGCACTCTGTGACTATGTGAAAAACGCTTCATTAATGAATGTTATTCACTTTTGCGGGGCGGGGAGGGAGGTCATGTCAAAGTCTTTCCTTCCATCTTTGTAATAAAATCCAAAAATGCCTGACATTTGAGCTAACTGCTTCCTAACTTTCAAAGCTGGCTGTAAATCACCGAGACGAGCTGTGACTTCACTTGACTGGGTATTTGCTTTGCGGCCATCTAGTGGACTGAAAACGCCATCGATTAACTGATAATCCAATAGTGTATGTGTGCGCATATTTTTTTTATTTTTTATTTTTTTTAAATAGAAGATCAATCCATGTGTTTGTGGATCGATGCATTGTCGCCAGTGCCAAGTATTGCGATCTATCACTGAATCAATCTTTTTTTCCCTACCCCTGCTACCTGTGTGTTTCTTCCTGTGTGCTGCATGTCTCTACCTCAAACACACACCAAGATAACACATGAACATCTCATTTGTAAATTTGGTCTTCTTTCATTTTACCAACTTGGTCTGCTGAATTCTTCTAGTTTTGTAACTCGGGCTACAACTAATGATTATTTTTGTTACAGATGAACCTGCAGATTATCTTTTTAAATTGGTATTCTGATAATTTGGTTTAAAAAAATGTGTTTAGACTTTTTAGTGGTGTTATCCTTCTCTCCTTCCTCTGCCTGAACACTTCCCTCTCCTTGGCTCCTCTCTTCTGTCTCATCTTGCCCTCTCTGAGCCCTGTCTAATTCAGGTTCTCTCTCTGTCTATGGTGGTATACAAACAGGTTAGAAAATATCAAGTATCATGTTTTGTCCTGCAGGATTTTTTTGTCATGGTTTACATAAATGACAAAAATATGTGTATTTTTTGTATTTTTATTCTAGTGTTTCTTTATCCATTGAGAGAGTAGGGAAGGGAAAGAAACATTCATAATAGTAATGTACTCATGCATACTTAAACTATATGATCAGGTGGGTATAGTAACCAGAAATTCTACTCATGTAAAAGCAGTGCTTTGAAATTAATAATTAAAAGTAGGCAACCAAAAATTTCTAATTGAGTTAAGGGTACAAAGAGCACCCACTTAAAAACTTGAGTAATGACTTCAGTCTTCAAGGTTTGAGGTTTTTCTCAAAAATTTATAACAATTTTCTTATAGTTTTCTACTTTTCTCTGTAAATCTAAAGTTGAAACCATTTTCTTCAAATATGTAATTTCCTCTTGTAAAATTGACTTTTCTTGTACATTTGAAACTTTATTATAAATTTGTGGATTTTTTATGATTAATTTTTGTCTTTTTTTAAAATAAAATTACTGTTTGTTTTTTTTTTTTTTAGATAAATTTTAAACACTGTGGTCATTTTTTTAACTTTTTCCTTATAACAATTTACATTTTTGACCATAATTTTGCAGTCGGAACAGAATAATTTAACTGATTACAAAGAAAAAATATTAATAAAATTGTATTTAATGAAATAAATTAACGTAAATGACCAAGGATGCCGTTATTTCTTGTTATAATATTTCTTTATATTTATAGTTGTTTTTTTTTTGTTGTTTTTTTGTTTTTTACAAATCTCCTCACCACCCAGACAGCAGGAAAAACCTCCCTTATTTTGAAATCAAATGTTGACATGTTTAGTTTGTCTGAAGGCTGCTGACAGATTAAAGTCACTGACTTCGTGAATTTCGGTCATCTTAACCTGCCAGGTACATAATGGGGAACTGAAGCGGACTCTAAAGACATAATTCACCACAATATGTGTTCATGTACAGAATGATCTGTTTAGGCAGTTATAAGTTGCGAAGTCACTACACGGCCGGGAGCTCCTAGTATCACAATATCTGGCCAGGAAGCGCCTACAATTGGATTCTTTTTTTTATTCAATAGTAGAAAATAAACACAATACACACAAATTACAAATATGCTAATAATACAAGTAAATACCTCCTAATTTGGCTATTAGGCAAAAAAATGCACATATTTATTTATTTTCCATCAGGCACGTCAGGGAGCCCTTTGGGTCCGACAGCTCGGGCACTTGGCAGCTCGGGTGTTTCACACACATACACATCCACACTTCATTCATTCCCATTAACACGTTTTGGGGTTTTGTTCAATACAACGCACGAAACCACTCCTGCACGTGGGTTTTTCATTCACTAAGTGGCTCCTGGCCACATAGTGCAGACATAAATGGCCGGTTCCCAGTCATTTAGCAACGGCCGTTATAGTTATGCGCTCAGGCTTTCTCATCAGGCACCTCTCTAGGCAGCCGCTGAAGGATCTCAGTTTAGAGCTAGCGTTTTTAGCTGTTGCTTTGTCATTGCTGCTGGAGAATAAAAACGGCACGCCTGCTTGTGCGAGAAAAGAAAGAAATTGCCAGTCTCATAACTTAATATTGTAGTGGCTGGTGAAATATATCCTCAGCAATTCATCAGTCCCCCTCGCCTTTCCCTTCATATGAAGCCGGCTGCATTTGAATTCTAACCACATCTCTTAGCTAAGTGACTCTTCCATTATTGCTCCCGTTTCCAGCGGGTTAAAATCATGATAAACGCCAGTGCTTACATACCTCTTATGATTTTTTTTTTTCCCCCGCGTTTAAAGTACTTTAATAAACTCATGTTTCTGTCAGACAGTCACACTTGGCGAGACACTGCTGACTGACTGGAAACTCGTGTGAGCGGGACGCGTCTAAACTCAGCGCGGATGATGGCCACGCGCATTGTTCGTGTGCATGCTTGCGGAAAGTCATTGCTTCATATATTTTTATTTATTTTTATATCGGCTTGGCGTGGCAGTACGATTTCTGGAGAGGCGGGCCACCACGGAGAAATGTTCCCAGAGGAAACCCTGACATTACATTTCTTGGTTTGGTTAAACTGGTACAAAAGTATTTTTTTTTTTTTTTTTGATTTTGTATACTTTATTGATCCCCAGAGGGGAAATTGAGGGCATCCACCTGAATGGATGAAGCAGCCACGGTACGGCGCTATCCCTTTACCATTCACACACACATTCACACCTAGGGCCACTTTAGAGTCTCCAATTAACCTAACCTGCATGTTTTTGGCCTGTGGGAGGAAACCGGAGAAATCCTGGAGTAAACCCATGCAGACACGGGGAGAACATGCAAACTCCACACCGATCACTGTTGGTCAGGGGCTGGGATCGAACCAGGGATCCCATGGCCAAGGGTGAGTTGCTGTGCTGCTGCAGTGCTAACCACTGCGCCACCGCACTATCTTGAACTTGTAATTCAAAAACAAGAAAGGTGGCATATTGTGACATATGCGGGGTTCACACAAGAAAAGGAGCAGATGGCTGCGACAAAACAGGCTTTATTGAAGACACAACTCTGAACACAGACAGGAGGGGAGGTCATTCTCCCAGATCTCCGTTTCAATCAGGGTTACACAACACATAATCAATCTTGCTCTAATTCTACCTATAACACTGCTGAGTCATTATGCGTTATAATGACTCAGCAGTATAATAACACAGTAATAACATTTAAACACACACAATATAATGTCCTCTGCTGGCAACGCATGCCGGGAAAATCCCTGCCCCCCTTAACACAGACCCGATGTTACACTGTCCCCCCCGGACTGGTTTCTGTCCCCAGAAAAATGAAAGTCCAACTCAAAAGCCCAACACGAATCCGTTCAGGTGTCGGGGCGGCCTCCGTTGCCAACGACCAGCATGTACAGGCCCGCCAGTGTCCATCTGTGTCTTGGTCGGAGTATCTGGTCGAGGTGAAGTCTCCGGTTCGACCACCAGCGGGGCGGATGGCTGGTACGGGGCGAGACGGTCACGGTGGAGTACCACAACCCGGCCCCTTTTCTTAAGCCTCACCCTGTACACCATATCCATCAGTCTCTGCAGAACCATGCACGGTCCCGACCAATGGCTCGCCAATTTCGGTGACTGTCCTCTTCTCCTGTCCGGGCAGAAAACCCAGACTCGATTTCCTGGTGCAAAGTCCCTCCCCTGGCAGCGGGAGTCATATGCCCGCTTCTGCCGACTCCCTGCTGCTGCCAGGGCCTCCCAGGCGGGCCACTGGCCCACGTCCAGCCACTGCCGAACCCGAGAAATGACCGGATCTCTGTCCTGCTCGCTCTGCAGCTGCCGCGCGCCGAGGGCCTCTGTGACATCATCGCTGGGGGAAGCTGCCTGATTATCTGAGGGGAACTGCGTGCCGCTGTGTTATTCCTGCTCACAGTGGTCCGGAAAGCAGCAGCCCGTCGGGACGGCTTGGTCTCGATCCTCTGCCCGCTGGCAGTGACGACAGTCCAACACCTCCCGCAGCTGGCGTATCTGTCCCGATTCCAGCCCGCTGCAGCTCTGCTGAAACAATTCCTCGACCACCTGCTGCATCTCTGCTAACACGTTGTCCCCTCCCCTTGCTGTCCCTGTGTGTGCTTGTGCTCCCTCTGCTCGTGCTGTTGGCGCCGTTGTGCCCAGTCCTCGCGGTGGCTCGTCCGGTCCGTCCTGGCGGTCCCTCAATCGCGCAGGCCTCCGGTCTCCTTCCCTGGGTCCCGCTGCGGAGCGTGATGGTCCGGTTTCCCAGCTGGAGGGACGGTCTGGCGGCGTTGATCTTCGCATTCCACGCTGCAAGCAGGTCGAGTCCAATAATGCAGGGATCTTGGATGTCAGCCAGTCAGAACGGGTGGTTTGTGTTCTGGCCAGCCACCCCCACCACGAGAACTCTTCGCCCTCCCAATCTGGTGCGCTCACCGGTAGCTGTGGTGACGCAGCGCCCGGTGGGTTCCCACCCCTGCGGTGCTGTCTCGTCCGTGCCTGGCAGCACACCGGATCGGACCAAGGAGATGGTAGAACCGGTGTCGATCAGGGCCCGGATCGGCGTGTTGTCCAGGCTGCACTGTAGGTACAACCCTGGCGAGCGTCCAATTCGGCCCACACGCGGTGACAGCTCATTGGTTTGTCGTGGGGTGGGTGCAAGGCAGTACCGCGGAATATGTCCTGGCTCCCTGCAGCGGAAGCACCCTTCCTCGCGTCACCGCGGCCGTCTTCTCCGTGGACGTGCCGCCGTGGTCTGCCGTAGCTCCTCCACCCCCACCTCGCTCTCAGCCGTGGCCTGGAAGGTTCTTTGCCTTGGTGCCAATGTCTCGGCTGTACGATTCATCAGCGGCTTCACCCGCTCCGCTTCTGCCACCGCAGTCTCCCAGTTGCTCGTGGTGTTAATCTGGACATGGCTCTGGAGCTGGGCCGGGCGGAGACCTTGGATGAAGCTCCGGAGGGCGAGCTTCTCCACTACCTCCAGTTCGAAGTCCGGGTAGCTGCACCGTGTCAGCAGCCGTATGTCCACCGCCTAGGCTCCTAGGCTCTCCTGGCTGCCTCGACAGCGGTGGGCCAGCTGTTCCTGGGCATGTTCAGCGTCGGCCGTTCTCCCAAACCGTCTCCGGAGCGCTCCCTGTAGCGCTGGCCAGCTGCAGCGCTCCTCGGGCCGGAGGTCAGACAATGTGCAGAGAGCCCTCCCTTCCAAGGCCAGCGCGACCTGCACGGCGGTTTCTTCTGGTGGCCAGCCGTTCAGAGCGGCAGCCAGCTCAACCTGGACCAGGTAGTCGTCCAGCAGGGTCTCGCCGTTGAAGCGGGGAATCTTGACCCGCTACCGGGTGGATGGGATGGTCACCTCTTGGTCGATCGCCACCCCTGGTCAGTGGAATCGCAGGCCCGTCCTGCCCTGAAAAGGACGGGGAGTGGGGCTGGTTTGCTCTGCTCCGCCCGCCCTGCCTTGAAAAAGGCAGAAGGCGGGGTACGCTGGTCCTGTCGGGTCCACTGCGCCGTTCATCCCGACGAGCAACTCCGGGGGTCGGTGTCTCAGCTCTGTCGTCCATCCCCAGCTGAGCAATGAATCGCTCCAGCTGCTGGATCTCTGCTCGGATCCTGGCTTCCATCTGATCCATCTCCCACTCCTGACACCAGTGTGATGTATGCGAGGTTCACACAAGAAAAGGAGCAGATGGCTGCGACAAAACAGACTTTATTGAAGACACAACTCTGAACACAGACAGGAGGGGAGGTCATTCTCCCAGACCTCCGTTTCAATCAGGGTTACACAACACATAATCAATCTTGCTCTAATTCTACCTATAACACTGCTGGGTCATTATAACGCAGTTATAATGACACAGCAATATAATAACACAGTAATAACATTTAAACACACACAATATAACGTCCTCTGCTGGCAACGCATGCCGGGAAAATCCCTGCCCCCCTTAACACAGCCCCGACATTGCAATATACAGTATTTCATGTTTGAGAACCTGGAACGATTACAGTTGTAGCTCATTCTGGCAAAGAACACCCCCCCTTCCCCGGGCTGGCCATTGACCTTGACCTTGCACATCCTAGATGGGTCTTCATCTTGGATGGAGCTACTCCGTCATTGTCTGGTTAGACATTTTACTAGAAATGAGTACATCGGCAGTTAGTTTCTGTCAGTCAACTAGTTGATTAATCAATTAAACACTGCAGCACTGTCTGTAACTGTGGTTGGGTTCACTGGGCTAACTTCAGTTTTTAAATGTCTAAAGGTGTGGCTGTCATATAAGTGTGTAGAGATGAGTCAGGTGTGTCTGTGAAACTGAAAGAATACAGAAGTGGTGGCCCATTAAATTCTTGGTCTTTCGTTTTATGTGTAAAACGTGTGAATGACACTTCGCTACATGTGCTCGCTGCACACTTCACTTGCTGTGGTGTGCACATACATTAACTGGTCTCCCTTTGACCCTTCACTTCTCACTTGATCTGTTGTGCACTCAAATATTTGCACACATGGCCAGCTGTCACTGACGCTCTGAGGAATCTTGAGGTTGTCGGCAGACATTGAATGTGGATAGGTCAGATGTGTACTCGGTAGTGATGCTGTATTTAGAGTGTTTTAAAAACAAATTATTGGCTTGAAGCAGATACAGCGGTGAGATGAATCTTTACAGAAAAAACTCCTTTGTAATATTTATAAACCAGTGCCCCAAATGAGGGCATTTTTTTCTTCCAAATGTCTAGTCAAATTTTCAAAAGAAATGAAGAACTTTAATGCTATTTGTCCATCCAGTTGATTTACACAAAATGCATCAGTAAAATATTCCCACATTCCAAAGGTAAGGTGGCATACTGGCTGCTGTTTAAGCACCTGCCTGTTGCACCCCTGATTTGTATTGCCTGTTTGCTGCTTTTATAATTAAACCACTGATAACCCTTGAGGTTAAATCTACAGATAACATTCACCTCCAGCATCTGTATCAACAGACCCCCTGCACTTCCTCCTCCAGCAGTCTGTACAATACATTCTAAATCCTGGCCAGCTAAATCCCTCTCTGCTTGTACTAAACACCACATTAAATGTGACCCATTTTGTCAGGCACCACTTCCAATGTCTGGGCGTGTATAGGGTGAGACTGAGAGATGGGGCTACAACAGTTGCAAGTTAACTGCCTGAAGACAGATGTCAGGAATAAAGTGTAATGGCACATGAGGCCATATTTTATTGCAGTGGAGTGCTTATACCACAGAGGCTACAGAGTAATTTCTGTTTAGACGTGGTGCGTTAAACAGTGTCGTTGCATTTGCTGTACTTTTTTTTTTTTTTTTTTTAAACGCAAACATTTTTTGCTTTGGCTAAACATACAGTACGCTGTTGCATTGCATTATCATCAGTTTAGGCGTTATTTGTAGGAGGAAGCAAGAAAGTCGAGAAGCATTTTGATGAATATTTTAACATTTCTTTTCCTTGCAAACTCTGAATGTAAAATCTTGAGCATTGATTTGATATTTGCACCTACAACTCAAAATTTCAACCCTAGACCATTATTAGAGGATGTTGGATTATTACAGTGTTATCACTATACTTATTATATTGCAGGATATTGACTGCTGCTGAAGTTGTGAAATATGGTTTTTTGATAAAAGGTTAACTGCTCATACAGTAGTTGTGTAAAGTATGACTTGATCTTATGGATGTGAAACCAAACACTAATACAGTTCAGAGCAATTCTAAACAGTTACATATCTTGGCATTTCTGTGTAGATGAGATTTTTTTTTTCACCTCCTCTCTGTCAGCTGGTCTCAGATAATGCTTTTACTTTCCCAGTAGGGGGTCATCACGTGAGGAATGTGATACAAGCTGCTGTCTAAGCTCTTAGCAATTATAGTTAAACTGGAAAAACATCCCACAAACAGTCAACCGCCTTGTCAACATTCAATCAGATCTGTTCCATTGGACAAAATGAGTGGATTTATTGACAAGTCTCCTCAAAGTTGAACATCCATACATTATTTACGAACAAGTGAGTTAACACAGCACAAGATGGTTATCTAGGGAGTAGGAAGTAGTTCCCTTGGCAACCACTTCATGCCATTTTCTTGGCTAGATCTTAGGAAATGTCTTAATTTTTTCACATTGCTGTGTTGATTGCATTTCTTCCAGTTGGCTGATGGCTGAAACCTTCCATTCTATATAAACTAGTGCACTAGTGCATACCCGTGCATGCCCATAGAAACAAAGTATAAGCAAGTATTTCTGCATGGCCGTAGAAAGCAGGTGTAAGCAAACATTTCTGCATACCCATAGAAAATTACTGTTACCATGGCAACAATAACCATGCTGATGCCTGCCTTTGATCTTTGACATCTTCATTCATTCAGTGATGCCTGCCTTTGATCTTTGATGTGTCTGTCTGGCAAAAGTAACCATGGTGAAACCTGCCTTTGATGTTTGAAGTCACCACTCGTTCAGTGATGCGTGCCTGTGATCTTAGATGACGTCATAGCAAGTCCTATGATTGTGACAAACACACAAACAGTCATGTCTTCATACACCCAACTGACAATAACAATGTTTACATGGACACAAGTAACCGGATTAAAAGCCAAATCGGAATAAAAATGCTTCACGTAAACACGCCAGTCTGAATATTCTGACCAGATCATGCTCATTCGGATCAAAATTTCATTCCGATTGAGACAGGTGGGTTATGCCGATTGTTAATCCCAATGGTGGGCATGAAAACACTTATTCCGAAGGTTGGGCAGAAAATGTTGACTGCGCATGTCTGTACGTCAGCCACACGTCGACGTGACGTATTTCCGCCTTTACAGCAGCTAGCGGAAGACGTAGCGGGAATAAAACAAAACTGGTCTGTATCATCCGGCTGTCTCCCTCTGTTTGTCATATGCAGAAGTATGTCCTTGTAGCTTCATTACAGAGACCAGCAGAAGCAAAAGTACAGTCTGAATAACACAGTACAGGTCCATTTCAAAAAGAGAGACACGAAGCGGGGCTTGCTAACACCGGAAGTTGCTTCTTCTATTTTCGGAATGTCGAAATGTCGACGTTCGCATGTCAAAATAATGAATTCCGTTCAAACGTGTGACACATGGAAACACATGTCCTAATTGGATGAGCTTTTTCAGGATCCATGTAAACAGTAAAGTTCTGATCTGAATTGTAATCAGATTGAAGAAATTTTGCCCATGTAACCGTGGCTAATGTCTTCCAGTTTGCCAACTGGAATCATTACTGTTTCGAGTTCAATTGCACACTCGCCCTGTTCTGGCACTACAGTCCTATGGTTTATATGACGTCATGTGGACATCGTGTAGACATCATAGGAACATCATAGGGGGGCCTATGATGTGTTAGCGAGTCCTATGGTGTGTATGACATCACCTAGACGTCATCCTCTGTTCGCTGACAACATAGGAACATCATAGGACAGCTTGCAAACCTCATCGGAACATCAGAGGGGACCTATGATGTAACGATGAGGTCTGCAAGCTCACCATAGGTGGTCCTTTGATCGTGAGACACTGACGGACAGACACACTGACAGAGATTTATTGAATTTATAGAGTTATGTCCTAGCATGTCCTATGATGCCTGCAGTGATCTTTGATGTCACAGTGAGTGCTATGATTGTGAGTGATGGTCTGTATGACATCATATGGACATCATGTAGACATCGTAGCCCATCATAGGCTGTGCTATGATGTGTATCTGGCGTCATCTAGACATCATGTAGACATCATCGGGACCTCAGAGGCGACTGTATACTATGCCGTCTATATGACGTCATTTAGACATCATGTAGACGTCATGGGAACATTGTAGGCAATGCTGGTCATAGGCCATCTGGTGGGTGGTCTTCTTCTTCGTCCAGACCGCTGGTTGAGGGATAGGTGCGTCGTAATTCCAGTTTATGGGCAGGATCATGAAAATGGATCTGAGCAAAAAGTGGCTTTCAGTCCTGTTCAGGAAGGCCCGTGCATTCCCGTAGAAACCAAGAAATCGAAGCACCCAGAGAAAATAATCACTTTTCTTGGCATTTTACACATTTGTAGTGTAGACTGGCATTCTTCAAGTTTACACATTTTTACTGTGTCAGCACCTCTTTAAAAACAACATTGCTGAGAAAGCAACGGTTTTGCTTAGTTTCTTCATCTTGAGCAACTATACGAAGACTGCTTGAGCTGGCAACTCTGCTCTCAGCAATGTAGAATTGGCCATGGCTGCAGAAATCTGTTGTGCAGAAAACATGAACGTGCTGTAAAGACTGGCTCTGTGACTTATTCACCTTGTCAATTTTGAGCCATATGACATAAAGACACATTAGTCTAGGCATCGTGAGTGATGGTGTATATGACATAAAGACACATTTGTCTATGAGCCATATGACATCAAGACACATTAGTCTAGGCATCATGAGTGATGGTCTATAGGACATCATAGACACATTTGTCTATGTGCCGTCATATAGACATCATATCTTTGACGGCATCGCGAGTCCTATGATGCCTGAGTTTATAGGACGTCCTATGATGTTCAGGCAGAGATCATAGGCCGTCATATGACGTCCTATAAATGTGACAGACACACACACACACACACACACACACACACACACACACACACACAGATTTCTTGCTTTGACAAACACACACACAGATTTCTTGCTTTAATAAAGACTAGTGCATACCTGTGCATGCCCGTAGAGGGGATGCATTGGAACAGAATTCTTGCCAGTTACAGGACAGTTGGTATAGCAACACAGCACTAAGTGGCAATCACATGTGATGGCTACTGTATGCAGCAAAACATAAAAATCACACAAAATATGCCCTGCCATCTGGGGCCGTTTGCCCCTGCTTGTTACTTCTTCTCCTGCCTGTCACTGTTCTGTGTTATGTTGCTTACCTGTATACAGTATGTTTTGTAGGGAGTCATGTGCTCTATGTGCCATCATATAGACATCATCTGGTGGGTCGTCTTCTTCTTTGTTCAGACCACTGAAGGGTCTCCTCCTGTCTCAGACGGCTGTGTTGTTCACAGTCATGCCTGCGGCGTACTGGTGGAACCTGAGGTGTTTCATGTTCATGGCATCCTTTCTGACGTGCAGCAGTTCTCCTCATTCTATTGCTCTCCATCTGGTGGGTCTTCTTCTTTGTTCAGACCACTGGTTGAGGGATAGGTGCATCGTAATTCCAGTTCATGGGCGCGATCCTGAAAAAGTGGCTTTCGACCCTGTTCAGGAAGGCCCTTGCGTGCCCGTAGAAGCCAAGAAACCGGAGCACCTGGAGAAAATCAGCGCTTTTCTTGGCATTTTACACATTTGTAGTGTAGACTGGCATTCGTCAGTGGCGGCAAATGTTTGCCGTCATGTAGGCATGGCGAGTCGTCCTATGATGCCTGAGTTCATAGGACGTGCTATGATGATGAGGCAGAGATCATAAGCCGTCCTATGATGTCCTAGAAACGTGCTTTACAGTCTGTCGTACCCTATGCTGGTGAAGGGTGTCCTCTTGTCTCAGACGTGTGCGATGTACTGTTGGAACCTCAGGTGTTTCATCTTCATGGCATCTTTTCTGACGTGCAGCAGTTGTCGTCATTCTGTTGCTCTCCATCTGGTGGGTCTTCTTCATTGAGACCACTGATTGAGGGATAGGTGCGTCATAATTCCAGTTCATGGACAGGATCATGAAAATCATAGACACATGTATAGGATGTTCTATGATGTTCAGGCAGTGATCATATGACATCATAAAGACGCATGTCCTATGAACATAGACAGATCTGTGTGTGTGACATCATAAAGACAAATCGTCCTATGATCTCAGTGGTCTATGTGACATAAAGACACATTTGTTGTCCTATGATGCCTGAGTTCATAGGATGTCCTATGATGTCCTAAGAGGTGTGACCCCCCCCCCCCACACACACACATCGATTTCTTGATGATAATAATAAAGACAACACATTAGTCTAGGCATCGTGAGTGATGGTCTGTATGATATCGTAAAGACACATTTGTCTATGTGCCATCATATAGACATCATATCTTTGACGGCATCGCAAGTCCTATGATGCCTGAGTTCATAGGACATCCTATGATGTTCAGGCAGAGATCATAGGCCGTCCTATGATGTCCTATAAATGTGACACACACACACACACGCACGCACGCATGCACAGAGATTTCTTGCTTTAATAGAGTGATGACTAGTACATACCAGTGCATACCCGTTCATGCCTGTAGAAACCAAGTATAAGCAAGTATTTGTGCATGCCCGTGGTTGAAGGGTCTCCTCCTGTCTCAGACGGCTGTGTTGTTCAGTCGTGCCTGTGGCGTACTACTGGAACCTGAGGCGTTTCATGTTCACAACATCTTTTCTGACGTGCAGCAGTTCTCCTCATTCTATTGCTCTCCATCTGGTGAGTCGTCTTCTTCTTTGTTCAGTCCACTGGTTGAGGGATAATTCCAGCGTTGGCGGCCAGCCAACTATTCCACATCTCCTCGGTCTCAGCTTCTCTGTGTGTCTCCTGGTGTGCAGCATTTGCGGCCAGCTGACTATTCCGCATCTCCTCGGTCTCAGCTTCTCTGTGCCTTGCATGGAATTCACTGTCCCTGGCCAGCCGACTATTCCGCATCTCCTCGGTCTCGGCTTGTCTGTGCCTTGTCTGGCATGCAGCGTTGCTCGCTTTGTGGGCATTTCGGGCTTCAAGTGACTCGGCATGTGCATGGCGCACTGCCACATGTTTCCTGTCTGTTTGTGCATCCCTTGTCTGTCGTACCCTATGCTGGTGAAGGGTCTCCTCCTGTCTCAGACGGGTGCAATGTACTGCTTGAACCTCAAGTGTTTCATCTTCATGGCATCTTTTTGGACGTGCAGCAGTTCTCGTCATTCTATTGCTGTCCATCTGGTGGGTCTTCTTCTTGTTCGTTGAGACCACTGGTTGAGGGATAGGTGCGTCATAATTCCAGTTCATGGACAGGATCACGAATATAGATCTGAGCATAAAGAGGCTTTCGGGCATGGACTCACTGTATGACATCATAAAGACATGAGAGTCCTACTGTATATGACATCATAAAGACACATTTGTCTATTTACCATCGTATAGGCATCGCGAGTCCTATGATGCCTGAGTTTATAGGACATCCTATGATGTTTATGGACTGGATCCCCCAGTTTATTCACTTGACTGAAGGTTCTAGCTGCTAGCAGGTAACCAGTCATCCATAAAGTTAGCAGGACTTGGTGAAGTGATGAAACATGCGCTGCTATGAGGTATGTAGACAGGCTTCTGGATGTATCCCCTCACCTCACTGTAGCTCGAGCTCCACGGCTGTCCAGGACTCCGACAATCCGGGTTATATGACATCATAAAGACACATTTGTCTATGTGCCGTCATATAGGCATCGCGAGTCCTATGATTCCTGAGTTCATAGGACGTCCTATGATGTTCAGGCAGAGATCATAGGCCGTCCTATGATGTCCTATAAATGACACGTGTACACACACACACACACACACACACACACACACACACACACACACACAGACTTATTGCTTTAATAATAGAGTGATGATAGTAGTAGTAGTAGATTAGTTTATTTGACAGGGACAGTGCAATAAACATAGACAATTAATCAAAGACAATCAATCTGATGTGTTGCACATAGAGTGTATAGCTATTAGCTAATTTGCAACTCTTGTCCCTGGATGGGCTTTAGAAAAAAGAATCAAGATAAAAATATACACAATAACCACATACATCAATGCAGAAAAATTATAAATACACAATTATAAATATTATAAATATTATAAATACACAAATATAACAGCCTGACTCACCTTTAACATAAATATTATAAATACACAAATATAACAGCCTGACTCACATTTAACACATATAACATAACTCACATTTGCCTATTTCAGGCCTTCCTCCCTCCGTCACTCACTATAAACAAACACATTTATTCCTTCCCTTCATTCACTCTCACTTTGCAGACAAATAATTCATACATGAGTACATTCTTGTTTATTTTTCAGCCAGTTTTTAACATTTTTAGTGAATGTTTTAAAGTCCGTTATTATTTTAATTTCATTTGGCATTGTGTTCCAGATGTGACTGCCCTTTATAGAGAAAGCTGTTTGTCCAAATGTGGTTCTGCGGTGGAATATTTTACAGTTATTGTTAACAGAACTCCTGGTGGCTCTGCTGCTGTCCTGTCTTTGGACGAAACCAGCAAGTGGCTCGGGTGCTGATTTATGGAAACATTTGAACGTTAATTTCAGAAGACAGAGGTCAATGAAGCTCTCAAAACTCAATAGGTTGTATTTTTTTTAAAACATTACAGTGATGCCACCTAATGGGCTTTTTGTCCAAGATTTTTAGGGTTTGATTATATAATGAACCTATATGTCTTATTGTGGAAGGGGCTGCTTGAGCCCAGACTGTCAAACAGTATGATATATGAGAAAAAACCATAGAATGCATATACAGTGCAGCTGCTTCGTAAGGTATGTAATATCTAATTAATTTAAAGCAGTTCAGATTTTTTTTTACTGTTTTTGAAATTTTCTTTATATGAAGATTAAATTTGAGTTGAGGATCTAGTACAATGCCAAGGTATTTGAATTCTGTAGCTAAACTGATGTCATGATCATGTATATTAACTTTAAAATGTTGCAGGTTACATTTTTTGATTGAAAAGCACATTGAGACTGTTTTCTGAAGGTTCAGCAATAGATGGTTCTTGAGGAGCCACTCTTGGACATCAACCATACTTGTAGACAGTACATCTGCAGCCTGTGCTGGAGTCTTGGCAGCTGTGTAAATAACTGCATCATCTGCATAAAGTTGGCATGTTGCAGCTGAGCAGTGTAACGGCAAGTCATTAATAAAAATGCTGAAAAGTAAAGGACCAAGAATGGACCCTTGTGGGATACCCATGCGGTTGTTTAAAAATGAGGATTTATCCTGGTGAACTTTTACACACTGTTCTCTATTCTGGAGATAAGATGCAAACCATTCTAATGTATTTGGGGAGAAGTTAAAAGATACCATTTTGGATAAAAGCAAACTGTGGTTTACAGTATCGAAAGCCTTTTTGAGATCTAGAAAAACAGCTCCTACCACATTACCCCTGTCCAAGGACTGTTTGAAGTTTTCAATAAGGCAACAATTTGCTGTTTCTGTTGAGTATCCTGGTCTAAAACCAAATTGATGTGGATGAAGAAGTTGACTGTCTTGTAAGTAGTCTATCAGCTGTGTAGCTACAACTTTTTCAAGAACCTTAGATAGGACTGGTAAGATAGAGATTGGGCGGTAATTGCATATATCGTCTTTACTGCCTGATTTATGAACTGGTATGACGACAGCTTTTTTCCAGCCAGATGGAAATGTACTAGACCTAATGGAGAGATTAATGAGATGAGTCAGTGGTTTGATTAATATTTTGCTGTGCATTTTGAGAAAGGAGGTGCTCATATTGTAGATATCACTAGTTTTTGAGTTTGACAGTGTTTTAACAATACCAGCAATTAACTTCTCATTTACCTCATCGATGTGAAAAGTATCTGTTGGGAGTATGGAATTTGTGTTGTTGAGCACATTTGGCAGCACAAAAATTTTTGTTAAGTCTTCCACAGAGCCCACAAAGTGTGAATTAAATTCATTTGCCAAAGTAGCCTTGTCACTGACGGTCTTGCCATTGATTCTAAGTTCCTTTACCCCCTTCTGATCGTTTTTTTTATTAGTAAAGTTATTTAAATGCCTCCATAGGGAACTGTTGTTACCCTTTGCATGATCTATCAGTTTATTGTAATAAGATATTTTTGATTTTCGCAGCTCATGTACCACTTTATTTCTTAAACTTTTGTACACAAGGTGATCATTTTGTAGTTTGGAGGTTAGTGATGTTTTCAGTGCATAGTCTCGCCTCTTCATAAGTTTTCTTATTTCATTATTTAACCATGGTAGGCTAATCTTCTGTTGTCTACTTTTAATTTGCTTTGAAAATTTTTCTATAGACTTTGTGATTGTTGCAGTTATAAAATTACAACAATCATCTACTTCACATGTTGCCATGAGCTGCTCCCAATTTTGATTCTCTAAGTAATGTTCAAACTCCTCATTTTTTGATTTGGGGATAATAAAATTTGATTTGTCAATATCGACTCCCCCAAAATACTGTAGTCGCTTTTTAGTAAGTTTCCTGACAGCAAGAACCATGTTATGATCTGAGAGACCAGTTACAAGATTATAGGTTCTGGTTATTCGTTCTGGTTTATTAGTAAATACCATGTCAATAAGTGTTCTGGATTGTTTGGTTATCCTGGTGATGTAGACGTCATAGGAACATCGTAGGCAATGCTATGGTGATGTCATAGGAACGTAGGCAATCCTATGGTCTTGTAGCCAGTCCTATTGTCTATATGATGGCATCGCGAGTCCTACGTTGCCTGATATTATAGGACATCATGCAGACATCATAGGCCGTCCTATGATGTGCTATGATCATGACACACAGACACACACAAACTGACAGATTTCTTGAATTTATAGAGGGATAGAGTGATAGTGATGGTCATTCAGAAGGATCTAAACTACACTATTCCGAGACATAATCACTCTCGATATAATTCAAGAAATCTGTCTGTCACGGCCATAGGACTTGCTTCAAGATCATAGGACTCACTATGACATCATCAAAGATCAAAGGCAGGCATCACAATCATCGGACTCGCTATGACATCATCAAAGATCAAAGGACTCGCTATGACATCAAAGATCAAAGGCAGGCATCATAGGCATCACTCACGATCATGGGACTCGCTATGACATCTTCAAAGATCAAAGGCAGGCATCACTCACGATCATAGCACTCTGTCATCGAAGATCACAGGCAGGCATCACTGAACGAATTCAGATATCGTGTAGGTGGCGGTAATGCACCTGTAAGCTGGTTGCCAACCGCCAATCAAATCTAAAAGAAGAAGACACGGAGGTGTGCTGTAGAAAACGTGAGGCTTAATTTGAAACTGCCCCCTAAAACACATGCATCATAGTAAACTGTATCAAGTATATATACAGTGAAGGAGATTTCTTGTAATCAAATCTAAAAGAAGAAGGGGGAAAAAGAAGGAGGAATGGAGGTGGGAGGCGGGGAAGAGGATGTTTAGAGTTCGGTGGAGTCTAAAAGAAGCAAATGTAACTGTAAAGAAGTTCAGTCAAGAGCATTATCAAGTGCTGATGAATCAGAAGATGAACTATCCCGGAATAAACGGCACTGTAAAGTAATCACCAAACTTACTCAGGAGGGAGCATCATTTCGTGAGTGGAACCCAATTAAGCTCACAGATGCAATTAATGGGTTACTTGGAGAAGTTTTAGATGCAAGAATTCTTCATAGTGGTTCATTGCTAGTTACATGTGAAGATAGTGTTCAACAAGGAAAAGCAATCAGATGGAGGGGAAAAATGTGCAGTGTTCAGTATTGGAAGCAAATAAGGCAATGAGAGGAGTGATATCGGGCATCTCAATGGCTGTCTCAACTGATGAAATAATGAAAAACTTAACTGGAGCACAAGTGACGGGTACAAAGATTGAAAACTAATAGAAATGGTGAAAAATATGATAGTCTGTTGGTAACGTTAAAATTTGATGAAACAAGACTGCCAAGTGAGCTGTATATTGGTTACATGAGCTATGAAGTCAGACTTTACATCCCTCCTCCACTCAGATGTTTCAAATGTCAAAAGTTTGGTCATGTAGCAGCGATATGCAAAGGTAGACAATGATGTGCCATCTCTGGTGAACATGAATATGGAAAGTGTGAAAGAGGAGCCAAATTAAAGTGCTGTAACTGCGGTAGTTAGCATAGCTCTGCATATTGAGGTTGTGAAGCCTGCAAAAGCGCAGCAGAAGTTCAGCAGATAAGTCATCCAGGGATTAACATATGCAGAAGCTACGAAAAAGGTGCCAGCTAAAAAAGTGGGAGTGGACTCAAACAGGGAAAGTGTGCAGACTTGCAGTGCATGCAGCAGAATTAAGGAAGATTCTCTGGTTATGAAGGAAAATAATTTTGTCTTATTTGTGGTAGATGTGATAAACTGCACTGCACAGACTTCGAAGAAAACAGAAAAAATCAAAATCATTGTGAAAATAGTTGAAAAATATCTTGGCATTAAGGGGCTACATTAGGAAATAGTTGAGGACTTGTTAAGTGGGGTCAGCCGCCAATCAAATCTAGAAGAAGAAGAAGAATGAGATGAGACGCAGATACGAGATTAAAGAAGAAGAAGAAGGTCACAAGGCTATGAGGGGAAAACGTCACAAGGCTATGAGGGAAAACGTCACAAAGCGGTGGTGCACCTGTGAGCTGGTTGCCAGCCGGCAATCAGATCTAGAAGAAGAGTGATAAACATCACAAAGCTATGAGGAAAATGTCACAGGACACAGACCAAGGACAGATAATTTTTTCACACATGGGGAGTGGTTTGGAACTCCTTGGAAGAGCTCCTTATACAAAGATATAGAGTGATGATAATCAAGTCAATGGCGGTAATGCACTTGTAAGCTGGTTGCCACCCGCCAATCAAATCTAAAAGAAGAAGCATGTGGTGGTAATGCACTTGTAAGCTGGTTGCCAACCGCCAATCAAATCTAAAAGAAGAAGGTATCACTGAACGAGTGGTGATGTGCTTGCTTACACCTGCTTTCTACGGGCATGCAGAAATAGTTGCTTATACTTGGGTTTCTATAGGCATGCACGGGTATGCAGTAGTTAATTCTGTTTACAGGCTTGATGTTTTCCATAAAACGGCACAAAATGACATCAGGCCAGGCTGTTCTTTTACCTCTTGCTTTTCTTTTTTTTTTTTTGTCTTAGTTGGAAACCAGACGGGGAAAAGAAATGCCTCGGAAGTCAGCTGAGTAAGGAATTACAACCCCCCCCAAAAACTCATCAAGAGGGTATTGCATTTTCTTCTTTTAGATTTGATTGGCGGCTGGCAACCAGCCTACAGGTGCACCACCGCCACATACTTCACTTTATATCACTCTTCTTCTTTTAGATCTGATTGCCGGCTGGCAACCAGCTCACAGGTGCACCGGGTATTGCATCTTCTTCTTTTAGATTGGCAGTTGGCAACCAGCTTACAGTTGCATTACCGCCACCTACTCTATCTTCTTCTTCCAGATCATCATCTTCTTTTAGACTCTATCATTGGCAACCAGCTTACAGGTGCAGGGTATTGCATCTACTTCTTCTTTTAGATTTGATTGGTGGTTGGCAACCAGCTTACAGCTGCATTACCGCCACGTACTTCACTCTACGTATATCATCACTCTATCTGGTCAGGAGCTGTAGTCCTTACCGCCGTACTTCACGCAGTAAGCATCACTCTGTGTATCAAAAGTCAGAATTCTTCTTGGTTGGCAACCTCTTCTTTGTCTTCTTATATCTTCTTCTTCTTCTTCTCTCGGTTACTGGCGGATAGCAAACAACTGAAAGGTGCATACCGCCACCTACTGTACAAGAGTGTATAACATTATGTCATCTGAGCCCGACCCCTAAATTCTGACTTAATCCTGTTATTTAAAAAAGAGAAAAGAGCCCTTCTAGTGATTCTTATTGCCTCTCCATCTCCATCTGTTCCCAGAATCCCAGTTAAATCCCATTCCCTACCAGCCTCTCGAACTTCATTTTCCATTTTCTTTCCTTTCCGTATTTGTGACAGTGTAATAAGATGTGCTTGACATTTTCTTTTACTCCACATTCTCTACATTTGTCACTTTCGCTTTTCCCCATGGTGAATAAAGTGCCGTTTAAACCTGTGATCCAGTCTAAGTCTTGCCATAATGTCTTCTCTCCTTTTGATTTTTGTATTTTGTCATACGATCTACCTTTATGATCTTCATCCCATCTTTTTTGCCATAGCTCAGTTCCTTTTTTCTTGATTACTGCTTTCCCTTCACCTTTTCAAAGAGACAATGGTATAGTTATCTCTTTTCCAAGAGCACTTTTTGCTAATTTGTCTGCACAGTCATTCCCTTACAACCCTTCATGTACAGGAACCCAACAAAACTGAACTTGTCCACCACCCATGTACCCTAAAAAAACTGTGATATAGCTCAATTACCAAGTCTTCCCTTGTAGATTTTAGTGTCTGTATGGTTTTTAAAGCTGCGAGTCCGTGCACACCACCACCTGGTTCGGTCTGACCTCCTCCACCCACTGCAGACCAATAATTATTGCCACCATCTCTGCTGTAAACACGGATGTATTGTTGAGTCTTTTTGCGATGGTCACTTTAAACTCTGGGATGTATACTCCAACTCCAAGAGCGCATTTCTCCTACTTCTATTAAAACTGCATTGTTTGGTGTTGTTTTGACAGCTCCAATGCACAGGCAAAGCGCTCTGTGCTGCATTCTATTTTTTCCAGAGTCGTCTTTGCCGCTGCTCCATAAATCATGCATCTGTAGTCTATTGTCGATTGCATTAGTGCTCTGTAAATGTCAATTAATGTCTGTTTATCTGCACCCCATTCGTGTCCAGCTACAGCTTTTATGAGATAACTTTTTTGCATTTCGCTCTATAAATTCAAGAAATTCCTGTCAGTGTGTCACGGCCAACGCTCATAGGACTGCCTATGATGGTCTTGTGATGTCTGCATGATGCCCTATGATGTTCCTGTGTATAACGACTCCTTATGTGTGAAATGTCCTATGATGTTCCTATGTAACAAAGGCAGGCATCAGTCACGATCATAGGACCTGTTATGACATCATCAAAGATCAAACGCAGGCATCACTCATGATCATAGGACTCGCTATGACATCAGCAAAGATCAAATGCAGGTATCATAGGACTCGCTATGACATCAGCAAAGATCAAAGGCAGTCATCACTCACGGTCATAGGACTCGCTATGACACAGTCAAAGATCAAAGGCAGGCATCACTGAACGAGTGCTGATGTGCTTGCTTACACCCTTGCTTACACCTGCTTTCTATGGGCATGCAGAAATACTTGCTTATACTTGGTTTCTACGGGCATGCACAGGTATGCACTAGTACTAAACAAATTCAAGAAATCTGTGTGTGTGTCTGTCACGATCATAGGACTCGCTAATAGATCATAGGACCTCCTGTGGCATCAAAGATCATAGGACCACCTATGATGTTCCTGTGATTCTACATGATGTCTACATGATGTCTGTGTGTCACGGTCATTGGGCTCTGTAAAAGATCATAGGACCGCCTATGATGTTCCTATGATGTCTACATGACGTCTGTATGACGTCATGTAGACCGTAGGACTCGCTAAAAGATCATAGGATCGCCTATGTCTCTGTGTGTCACGATCGTAGGACTTGGTGTTGCCATGGTAACCATGTCAGCGATCAAAGGCAGGCATCACTTAACGAGTGATGACGTCAAAGATCAAAGGCTGGTCTCACCATGGTTACTGTTGCCATGGTAACCATGTCAAAGATCAAAGGCAGGCATGCAGCAGAATTCTTCTTTTAGATTTGATTGGCGGTTGGGAACCAGCTTACAGGTGCATCAACACCACGTACTTCACTCTATATCATCAATCTATATATCTTGGCCGTTGCTTATACTTTGTTTCTACGGGCATGCATGGGTACCATGTCAAAAATCAAAGGCAGGCATGCAGAAATGCTTACTTACACTTGCTTTCTATGGGCATGCAGAAATACTTGCATATACCTGGCTCTTGTCAGTGTGTCAGTCTGTGTCTGTCAGTGTGTCACGGCCAAAGATCATAGGACTGCCTATGATGTTCCTATGATGTCTGCATGATGTCCTATGATGTTCCTATGTATAATGACTCCTTATGTGTGGAATGTCCTATGATGTTCCTATGTAACAAAGGCAGGCGGCAGGCATCATAGGACTCGCTATGACCTCATCAAAGATCAAATGCAGGCATCACTCACGATCATAGGACTCTCCTTCAGTAACATATTGGGGTCTTTCAAGAAAACGGAGGTGAGGGATATTGCACTCACCTCAGAGTGCTCTTGTTTCTTATGAACTCATATTTGGAAAAATGTACTTGAGCATAAATATTTTGAAATACTGCATTGATTAATCTTATGTCTGTTCACTGGGAATGTTTTCATCTCTAAGGATATGTATCTATTTCAAGAAGTAAAAACAGTTCCTGCACATGTTTGCTATAATTAAGATGCTATGACTCAACACATCTCAGAAAGGAAGTCATAATTTAACAAGTGCAATTCAATGTTTTTCTTTCTCTAATTGCACACACAGCAATGATGATAGAAGGACTACAGCTCCTGACCAGATAGTGATGATACAGAGTGAAGTACGTGGCGGTAATGCACCTGTAAGCTGGTTGCCAACTGCCAATCAAATCTAAAAGAAGAAGAACAAGAAGTTCTCAGGCTTCCACTGGCTACGACTCTGTCACCAAGGAGTAAGACACTATAGAAATTGGATGAGTTAATGTGGCTGGTGGGAACAAAGGAATGACATCTGTGGGTCTGGATGATTCAGAAGTAAAGGAATCACGAAGAAAATCAAGAAAAAAAAAATGTCTAGTCAGTAAAAGTCAATTTCTGTGGTTGTTGAAAGAATTTTTTTTTCTTCCTTATGAGGCATTCTTTGCACTTTCTTCTTGTTGCACTAGTTTGTTAAAATTCAGTTACAGTCCAGGACACCAGCGCAATAAATATTTAAGCACTTGTTTGTTGCTTTGGCAAGTTTCCCACTTCTTAAAAGCAATAGCCAATACATGGACCATTTGGTGTTTGCTATCCATTTTTTGATGCTCTGTGGACCAAGTCAGAAATTTGTAGTGTTTCTTGGTGATCAATCTTACAGACCCTATTTAGTTTTAAGCTATAGGAAGCAAGTCCTTCTTTACTTTATTTCTATACATGGTATGCAAAATTGTGGCATTTTGTGATGATCTGCATTAATTTGTTTGGGTGCTAAGATAGTTTGTGGTGTTGTGGGGTCTCTATTAGATGGAGTTATCACTCTGGAGAAGAGTGGCTGTCTCAGAAAAGAAATTTTCTGGCATCTCATGCTGTTCAGTTCCTGTCTTTCAAACTCCCCCAAATTCCTTTGAGGCCCCTTTTTCCCATAATTGGCATTTCCTTTGGCTGTCGGGAACACTGTGATATTGCAGCAAGTTGGGCTGTAAAGAAGAAAATGTGTTTTCTTGAGTTTGAAAATTAATACACTTTTTCCTCCTCCTGCAGAACTGAGAAGTGTCACAGGGACTAGTCACTCAAGACAGGTGTGAAGCCCTCTGCACCACACCTTTTGAAGAAAGGAATGAAACCGGATGGGGTTAACATGGAAGCTAGTGAGTCCACTGAAGGTGCAGGAGCAGCAGCAGAGCAATCCTCAGTGCAGGAGAATGTGACTGAGCAAACCCAGTCTCGACCAGATGAAGCAGGAATGGGTGACGCTTGTGCTTCTCCTACAAGCAAAATGGAAAAGCCAGTGGGAGTAGTCCCCAAAGTCAAACCAAAAGCTGTTGGACCTCATGCACAGCCAGGCTCCCGCTCACGGCCTGGTACTGGCTCACACCGCATGGCAAATGATGCCAAGTCCTCTAGTAATGTTTCTGCAGCTGCTGGCAAGAAAACCACACTAGGGGCTACAGCGAAACCCTCATCAGGAGTTGCACCGAAAAGACCAACTGGAACAGCAGCAACACACACCACAGCTAACCAAATTGACAAGAGATCTGCAGGACCTGCCAGGACTGCCACTGCTGGTGCTGCTGCCACAGGGACAGATGGTACCAAAACGGCAGTGAATACTACATTTAAAAGACCTGCTTCTGAGACAGTTAATGGGGCTAGACCCAAAACCAGTGGTGAGTTTGAAGGTGATAAACTAAGTTAACCAAAATGTTGTAACTTTTAAAAATGAAATTCATGTCATTTTCTGTCACTGGGTTATCTCTGCTGAAACAGATTTGTGTTTTTTTTTTTTTTATTTTGTAGCTTTTGCCAGCAGAACTGTTGGGTCCACTGTTCCAAAACCGAGCACGTCTACCACAGTTAAAGCTGCTGGTGCTGCTGCTTTGAAAACCACAAGGTATGGACACTAATCACAGTCTGAAATCTACTTTTTTTTTTTTTAACTCCACTCCCCTTCTTACAAGCTGCTTGTGAGGGTGACTTTGTTTAGCTTGATGTCCTGAAAAGAAGTGTAGAACGGTTCCCATTGTGGTCTTTGGCCCATTATTGAGTCAGATTTCACTTCAAGTGTGTGAGTCACAGAGGGCCTTAACATGGACAGTGATACTGAAGAACTGGTGTTTTGTCCCAGACCGACCCCCTGGCTGAAGTCAGATCTTCTTCCCCAGGGCAAAGTACTGTTGACTTGGATCATAATTCCTCTTTATACTTGAGCTTGTGATTTAGATGGAGGACTTTAGGTGGAATAAGTTGTTCAAAAAACTGCTCTTAGTAGCGTTTTGACTTCTGCAGAATTTAGTAGTTGTTTATACTTTAGATCATAACTGATTCCTGATGTACATTTAAAGGCTGAACTCCATTTTAGGTACACTTCAACTACTTCAGCCAGTATTTTTGACTTGACAATAGATTAATTTAAGCATGCTGGCCCAAATCTCATTTGTTTGATGAATAAGGCCTATAACATTTCCCATAGTCATCAGGGTCCTGTTCCAGAAAGCAGGTTTAGTGGCTCACCTGGGTAAGTTAACTCAGTTTATGGAACTCTTGGTTCCAAAGAGTTGGAGTATGTTTGTGACTATGGAAACAAAGGCTGTGAACATAACCTGTTCCTGAGTAGGTTATGTTCAGGTTATGTTGGCGGTATGTTTAGAATATTTAAACTTAAGAAGAACCACATTCACAAATAGAAGTGTGATGGCAGAGAATCCGATGGCTAATAACTCAAAACCACTTTTAATAAAACACACCATCACTAATTTGTTTTAATGAGCCTTCTTTATTTCCTGAACAAACATTTTCCCGCTATCTTTACATTCAGCCTCCAAATCTGTTTTCTGATTTATTTATTTATTTTAAAATTGAGAGATTTTGTACAGATCCTTTGCTGACAACTACAATGAAATTCTTAACATTTAGTGATCTTAAAGGTAAAATATTCATTTCTGTTTAGCAGTAATATGTCTCACGTTAAGATCAATAAAATCAGTTTCTTACATTGTCAAATTGCTGCACAGATTATGGAGGAGGATCCACTACACTGTCCTGTTCAGTCTCTTATGGAACATAAGTTCTGCTGCAAATCCTCTCTTCAAACACCATAGTCACATATTGGATGCTTGGCATATATTGTCCATATAGCTGAGTGGACCCTTTGGACCCTCCATGTCCACTTCACACAGCTGATGCAGTCTCCTCCTCTTCAACCTTTTAATTGTATTAACAATCTTATGGACTTTGGCCTAATAAAGGATAATTTGTCAAAAAGGGGGGGGGACTATTTAGATTACAAGACTAGGACACCATCTTGGACAATGAAGGTGATAAAATTGTAAAAATTAAAAGGCCACATTCATTCAATGAAAAAAGATGGGTTTGTGAGAGAAATTGGTTGAATAGGAAAAAAAAACTCTAAAGGTTTGTATAAATTAACACTACAGCAAGGCTTGCATAGTGTTGCCTATTGTAACGTCAATATGGGGAAAATGAAAATCCATACTGTATAATCTGATTATCTAGGTATGTGGGGAAAGTTTAAAAGCCTCAACAGAACTTCACAAAATAAACAACAATGAAGGAATGAATCATCAGACTTTTTTCATTTTACCAGGGCAGAACCCAAATATTCTCTTATCTGGATAGCTGTTCATGACAGTGGTATCCATTTAAAAAAGGGAGCATTATGGATATTTGCTTCTTGACCTAAACTGCTCAATTTTAACTGTTTGACTAAATTACCCCCACCCAAAAAAAAAGTAACAAAATTATGTGAATAAATTTAGAAATGTATAAAGAAAAAAACTTCAAATTCATGTGACAAAAATTGCAAATTCATGAACAAAAAAATTACATTTACAAAGAAATCTGCAAAAAACTATCTTTGGGGAAAATGATTTCAAATTACATTGAAACCTTGCATATTTTCTATAAGAAATGGCATTACAAGGAAAAAGGCTGTCAGATTTACACGAAAAGTGGCAAATTTATGAATAAAAGCTACAAATTTACATGAAACGGTCTTTATAGCAAAAGCCATTATATCTGAATATAATGATAAAGGTTGTAAAATTGCTGCCTTGCAGTGCACTCGATTTATAACGTCACATTATTCTGAAGACTTTTTTTTTTTTTTAAATGGAAAATAAATTTGACCCAAGGCACATTCAAGTGGGGCTCAAACGAACGGCCTCGCACATCAGTATGGCACTCTATTATGTCACTAAGAGGCTTGACCACCTAATAAGTAAAGTAGAAAGGACTGAAAAGTTCACAGTGGTCAAATGTGACTAAATGTGGTTTATTTTTCAACATAGTCTCCCTTTGGGTCACACACTTCTTCCATCTATGTTGCAACGCTTGGATCCCTGCGATTGAAAAATGAGCCACATTTGGTCAAATTTGACCACTGTGAACTTTTCAGCCTATGAACCCCCCCCCCCCCCAAAAAAAAAAATACAAACCAAGATTGTCCATTGATGAAGAATCAAAAAAACTCATTTTGTGCAGTCGGCAGTTCAGCTCCCTATAACTTTGGCTGATGTCAGTTTTTTTTTTTTATTCTTCTTGGTTATGCTTTTTTTTTCCCACTCCTCATGCCTCTGAGAGTGCTTGTAACTCTTCCTCGGAGAAATAATTCTCTTTTCCTCCACTGCTTGTGGTTTCTGTGCTCAACGCATGCTGTCATAGTAGGTTTGCCGTGAACGTGCATATCTTGAGGTCAGTCAACTGTTAGTTGATCAAACGGATTCGTAGCCGGAATTCTGGAACCAAAAACTCAGTAAGTTCTGGCAGATTCACTTAACTGTGACTCAGGGTTTATTTCAGGCTATGTTAACCCTGTTTTCTGGAATACCACCCTGATGTGATGTCTGTGCTTTCTTTAGCAATATATAACGTTTCTAAGCGAGTTACAGCTACATACAGTGCATCCGGAAAGTATTCACAGCGCTTCACTTTTTCCACATTTTATGTTACAGCCTTATTCCAAAATGGATTACATTTATTTTTTTCCTCAAAATTCTACACACAATACCATAATGGCAACATGAAGGTTTTTTGTTTTTTTTTTTTTTGAGATTTTTGCAAATTTATTTAAAAAAATAAACTAAGAAATCACAACTACATAAGTATTCACAGCCTTTGCCATGAGCTCATATGCATCCCGTTTCCACTGATCATCCTTGAAATGTTTCTACAGCTTAATTGGAGTCCACCTCAGGTAAATTCAGTTGATTGGACATGATTTGGAAAGGCACACAACATTCTGTATAAGGTCCCACAGTTGACAGTGCATGTCAGAACACAAACCAAGCATGAAGTCAAAGGAATTGTCTGTAGACCTCCGGGACAGGCTTGTCTCAAGGCACAAATCTAGGGAAGGGCACAGAAAAATTTCTGCTGCTTTGAAGGTCCTAATGAGCACATTGGTCTCCATCATCTGTAAATGGAAGAAGTTTGGAACCACCAGGACTCTTCCTAGAGCTGGCCGGCCGTCTAAACTGAGCGATCGAGGGAGAAGGGCCTTAGTCAGGGAGGTGACCAAGAACCCGATGGTCACTCTGTCAGCACTCCAACGTTCCTCTGTGGAGAGAGGAGAACCTTCCAGAAAGACAACCATCTCTGCAGCAATCCACCAAATCAGGCCTGTATGGTAGAGTGGCAAGATGGAAGCCACTCCTTAGTAAAAGGCACATGACAGCTCCCCTGGAATTTGCCAAAAGGCACCTGAAGGACTCTCAGACCATGACAAACAAAATTCTGTGGTCTGATGAGACAAAGAGTGAACTCTTTGGCGTGAATGCAAGGTGTCAGGTTTGGAGGAAGGCAGGCACCGCTCCTCACCAGGCCAATACAGTCCCTACAGTGAAGCATGGTGGTGGCAGCATTATGTTATGGGGATGTTTTTCAGTGGCAGGAACTGGGAGACTTGTCAGGATAGAGGGAAAGATGAATGCAGCAATGTACAGAGACATCCTGGATGAAAACCTGCTCCAGCGCGCTCTTGACCTCAGACTGGCATGATGGTTCATCTTTCAGCAGGGCAACGACCCTAAGCACACAGCCAAGATATCAAAGGGGTGGCTTCAAGACAAATCTGAATGTCCATTAGTGGCCCAGCCAGGGCCCAGACTTGAATTCAACTGAACATCTCTGGAGCGATCTGAAAATGGCTGTGCACCGATGCTTCCCATCCAACCTGATGGAGGTTGAGAGGTGCTGCAAATAGGAATGGGTGAAACTGCCCAAAGATGGGTATGCCAAGCTTATGGCATCATATTCAAAAAGACTTGAGGCTGTAATTGTTGCCAAAGGTGCATCAACAAAGTACTGAGCAAAGGCTGTGAATACTTATGTACATGTGATTTCTTAGTTTTTTACTTTTAATAAATTTGTAAAATTCTCAGACTTTTTTCACATTGTCATTATGGGGTATTGTGTGTAGAATTTTGAGGCCAATTAGCAGTGTGTTGGGCAAATTACTAAAAATGGTAACTATTTACAGTTACTACTTTTCAAAAGTAACTTGAGTTACTTACCAATTACTGCATGATTAAAGTAACTAGTTATTTGGAAAAGTAACTTTCACGTTACTTTTAAAGGCATACTTGAGCCATCTTGCACACATAGCAAGATAATTTAATGGATTACATTACAGGCTTATTAATGTCAGGCTGAAAACAGACAGATTCAGACGGAGCTTTTAGAACATGTTCAGTCTGCTCTATCCTGCCTTGAGAGCTCTTATTGTGGGAAAAATCAGAAGAAAATCAACACAAAATTGCCTGTAACTTCCTCATTTTGGAGTGAGAAATGGGGCTTGTGGCGTGAGAGAGGGCAAAAGAGTGAGTTCGCAACACTGCATAAAGCTGTCAGTTTCTTAACCTTTAATATTATGGATTTAATCCGATGTGCAGTGATCCAAAGAAAATGTCCATAACCACAGGCCAAATGTCTGCTGTTACAGAGACATGATCCAGTCCTTTTGGAGATCAAATCCATTTTTTAATGATCTTTATCCAGGTAGCAAGTAAATGTGTTTTAACTTCAGTGGATCACAGTCTCAGCTGTCTGATGGAAAATGACTGTTATCAGATCCTAATTCTTTAACAACGTATCTGGCAATCTGATTTAGTTCTTGCTGGGCCACAAACTGTCCAGATGCATACCTGAGCTTGAAATCCAGCCATGGGTGTTTAGATAGTGCAAGGCGTCAGCTACGTAGGGTCAGTTTGTATTTATTTGCGCTAAAAATATCTATCCATATTAATAAAATGAGTAATGGAGTAATGCAGTAACGCATCTGATCAAATTTCACGCATTACTGCACGGTGCTGCACGGGCACGGGCTGCACGGGCTGCACGGTGGCGCAGTGGTTTAGCACTGTGGCAGCACAGTTTTACCCTCGGCCGGGGGATCGCGGGAATCATGAGATCGTGGGTTCGATCCCAGCCCCCGACCAACAGTGAGCTGTGTGGAGTTTGCATGTTCTCCCCGTGTTGCGTGGGTTTACTCCGGGATTTCTCCGGTTTCCTCCCGCACACCAAAAACATGTAGGTTTAGGGCGCTCGCGCACGCAGCGACCAGCAGCCGGTGGCTTGTCACCAGACTGCAAACCATGTCTACCTACGGGTACAAATAAGTAACAAAAAAAAAAAAAAAAAAAAAAAAAAAAAAAAAAATTACTGAATTTTTAACAGTAATTTCATTACACAGCACTTTACTACAAAAGTAGTGGTGTTACAGTAGCACGTTACTCCCATCACTGCCAATAAGTATCAATTGAATTGTAAAAATTAATTTTCATGCATTTTTATTTCGGACAAAAAAATCACACTTTGTGAAATGGTTATATGCCAGATGCCCTTCCTTGACACCACACTCCCCATTGACTTGGGCTTGGGACTGGCTTTAGCTAGAAGTACACTGGTTTGTGCATCCCCTGTGGCTGGGTTATGAAATGGCTTTAATGATAAAAATGGAATTACAGTTTATCTGAAGTGATGCAGTGTAAAAGTGGACCTGATATTTAACTAAGGGTAGTATCTCACTGAAATGCTACAGCTTGCAAATAGTTAAAGATAAAAAAAAGAAGTGTGACAAATACACAATTTTTTTTTTTTGACAATTTTTACTTGGAATTGGGGCTGGGCAATATGAAAAAATTCCAGTCGCAATAATTTTTTTTCCACATTGATCGATGTCGATATACACTACTCACAAAAAGTTAAGGATATTTGGCTTTCGGGTGAAATTTATGGAAAATTTTAAAAGTTCACGCTACAGTGATATCATGGAGGTAGGGCATTTAAGTAGAAGCATGCAATGGTAATTTCCTCATCTCAAACAATTTATTGAAACAAAAGCCAACAACAGTGGTGGGTATACCACAACAAAAAATGTCATTGTCTCAATAACTTGTCATGTGCCCTTGAGCATCAATTACAGCTTGACAACGATGTCTCATGCTGTTTAAAAATCAACTTATTGTCTGCTGAGGCATAGCATTCCACTCCTCTTGAAGGGCGGCTCTCGGGTCATTGAGGTTGTGGGGTGCAGGGTTACGAGCCTCTACATGGCGACTCAGCTGAATCCATAGGTTTTCTATGGGAGTCATGTCTGGAGAAAGTGCAGGCCACTCCATTCAAGGTTCCCCAGCCTCCAGCAGCCATTCTCTAATGATGCGACCTTGATGAGCTGGAGGATTGTCGTCCATGAAGATGAAATTAGGCCTGTGTTGTTCATGTAGGGACACAATGACTGAATTAATGATGTTGTTCAGGTAGTATCAGCTTGTCACTATACTATTCACAAGGTGTAGAGCAGTTCTGTATTGACTTAGACATACCTGTCCAGATTGTAACACCACTACCACCACCAAAGGCTCATCTGGTGACAACAGCGGCTGATGCATAGCGCTCTCCTTGACATCTTCAACATCGTTGGCAGCCATTATTTCTGCTCAATGTGAATCGACTTTGTAGGAACAGTTGGTTAAAAGGTACAAAGATTATTTAATTTATACCTCGAGGTGTATGTGGGAACAAAGGTTTGCTTCGGGTCCACGCACACACTGGAAAAACTCGTTTTGGGGTACCAGTCCAAAAACGTGGACAATTTATTAATAACTAATCTTTATACCTTCAATCAATCAGTCTCAAATATTCGTGAATTCTCCTGGGTGACTTCAGAAACAAACACAGAAGAAGAAATAAACAAACTTCCATATACCGTGTACAGTTTTTTAATGATCAGATGCAGATTTAATGACATTACATTCAACGGATTTGTTGGTAAAGTGAAATGATCATGTATCAAGCATCACATTCAACTTGTAACTGATTACAGCGCAACGGAGTGTAATCACATTTGTGGAACCAAGGAAACCTTGGTATGAATTTGTAACTTTGATGAAAATGGAGACTGAAATAACGGTAACCAAAAGATGAAGGCGATTGGATGCAAATTTTATGAAGAAAATTATAAAATCTCATTATATGGAAAAGAAATTCTGAGTTACTCTAAAAATAAAAACGTAATTTAATGAAAAGAGGAATACTATTTCTCTTTAATTCTATAGCTCCAATCAGAGTTATGAACTAGTTTTAAACCTGAGACAAATTATGACATACTTAAGGCGATGGACATGGCATTATTCAACAGCTGAAACAAAAGAATCTTGCTCACGTAAACTTTGTGTTGGGGTTTTCTTCAGCTGGATCCAGGAGTTGAGATTTTTCTTTGATACTGGAAAATATCTGCCAGCAGATCTTTCTTCCCAGGGACAAGCAGTCAGGAGCTGAGATCAGGCAACGACGAGGCTGCTGGCCGCGGAGCATGCCATGTGGGACAACACGAGAATTTTTCACCAGCGTTCACGGGTCCAAATCAATTGGAGATAGTTCAAAGTCACAGAATTGGAGAGACGAGATTAATAAAAATTTCAAGCCACGAAATCCAAGTCCTTCAGATATCGTGGTGACTGGTGAAAACAGCTTCTGGTGTGAGAAAAATGATCAGTCCACTTTAAAACTCGGTGAGTTAAGAAAATCAATAAGAAAAAGTTTAACAGAATAAATAGAAAAATGTCTGAACACGGAGTTTCACTCCATATAAAAGAAGTTTGCATTCAAAAAAGAGTAATTTTCCCAGACGTTTAAAGGAAAACAAATTTAAGGCAGGACACAGACACTTTCACACAGAACCCTCTCTGACTGAACCAGGGCGTTCCTCCCTTAAAATGAGTAAAGTTTTCAGGGGGGAAAAACTTGACTGACATGAAAGGGAACCAATGTCTCCCATTGCGGGAGAGTTGAAAGAACTCTGGTCCAATAAGAAAACAGTCCTTTGTCTGTAACTGACCAATAGAATGAAAGGGGACGTTGTCCAAAAGAGACTGGCTGGTGATTGGCTGAGCCAGTCAAATGACTTGAGTAAGCTTTTCCAACAGGATGAAACATCTTGATTAATATAAAACTTCACTTTATGCTTATATATAAAATCTAAGCTAACTTCAGTGATTCATGACTAACGTTCAGTGAGCATGCACTTTTATAAACTTGTCCTTCTATAATTAACATGCATTAGAATAAGGTTAATTTAAGCATTTTCAAACATGCCACACATTTAAAATCAGTGATTATTGAAACATTTCAAACCCATCATTGTCCAACACAGAGTTGGTCATCTCTTCGAATAGTCCTGAGAATTATCCTGAGGAATGAAAACTTGAAGAGTTAATGTTCAGTCAAAAAACCAAACAGTCCAGCAGTTGACAGAAGTAATGCAAACATATTCTGTAGTTGTTCACCAGGGGGTAATATTGAGCTGTGGATAATTCCTAGAGACCGTGGAATGTACTCAAGGGATCTGGGATGTTTCAAACAGTACTTTCAAGCATAAAACTGCCTAGTTGGGAGGAAGTTTCCGGGATTTATGATGGCAAACTAATCCGTTCTTTGCACGAAATGGGATTCTTATAGTCTCTTTTACCATGGAATGCGTTTTCAGACTGTGGTCCTTAGGTGTTAGTTTCTCTCCATTCCGTTTACAGCTGGGGAAGTGTGGTCTGGGAGAAATATTTACAGCCAGGGAGTTGGTAACAAGGGACAATTACTTTAATCAGCGGCTTAAATCCAACATTTTCGACTGTGCTTAATGGCAGCATGTCTTTTGCAATAAAGTAGGCTATTGTGTTTGTAATATCGCTGTCTCTTTTGTCGTAAGGCATGGCGCTGGAGAAACTGGCCACTATGGTCTGTTGTTGCCGAGGTATCACACTGGTGTTTTAGGAGGACCGACAGAACTTGCTTGAGTCTGGGACTGTTAAGTCTTGCATTCTGTGTGCTCAACAGGATGGCACTGCTTCAGATGGTTAAAAAAAGACTTGTAGTCTTATTTGATTTTGTGGGAACGTGCTTGTGACTGTTGGCAGTGCATGCTAAGCTGCTTCTTGTCAGACTTTAAATAGTCAAAATATCTCCACATTCCTGAGTTCCTCAGACCCTTCTTTTCAACAATCTCCTCGTCTATTGAGCATTGGGCAACATCCATTTCAGCATCTTCTTTGGTAATGCTGTCACTGGACTCTGTTCATCCCACTCCAATGCCTATACAGCTGCTCTAGCCCAAACATTTGCAGGTGTACTAAGCCCCAGCTGCTGGCCTACGTGCCTACACAGGCTGTTGTGTTCATCAATCAAAGGTGACTTCTAGCCACATGATTGGTTCAGTGTACAGTGTTTCCTCTGGCTTAAAGGTCTTGGCACGGTGGCAACATATTTTGCCCCAGGGGGGGAGTAAACATACTGGAATATGTTAATTTTATACTATTTATTTCTTTTTTAAAATTTTACACAGTAATGTTGCATATGGAACATTTGAAGTACTGTACAACCGAGGCTTAAATATTGAGGCAGTTGGGGTCCTACCCAGACATCCTGTGTTTAGACTTTTTAGTGGTGTTATCTTTCTCTCCTTCCTCTGCCTGAACACTTCCCTCTCCTTGGCTCCTCTCTTCTAACTAACTAACTAACCTGCACTTATATAGCGCTTTTCAAGTCACAAAGACCACTCAAAGCGCTCTTCTGTCTCATCTTGCCCTCTCTGAGCCCTGTCTTAATTCAGGTTCTCTGACTATGGTGCTATACAAACAGGTTAGAAAATATCAATTGTCATGCTTTGTCCTGCAGGGTTTTTTTTGTCATGGTTTACACAAGTAACAAATATATGTATTTTTTTTTTATTCTATTGTTGTTGTTTTTTTCCATTGAAAGAGTAGGGAAGGGAAAGAATCATTCATAATAGTAATGTACTCATGCATACTTAAATTACATGATCAGGTGGGTATAGTAACCAGAAATTCTACTCATGTAAAAGCAGTGCTTTGAAATTAATAATTAAAAGTAGACAACCAAAAATTTCTAGTTAAGGGTACAAAGAGCACCCACTTAAAAACCTGAGTAATGACTTCAGTCTTGAAGGTTTGAGGTTTTTCTTCAAAATTTATAACAATTTTCGTATAGTTTTCTACTTTTCTCTATAAATCTAAAGTTGAAACCATGTTCCGCAGATTTGTAATTTCCTCTTGTAAAATTAACTTTTCTTGTACATTTGAAACTTTATTATAAATTTGTGGATTATTTTATGACTAATTTTTGTCTCTTTTTTTAAAAAATAAAAATACTGGTTTTTCTTGATAAATTTGAAACAGACTGTGGTGGTTTTTTTTCCTTATAATATACAGTACATTTTTGACCATAATTTTGCAGTCAGAACAAAACAATAATTTAACTCTGATTACAAAGAAAAAATATTAATAAAATTGTATTTAATGAAATAAATTAACTTAAATGACCAAGGATGCCGTTATTTCTGTTACAGTATTTCTTGAAATTTATAGTTTTTTGGGTTTTTTTTTTTAGAAATCTCCTCACCACCCAGACAGCAGGAAAAACCTCCCTTATTTTGAAATCAAATGTTGGCACGTTTAGTTTGTCTGAAGACTGCTGACAGATTAAAGTCACTGACTTCATGAATTTCGGTCATCTTAACCTGCCAGGTACATAATAGGGAACTGTAGCGGACTCTAAAGACATAATTCACCACAATATGTCCATGTACAGAATGATCTGTTTAGGCAGTTATAGTTGTGCTCTCAGGCTTTCCCATCAGGCACCTCTCTAGGCAGCCGCTGAAGGACCTCAGTTTAGAGTGAAGAGAGCTAGCGTTTTTAGCTGTTGCTTTTTGTCACTACCGCTGGAGAATAAACACGGCACACCTGCTTGTGCAAGAAAAGAGAGAAATTGCCAGTCTCTTCATTTATGCAATTCCTACAGAACATAACTTAATACTGTAGTGGCTGGTGAACTATATCCTCAGCAATTCATCAGTCCCCCTTGCCTTTCCCTTCATATGAAGCCGGCTGCATATGAATTCTAACCACGTCTCTTAGCTAAGCGACTCTTCCATTATTGCTCCTGTTTCCAGCAGGTTAAAACCATGATAAACTCCCCCAGTGCTTGCATACCTCTAATGATTTTTTCCACATTTAAAGTACTTTAACAAACTCATGTTTCTGTCGGATAGTCAAACTTAGACTGTTTGCTGACTGACAGGAAAACTCGCGTGGGCGGGGCGCTTCTAAACTCCGTGCGGATGACGGCCACGCGCGTTGTTCGTGTTCGCGCCTGCTAAAAGTCATTGCTTCATATATTTTTCTTAATTCATATCTCCTTGGCGAAGCGGTAAAATTCCTGGCAAGGCAGCCCGCCACCGAGAAATGTTACCAGATGAAACCCTGGTGTGGTTTATTCTCCTTTTTATTGACTTTTCATGTTGTCTGTCCAAACACGGAACAAATGAGTTCTATCGACATTCCATCAACCATTTTGTCTCTATCGAAGAAGAGTTATTTCGCGATAATTATCGTTTTATCACTCAACCCTACTTGGAATCACTGAATTGGCACTCACAGCACATTTGTGTATGTCTCACGAATGTTGCAATAATGTTGCACAAACTTACAGGCAATTTTGGGCCACAGTTTACAGGGAGTTCATACATGTCATACCAGTGTTGTAGGACATTCTCACAACATGCGCAAGACAAATTGAGGATTTTTTTGCACTTATGGCAGTCCCATGACAGCCGCCTAACACTCACATGACAGATATCCGTGTCAATTGTGCAATTGGAACCTTTTGTGCACCTGTCCCATGGGTGCATTGTACAAAACTTTCAAGCTTATATATACACAACAGTTACACAGGCCCAGGAACCACAACAAAATTATGGTATGATGTCTCTTTCACTGCTTGCCCACTGCAGCTTCTTTCTCACCTGATTATTGCACAGATGCATGCACATAAAATGACTTTAACTTCTTGCACTCCGGTGTACTGCGGGCGGACATGTCTCTGCGTCCTAGGGCACACGAGGGCGCTGCGTCCTAGAGCGCACTGAAAAAAAAGCTGCATTTCTGTTCTTCCACTACAGACACAGCCGCAAACAGAAAGCCAAAGGAGTGCTTTGATTGGTTTAGATGTGATTGACCTCTCATTCGACTAATAAGAGCCTTGAATTGGGTTTCTGAAACCTTGAAGAACCAATGACTGAAAACCTAGCAAGAAGGACCCGCCTACCAACGGCTGCGAATACAGCGAGCCAATTGAAGCACAGAGGTTCGAAAGCTGTTTTGTGTAAGGCTGGGTGACACACAGGCGTTCGCCAGTCTTTTTTTCTAACTACTGTTCTTATTTGTTTTGAAAAATCATTCGCCAAAACCGCAATCATGGAAGCGCAAAACCGCAATAATGGAATTATGGTTTGACCGGGTCGCGTGACCAGAACCACGAGTCCGTAACAAGTGGACTAGCGTCATGTTTGTCTGACAATGAGGAAGAGAAGTTCGCCAGCGACATTGCTGTTGTGGACAGGTAAGTGTTATAAGCTAAATTATTCTTTATCCCTGAAAATTGTAATCAAAATGACTTTTGACCGATCGGTAAATTACAAGGGAGCGGTCCGTCATGTTGCGAACGGCCCCCCATCATGTTGTGAATGCCCCCCCCCCCGCTACTCTTCTATAGCGGATTGCAGATATATTGCAGATATTTTAGTGCAACTGTGCATAGTAGACCGCGGCGCACCGTCACCGCGTTCCGTCATGTAGCGATGGGCGATGTCCGTCCTCTGTAGCGGGGGGGTGGGGTGGGAGTTGTTATCTTCTACATTACAGATATTCTAGTATAATTTTTAGTGCACTGTAGGTTATTTTTGGGGGCTTGTTTGTTCATTCATTCATTCATGAATGAATAAACACCCCCCCCCCCCCACACACACACACAGCCACCTTTCATTAGAGCCCAAGATGAAGCTTCTATATTGAATCATTCAAAAGTTAGACGTTTTTCCAAACTGTGCCATTTGGCACAATTTGACACAGTTCAAAAACGCCTGGGAACAACCTAAGAAAAAAGCTGTGTAATATATTCATTTTTTGTGGTATTGTTACAAAATTTTGACCTCAGCTGGATAACACTTGGTTCTACATTTCTGTTGCATTTTTCAGCCTGGATCTGACAGCTGTGTGTTATTTGCAAGTATTTGTATCCTAAAAAACACCCAGACGAAATTTATTTTCTTCAAGTTCAGTATGTTTAGATGACTGTTACTCAGTGGCAGGAGCACTTTGAATTTTTTGGCAAAACAGTCATAATCTCTCTAAGTATTTTCTTTTAAATGAGACCAACCCCATGAAGATGCTGCAAAGGGTTGAAGAACAGCTTTTGATTTACTTTGGGTACGTTATTTTTTGGCGTTTTTAGTGAAATTGAAAAGAGTGCAAGGGGTTAACATTGTATGGGTCTATGTATACAATAGGATTACACATAAGATAAGATAAGCCTTTATTAGTCCCACAATGGGGAAATTCAGGATTGCAACAGCACAGGGATAGCAACACTCAGAGCAATAATTAAGAAGATAAGAAAATAAGAGCAGTGAATATACGTACACATAAATATATAAATATATATACACAGTGCAGAGCATTGTAGCTAGATGGAATAAACAGCATAACCGTCTACTTAGTTATTCTACATAGTATGAATATGTACCCATACTGTACATATTGTCACCCTCCGTAGCGAGGGTGCCTGGCAATCAGTAAAAACAATAGTAAAACCACGTTTTTGCTGCTTGCCCACTCCAGTTCTTATACTGACAGGAAAAAGACCCGGAATTAGCCTGATCCCTCGAGCTTTTATGGCTAGCCAAGAAATTCATAATGGCTTTGCATTTTCCACAATATCAGTAAATGACAAGCAGATATATAAACAACATGAGGATTATATTATAAACTAGAAAAGCAATCGGAGAGCGCAGACCTCCGCCAAGCGCCACAGTTCCCCCCCCCATACAGTGTTTGTATTAGCAACAAACACTGTACTAGCAATTGGATTGACAATGATAGGATTAGTGGTTCAGTAGTTATTCACGAACATTGCATTTTCTGTAATGGCGGCCACAGTTCCCCCCATACAGTGTTTGTGTGTACGTTTTCAGATTCCTTGACCATGAAAACATATGACTAGCAACTGGATTGACAATGATAGGATTAGTGGTTCAGTAGTTATTCAGGAAAATGGCATTGTCCGTAATGGCGGCCACAGTTCTCCCCATACAGTGTTCGTGTGTAGGTTTTCAGATTCCTTGACCATGAAAACATATGACTAGCAATTGGATTGACAATGATAGGATTAGTGGTTCAGTAGTTATTCACGAAAATCGCATTTTCCGTAATGGCGGTTTTCTTGTGGATGGTGATCCGGATCACCACCAAAATGTAATCATCTGTAGGATACCCCATTTCTGACAATCTGTGAAAATTTCATGAAAATCCGTCCATAACTTTTTGAGTTATCTTGCTAACAAACAAACAGACAAACCAATGCCGATGAAAACATAACCTCCTTGGCGGAGGTAAAAATCGTCCTTTAAGAATGCACAATTTCTACTCACAGTTGGCAGGGGGCTGTGCCCTTCGTCTCAGTCCTCAGTTTTGCTGAACCAGGTCCTGTTTAAGTTATTGTCATTTGTTCTTGGAATTCTGCATGCAGACCAGGCTCACATGCTGAAGGCTGCTGGTGATCAGGCACCATCCTGACTCCTGCTGCTGACGGGTACCAGGCTGCAGCTGGAAAGTACCACTCTGGTGCTGGATATTCTTCCCTGCAGTATCTGCTTTTTGTCTGCAGTCAGTTTAGTTTCATAGATCCCTATCCCCTCCCAAACTTTTTTTGCACTCTCACTTGCGGAAACCAAACTGAGAAGGGTTCGAGACACCTGCCATGATTCTATTGAGAGAAGTTGTTGTGCACATTTTTTCTTGAACACGTTCAAAATTCCTGCAGCAGGAGAGTGAGGCCACGTGTCTCACTAGAGGAAATTGCGAACCCCACCAAATGTTTAGTGTGAGTTTAGAAACTCCCTCGTGAATGTTGTTCAACTAGTTGCAAGCTGTCGCAGCCCAGTGAGATGCTATCAAGTTTTAAGGGAGCTGTATTTGGATTTTGACTCTCAAACAGATGGGTTGAAAGGTGGGTGTGGTTGCTGTGCTCACTGTGTTCCTCTGAGTCTAATGCTGAAGAAACTGACAGAAACAGAGCAGTCTGAATTCTGAACTTTAACCTCGGATTACTTGAACCTACTCTGACCTCATTATTTAGACCTCTGGACATGTTTTATGTGGGCATCCACTATTCTAATGGTGTTGGTGTGTCTAATAACAGAAAATGATTCAAATGTATAACCAGATGCATAATACACTGAGCCATCACTTTCCACTGGCCACAATGTGTATTGGGAGCCTTGATTGGATCTGCTTCCTCTTCTTTCCTCTAAATGTTCTTATTTAATAATGGAATGATGCACAGCTCTTTGTTGCATCATCGTAGTCTAAAGTAATATAGTCAGTACCTTCTCATTGGTTATAAGTAAATGGCTTATAAATGTTTGCATCCATCATTGACCTACTGTGACTGTCACAGATGTAATGATGGCCTGCATTTTTAAAAAATTGATTTGTTGCTTTTTAAAAAACTTAACATCTAGCTATTTTGATGTTTTACCAGTCTGATATTCAGTAATGGAATAATATTATAAAAGTTAAGTCAGCCTGTCATTGAAGGAGGAAACCAGAAAATGATTAGTTTAAGCTTGAACAATGATTTAACTTTTTATCCCTTTGTCTTCCTTATTTTAAAGGTGACTGTATTATGCTTAAAACAAATAGTGGTATGTTGTAAAAAGCAAGGATTAAGATCAACTTATAGGCTTAGTGTTTTGTGCTTGCTCTGTGTTTTAGGGTGTGAACACGAATAAGCTTGTCTTCTAAATTAATTAGATGAGGCTTTTCAGGTGAAAGAATCAAATTACAGCTGAACATCTTTCTTTAGTGACTGTGTTGGCTCCATCCCCAGAATGTGACATTAGGCACTTGGGTCTCAAAAGGAAAACAGCAGCAGGTGTCTGTTTCGCTGACATCCGATGTGTTGGGTATTTTGTTACAGTGTATGATAAGTCATGAGAACACTCACTCCTTGGTATAACGATATTGGCACTTCTGTTTATCTTGGTCAGTATTGTTTGTTTCAAAATGCTTCCTAAATCTTACAGATAGTGAACTCTAAGCTGAAGTCTTAACTTGGCATTGTCCAGGCTTTCTTCTCCTTCCCTTTCAGGGTCGCCAAAGTGTATAATCACCTGATATCGCAATGATCCAGATGCCGTTTTTGATGCATGGGACTGGCACAGGGAGTACACTAGCTTGTGCACCCACTGTGGCTGGGTAACTCCCCCATTCTATTATGCTGAGCACCAAGCTAGAAGACAGGAAGTTCCTTTTTTGGGGGGGGGGGGGCGTTGACCCACAACCTCCCGGGGTGGATGCTCTACCACTAGGCCACCACTCCAGTGCTGGCCAGGACTCTTTTGTTTATCTTGTGCCTACTGTATATTTAAAAAAAAAAAATCTAAATTTTTTGGGGGGGAGTTTAATGTTGTGTGTTTCTGCCATAAAATAATTTCTAGATTTTTTTTTTTTATTTTTTTTTTTTAAACCTTAAGACCCTGTCACACCTTGATAATTTAGGCAGCATTTTCCACACATAACAATTGGTCTAAAACGCTGGCATATGTCGAAATTTTCACTTCTGGCTCTATGCATCGCCTATCCATAACAAGTTGGGCAAATACATAACGTATTAGTAACTTGTATAGAATATTTCCATAACTTGTAAATAACTTAAACCAGCGAACGCTTAGCATGTTGCTGATGTTCACAGCTCGTGCACAACAATAGTCTAACTTATGCATATCTTATCCTAACTTCTGCATAGCGCAGTCATGCCAAACTGCCGTTGCCTCCCAATCCATGAATCCTTGGTGTGGGAGAGATCACCTCTGTTCAACTGAGATGATTCTCCTCTCCAAAGACCACGGCAGGGGGCGTGACCGACCTGGCAGACCTGTTAAATCTGTCAGGTCAGTCACACTGCCTAAAACAGCTGATGTGACACGTCAGGAACGTCGGATCACAGTTGTCACAATCTGGCTCAAAGGCACGTGAACTGATGGCTATAAAAATTTATTTTCAATAAAATGGGGGGGGGAAAAACCCCAAGAAGATAATGTATGGAGTGTGCTTTTGCCAGGAACTGCAGCCAAGGGACAGAAAAGTGGGATTTATCATGGAAAACAGCTGAACTCTGTGCTTCGGGCAATCAGCTGGTTGGATCCACCTCCTCCAGTGTTCTGACATTTTAGCATATCAGAACAGCACTGGACAGCTGATGGTACAGACTGCAGTCAAAGGTAAAAAAAAAACCCCATGGAAAGGAGGGCTAAACAGCAATTTGGATCTTTATCCTGTTGCTTGAAAGTGCTCGGTCAGTCCCCGACAGGTCCTGTTCTACGAAAAAGTACATGTTTAGCTCTCTGTATGTGCTGCAGACAGCAGCTGAGCACTGTACAGGTTTTTCCTGTGAGTTAACACTGCAAATACGGCATTATAGGGTAGCTGTAAGTTAGAAACCCATTCAGTAAGTTACACAGGTTCAAAGAGCGTTTCTCATGTTAGAAATAGGTTTTGGGTACGCTAGACATTTATCTCAATGTATTTTGACTTGTGAGTAACTTGTGAGCACTTACAAGTAACGTGTGTGTGAATGAATGCATAACTTTGCTACAACTTATGCCCCGCTTATGCGGGATGTTTCAGCCATACGCTGGATATGTTGGAAAATTTTCAGAGGAGCTCGCTGTACAACACCGTTTACCAGTGTGCTTCAGCGTGCTCTTAACTTATACAAAACATACCCATAACTGATTCTATATACACCAGCATACAGTATTCTCCAAATTTTTCATACGTCTGGCAAATGCTGCCTAAATTGTCTAGGTGTGATAGGGCCTTTACACGTCAAAAGTGGATGCAACCCTGGGCCCTATTCTTTTTTTTTTTTTTTTTTTTCCCCCCATGTTGTCTTGCATCACAGAGGAAGAAATGGTGCTGGTCCGCCAATGGATATAAATAATTCTAAAGTTTAAAGAGGAATGTTGCGGTTCAGTCACCTTCTATTCATTCAGCATCCGTTCAATATATACTGTACATCTAATAGTGAAACTTGATAAACTTTTTGGTAGTTCACAAAAAGTTTATCAAGTTTCAGCACAATAACTTAAATTGGCTGTTGGTGGTTATTGTGGTCAGACTTTCAGAGAGGAACTCGCATCAACATTTCTCAGCCATTCTCAAATTTCACATTGCTGAGGCCCACCTTCAAATATCTTTTGGATCCCAGTAACCCACCACAAACTTTACAAGTAATTCTTTAAAAATTCAATAAAGCCTTGCCAATGATGAGGAAAGTTTCAAGAGCAAAGTACAAAATATAAATTTTAAACGGCTGCATAAAAATCTTATTACCTACAGCTTTTTAAAAATGTTTGTTTTGTGAGAAGTAACCTTGAAACATGTTAAAATTATCATTTAAAAGTTAAAGGATGAAATCCATCCATCCATCTTCTTCCGCTTAATCCTTTTTGGGTCACGGGGGAGGGGGGGCTGGAGCCTATCCCAGCATCTTTGAGCGAGAGGCAGGATACACCCTGGACAGATCGCCAGTCCATCGCAGGGCCAACACAGAGAGACAAGAGAACCATTCCCGCTCACATTCACACCTAAGGACAGTTTAGAATCCCCAGTTTGATGCCAGTTAACCTAACTTGCATGTTTTTTGGCATGTGGGAGGAAACCAGAGAAATCCCGGAGTAAACCCACACTGACACGGGGAGAACATCCACACAGATCACTGTTGGTCGGGGGCTGGGATCGAACCCAGGATCCCCTGGTCAAGGGTGAGTTGCTGTGCTGCCACAGTGCTAACCACTCCGCCACCATGCTGCCTAAAGGATGAAATCAAAAAACTTAATGTTTTTTGTAACTGACCTTCTGCGGCCTACCTGCAGTCACTCTGTGGCCCACCCGGCCTCATTTCAGGGTTTTATACTTGCAGTCTGTGACAGATGCAGAATCCATTTGAAGGAGAACATGACATCCCAGTGGTGGTTAAGATTGATAACTAAGCAGGAGCCAAATGTTGTAATATCTGGCACATGCTTTGCTCCCCTCCCTTCCAGGGATTGGCTGCGTGTCCTTGCACTCACTGAAGGAGGGAGCGAGGAGGATGGCGAGTGGTGGCTCAGTCTCCCTTCTCTGCTCCTTCATGTTTTTCTTACTCTCTGAATATGAACATTAAAGGGAATTTTACTGTGGTTAACATAAATCTCCTTAAACCCTTCACATACATTTGAAGACAGAATTGTGAGCTTGCCTATGAAAATTTCATTTTTTTAAAGTATTTCCCAAGTGCAAAGAATTTTTAACACAGCTTTTCCAAACATCCCAGTTGTATTTTGGATACTTGCATTGCAAGAGCAGACAATGACTAGAAAGTCATTGTCTTCTTTGAGACTACAATTCCTCACTTGGCCAAGTCATTCACTAGTGTCTTGGCAGTTGTTCTGGGGTCTTTAGACACATCCCTCACTAGTTTTCGTTCCAGAATCTTTGAAATTTTTTGCTTCCTATTTCTGCCAGACTTGTTCTATACTGTGTGGCTCTCTTTGAATTTCTTGATACTTCCATTTCTTGAACCTTGGAAATGTTGTGATAACTTTGTATAGCCACCACCTATTTTGTGAGGGTCAACATTGTTTTAATTCTAAACTGATTTCTTTTGTTTTTGACATGCTTTCTCAAGTGACGGCGCAAACCCTGAAGTTTTTATATTGTGTGTAAATTGGAAGATAACCCTCAGTTTTAACTTGGTTTCACAAGCTTTGAGCATTACAAAGTTAAAGCACGTCATTGCACAGCAGTGGTTTGTGCTATGGCTCAATAAAGTAGTCAGTTTTTCAGGGGGCTAATAAGATTGACCCTGGCAGTTTTTGGTTTTTATGAAATTTGTTTGTGCGTGCAAAGTAAAATAATTTATCCTTTCTAAAGAAAAGTAGGATATTTGGAAAAGTTGTTAAAAATTGTTTGCACTGTTTAACAGCACTTGGGAAATAATAATTCTGTAAACTGCACATCTAGCATTCAAACCCATTCATGACTTGGCTGCATAAAGAGACTAAAATACAAAGTGTAATTGTGCAGCGAGAGGACAGTGAAGCTTTCATACTGCTGAATGGACTGTAGATGATCAACTGCCAAGATCCCACAGGTAATACAAAAACAGAATAGCTGGTGTATGTAGTTTTGATAATGACAGATCTCAATCGTATTATTAAAAAGTTAAATGGATGTAATGGAGGATTTTATCAAGAGTCAAAACCACATCATTGGCCTTGCATTACTTTGCGTTTGGCAACACAGAGACTTGTCACTTTTTTCCCCTCTTTATTTGGTCTGTTGTCCCATTGGAGATGAAACTGTCAGTTCTCCCCGACAACCTTGGCACAGAGCAGAATTATGGTAACGGAAAAGATCCACATCATCTATCATGGTGACGGTGGGCGTAAAGGGTCCCAGAGACAACACTGTCTGCCCAGCTGCTGCTAGGCTACATCACTTCATCTAAACTCTCCACTGGGCTGAAACAAGCCTTCGTCCTTTAAGAAGACAATTGAAAGCGCTCCTATTGGGAGGGAGTACATCAGTTGGTTTTGGATGAGGTACAAGCCAAACACGGTATTGTTACTCCCACAATAATCTCAGTGGATCTTCTCCAAGATGAACCTCCATCGGCTCACCTCCCCCCCTTCTATAATTTGCCTGCAAAAGCTGGAGTTCTAAGGGGACTCGGAGCTTCCAGGCTTGGGGAGTCGTAGCTGAATAGTTGTAGTGGGTGTGGATTGGAAAATATCTACCAGATTATGTTTGTTTTTCATTTTTTGTCAAAGATGTTGCTGCTGCTTGTTAACTCATTGCATACGTATTGGGTGGGGGATGTCGCATTAATCCTCGTAATAGAGTATTTTGCCTTGGTTTTGGTCATTGAACATTTTTGCCCTGATGTGGCTATTATTATCATTGCTGTTGTTGTTTAATTTTTAGTTTGGGCCATGTTTGCCTTTATTTGACAGAAAAAGTAGATGGGGGAGAGATGGGAATGAAATATTGCTCTGGGTGAGAAATAAACTGGGGATCTCTGCATTTGAGCAACATCTCCTGATGGTATGCATTGTAGCCTTTAGACTACTGGAATACTGCTAAATTTTAAATTTTCATTAATATAAATTATTTTATGAATAATACTTGAATGTAATTCTATTTTACTGTTTTTAATCCTGTCTTCTTACTACTATGAAAGTTCAGCTTTTATTTTGAAAACGTATTTCCTGCAGTCGGACTGGAACAACACTGGGCTCAGTTTTGATCTCCTGGTAGACATCTCATAGTTTTTAACTTTATAATTTCAAGTTGAAGTAACTTAAACAGCTCATCTCTCTTTCTCCCTCCTACATTAACTAATTTGTTTTAGCCTGTTGCTAACAATACATTTGAAAGAAATGTAGAAGAGTCACTTAAATGTCAGCTGATTGTTGTTCCGTTTGCTGTCACAAAGAATTATTAATTCACACTGAATTTTGTAAAGCTTTATTAGCATACACATAAAGGGATGGTACATGGACACACACAGTGGGGAGCATATCAACGGGAGAGAAAAGCAAAATGACAAACATGGACAGTGATGTTGGCTAGCCCAGGGGTTTTCAACCAGGGTTCCCTGCAACATTCAAGTTTCCGTTGGAAATTTTCTATCCATCCATCGTCTTCCGCTTGATTCTTTTCAAGTTGCGGGGGGCGGCGCTGGAGCCTATCCCAGCATCTTTGGGTGATAATAATAAAAAAAAAAATAATAATTTGCTGTGCAGGGGTGCTGTCATGACTGACTGAAAGCCATGACGAATAATAAGAGGACACCATTAGGGTTAGTGCACAACATTCAAGTAACTCAAAATGAATTGACATTTAGGTTGCTTAACTTAAAATAACTGTAAAGAAAAATGATGTGAATGGACATCAGTAAGGCAGTAGTGTCTGGAATGCTGGTGTGACTGTTGGTGTACTGTGTATAAAGTGTCTGGTCAAAAAAGGAAATGGACTTAACCAAGGCTGTGGAACATGGCTCAGTTGTATCCTATTCCTTCTCTGGATCTCAGGATCTTTTAGAGAGCAAGTGGAAGAGCCTTTTATACTGGGAACTGGGCCCAGGTATTCCCAGTACTCAATTGGTCAACCACACCCACTGAGCACCTGCAATACAACACGAGAGGAAAAAATGACTTGCCCTAACTGCCAATGGAGGGAGGGATGTCACAGTGCCTACTAAACCCAGTCACAACAACGGCAAATTATTTGCCATAGAAACCTGAACGTTCTAGGGAGCGCTGGTTGGAAAAACACTGGGCTAGAGGTTCTATTTGTTTTGGTTAATTCAATTCTATTTATACAGTGCTGATCACCACAAAAGGCAGTTATTTATATTTTTTGTACTTTTATTTAACCTTTATTTTTCCAGGGTTAAAACCAATTGAGGTAAGGACCTCTTTTACAATGGTGCCCTGGCGCACACCTTGGCCAAAATGGCAGCACTTATAAAAACCAATTAAAAAAACGATGCAGAAGTTAAAAATGAATAAATACATTAAAACAAATAATAGTTCAGTAAAAACAAAACAAATAGCAAGTATCTACAGTGGTGTGAAGAAGTGTTTGCCCCTTCCTGAGTTCTCTTTTTTTTTTTTTTTTTTTGTATGTTTGTCACACTTAGTTAGATGTTTCAGATCAAACAAATTTAAATAGTAGACAATGATAACACAAGTAAACACAAAAGGCAGTTTTTAAATGAAGGTGTTTATTATTAAGGGTAAAAAAAAAAAATCCAAACCTACATGGCTCTGTGTGAAAAAGTGGTTGCCCCCCGTTAAAACATAAATTAACTGCGGTTTATCACATCTTTAGAAAGCTGAGCTCAATTTCTCTAGCCACACCCAGGCCTGATTACTGCCACACCTGTTCTCTATCAAAAAAATCACTTAAATAGGACCTGCCTGACAAAGTAGATCAAAAGGTCCTCAAAAGCTAGACATGATGCTGCGATCCAAAGAAATTCAGGAACAAATGAGAAACAAAGTAAATTGGATCTATCAGTCTGGAAAAAGGTTATCAAGCCATTTCTAAAGCTTTGGGACTCCAGCAAACCACAGTGAGAGCCATTATCTGCAAATATCGAAAACATGGAACAGTGGTGAACCATCCCAGGAGTGGCCGGCCGACCAAAATTACCCCAAGAGCGCAGCAATGACTCATCCAAGAGGTCACAAAAGACCCCACAACAACATTCAAAGAACTGCAGGCCTCACTTGCCTCAATTAAGGTCAGTGTTCATGACTCCATCATAAGAAAGAGATGGGGCAAAAATGGCCTGCATGGCAGAGTTTCAAGACAAAAACCACTGCTGAGCAAAAAGAACATAAAGGCTCATCTCAGTTTTGCCAGAAAACATCTTGATGATCCCCAAGACTTTTGGGAAAATACTCTGTGGACTGACAAGACAAAAGTTGAACTTTTTGGAAGGCGTGTGTCCCATTACATCTGGCGTAAAAGTGACACAGGATTTCAGAAAAGGAACATCATACCAACAGTAAAATGTGGTGGTGGTAGTGTGATGGTTTGGGGCTGTTTTGCTTCTTCGGGACCTGGAAGACTTGCTGTGGTCAATGGAACCATGAATTCTGCTGTCTACCAAAAAAATCCTGAAGGAGAATGTCAGACCATCTGCTTGTGACCTCAAACTGAAGCACACTTGGGTTCTGCAGCAGGACAGTGATCCAAAACACACCAGCAAGTCCATCTCTGAATGGCTTAAGAAAAAAAACCCTCATGCCACAGCATCTCATTTGGATTCAAGCACTCCTGACCTGAATCCAAATGAGATGCTGTGGCATGACCTGGCGGTTCATGCTCGAAAACCCTCCAGTGTGGCTGAATTACAATTCTGCAAAGATGAGTGAGCCAGAATTCCTCCACAGCACTATAAGACACTCATTGCCAGTTATCGCAAATGCTTGATTGCAGTTGTTGCTGCTAAGGGTGGCCCAACCAGTTATTGGATTTAGGGGGCAATCACTTTTTCACACAGGGCCTTGTAGGTTTGGATTTTTATTCCCCCCCCTTAATAAACACCTTCATTTAAAAACTGCATTTTGTGTTTACTTGTTATCTTTGTCTAATATTTAAATTTGTTTGATGATCTGAAACATTTAAGTGTGACAAACATACAAAAAAATGAGAAATCGGAGGGGGCAAACACTTTTTCACACCACTGTAATTATCAGGTCACTACGAATATCACAGTGAAGGACTCTTATTAGTGCAGTAACTATAGACTTAAATTCAGACATCTTTACTAAGTTGTGTAAGCATCTATTGCATGTATCATAAACACTAGTGTGAATATTGTCTGTAAAGCATAAAAGTTCAAGCATCAGTAATGCGATCCTGTGATCTTTGTACTTTAGCTGACCTCATGATTGCCATTAAAATTACATGGATCATTGTTCAGTGCCTCTTATCTTTGAACAGTGGTTTGTATTGATTTCAACACTCAGCTGGCAGGAAATGCAATTCATACTATACAGTAGTAGTGGAACCAGCAGCCACCGCCCACATCCAGGCAGTGTGTAGAGTGCAGACTTTAATGGCTCTGTTTTCTCCTCTCAGTGCTGCCATTCCTTATCATACCTTGAAGAGTTATGACTCATCAAAAACAGTGGGGGAGGGTTGGGTTGTTTTGGGGATTTCATCATGTATGAACTCCTTTTATCCTCTTATTTTCATCCTCCTCCACCCTGTGGACAAAATCATTAACCCAATTTTGTTCACCTTGATTCCTTCTATCATCGAGTGGTCCTGTCGTTCATATTTTGCTTGCATGCATGACTGAGCATGAAAATTGGCTTCAGTAATAAACCTTTTCCTATTTGCAGCCCTCGGACTTTGTGTCCGAAGGCTGCCAATTATGCTATCCCATGGCTATGACCCTGTGTCTGTACAGTGGTTGCCTGATCTGGGAGAAACAAATGGTCATTGTTGTAGTTATTGTAATGTGGGAGAAGCATCTGTGTACAACCCTCTGAAAGTCATCAAAGTTGTTGGGTTTTTGCCACTTCATGTCTTTAAGTGTCATACTAAGGGACAAAGTCAGAACCATAAGTCCTATGAATATGCATTTCAGATTATAGGAGATTGTGTGACAAATTATTTACAGGCTCTAGCTTTCAGATTGGCAGACCAGATCATATGTATAAATACCTTAACCAACTGATTTTGTGCATAGGTTGGACAATTTAGAAAAATTACATCGCCTCCAGATACAGTAAATTCTTAAAGCTTGATAAATATTATGGTGTTGTCTGAGCCCAGTACAACAGAGCATAGGGAATACTGAGATTTGGGTCAAATGTGGCTGGAAATCTGCATTACACTCATCTGTAACCTGGATCCTCCCAGTGCCAAGTAGTAAGATGGTAGAAGATGAAGCAGACCATGTGGACGATTAATAACATAAGAAATCCATGAACATCAGCTGTTTAATGTCAAGTTTTTGCCAACAGCAAGTGTAGAACATGACAACTGGAACCCGTGGATCTGTACACAGTAAAACCATGAAGTCTTTGTGGAAGTAGTCAATTAGTCTTCTTCCTCAAGCACCATTGCTTTGTTTTGTTTTTGTCTATTATTTCCAAATTAAACTTATTTTTTATTTGTTCATGCTTCCTCATAGTGTTTTTTTTTGTTTGTTTGTTTTTTTTTTTTTTTTATCCTTCACTGGTTTTCCCGTGCCATCTTCAAGTCTTACGACCTGGCTTCATTTCATGGCCATGGCTACAGAATGAATGAAGCATTGTTATGAGGCTGGTAAATGAGATGTTGCTAATGGATTTCCTCCCATTGTGGAAATTGCATCTGTGGTTTATATTAGTGGGTGATTTATTTATGCTTGTAAATGCATGTGTAGGTGAAACATCAGATTTCATATTTGCATCTTCAACAGTGTGAATACATTTGAAAACTGCTTGTTTTTGTTTTAAATGTTTGAGTAGATCCTAAACTATTTCTTTGCGTCTGTAGGCCTGCTGCAGTTTCTTCAACATCTCGACCTACAGTCAGCACATCCAGGCCTACGACAGCTCCAGCCAAGCCCTTTCCCACTGCAGCTGTCAAAACGTCTGCATCTAGAGTTACCACAGCACCATCTGCCGGCAGAACCACATCGGCACAGCCTCCTAAAACTACTGCTGTCAAGAAAGGTGAACGACATCATTCTTACTAGACTATTATGAAGCAAAGTTTGCACAAACAAACGGTTTTTGTTTTTTCATTTGTCTGATTTTTTTTTTCCTTTGGGGTGGGGGGTAGACTCACTGAGACTGGGCTTACTGACCTAAGACTTTTAAAAGGCTTTGAAGGAGATGTGATGTTTGTCTGTTACTGGAAAAAGTAGTCAATTTTTTTCTTTTTTTACTGCAGATGTCAGTCAACCACCCTCCACTTCATTGGTGAAGAAGCCAGCAGTAGCCTCATCTGCTACCAAAAAAATGGCTGCAGTATCCTCACCTACTACCAAAAAAGCAGAACCCACTAAACTAGTAAAGGCCAGTGCTGTCTCAAAACCAGCCACAACATTAAAGGCAGCAGATTCTAAAGTGTTTCAGCCCAAAAGTCAACAGTCAGCAAATCCCACTGTCACAAAAAAACCTGTGGCTGCTCCAAAGTTTCCCATTTCCAACAAACCTCCACTTGGCCGACCGCCACCTTCCTCTCCAACCAGCAAATCGGCAAGCGGTACCTCCTTTAGAACAAAACGTGAAACAAAACCCACTCAGACTGTCATGCCTTTCAATACCACCAATAAAGCTGAAGCCTCAAATGCTGCCACATCTGCTGTAGAAGCCCATAGTGCAGCAACTGGTCCAGCTGCTGCTGCTGCTGCAGCAGTAGTTGAGCTAGATGAAGTGCAAGCAGCCGCTGCCACAGTGTCTGCTGTACCAGAGGAACTCCCTGCCACAGTCTCTGCTGTACCAGAGGAACTCCCTGCCACAGTCTCTGCTGTACCAGAGGAACTCCCTGCCACAGTGTCTGCTGTACCAGAGGAACTCCCTGCCACAGTCTCTGCTGTACCAGAGGAACTCCCTGCCACAGTCTCTGCTGTACCAGAGGAACTCCCTGCCACAGTCTCTGCTGTACCAGAGGAACTCCCTGCCACAGTCTCTGCAAATGATGCCCCTCTGGAGGTGGCATCTTGTGAGGTTGCAAACCATGAAGCAGCCTCCCCTGCACCTGAGCAGCAGTTGGAAAGCAGTGCTCCCTCATTCAAAACACAGGAAGAGATGCCAGCTCTAGCTGAGCCCTCATTACCACATGTGGCCTCCTCTCCAGACAAGTCTGAAGATTTGGTTTATTTATCAACAGACCAAACCCCTTCTGCGTGTCTTGCAAATGCTGCCCCTCACGTAATCCATCTTACTAACCTAAATGAGGAGGATGATGAAGAGGAAAAGGAAGGGAGTCAGATGGTTTCCGTGTCTGAAATGAGTGGAACCACACAGCCCACAGAGGAGTCTCGTCCTGGGTCAGCGGGACCTGTCGGGGGGGCTGCTTGGAGAGCTGGTGGTGCCTTGCTCTCTGAACTGGACTCTGAGGAGGTAAGTGGCAGCCAGCAGGGAGCCTCTGAACTGAGTGCCCCTGGAGTCCTGGAGGGCACTGAGAGCATGGATGATCTTGGAGACGGCAGCCTCAAAGGAGCAATAGACATGGAAGGAGCCTCAGCTGGTTCTCCTGATTTTGAGAAGGTCCCTGATATACCAGTGAATGACTTTGATGAGGACGAAGACGACAATGATCAGGTTTGTGACATGGATGTGGGTTCTGAGCGCACAGATGAACCATCAAGACCCAGGCATGACAACGATGTCGATGAAGATGATGACGACGATGTGGAGATGGCTAGTGAGGGGGTGACGGAGAGCGGGTTGGAAAGCTATGGGAATGCAGATGAGGATGACTTTGCTGAGGATGAAAGGCTTGACAATCTGAACAGGGTGGCCCAGCCTCCACCACCCCCACCTCTGCTCCCCTCAGCCCCAGCCGCTCAGTGGGACCAACCAAACCCATTTAATGATCCCTGGGCAGAAATTCAACAGCCACAGCAGGCTCTTGAGCCTGTGCAGGTGGTGGAGGCAGGAGAGGCTGCTGCAGCAAGTCCTTTGGTAGACCCATGGCAGCAAGATTCTGAAACCCCAACTCAAACCTCAGCCCAAGCTTGGTTAGAACTAGGTTCTGCTCCTGAAAACCAAGAGGTTCCCAATCAGTCATCCATCCAAGTTGGACCAGAAAATCTAGAAGCTGAAATGGATGCTTCCTACCCAGCCCCAGTGCAGACACTGGCCCCAGCTCCTCTCTCTGCCACAGGAATGTCTCTGTCAAGCACCCTGAGCAGTGAGAGCAGCACCCCTGAAGAACTGGGAGACTTGAATCGAGACGGCAAGCTCCATCCTCAAACTGAACAAACCCCTGTGCTGTCCCCACAACCTGACCAGGAGACGGGAGATAAGCATGTTGAGGAGGCTGAGCCAGAGACCCTTCCAGCTGACGAAGTTCTTGGGGGCCCTGAAACTGCTCCAACGTCCAACCCTTCATCATCCTCAGTGACAGAAGATGAAGCCAGTGACACAGAGGGAGAGGCTCAGCTCGACGATTCCTTAGAGAGTCCAGCAGTTTGCAGCATTACCTTTGACTGTCAGTCTACACCCTCGCGCTGCCTGTCCACCGTGGAAGAGGAGGCGGAGATCGGTGCAAGTGAAGACGCCACACCTCCTTCAGCTACCTCGTTGGCATCCTACGGCTTTGACACCGTTACCACTGCTTCAAACTCCAACGCCCAGTCTGCAGGGGAAAATTGCATCAAAAGCCCAGGTATCTTTTCTTTGGAAGAGCTGTCCGAGGAGGCCAAAGAGTCCTCTTTGATTCCGCAGCCCCACACCGAGCCATGTATGGCCGAGCAGCAGTACATCGAGTGTGGGAAGCAGGAGGCGGAGTCAGTTGATCAAGTCAAAGAGGAAGCGCCAAAGTCAGAGGAAGCCCCAGATCCTTCAACTCTGGACACTGAGCATCAGGAGGAAAACCCAAATGATAGCCATCCTCCCTATTTCTCTGCTGTGTGTGATAAGACTGAGGACTCTTTTACAGGTAATGTATAATGCATAATCTCCCTCAGCTCCCTCTGGTCATGTTGCAGGCTCACCACAACATCAGAGTTGTAGCTCTTGTCCGTGTTTATCCCAAAATCTCTGGGGTGTGTGATCAAAGTCAAATTTACAGAAGAAAAATGGAGAGCAAAAAAAGGGAAGACTTGGTAACAATGGCACTTCTATTAAAAGTATATGGCTTCCATTCCTGTATGTGCAATAGCTATGTGTACTAAAATGTGTGTGTGTGTGCCTGGGTTTTGGGATCTTATTTAACACAGAATTGATGTGGCTGCCCTGATCTGCCTTGATGTGACTTGATCTGTTTACAGCCATTTTTTAAAAAACGGAGGAAATGTAAGTTATGTGAAATGAATTCTCCATCATGTTCCATGTTCACTCAACTATGCTAATGAGTGATGATGAATTTTGATTGTATATTCATGTTTTTTTCTACTCCGCACCTGCTTATCTATGATCTTCTTGCACTTTAAATTGTACCCCAGCCTTTTCTTTTGTTTATTCACCTTTTTGAACCTTAAGACTTTAAATAAAGATTAGATTTCTACCATGATGTATTCACTGTAACATTTTTCTTGAAATTAAGTACAAGACATGTTTATGTGGATTCCATTACATCATTACTGGAATTTGTCTTGATGGTCTTTGCAATAATAAAAAGTACAGAGCTACTGCTAAAACTTGAACACTTATTTCTTTATCTAGCCATGCACCCACACAATCGTGCAATCCCCCAATAATGTTAAAACGTGATAATCAATGAGGCAAGAATGAAGTGACTAATTCTCCAGCTCTCAAGGCAATCCCATCCATGGACCAGACTGATGTGAAGCAGCAAAGACGTGGGATTCTCTTCGCTAGAGCCTGCAGAAAGAAACCAACTTTACTCATTTTCCTTCAACTATAATTTCACTCCTAATTCACTGAGGGTGTGTTCCTAAATTTTATCTTTTCTACTGCTTTTATTATTTTATTTTTTTTAGCATTTGAGCTGCACTGTATTAAAGTTGACAGCTTATGCATGTTAGTATTGCACAGTCAGTTGACTTCATTTCATTACTTTGGGTTGGTGTGTTCAGGGTCAGCCAGATAGTTTGGCTTTAGGACTTGATATCCTTTTGATGAGGGTCTGTGATCTCTTTCTAAAGTCAAACTGCTACTTCAATTTTCTTGTGACGCTGGATGTCTGTGAATGCATGGGGTGCTTTTGCATGCATCACTGGTTGACTAACTATATACACTCCATTCACAGGTTAAATTTAAGCTTGCAAAAGCTTTTGTGGCTCACATCTCACCATAGTTGATTGCATATACAGGAAATTTGGCTGCCTTTATTTCCACTTTCTTTTTTGGGGTCATTTATTTTAAGATTTTGTTTTTAAAGTCGCCTTAAGTTTGCACTTTTGCTCTCTGCAGAAAATTTTCAACACTTGGCCAAGTCACCCCCCCCCCCTCCAGTCACCGTTTTCTGGTGTTATTCAAAATCTTGTAGTTCCAGCCCTCTGAACACTTGTACTGGTTCTGTCCCTGAGCAAGTAAACAAGGAAACCTTGTGCAGCAATGTCCAAAGCTACAAATAATTGATCACTTTGGTGCTGTAGGCTACAGGCAGACCTTTGGCCTTGGCTTCACAATGCTTCCTCTGTTCCAAGTATGAGCCTCTCAAAGCCAGCCTTTCCCTCTGCACCCTGTTGCTTTTACTCACTGCACTGCTGTCACTGTCCTGCTGCTTGTCACGCTACTTTAATCTTCCTTCCCACTTCCTCTCACACAGGCTTCACTGCACTACCACACCCTCACCGCCGCGATCACTCGGCATACCCCAGAACCTACTACGACATCATCAAACCCCATGGTGTTACGGTCACCCCACCCAAGCTAACCTGTGCTGACCTCCCACCCAGGAGCCCCGGACAGCAAACGTTGAGCCCTCAGCTCCGCAGGCTGGAGCAACATCAGAGACAGTTGCTGGAGCTGCAGCAACGTAGGGAGCAGCAGAATAAACCTCTAGAGGGAGCGGCGCAGGAGAGGAAGCGGAGGCAGGAAGAGGAACAGCGGAGGAAGAAGGAGGAAGCTGAAGAGGAAATAAAGAGGAATAAGGAGGAGCAGGAGAGGAAGATGAAGGAGCAGGAAGAGGCGGCAAAGAGGGAAGAGGAGGAAAAAGTGAAAAAAGAGGAGGAGCTTAAACAGAGGAGAGAACTTGAACTGCAGCTGCAGCAACAACAGCAGGAGCTGAAACACAGACAACAAATCATGCAGTGGCAGCAAGAGCTCCAGCAGTCCAGCAAAGGTCAGACTGTGCTGCTGTCCCCCTCCTCTGGTCTCTGCACAATCTATGAAGCCCTGGAGGCAAGTGATGAAGAGGAAGTGAATGAGCTTAGCATCACTAAGAAGGAGCCCAGGCAGGACACACATGAAGACTTGAGCAACTGTGAAAAGGGTTCATCAGATGAAGACAAACGTCAAGACTCACTGCTGTCTGACAGCTCCCCTCCTCTTGCAGACTCCCTTCAGTCTTCTAGCAACCCCTCACAGGATGGCGAAAGCTCCTCTCCATCCCCCACTAAGACGCCAGAACGACCTCCGCCTCTGGACCTGGACTGGGGGAGGAAAGTGGACATAGTCCAGCAGCTGATCAATCAGACCCTGCTGCTCAACGGAGATGGTTGCTCATCGTTGCTGTTGCTGCCTGGGGGTGCAGGAGGCACCCTGAGCCCCCTGGAGAGCAGTCTGTGGCCCAGCCTCCTCCCAACCCTCAACCCCCCCTCTGCTACAGTCACGTCTGTGAGTAGTTTCTCCCCAGAGGCCACGGGCAGCTCTCCACAGGGAGAATGGACCGTGGTAGAGCTGGAGACACATCACTGATGGACGTTGGTGTTAATGCACTTACACTTTAACAGCACTTGTACCAGGAACACGACTCCTGCGCCGTCTGTGTATACATACAGATTTGAATTTTAGACTGAAAGTGGCTCAAACTACATGAATGGGGTGATGGCTGTACACATTTACAGTGCTGCAAATGTGATCACATTCAAGAGTGATTATACACACAGCTGAACAAATATTAGCTTTTCTGGGGTGCCTGTTTCAGCTGTGGTAAACCTTAAGGCTGGGCAATAACAAGATAATTTAGAACTAAATAAAACTTTGAAATGAGCATAAACTTAGGAGACCTGTTGATCATATTCTACCAAATCAAGAGTTCACTGTTTAGAACGTAAATGCTTAAAGGATTGCAAAGCCAATTACAGGTGGTTTTAAAATGTTTTGGTAATTGAATCAGCGGTGGATGATAATTGTCTTATTGATTCTACCCCAGCACATTGAAGTTGCAGCAATTTTATTGCAGTCCATGCTGTGCAACATAACTTAAGAAATTCGGCACGAGTTTCACTGTGTAGACCATGACATTGCTACACTGCTGTGTACACCCCCTTAATGCAGTCATAATGGCTGCGGGATCCATCAGAGATAACCTTCAAGCCAAAAGTGTCCCAGAAACCACTGCTGTTTCACTAAATAAGAGGTTTGCAACCTTGGGCTGCAAAGCCAGATGTAGCTCTTCAACCCATAATCAGCTGCTCCCTGTGGCTTTGAAACAAAAACTGATTTCAGAGGGAAACTTCAGTTTTAAAAAAGTTAATGGATTCATGAGGGGGAAAAAGATGCAAATTTGCAAACATTCATAAAGGAAACCATGAATTTACATGAAAAACAATGAAATTGAGACTGAATTTTCATACAGATTCAACAGTGTATTTAAGAGTTAAAGGAAATACAGTAACTTTTGCCCAAAGGCCAGTTTTTCAAATTATACAACTTGGCTCTTTTATCTCAATGCAGAAACATGTACTGTGGCTTCATGTAGCACCTCCGTTCCCCACTTCCCACTCCAAATATGCTCAAAATGGTTGTTTCCATGGTAGAGGTTGCCTACTGGAGTGAACTGATCATGGTTACCAAAGCTGGATTTTAAAACCAAGAGCTCTTGAGTTCAAAAACGATCAAATAAAATGCGATCTGCTCAGCTTTGGAGATGGACTGAAAACATAAGAATAAATATTTATTATAAGCTCCTACTTTTTTTGTTTCACACTGCTAATTCTACCCAAGGGCTTTAAAAAGAATCCAAATGAAGGAATACCTCAGTAGATCTGTTTTAAGGAGTAATGATTTACCACAATTTGCAGACATGAATTTTACTTTGTAAGTATAAGCACAAAAAAGGTGAAATCTAATACTTGGTGGTGCTACAGTTGAATTGTGAGCTGGGTCTTCAAGCATATTTGACTTTTGATACAAACAAAAAACAATAGAGGGGACTTTATTGGCTTGTTGCTAAATTCTCAGGAGAGTATTTAATTTTAAAAAAGTATGTTTAAGATGGAAATTTCAGGAAACAAGGCCAAGATTGAATGTTTAATATGATTGTTGTAAATAAATATTTCTTGACAAGTCTTAGACTGCCGTAAACCTTCAGATGCGTGTCAGGAATTGAAGATTTTTTATTGAAAAATTTGACAACTAATTAGCAATGTAGTGGGTGGATTAAATGAAGAAAGCCCCCCCCCCCCAATGTTTAAATTCATGTGATACTAGTAACACGCACCAATTGTATATCCAGGTATGTAAAGTGAAATTCACACCCAAGCTGGAGAATGGGACCTTGGTGTCCTCATTGTAGCACTGCGTGGAGGTCTGGCTCAAAGTCTCCAGAACTGATGCTGCAGAGATTCAGAGTGACACCAAGGTGAAACTCTGCACCGCCTACCATTGTTACACTATGGAATATCATATTTCAGCCCTGTAAACCTTCACACCTGAAAACATGTGGTGATGGAAAATTAAAACACTACTATGGTGTTAAAGATACCCCTGCAAGAGGTCAGTGCTGTTGCAGCCAAATGGCCACTAGACAGACTGTTCCCATGTTTTTATTAAAGCCATAGTTGTTTGTACATGTTTACATACGTCGTCCTCTGCAAAAGCAACACCATGTAAGATTCTCACCTTAAAATAATGTATCCAAAATTCTTTTGATTGTACATCAACCTTTGACTGGGTGCGTGCCACTCCCTTCATATCCTGAGTGGGGCCCAGATTGTCTGCAACAGCTCTTTTCTTGGTAGGAACACTAAAAGGACTACAACTATGAAGATGGTGACCTCGATCCTCACAGCTAATCGCAGGACACAACTTGAGCCACCAACAACAAAGTACCCTGTGACTGGCTGTTGGGACTGAGGTCATAGTCGCCATAGTTGTAATCTTTTCAGTGTTCCTACCCAGAACAAGAAAGTTAACAGTGCTGCTTTAATGTGGGCATACACTGGACAGGGCTGTGACCAAATTTGATTAAAACCACTAAATACAAACTTTGAGATTGCACTAAATCATATTCCTGAAATGTAATGATTTCAAGGGTCTTTACATTTGTCACTAATGATAGTTTAGCTGCAGACATTGGTTTAAGGTTATAGACTAGAAAATAAGGAATAACTTTGGGCTGAGTAGTCTCACATTTCCTCACCAAAGGTCAGTCCACCATGTAATGTGAGTTTGGCTGGAGTCACACACTGAGGTTTAGTTACTATGCATGATGGTGTTTTGAATAAGACTGGTTAGTGTTGGAATGTAGCAAAAATATGCTTCACCAATACCACTCTTATGTTCTCAGACAGTAGATAGAGGTTAGTCTAGTTACTACAGTAAATATAATATTGATAGTCAGCTTCTCCATCCATCTTCTGTTGCTTATCTGGGGGTCATGGGGCAGCAGTCTAAGCAGAGTAGCCCAGACTGATGCCCGTTCACATAGCACCATGATCCCTCCTGCAGGTGCTGAGCCCACTGTACCCATGTGGCTCCTTTGGGCACACTGGGTCCTTGGATGTTTTTTTTCATAGGGATCTACTGGACTACTCTTGGTCTGGCCCTTCACTCAGGACCTGTTAATTTTGGGTGACCCTACTAGGGGCAAGTTGCCCTGGACAACATACACTATATTGCCAAAAGTATAAGGACACCCCTCCAAATGACTGGGCACCAATGTACAAAGCAAGGTCCATAAAGACATGGACAAGTGATAGCTTGAGTAGGTTAATTTTGTCTTTTAATTATTAGCCTTTTGTTTTCTTATTAAAGACAAAGATAGATGTTTTTACCTTCTTTACATGTTTCGACTGTTCACTGCAGTCTTCATCAGAAGACCACAGTGAATAGTCGAAACATGTAAAGAAGGTAAAAACATCTATCTTCACTCTATAAATTCAACTCTATAAATTAAAGAGATCTGTGTGTCTGTCACGTTTATAGGACATCATAGGCTGTCCTATGATGTCTGCCTGATGCCCTGTGATCTCAGGCATCATAGGACTTGCCATGCTATCATAAAGATATGTCTATATGATGGCACATAGACAGAGCACATCATATATAGACACAGGTAATCAACATAACAGAAAAGTAACAAGCAGGGGCAAACAGACGGCAGGGCATGGTTACAGAAAACGGGATGGGCAGGGCTGCACAAATAATCACACACAGGGGACCAGAGGGGAGATGAGACCAAGGCGATAATGATAATAATAATGCTGATAAACTAAGAGGAAGACCAATGAAGAAATAAATATGCATGACAGAAAAATAGCAACCCAAGATAATAAGGTGAAATACAGAAAATCCCAACTTAAAGCAAGGATGTGGGCTGGGACCTGTGCCCTGGAGACAAGGAATATCACTCTATAATTCAAGAAATCTCTGGCTGTCATGATGTCACGATCATAGGACTCGCTAAAAGCTCATAGGACTTGCTATGAGATCAAAGGCAGGCTTCACTCACGATCATAGGACTCACTATGACATCAAAAACCAAAGGCAGGCATTAGTCATGATCATAGCACTCGCTATGACGTTATCAAAGATCACAGGCAGGCATCGACGAATGAGTGGTGACAAAAGATCCAAGGCAGGTTTCACCATGGTTGCTGTTGCCATGGTAACAGTAACTTTCAACGGGCATGCAGAAATGTTTGCTTACATTTGCTTTCTATGGGCATGCACAGGTATGCACTAGTCTTTAATAAGAAAACAAAAGGCCCATGGACAAGTGAGTTTGGTGTGGAGAATGTGACTGGCCTGCAGAGCCCTGACCGAAACCTGATAGAACACCTTTGGGATGAATCACAGTGGAGACTGCAAGCCAGGCCTGCTCGTCCAACCTCACAAATGCACTTCTGGAAGGATGGTGAAAAATTCCCATAAACACACTCCTAAACCTTGTGGAAAGCCTTCTTCTAAGAGTTGAATCCGTTACAGCTGGGTGGCTTTCCACAACGTTTAGGAGTGTGTTTATGGGAATTTTTCACCATCCTTCCAGAAGTGCATTTGTGAGGTCAGGCACTGATGTTGGAGAAGGCCTGGACCTTGCTTTGTGCATTGGTGCCCATTCATTTGGAGCGGTGTCCCAACACTGTTGGCAATATAGTGTAGCACCTGTGGTCATTAGGGCACTCAAACCCCTCCGCCACAATAAGGTGGCAATCCAAGGAGGAGCTAATCAGCTTCTTTTTCTGTTAAATTTTCACTATTTCAACAAAGGCCAAAGGGTTTATGACTGCAGAGTCAGAATCCCCAACCTAGTAATGTGGTTACAGTGTTTTCCCAGTCTTCCATTTTTGTTACAGAGTTTTTTTATATTGCAATATACTGTTGAACTTTGTCAGAATCATTTAGACTGAAGAACTTCAGCAGAGGGCTGGTAGGCTTGAAGAAAGAAAACTAAAAGATCCTATTTCAGAAAGGATTAACTAAGCTGCTCTAAAGAGTGCATTAAAAATGATTTTTTTTTTTAAACTGTCAAGCACAAACTCTGTCTTAACCCAAACTGCTGTAAAGTCCGGGGTCACTTTGTGGAATGATGCTGGGAGGGCTTATCAGGTTATTGATGTTGTGTCGTCAAACTGAAGAACTACAGTATGAGAAATGTGCGTCCTGGTGGTTGTATGTGGATGTCTGTGCTGTCTGTGTGTTGGTTAGTTATGTTTAAATTTAAACATGCCTAAGCAGTTGTTTCACTGATTAAAAGCTAAATCTGACTGAAGGGCACCAAAATCTGTGAGGCACCAAACATCCCCTCATGTTTGAGAGCATCTCAGCTTGGTACTTATTCTTTGGCGTTTAATGAGAGAATTGAAAGCACTGAACCAAGTATTAAACTGAAGAATATCTAGTATTCTCCCATAGTCAGATCTAGCTAAGATCACTTGCTAGCTTGTCCATGTGTTTTATGTTTTCCTGCAAATCCTAGCAGGTGTTGGCCACAACATTATCGCCGTGTCCATTTGACCTTTATGGTGAGCATTGCGGGTATCTTAACAGACTGATCACTGTAATGAAGGGAAACTCTACTTTTATACTGGAGGCTTAGAAGTATAGTAACTGAGTAAAAGTTCTATTTAGATTTTTATTGAATAGAAAACAGAAGCTTGGTGTAAAGTGTAGATTTTATTCTTTTAATGAAATTGCCTTTTAGCTCTGTTGACTGACTGGGATATGCATCAAGATCAAACTACTGTGTTTAATGAAGACATTTGTTTCCCAGACTCAGATAAATGCATCTGAACAGGGTATTTATTAAAAATGAAGTGAGACCTGTGTATGTCTTTGTTTTGACAAACCTGTTGAAATGAAATGAATGGGCAAACTCAGTGACAGCCCAAATCATGGCAGCTTGTTCTACAATATATTTTATTCTTGGTTTTTTTCTTCAATAAATCTGTGACCATTTGTTATGTTACATGTAAATAAAGTTTTGGTTTTTTTTTTTTTTTTAAATGACTTTTCTTAACATGCTTACAAATGTACCAAAATCTCCACTGACTCATACAAAGTGCTATAAAATGAACAGGAAACGTTTTGTATTCATAATGAAGTATAGTTTGAACACAGAACATTGTCAGTGCCAGAATGAGTTGCACTACACGCTCTCTGCACAGCCTTTAGAACAATACCCATCAACATGAGCTAAAGCCATATGTGTACTAATACACAAACCTGCTGGGCCTCTGAGCCCCTTTCAGGCATAACACTGACATTCACACCAGTTCAGGTGACTAAGCCATTTTAACAAGACTTGAGTTGCTCAGCTCAATAGAATCTGTTAAACAAATGTACGTCTTACCAGCGCTTTATAACTTGCAGTTAAAACGAGACTTGAGGCATATTTTGACCGTTTCTGGGAGCCTCAGTAGAATCACGCAGTCCTGTATCTAGTGACAATGGCAGCTTTTTTTTTTTTAATCAGTTGGGGTTTGAGTATGTTTCAGTGTGAGGAATGTCGATGTAAAAGTAACCCTTTTAAACAGACTGAAGAAAACAGGTGAGCAAACATGCCAGAACTGTTTTAAACATTGGCAACCGCATAAAACAAATGCCACTCTGTCAGATAAATTAAAAAAAAAAAAAATCAATTACCTGCTAATGTGTTTCATAAAGTTACAGAAGCTGTAATATTAAATAATTTAAAATCTATCTACGTATGCTTTGAACATTTTTAAATGACATTAACCCCACACAAAAGCAGTTTATATAAGGACACTTGAGGATTGCTCTGGAACATCCCATGCAGGTCAGTTGAGTCCAGCCTCCTGACATGTTTTGTAAACTTCAAATCAGGGTACCACGTCTGATAGAACACACATGGACACGCGCCTACTGTACAGCTCAGTTCTGTCTTGAATACAGCAGCCTGAGCAGGCAATCTGTAGCAGCCCAGCTGGCTGGCTCCTTGCTGCCCAGAGACACAAGCATGTTGTAGCGAGCCTGAGGGACCTCACACACGACCCTGAAAAACAAAAACATCAGACTGTATACATACGACAGGAAGTCATAGCACGGGCATGCTAAAGATGGTGAGGGTGCAGCTCAAATATGGCTGGCTGGCTTAAACTAGGCATTTATTGTAAAGAAAAAAGAAAACTTGCTTACCATTCATATATATCACTGACAAAGGGGTCGGGGTACACCTGCACCCATTTACCGATGGACCATGTCCGCTCCATTCTAGTAGTAGAGGGATCTCGACTGTCTGGATTGGGTAGTAGAGCATCTTTGTAGCACATGAAGTAGCTATAAAAGGACACCAAATCAAAGCAGTGCACTGATGTCAGGTAAGCAGTGACAATTTGACATTTTCAGTCAATTTAAACTACAGGGACATCTCAAAAAATTAGAATATCATGAAAAAGTTCAATATTTTTGTCACTCATTTCATAAAGTGAAATCCAGAGTGATATATTTCAAGAGTTTATTTTTATTTGATGATTATGGCTTATAGCCCATGAAAACCCCAAATTCAGTTTCTCAAAAAATTATATTACTTAAAATTAATTTTTAAAAAAAAATTGTTTTTAAATAGAAATGTTGGCTGACTGAAAAGTTTGTCCATGTACACACTCAATACTTGGTCGGGGCTCCTTTTGGATTAATTACTGTATCAATGTGGCGTGGCATGGAGGTGATCAGCCTGTGGCACTGCTGAGGTGTTATGAAGGTCCAGGTTGCTTTGATAGTGACCTTCAGCTCGTCTGCATTGTTGGGTCTGGTGTCTCATCTTCCTTTTGACAATCCTCCATAGATTCTCTATGGGGTTTAGGTCAGGAGAGTTTGCTGGTCAAACACAGTGATGCCATGGTCATTAAACCAGGTTTTGATACTTTTGGCAGTGTGGGGGGTGCCAAGTCCTGCTGGAAAATGAAATCAGCTTCTCCATAAAGCTAAAGCAGAGGGAAGCATGAAGTGCTCTAAAATGTCCTGGTAGACGACTGTGCTGACTTTGGTCTTGATAAAACACAGTGGACAAACACCAGCAGATGACCTCTGTTCAGATAAAAGTAAATTTTGCATTTCATTTGGAAATCAAAGTCCCAGAGTCTGGAGAAAGAGTGGAGAGGCACAGAATCTAAGTTGCTTGAGGTTTAGTGTGAAGTTTCCACAGTTAGTGATGATTTGAGGAACCATGTCATCTGCTGGTGTTGGTCCACTGTGTTTTATCAAGACCAAAGTCAGCACAGTCGTCTACCAGAAAATTTTAGAACTCTTCATGCTTCCCTCTGCTGACAAGCTTTATGGAAAAGCGGATTTCTTTTTCCAGCAGGACTTTGCACCCTCCCACACTGCCAAATGTATCAAAACCTGGTTTAATGACCATGACATCACTGTGCTTGATTGACCAGCAAACTCTCCTGACCTAAACCCCATAGAGAATCTATGGAGTATTGTCAAGAGGAAGATGAGAGACACCAGACCCAACAATGCAGACGAGCTGAAGGTCACGATCAAAGCAACCTGGACCTCCATAACACCTCAGCAGTGCCACAGGCTGATCACCTCCATGCCACGCCACATTGATACAGTAATTAATCCAAAAGGAGCCCCGACCAAGTATTGAGTGTGTACATGGACATACTTTTCAGTCGGCCAACATTTCTATTAAAAATGTATTTTTTTTAAATTAATTTTATGTAATATTCTAATTTTCTGAGAAACTGAATTTGGGGTTTTCATGGGCTGTAAGCCATAATCATCAAAATTAAAATAAACACTTGAAATATATCACTCTTGTGGGCTATATTAATCATATATCCCATAACCTACATATGTATAAGCATGTGAGAATGTTTGCTGACTACATATGTAAAGTGACTTCACACCTCAGAACAGGACAAAAGGTCTCAACCGCCAGTGAAGATCAAAGAGCATCCGAGGCGCTGCGGTGGAGACCAGATAGGTCGCCCTGACCTCCCAGGGCCAGGTGGAGGGGTACGAAGACAAAAGAGGGGATTAAGATAGTGAGGGATGTCAGCTTTTGATATGCATGTCTTTTGTTATGTGCGAGTATAAGTTCATAGAGCCGAAGGTGTTTGCCCTCTCACTTCTTCTGCTGCTGCACCTAGATGAGACTTGTTAGAGGAGCTGATAATTAACTTTGGTTTATAAATCACATCGCCTCGTTATTCCAAGCTCTTCTACACTGGTGACCCTGACGCGAGGATGGACCAGAGGCGTTCCCCCGCGATTGACTCATCTGTGGCGACCCAGGCAGACGCCGGCGCCCATGCAGACAGGGGAACAGATGGACGACGTTCCCCCACGGCAGAAGTGATAGAGAGGGCTCAACCGAGCACCAGCGCCGCTGAGAGAGCCGAAGGAAGGCACTCTCACCCTGCGGACACATCAGTGACGGTCCACACAAACGCCGTCACCGTCAAGCTGCCGGACTTCTGGCAGGAAGACCCCGCCTCGTGGTTTCAGCAAGCTGAAGCCCAGTTTGCACTTGCGGGCATCACGGCTGACAATACAAAGTTCTATCACATCGTCGCCAAACTCGACGCCGCCACTTCGAGATGTGCGCGGAGCATAATCCAACGGCCGCCGGCCCAGGACAAATCTAAAGAACTGAAAGCGACCATCGTGGCAAATTTCGTCCCCTCAGCCGAGGAGAGAGCCGAGAGGATCCTGGCGGTCTACGGCCACAGAGGAGGCAGACCCAAGGCCCTCATGGAGGACTTGCTGCAACTTAAAGAAGAGGACAATGACAACTTCCTCTTCCAATTCATATTCCTCAATACGCTGCCACCACACATGAGAGGGACGTTTGCCAACATGCGATGCAGCACCCAGCAAGACTTCCACACGCTGGCTCACAAAGCTCAACGGCTCGTCAACGCCTGCAAGGAACAGACACCCACAGCAGCATCCGCAGACCTCAACGCTGATGTCCGGAGCCACGGGGAGCCACAAACCACCGAGCAGAATCAGCCCGCGGTGACAGCGACACGGCCAAGACGTAACAGACGGAGCGACGTTTGTTATTACCACCACCGCTTCGCCGAGAAGGCTTACAAATGCATTCCCCCCTGCAAATTCATGTTTGGGAAACGCCAAAGCCGAGAGCCATTAACAGCAGCGGTTCTCGGCGAAAAAAGCAAGCTGTTATATGTGACGGACGGACACACCGGCAAGCAGTTCCTTATCGACACGGGAGCTCAACTAAGTTTTGTCATGCCCTCCCAAGCAGACCGGGCCATGGGCACCCGGGGCAATGGAGCGGTGGCAGCCAACGGCTCCATCATCGACACTTTTGGCGAAAAGAGCCTGCCCCTCCGCATCCACGGCCGCAACTACAGATGGACATTTGTTGTAGCGGCGGTGAGTTTTAACTTGTTGGGCGCAGACTTTTTGTGTGCACATGGGTTATTAGTTGATCTAGCGAACAGACACTTGGTTAATGCACTGTCCTTTGCTTCTATTCCCTGCTCAGCTTGAGTTTCTCCACCACCCGTGCAGGCCAGCGTCACCACAGCAGGAGGAAAGTTTGATCAACTCCTCACCCAATTTCCAGCACTCACAATTCCCAAATTCTCAGCCACAGTGGCTAAACACGGGGTCGAACACTTTATTCTCACAACGGGCCCACCCGTATTCGCCAAAGCTCAGCGCTTAGACGCGACCAAGCTCACCATAGCTCGGGACGAGTTTACCACCCTTGAAAAATTAGGCATTATCAGGCGCTCGAAAAGCCCCTGGGCGTCACCACTTCACATGGTCCCGAAATCCGACGGTTCTTGGAGACCGTGCGGCGATTACCGCAGATTAAACAATGCGACAGCGCATGACCGCTACCCAATTCCTCACATTCAAGATTTTTCACTACATCTGGCGGGTGCGCGCATTTTTTCAAAAATAGACCTGGTCCGCGGTTATCATCAAGTCCCAGTTCGAGCAGAGGACATTCCTAAAACAGCTGTAATAACCCCCTTCGGTCTTTTTGAATTTTTGCGGATGCCTTTCGGCCTCAAAGGCGCCGCTCAAACCTTTCAGCGGATGATGGACGCGGTATTATGCGACCTTCCCTTCGTGTTCGTCTACCTCGACGATATGCTGGTAGCCAGCTCGTCTGAGGAAGAACACGAGCAGCATCTCACTATGGTTTTTCACAGACTAGAAGAGCACAGGTTAATAATCAATCCAGCCAAATGCAAATTCGGCGTGTCACAAATTGATTTTTTAGAACACAGAGTTTCTCCGAAGGGGGCGGTCCCACTGCCAGACAAAGTTCATGCAGTAAAAAGTTTCCCACGGCCACAAACGGTCAAATCGCTGCAAGAATTTTTGGGAATGGTTAATTTTTACAACCGTTTCCTCCCCCGCGCAGCTCAGCTCATGCAGCCCCTATATGACGCGCTCAGAAAACAAAAACCTTCCAACGCGGTCGAATGGACCCCGGAGCGCGAACGCGCCTTTGCGGAAGTAAAAAGTGCCCTAGCTAATGCCACATTGTTGGTTCACCCTGATCCCTCGGCCCGCACTGCGCTAACCACAGACGCTTCAGACCTGGCCATAGGGGCGGTTGTAGAACAACACGTCAGCGGAATCTGGCAACCTTTGGCATTTTTCAGCAAATCGCTAAACCAAACTGAGCGTAAATACAGCACTTTTGACAGGGAGCTGCTAGCGCTTCATTTATCCATCCGCCACTTCCAGTTCTGGTTGGAAGGGCGGCGTTTCACGGCTTTTGTAGACCACAAACCGCTCACCTTTGCCATGGCTAAAATTTCCGAACCGTGGTCAGGCAGGCAACAAAGACAGCTAGCTGCGATTTCAGAGTTCACCACAGACATTCGACATGTGGCAGGCAAACTTAACGTGGTAGCAGACTGCCTCTCTCGCGCTGTGACATCACCAGAGCACGAAGAGACAGATTATACTACCTCAGCCGCAGAACTCTTCGCCAATGCGGACACATACGCAGCCCCAATCCACGCAGGAATAGATTATGCAGCCATGGCGGAGGAGCAAAGTAGTGACGCGGATGTGCGCGCACTCCTGTCTGGACCAACAGGGTTAAGGCTGGAGGAAAGGGGTTTACGCGACGGTGTGCCCCCCCTAATATGCGACATCTCAACCGGCCGACCTTGCCCGTTAGTCCCAGCTGCATGGCGCCGCCGTATTTTCGACTCGATTCACTCCCTCACGCACCCAGGTGTGCGCGCTTCGGTTAAAATGGTCGCCGAAAAGTTTGTGTGGCCTGGCCTGCGCAAAAACGTAAAAGAATGGGCAAAGACTTGCATTTCTTGTCAGCGCGCCAAAGTACACAAACACACAAAAGCCCCTCTAGAGCCTTTTCGAATCCCTGCTAGAAGGTTCGACCACGTTCATGTCGACCTCGTGCGGCCACTACCTTCCTCCCAAGGTTTCACACATCTGTTAACAATGATAGACCGCACCACGCGCTGGCCGGAGGCAGTCCCTCTGGCGTCAACCACAGCGGAGGAAGTCGCTCGCGTTTTTTTGACAAACTGGGTGGCACGTTTCGGCGTCCCATCGGACATCACGTCCGATAGGGGGCCTCAATTTGTCTCGGAGCTTTGGTCAGCCATGGCCAGCAGCTTAGGGGCGACAATTCACCGCACCACCACTTATCACCCTCAGGCTAATGGGTTATGCGAGCGTTTTCACAGATCTTTAAAGGCCGCCCTCAGAGCCTCACTAACTGATACAAATTGGGTAAATAAACTTCCCTGGGTTTTATTGGGGTTGCGTGCTGCGCCTAAAGAGGATCTAGACGCCTCCCCAGCAGAATTAGTTTTTGCACAACCTCTCAGGCTCCCAGGTGAATTTTTACCAGAGAACCCAGAGCCAGGGCATCTTCCAGCCCCGAGGTTTTTAGGCAGCAACGGACCGGACTCTCTCCCCGGACCGGCACATCACTCTTTTCCACGGGTTTTTGTCCCCCAAGCTTTAAAAAACGCTGAATTTGTTTTTGTTAGGCATGAAGCTTTAAAACCAACCTTCCGCCCACCATACGATGGACCATTCAGAGTGCTGGAACCTGGTGATAAACATTTTGTGCTTGATTTTGGGGATAGAAAAGAAACAGTCAGCATTAACAGACTTAAACCTGCCTTCTTGTTGAGAGACGAGCCTGCACGGTTGGCGAGAGCACCTCGGTGGGGTAGACCCCCCAAGAGAAAAGACTCAGCCCCCCTGCAGGGAACAAATAATCACTCTCCTCCCCAAGCTGCAGATTCCTCACAGGAAGGTCCCACCAGGACGCCCAAGCGGACCCACAGCAGATTCGGGAGAAGATTAAAACCCAGACAGCACAGGGACTGAAGCAAACTACTCAACAGTTGTTCACTAATTGTGCTGTAACAGTTTAGGACTGACTCGTGATATTACTATGCTGTTATGATTACCACTGAACTCTCTTAGGAGCATGGCTGCTGGAAAGTTTCTTCTGTGTCAAGAGGTGTAGCAGTTAGTATGTCATAATAATTATCTTAAACTGTGAATTTTTCTATTGTCCTTTTCTTAGTCGTTTGGGGGGGGGCTGTGGTCTATATTAATCATATATCCCATAACCTACATATGTATAAGCATGTGAGAATGTTTGGTGATTACATATGTAAAGCGACTTCACACCTCAGAACAGGACAAAAGGTCTCAACCGCCAGTGAAGATCAAAGAGCATCCGAGGCGCTGCGGTGGAGACCAGATAGGTCGCCCTGACCCCCCAGGGCCAGGTGGAGGGGTACGAAGACAAAAGAGGGGATTAAGATAATGAGGGATGTCAGCTTTTGATATGCATATCTTTTGTTATGTGCGAGTATAAGTTCGTAGAGCCGAAGGTGTTCGCCCTCTCACTTCTTCTGCTGCTGCACCTAGATGAGACTTGTTAGAGGAGCTGATAATAAACTTTGGTTTATAAATCGCCTCGTTATTCCAAGCTCTTCTACAACTCTCTGTGTAATGAATCTACATTGCACTCACCGGCCACTTTATTAGGTACACCATGCTAGTAACGGGTTGGACCCCCTTTTGCCTTCAGAACTGCCTCAATTCTTCGTGGCATAGATTCAACAAGGTGCTGGAAGCATTCCTCAGAGAGTTTGGTCCATATTGACATGATGGCATCACACAGTTGGCGCAGATTTGTCGGCTGCACATCCATGATGCGAATCTCCCGTTCCACCACATCCCAAAGATGCTCTATTGGATTGAGATCTGGTGACTGTGGAGGCCATTTGAGTACAGTGAACTCATTGTCATGTTCAAGAAACCAGTCTGAGATGATTCCAGCTTTATGACATGGCGCATTATCCTGCTGAAAGTAGCCATCAGAAGTTGGGTACATTGTGGTCATAAAGGGATGGACATGGTCAGCAACAATACTCAGGTAGGCTGTAGCGTTGCAACGATGCTCAATTGGTCCCAAGAGGCCCAAAGAGTGCCAAGAAAATATTCCCCACACCATTACACCACCACCACCAGCCTGAACCATTGATACAAGGCAGGATGGATCCATGCTTTCATGTTGTTGACGCCAAATTCTGACCCTACCATCCGAATGTCGCAGCAGAAATCGAGACTCATCAGACCAGGCAACGTTTTTCCAATCTTCTATTGTCCAATTTCGATGAGCTTGTGCAAATTGTAGCCTCAGTTTCCTGTTCTTAGCTGAAAGGAGTGGCACCCGGCGTGGTCTTCTGCTGCTGTAGCCCATCTGCCTCAAAGTTCGACGTACTGTGCGTTCAGAGATGCTCTTCTGCCTACCTTGGTTGTAACGGGTGGTTATTTGAGTCACTGTTGCCTTTCTATCAGCTCGAACCAGTCTGGCCATTCTCCTCTGACCTCTGGCATCAACAAGGCATTTCCGCCCACAGAACTGCCGCTCACTGGATATTTTTTCTTTTTCGGACCATTCTCTGTAAACCCTAGAGATGGTTGTGCGTGAAAATCCCAGTAGATCAGCAGTTTCTGAAATACTCAGACCAGCCCTTCTGGCACCAACAACCATGCCACGTTCAAAGTCACTCAAATCACCTTTCTTCCCCATACTGATGCTCGGTTTGAACTGCAGGAGATTGTCTTGACCATGTCTACATGCCTAAATGCACTGAGTTGCCGCCATGTGATTGGCTGATTAGAAATTAAGTGTTAACGAGCAGTTGGACAGGTGTACCTAATAAAGTGGCCGGTGAGTATATAATAGATGGGTTTCACTTTCTGAAATGAGTGACAAAAAATATTCAACTTTTTCATGATACTCTAATTTTTTGAGATGTACCTGTAACGGTCCAAATGTAACCTGGTCCCAAGCAGGTTTTTCTTTAGGTTACCACAGTTCTTTAGCAAAGTGAAAACAGACTTTAAGACCCAACATGACTCCCTAACCCAATATTCTCACCTTAAATAAATATTTGCACCTGAGGCCATTTATACAAACTCAGGGATCCCATGGCCATGACTCACCCTTGGCCATGGGATCCCTGGTTCGATCCCAGCCCCTGACCGACAGTGATCTGTGTGGAGTTTGCATATTCTCCCCATATCTGCGTGAGTTTACTCCGGGATTTCTCCGGTTTCCTCCCACAGGCCAAAAAGGTTAATTGGAGACTCTAAAGAGGCCCTAGGTGTGAATGTGTGTGTGAATGGTTAAGGGATAGCGCCGTACCGTGGCTGCTTCATCCATCCAGGTAGATGCCCTCAATTTCCCCTCTGGGGATCAATTACATATACAAAATCAAAAAAAATAAAAAAATAAAAAATCAAATCTAGTTAAAGTAGAACACTTTATACTACTTGTTGATAGGATTTTAAAGCCATTTGGTTAGTTCTGCAAACCAGGAAGTAATTCCGTTTTAATACTTCGTCCTGATTCACTACCAAGTTCATTTTGTACAACTGTTACAGTTAATTGAGCATTTATCAGAGGGGAAAAAAGCATCATTTATTCTTTGATTTAGCCAAAAGAAAAAAGGTTTCCACATGTCCATTACTGAACAGTATCAGACTAATTACTTAGAATATAATATATTTAGAGTACTGGAGCGGTGATCTAGTGGTCGAGCATCTGCCCCATAACTGGGAGGTCACAGGTTTAAGCCCCGGCTGGGTCATACCAAAGACCATATAAAAATGGTACCCCCCCCCCCCCTCTAGCTTGGTGCTCAGCATAATAGAATGGAGGAAGGAAAGATGTTTGTGGCAGTGCCTTGCATGGTAGTGGCCCCTCTGATTCTAGATCTGATTAACATTGTAGATAGAAGAAACGTAATTTAGTTCAACCGTGCATGATTTACTGTATGGATTGAATGATAAAGTTGGCTTTATACATGTAGGCAAACTCACCAATAAGTATTCTAACTTATGAGTTGAAAAGAAAACTATTTTATGATCAAACTTCCTTCTTTCCAGTCAGATACAGTGTTTTGTTTCACCATATTTTCAGTATTTTTTTCAGGAATCATTTCTCTGATAATGTCCAATAACTTTTTAGGTTATGACTGGTTTTGTCAAGGCAGCCAATGCTTCATTAATGTACCCCTCCAATGTTTCCACAACTCTTTAGTTTGTACACCAACTTAAAAAAAAAAAAAAAAAGGAGATACCAAAACAAGTAAACTCACTACTCCGTTTCACCAACTTCCTGTGGCTGTCTATTTTTGTCTCCACCATCGACATCCTCGAGATACATGTCAACATTCCAACGCATACGCCTGAACAGTCCAGAGGTGGTCTGGTAGTGGTAGGGTGCCGGCTTACAGAAGAGGTAAGCTGTCACCTTCAGTCGACCGAGGAAACTGTTGCCGATGCAGAAGTGAGAGATGCTGAGAAGACCAGCAGAAAAGAGAGAGAAGAGAATGAACAGTTTTCCTGTGGGGAATCAAATTATGCTGAAGGCAACAAATGAGGATTTTCTTCAAGCAGCAATATACTGTACAAGTCTCTTGTTCCAGGTAGGAACACTGAAAAGACTACAACTATGGCGACAATGACCTCAGTCCCAACAGCCAATCGCAGGGCAAGTGCCATAAGGTCATAGTCATCATCGTTGTAGTCTTTTCAGTGTTCCTACCAAGAACAGAGCTGTTGCAGACAAAATGGGCCCACTCAGGCTGTGGGGAAGTGACATTCACCTGGGCAATGGTCAGTGTACCATCAAAATAATTTTGGAAACATTTTAAGGCGAAAATCTTACATAGTATTTTTTCTCTTAAAGCAAAACTAACACTTTTATTCTGTTACAGTGTTTAGGGTATCTACAGTAATTTAGTTATTTTTTGGAGTAGTTAATTTAAGTTAAGCAATTCCTTCAGAACACTGCAATCTAGCCTATAAACATGCATTTTTATTTATTTATTTGAACATACCTCAATGGATGGCTGTCTTCCAAACTAATAATACGGTGTTCGCCAAGGGTCAGCAGGAAGTTCTCCAGGTTGTCACACAGACGCTGAGAGAAGAAGGCCATCATCTGCACATAAAAGTTTAGTCGTGTTGTTTCATTACATCAATAAAATAATGCCACATTCACTGCTGTACATCATGTCAGGTATTAAATGAAATGTTGCTTCCAGTCAAAGCCCTCTTATGAACTGATGCTAGTTGGAATCAGATCTTGATTGACAGGCCATGGGTGAACTGTGTGTGAGCTGCGTGATGTTTTGAATAATTCTCGTTGATTCAATGTTGACTGACTGGATAATTTTCAACTTATTGACTCCTTTTTCCGGTTTAAGATGAGACTAACCATTTCTTTCTTTTTTAAACCAATTTAATTCTTTACAACAGAAGAGAGGAAATTCAATATCAGATTCATCAAGTTCATGTATAAATTCAGCTTATTCCACTGTGGATCAGTGTCCGTTTCATTGGGGCTGTAAAACAGCAGGCTTCTTCTGTTGCAAATGTTTTACATGATCACAAAAGAACACCCACATAGCAAATGATGGATAACAAAACCTCTACGAAATCCAAATAAACATTTACCCTTAGGCCTTCGTCATCAAGAGGGGATTGCTTTGGCCCAACCGTTCGACCTTTCTCTTCCACATAGTTGAAGAAAACGATGGACTTTGATAGGAGGCTATGCAGTTTAGAAATTCGGCTCTCTAGGTCCAAATAAAGGTCCTCGCTTAAAAAGAAAACAAACATCAGTGGAAGAAAAAAAGGCAGAAAAAAGTTAATCCTGTGCAGCAGCAGCAGCAGCCCAGAACCTACCCTTTTAAAAAGTTTGTACGATATTCCTGTATGATGTTCAAGAAGATTTTGAGCTGATTGTGCACGAAGCTCTGAATCTCCCTGGAGTACTGTGTGCTGCTGGGTCCGTGTAACAGAGAGGATGTCGCCACAGCATCAACAGCGCCAGAGGAGTTGACATTCACCTCTGAAACCCAAACGTCATCCTTAAGTTTTTTGTTTACATTAATTTTTTTCTACACACATTAAAAATGCATGCAACTCTCCACAGGATTTCCAACCACGATTTCACCATAGCAGCAACATCAATTGATAACTTTTGTGAGAAACTGTATAATGGGTTAGAAATTATTTTTAGATCATGGGGCGCATTATTAAACCTCTCTGGCTGGAGATTTCGAGAACCACAAAGCTGACTGGCTCCTCACGGGTCACGTCTCCACGGCGACGTTCAGCATTATAGTATCCAGATGCTGACAGATCAACCTGATCTTCAGCATCCTGTTGGTCCGCAACCTCATGTAGTCTTGACATTGAACCTGCCACCTGCTCTTCAGACATGCTGTCAGTCTGTTTAGCCTCCATTTCTGCCTTTCCCTGTCTTGGATTTGTGTTTGAGGGCAAAGGTCCTTTTGTTGCTACAGGGATGAAAACAAAAATACTTCAAATTAATTTAAATATTTGCCTTTGTGTCAGATTCAGTTTTTAAATGCAACTACTTCTCTATCCATTTTTTTAATTTAGCAACAGTGCTAAACATAGATAGGGCTTTACATCAGTAAGTCTGTCATACATTTGATTGGGGGGGGATCACATGTTTTGGGAAAAACAATGTGTCAGAAAATAGATGTTAAAAAAAAAACAAAAAACTGGTGAAGTATGGCTCCGTTTAGATTTTTTTAAGCTAAAAATCGCTCAAAATGGGTTTTTCTATAGGAAAGTTTGCCGATTTCTTGACTCGAGGGATGAGAAGCTATTAACTCTAGAAAACTACTGGCTACAGTGGCTGGTGAGCACAAACGTTACCGTCAAGCCCTGCGAGCATAAAAAATAAGTGTGCGCATTAAAGGCAGTGAATTTTCAAAAGAGCAATACAAGTTTTGAGAAACTGGTTAGACTCGACTTCGCCGTTTGTCTTTAACCTCTGGAGCAGACCGCCTCCTCATGTTTCAGGTCGAGCTGCTCATCCACAACTTCACTGTATCTTGATGTTGAGACTTGGACGTGATGTTCCGTGTTCAACATGTCGTCTGTCTGCAGTAGGCGAGTTTCCTTTATCCCTGAATTCTGCTCAAGTGAAAAATCGATTATTTTAGTGTGGTGGTTTTTCACTCAAAGCAAATACTTTTTTTTTTTTTTTTTTTTAGGACTTTTTAATGCAATTTTAAATCTAAGAATCATCTTGTTAAAAGTGGAAATAAGAGTCAGAGAAGGTATGAGAATCACATGAAATGTGAAGGATTAATGCAGTGTGTTCACATACTGTAAGTATCGTTGATATACATTATCATTTGCCCTTTATATGCATTTACAGTGCTATATATAAAATCCCCTTTCTCACAACAAAATAAGCATTTAAGACCTTGCTCATTATCACTGTCAGGGTCCCTAGTGAGCTGCAGGCCATGACTTTCATGGGGCCTAAATTGGACCCCGTCAATTTAAGTAATCTGGGAATTATTTATAGAAATAGTTTTACCGTGCATTAGCTAAAATACCTTAACTACTTCCAATAACAATTTACAGCTGGAGAAAGAAAACCTGAAATAACGCCAACCATGAAAGCCCTAAAAGGAAGTGTTAAAAAGACGGACTAGTGTCCTGAAGACTCCCCCTTTTACATGACTACATCAAGAGATATTTAAGAGACCCAATCAAAATAAATGTACATACTCATCATTTCTAGTGTAGTGGTAAATGCACATTTTAAGCCTGTATATAAACGTCATGTAGTTACCTAATCTGTCCATAGATGGACTACTGTATGGGCAAAATGGACACAAGCTGCCTCAACATAAGACTGAGTATTACAACGTTCTATCAACTAGCTAGTTATATTGTAACACGGGAAATGTAATACAGAGATCAACTGGAATTCTGATGTAGGACATGGAGAGATGGAAGACAACACACTCAGGAAAACTGGTGTGTTCAGGATTGGATTTTTAAACACTGCCAAGAAAAATTTTGTTAAACATTTTTGTATTTAGGTAAAGCAGAATAAATATGTGCTCAACTGTAACGCAATAAATACCAAAACTCAAAAAACGTTGATCAAAATTTTCAGCAATTCATCTGAAGCTTCAACTATAACCTACTCAGAGTGTGTTCAGCTTCTAAAACTTAGCTGTTCAATGTTCTCTTCCTTGGCTTAAAAGTAAGAGTCATCTGAAGTTACCAGTGTTACATTTCATTAAAAATGGCCAAACAACTTTCTATATAAACTCATGAATCTATAATACTGGGGCAGCTGTGGCACAGGTGTAGAGTGTGGTCAACCTCTGATCGGAGAGTCGGTGGTTCGATTCCTGCTCTCTCTATGGTCTGCGTGCCAAAGTATCTTTGAGCAAGACAATGAACTCCGAATTGTCCCTGGTGGGTCAGGCCAGCACCTTGCATGGTGGCTCCGCCACCATGAGTGAGTGAATGTGTAAATAGACAAATATGTAAAGTGCTCTGGTCATTAAGAGATGAGAAAAGGCGCTATATAAGTGAATGCTATTTACCATTTATAACTGTACTGCAGGCAGGTGGAGTAGATGCAGACGAGTGTCAGGGTGAGTTGTGACAGAAGAATAGCAGCTAGAGTGAAAGGAAAGATTTACAAGACTGCAGGGAGACCTGCTACGATGTATGGTTTGAAGACGGTGGCACTGACAAAAGGAGGCCCAGTTGGAGGAAGCACAGTTGAAGATGCTAAGATTCTCAATGGGAGTGACTAGGAGGGGGCAGGATTAGAAATGAGTATATCAGAGGAACAGCGCAGGTTGAGTGGTTTGGAGACAAAGTAAGACGGGCAAGGCTATGATGGTTTGGACATGTGCAAAGGAGGGATAGTGGATACAGTGGACAAAGGATGTTGAAGATGGAGCTGCCAGGCTGGAGGACATGAGGAAGACCACAGAGAAGATTTATGGATGTAGTGAAGGAGGACAAGGAGAGGGCTGGTGTGACGGAGGAAGATGTAAGGGATGGAGTGAGATGGAGACAGATGATCCACTGTGACGACCCCTAAACGGAGCAGCCGAAAGAAGAAGCCTGAGGATGTTCTCTGTCACAAATAGCCAAGAAGTTAAAGGTGTTGCCAACCTTTTTCTTGCCAGTGTACATGAATTAAGATAAGATAAGATAAGATAAGCCTTTATTAGTCCCACAATGGGGAAATTCCAGGATTGCCAACAGTACAGGGATAGCAACACTCAGGGCAACAATCAAGAAGACAAGAAAAAAAACAAGAGCAGCGAATATACATATGTACATATAAATATATAAACACAGTGCGGAGCATTGTAGCTAGATGGAATAAATATATAAATATATATACACACAGTGTGGAGAATTGTAGCTAGATGGAATAAACAGCATAACCGTCTGCTCAGTTATCCTACATAGTATGAATATGTACCCATACATACAGTGGGGCAATAAAGTATTTAGTCAGCCACCAATTGTGCAAGTTCTCCCACTTAAAAGATGAGAGGTCTCCAGTTTTCATCATAGGTATACCTCAACTATGACAGACAAAATGAGAAAAAAAAAAAATCCAGACAATCACATTGAAGGATTTTTAATTAATTAATTGGCAAATTCCTCGGTAAAATAAGTATTTGGTCAATAACAAAAGTTCATCTCAATACTTTGTTATATACCCTTTGTTGGCAATGACAGACAAACATTTTCTGTAAGTCTTCACAAGGTCTTCACACACTGTTGCTGGTATTTTGGCCCATTCCTCCATGCAGATCTCCTCTAGAGCAGTGATGTTTTGGGGCTGTCACTGGGCAACATGGACTTTCAACTCCCTCCAAAGATTTCCTATGGGGTTGAGATCTGGAGACTGGCTAGGCCACTCCAGGACCTTGAAATGCTTCTTACGAAGCCACTCCTTCGTTGCCCGGGCGGTGTGTTTGGGATCATTGTCATGCTGAAAGACCCAGCCACGTTTCATCTTCAATGCCCTTGCTGATGGAAGGAGGTTTTCACTCAAAATCTCACGATACATGGCCTCATGGTTTGGGGCTGTTTTTCTGCAAAGGGACCAGGACAACTGATCCGTGTAAAGGAAAGAATGAATGATGTTTCCACGCCCATGCTTCACAGTAGGTATGGTGTGCTTTCTCCTCCAAACACGACAAGTTGAGTTTTTACAATAAAGTTCTATTTTGGTTTCATCTGACCATATGACATTCTCCCAATCCTCTTCTGGATCATCCAAATGCTCTCTAGCAAACTTCAGACGGGCCTGGACATGTACTGGCTTAAGCAGGGGGACACATCTGGCACTGCAGGATTCGAGTCCCTGGTGGCATAGTGTGTTACTGATGGTAGCCTTTGTTACTTTGGTCCCAGCTCCTGCAGGTCATTCACTAGGTCCCCCCGTGTGGTTCTGGGATTTTTGCTCACCGTTCTCGTGATCATTTTGACCCCACAGGGTGAGATCTTGCGTGGAGCCCCAGATCGAGGGAGATTATCAGTGGTCTTGTATGTCTTCCATTTTCTAATAATTGCTCCCACAGTTGATTTCTTCACACCAAGCTGCTTACCTATTGCAGATTCAGTCTTCCCAGCCTGGTGCAGGTCTACAATTTTGTTTCTGGTGTCCTTTGACAGCTCTTTGGTCTTGGCCATAGTGGAGTTTGGAGTCTGACTGTTTGAGGTTGTGGACAGGTGTCTTTTATACTGATAATGAGTTCAAACAGGTGCCATGAATACAGGTAATGAGTGGAGGACAGAGGAGCCTCTTATAGAAGAAGTTACAGGTCTGTGAGAGCCAGAAATCTTGCTTGTTTGTAAGTGGCCAAATACTTATTTTACCAAGGAATTTACCAATTAATTCATTAAAAATCCTTCAATGTGATTTTCTGGATTTTTTTTTCCCCTCATTTTGTCTCTCATAGTTGAGGTATACCTATGATGAAAATTGGAGACCTCTCTCATCTTTAAAGTGGGAGAACTTGCACAATTGGTGGCTGACTAAATACTTTTTTTCCCCACTGTATTGTCACCCTCTGTAGCGACCGATATTGTCCTAGCTGTATACTGGAGGGGACCATTGTGTAAGTCTATTGCGTCTTTTGCATTCAATACTATTAGGTCGTCATGTTTTTTTGCCATCTCTGTGAGCAGCCCTGCTTAGGTTGCACAGTCTGACAGCCGTAGGTAGGAAGGACCTGCAAAACCTCTCAGTTGTGCACCTAGGATGATGTAGTCTGCTGCTAAATGAGCTCCTCAGTGCGTTCAGTATGTCCTGCATAGGGTGGGACTCGGACTCCAGCAGAGATGACAGTTTAGCCACCATCCTTCTCTCTCCCATCTCCTCCACTGGGTCAAGACGTTGCCCCAGGACAGAGCTAGCTTTCTTGATCAGTTTGTTCAGTCTCTTCCTATTGGCTGCTGTAATGCCACTGCCCCAGCAGACCACTCCAAAAGTGATGGCTGATGCCACCACCGTGTCATAGAATGTCTTCAGCAGCGCCCCTTGTACACCAAAAGACCTGAATCTCCTCAGTAGGAACAGCCTGCTCTGTCCCTTCTTGTAGAGTGCGTCGGTATTGTGTGACCAGTCTAGTTTATTGTTCAGATGAACACCCAGGTACTTGTAGGATGTCACCATCTCGATGTCTGCTCCCTGTATGTTTACTGGTGCTGTGAGGGGTTGTCCTTGCCTACGGCAGTCCACCACCAGCTCCTTAGTTTTCCTCGCGTTGATCTGGAGGCAGTTCTGATGGCACCAGCCCATGAAGTCCTGGATGAGTCCTCTGTACTCAGCTTCATCTCCGTTGGTGATGAGGCCGACGATTGCAGAGTCATCAGAGAACTTCTGTAGATGGCAGTGTGTTGTGTTGTGTGAGAAGTCCGCAGTATAAAGGGTGAACAGGAAGGGAGCCAAATCCGTTCCCTGGGGGGGGCCCCCGTGCTACCGATGATCGTGTCGGACACACAGTCCCGGGTTCTCACAAACTGTGGCCGGTTAGTGGGTCCATCCCTGCGCACAGCAGCTTGTCCTTCAGGATCATCGGTTGGATGGTGTTGAAAGCACTGGAGAAGTCAAAGAACATGATCCTCACCGCATTCCCAGGCTTCTCCAGGTGGGACAGAGAACGGTGAAGGAGGAAGATCACCGCATCCTCCACCCCAATGCCATGCTGGTAGGAGAACTGGAGTGGATCCATTGCTGGTCCCACCAGGGGGCGGAGGTGAGCAAGGAGCAGTCTCTCCAGGGTCTTCATCATGTGGGACGTCAGGGCCACTGGTCTGTAGCTGTTCAGGTCTTTGGGGTGGGAAGTCTTTGGTACAGGTACCACACAAGATGTTTTCCACAGCTGTGGTGCCCTCCCCAGCTTCAGGCTCAGGTTGAAGATGAGATTAGAACTGAATAAACATTAAAAAAAGTAGTTTGACAATTTTTTTTTTCAATAAAACTTAAAAGTTCCTCTTAAATTTACACAATGTTACATATATTTCAAAGTGGAAAAAAAGCCACAAATTTAGCTTAAGATACAAATTTTAGTGAAACTCCAGTCACCAATATATGAAAAGTAAAATTAAAAATGGCAAATCTAACAGAATATATGAAAAATACATATTAAAAAAGCAATGGTGACAAACTTAAGAAAAAAATTTACAAGAAAAAAGTAAATTTATGAGAATAAAGTCAGAAACTAGGCAAAGATTCAAATTTCTAAGTGAAAAGTTGCAAACTTACAGAGGAGTCTCAAATACTGTATGCGAGAGAAGATTTTTATTTATCATAAAGGAAAAAAAATCATCATTCCTTGGGCAGTTTGCTTAAATCTAGATCCTTTACCTAATTTTTGTTTATACAGCATTTTTATGGTCCCACACAGATTTAAAACAGCTTTAGCCCGCTGAACTAGCTAGCTGCAGCAATGCTAACACTGCACAGAAAACTTCACCAATGATCCCATGCAAGTCAGCCAAATGTTTTAACCAAAAATAGAATTAATTTACGCCGAATCTGGCTTATTTAACTGCCATTACACTGATCATTAATAACCAAAATGGCCATCGTTACCTTTAGTTTTCTTGACCAATTCTTCCCTGAAGTCTGCGCTCCTCAGGCAGCTACAAATAATAAGTTTCAACAATCGACTTTTTTGTTGTTTTATGTTTAAAACATTTGGAACATGTTCGTTACAAAGGTGGGCAGTGACTATTTACGCTTACTCAAGTAACCTTGAACAAAAAAGCACTTTAAAGTAGCTTTTTTTTTTTTTTTAATGTTTAAGGAGGGAAAAACAGGTACACTCGAAGATGGAAAGTGTGCGAAATTATTTTAACTCATTGAAAAGGACAAGCAGTTGACGAGTTAAATTCAAGTATTTTTAATAGACAGAAAGAGATTAGCACAAGATTTTGAAACGTGCAATCTGACCCGTTTGTTTGGACTCCTCTGGGTTCTTCTGCTCATCTACCGGCTCGCCTTGTCCCAGTGGTGAGACTTCAGTGTCGGACTTGTTACCCCTCCGAGGGTGACTTGTCTTCTTTTTCATAACCTGATAAAAACAGAACGTACTTCCGCTTTCATAACGCATCTGTTTTGACAGTTGGGTAATTGATGCCGGTTAGCCGTAACAGTGCTGAAGCCGCACCAGAATAGTAACCAAAAAAGAAACGGAGGCGTTTATAAGTCTTTCAGCAGTTTTTTTTTTTTTAATAAAAATGCTCTGTAAAGCATTTATCGTACGTTTATAACTGACGCCCGTTGACAGTAACAGTTAATTTACGGCAACTTTAGCTAGCTACCTAGCTTGCTCGTTACCTTTCTCTTGCTTGTCCGCATCGTGACCAAGGCCAAAGGTCCAGTTACACGGGAGAGAAAAACACGCAAGGGTTTGTTTATTTATAGGTTTGTTGGAGGTGGAGAGAAAAGCCAGAAATACTCAAAACACTGTTACTTTATAATAATTACTCAAGTATATGGAAGAGTAGCCACTAAAAATAAGTGCGAAAGATTAAGAAATAATCTTTCTCAAGTACTCAATCACAAGTTAACCCGAGTTGTGATTATGGGATGGAACCCAGTCATAGGTGCCTTTTAGTATAACCCGAATCACATTATATAAAAATCAGACAGTAAAAATAAGTACTTAATGTGCTAGAATAGAACAACGATTTTAACAGATTTCAATAAAGCCTCAGTCACGCTCCCTCAACTTCCGCAATGGGACCTTAAATAGAAAATAAACCATTTTTTAAAAAAAATACCTTAAATCAGAAAAATTCTCCTTTGAAATGAATGGCAAGATCGAAGTTTTCTTTTGATTCAGATCGAATTTTGCCACGAGTTGCACATATGATGTTTGTCATTTGAAAAGATAATTTTCCACGTAAATAACGTGTATGTTGTCTGTTAAGGTATAACCAATCAATCAATCAATCAAAAACTTTATTCCAGACTCATGGTCCATCAAAAATAAAATAAACAAGACAGTTGAAACAGTTAATAAGAAAAACAATCAAAAAGTTACAAAACAATAAGACACAACTACTAAGAGAAGTACAAAGACAGTACAGACTTTAAAAAGACTTAAAGACTACTGTACCAGTGCCTTCTAAACTGTGACTGACAGCGAATAGAACTGAGCTTAATGCTAGACATGACTTGAATGATTTCATTTCTAGATACATCAAGCCGACAGATGAATTTATACATAAGATTCCTTATTACTGCATGCAGAGTATTTACACGTGATGAGACAAATAACTCCGAAGCACTGCACCATCGAGGCTTTTTAAGTAAAATTCTTAAAGCATCATTGTAAGCAACCTGTAATTTCTGCATGCTTTGTTTCCTATAATTTATCCATAAATGAGCAGTGTATAAAGGTGTACAATAGGTTTTAAAAAGAACCAGTTTCACCTCATCTGAACAAAAGCCAAACCTGTGTGCAAGAATATTTGCTTCCATGTAGATTTTGCAGCGTTGTCTGAAAATATCATCACCAGTCATTCTATCATTAATAAAATGTCCCAGATATTTAATTTTATCCCTGACAATTAATTCCCTGCCTGCCAATTCAAAGACAGGGAATTTCATTAACAGATCTTCTCTAGTGCGGCAAATCAGCACACAACTCTTATTTGTATTATATTTTATGTCATTTTCCTCTCCATAAGCAGTACACACTCTTAATAACTCCTGAAGACCAGCACTACTTGGACTGAGAATAACTAGATCATCAGCATACATAAAATGATTCACTAACTTATTCCCAATTAAACACCTAGTTTTACAGGCATTCAGTTGTTTTGACAACTCATCCATGTAAAGATTAAATAGAATAGGGGACAATATACTGCCCTGTCTGACACCACTGCTCACACCAAATGGGGATGAATGACTCTTCCGCCATTTCACCAGCATCTTCTGATGTGCGTACCAGTAAATCAGGATACGTACTAAGTACTTGGGAACCCCCCTGTCAATCATTTTCCTAAACAATATCCTGTGATTAACACGATCAAACACATCATAGAGGTTTGCCCGCTCCAAAGACTGGAAGGAGGATTACACACCCTCCATACAGCAAATCAGGAGGCAACTGCTTGGCTTAAGGACTTTGCATTCGCTAAATAAATAAATAAAAAACACGATCAAATGCCTTAGAGGCGTCAATAAAACACAAAAAAACTGAAGAATTTTGATTTCTATTGTGGGCTATATTAATCATAGATCCCATAACCTACATATGTTTAAGCATGTGAGAGTGTTTAGTGATTACATATGTAAAGCGACTTCACACTTCAGAACAGGACAAAGGGTCTCAACCGCCAGTGAAGATCAAAGAGCATCCCAGGTGCTGCGGTGGAGACCGGATGGGTTGCCCTGACCCCCCAGGGCCAGGTGGAGGAGTACGAAGACAAAAGAGGGGATTAAGATAGTGAGGGATGTCAGCTTTTGATATGCATGTCTTTTGTTATGTGCGAGTATAAGTTCGTGGAGCCGAAGGTGTTCGCTCTCTTACTTCTTCTGCTGCTGCACCTAGATGAGACTTGTTAGAGGAGCTGATAATAAACTTTGGTTTATGAATCACATCGCCTCGTTATTTCAAGCTCCTCTACACTGGTGACCCTGACACGAGAATGGACCAGAGGCGTTCCCCCGCGATCGACTCATCTGTGGCGACCCAGGCAGACGCCGGCGCCCATGCAGACAGGGGAACAGATGGACGACGTTCCCCCACGGCAGAAGTGATAGAGAGGGCTCAACCGAGCACCAGCGCCGCGGAGAGAGCCGAAGCAAGGCACTCTCACCCTGCGGACACATCAGTGACGGTCCACACAAACGCCGTCACAGTCAACCTGCCGGACTTCTGGCAGGAAGATCCCGCCTCGTGGTTTCAGCAAGCTGAAGCCCAGTTTGCACTTGCGGGCATCACGGCTGACGATACAAAGTTCTATCACATCGTCGCCAAACTCGACGCCGCCACTTCAAGATGTGCGCGGAGCATAATCCAGCGGCCACCGGCCCAGGACAAATATAAAGAACTGAAAGCGACCATCGTGGCAAATTACGTCCCCTCAGTCGAGGAGAGAGCCGAGAGGATCCTGGCGGTCTACGGCCACAGAGGAGGCAGACCCAAGGCCCTCATGGAGGACTTGCTGCAACTTAAAGAAGAGGACAATGACAACTTCCTCTTCCATTTCATATTCCTCAGTACGCTGCCGCCACACATGAGAGGGACGCTTGCCAACATGCGATGCAGCACCCAGCAAGACTTCCGCAGGCTGGCTCACGAAGCTCAACGGCTCGTCAACGCCTGCAAGGAGCAGACACCCACAGCAGCATCCGCAGACCTCAACGCTGATGTCCGGAGCCACAAGGAGCCACAAATCACCGAGCAGAATCAGCCCGCGGTGACAGCGACACGGCCAGGACGCAACAGACGGAGCGACGTTTGTTATTACCACCACCGCTTCGCCGAGAAGGCTTACAAATGCGTTCCCCCCTGCAAATTCACGATTTCGGGAAAACGCCGAAGCCGAGAGCCGTTAACAGCGGCGGTTCTCGGCGAAAAAAGCAAGCTTTTATATGTGACGGACGGACACACCGGCAAGCGGTTCCTTATCGACACGGGAGCCCAACTAAGTTTTGTCATGCCCTCCCAAGCAGACCGGGCCATGGGCCCCCGGGGCAATGGAGCGGTGGCAGCCAACGGCTCCATCATCGACACTTTTGGCGAAAAGAGCCTGCCCCTCTGCATCCACGGCCGCAACTACAGATGGACATTTGTTGTAGCGGCGGTGAGTTTTAACTTGTTGGGCGCAGATTTTTTGTGTGCACATGGGTTATTAGTTGATCTAGCGAACAGACGCTTGGTTAATGCACTGTCCTTTGCTTCTATTCCCTGCTCAGCTCGACTTTCTCCACCACCCGTGCAGGCTAGCGTCACCACAGCAGGAGGTAAGGTTGATCAACTCCTCACCCAATTTCCAGCACTCACAATTCCCAAATTCTCAGCCACAGTGGCTAGACACGGGGTCGAACACTTTATTCCCACAACGGGCCCACCCGTATTCGCCAAAGCTCGGCGCTTAGACGCGACCAAGCTCGCCATAGCTCGGGACGAGTTTACCACCCTTGAAAAATTAGGCATTATCAGACGCTCGAAAAGCCCCTGGGCGTCACCACTTCACATGGTCCCGAAATCCGACGGTTCTTGGAGGCCGTGCGGCGATTACCGCAGATTAAACAATGCGACAGCGCATGACCGCTACCCAATTCCTCACATTCAAGACTTTTCACTACATCTGGCGGATGCGCGCATTTTTTCAAAAATAGACCTGGTCCACGGTTATCATCAAGTCCCAGTTCGAGCAGAGGACATTCCTAAAACAGCTGTAATAACCCCCTTCGGTCTTTTTGAATTTTTGCGGATGCCTTTCGGCCTCAAAGGCGCTGCTCAAACCTTTCAGCGGATGATGGACGCAGTATTACGCGACCTCCCTTTCGTGTTCGTCTACCTCGACGATATGCTGGTAGCCAGCTCGTCTGAGGAAGAACACGAGCGGCATCTCACTATGGTTTTTCAGAGACTAGAAGAGCACGGGTTAATAATCAATCCAGCCAAATGCAAATTCGGCGTGTCACAAATTGATTTTTTAGGACACAGAGTTTCTCCGAAGGGGGCAGTCCCACTTCCAGACAAAGTTCACGCAGTAAAAAGTTTCCCACGGCCACAAACGGTCAAATCGCTGCAGGAATTTTTGGGCATGGTTAATTTTTACAACCGCTTCCTCCCCCACGCAGCTCAGCTCATGCAGCCCTTATGATGCGCTCAGAAAACAAAAACCTTCCAACGCGGTCGAATGGACCCCGGAGCGCGAACGCGCCTTCGCGGAAGTAAAAAGCGCCCTAGCTAATGCCACATTGTTGATTCACCCCGATCCCTCGGCCCGCATTGCGCTAACCACAGACGCTTCAGACCTGGCCATAGGGGCAGTTGTAGAACAACACGTCGGCGGAATCTGGCAACCTTTGGCATTCTTCAGCAAATCACTAAACCAAACTGAGCGTAAATACAGCACTTTTGACAGAGAGCTACTAGCGCTCCATTTATCCATCCGCCACTTCCAGTTCTGGTTAGAGGGGTGGCGTTTTACGGCTTTTGTAGACCACAAACCGCTCACCTTTGCTATGGCTAAAATTTCCGAACCGTGGTCAGGCAGGCAACAAAGACAGCTAGCTGCGATTTCAGAGTTCACCACAGACATTCGACATGTGGCAGGCAAACTTAACGTGGTAGCAGACTGCCTCTTTCACGCTGTGACATCGCCAGAGCGCGAGGAGACAGATTATACTACCTCAGCCGCGGAACTCTTTGCCAACGCGGACACATACGCAGCACCAATCCACGCAGGGATAGATTATGCAGCCATGGTAGAGGAGCAAAGTAGTGACGCGGACGTGCGTGCACTTCTGTCTGGACCAACAGGGTTAAGGCTGGAGAAAAGGGGTTTACGCGACGGTGTGCCCCCCCCTAATATGCAACATCTCAACCGGCTGACCTCGCCCGTTAGTTCCAGCTGCATGGCGCCGCCGTATTTTCGACTCGATTCACTCCCTCGCGCACCCAGGTGTGCGCGCTTCAGTTAAAATGGTCGCCGAAAAGTTTGTGTGGCCTGGCCTGCGCAAAAACGTAAAAGAATGGGCAAAGACTTGCATTTCTTGTCAGTGCGCCAAAGTACACAAATACACAAAAGCCCCTCTGGAGCCTTTTCGAATCCCTGCTAGAAGGTTCGACCACGTTCATGTCGACCTCATGGGGCCACTACCTTCCTCCCAAGGTTTCACACACCTGTTAACAATGATAGACCGCACCACGCTCTGGCCAGAGGCAGTCCCTCTGGCGTCAACCACAGCGGAGGAAGTCGCTCGCGTTTTTTTGACAAACTGGGTGGCACGTTTCGGCGTCCCATCGGACATCACGTCCGATAGGGGGCCTCAGTTTGTCTCGGAGCTTTGGTCAGCCATGTCCAGCAGCTTAGGGGCAACAATTCACCGCACCACCGCTTATCACCCTCAGGCTAATGGGTTATGCGAGCGTTTTCACAGATCTTTAAAGGCCGCCCTCAGAGCCTCACTAACGGATACAAATTGGGTAAATAAACTTCCCTGGGTTTTATTGGGGTTGCGTGCTGCGCCCAAAGAGGATCTAGACGCCTCCCCAGCAGAATTAGTTTTTGCACAACCTCTCAGGCTCCCAGGTGAATTTTTACCAGAGAACCCAGAGCCAGGGCATTTTCCAGCCCCGAGGTTTGTAGGCAGCAACGGACCGGACTCTCTCCCCGGACCGGCACATCACTCTTTTCCACGGGTTTTTGTCCCCCAAGCTTTAAAAAACGCTGAATTCATTTTTGTTAGGCATGAAGCTTTAAAACCAACCTTCCGCCCACCATACGATGGGCCATTCAGAGTGCTGGAACCTGGTGATAAACACTTTGTGCTTGATTTTGGGGATAGAAAAGAAACAGTCAGCATTGACAGACTTAAACCTGCCTTCTTGTTGAGAGACGAGCCTGCACGGTTGGCGAGAGCACCTCGGCGGGGTAGACCCCCCAAGAGAAAAGACTCAGCCCTCCTGCAGGGAACAAATAATCACTCTCCTTCCCAAGCTGCAGATTCCTTTCAGCAATGTTTCTCAAAGTGCGGCCCCCGTGCCAATGGCGGCCCGCGAAAACATTTCTGGCGGCCCGCGGCCAATCTGTTAACGTCTTAAAGGCCTCGGCCGGACGAGATTACAATATCGCTAAATCATATCTTAAATTTGTGTGTGAGACGAGCTAATTTGAACCGCACATGTTTTGGTGTCAACAAATGTCGCATAAGGTGACAATGCGCTATTGAAGTATGATTTCCTTGAGAGCTGTCTGTCTGCCAAGCGATCAGCGGCTAAAATGGCCACTGACTGTGTGACGTCAGGTCAGGAGCGACCTGAGTAGGAGGAGGAGCACGCTGAGGAGCACGCGGTGAGTGTTTAGGAACTTCCCCTGCCTGGGAAAATCAGAACCCCATGGGTGAATTTCGTTCAGAAAACGCTAAAAAATTGGAATTATGTCGCAAAATCACCCAACATGTGCATTAGACATTTTGTTGACAGCGATTTTGAGAATAAGATGCAATTTGAAATGAAATTAGCAAAAAGATTGCTGATAAAAAAATCGGCTGTTCCAACTACTGTATATATCCGTTCATTTCAAAGTCCCACTCTCAGACAGTGTCAGTGAAGTGGCGTGAAAAGCAAGGGTGATCTACCGATGCAATCTTTCTGACACTTTCTGACACCTCCTGCTTAAAACCCAAAAAATCAGAAGGATCGTGAGGCCCCGCTTTCACGGTCTGTATTCATACTGAAAATCAAGATCAAGCGAGCTTTTGCCCTTCTGCTCCACGGGAGGTTTCTGTCCTCCCTGAGCTCGCCTTAGGACACCTGCGTTACAGTTTGACAGGTGTACCGCCCCAGTCAAACTCCCCACCTGCCACTGTCCCCGGAGCGGGTCACGCCCGGCATCAGGTCGTTTACGAGTTATTTAGCACCGGGTTCTCCACGAACACGCGTCCGTGAGCGGGGAGGGGCGGCCGCCTTCCGGCCGTCCCCCGGGCCAGTCGCGAGAGCCCTTCCAGCAGCGGCCGGGGCCGGCTATCCTAGGCCAACCTGGGATATCCTTATCTTTCTGATCAACCTTATCTTTCTGACAGCAATCTGCTGTCAGAAAGATAAGTAAACAAGGTAATTTTTCTTTTTTAAATATTCACTGCCAATATTTACTAAAATTATTTACAAGCAATGAATTTCATTGCCTTAACAACTTATCAAATATTAGAATTTTAGGGTATTCATACTAATCAAATATGAAATATTCAGTGCTGTATAGGGAGGTGGTTGTGCCTGTTTGCTCAAGTTATATTTCTATATATGTAATCCAATTTGACACCTCTGGAATGAAATTATGTTGATCTACTGTTTTTGCAGATGTTATCCACTGTCACTCAACCTTCAAATACTGTGGATTTTTTTTTTGAATTTGATTATTCAGCAATTGTCCTCATTGCAGTCATCCATGTGAGGTAACAAGTCACACTAAAGGCTCTCTGTTGGTGATCAAACAACATTGTCCACATTGTGTTGAGGATCGATCCTGGCACAGCCAGCCGATGATCAGGGACATCCCAGCTGGTAACATACAGCTTTCATCCGCCATTCTCTTCACTGGTGCGTCATATGTCAAGGTCCTCAGAGTTCCAAATGCAGCCGGTATCGTTGGAATTTCCACGACCACTTACAAGGAGCTTTCGATTTCTAATTTTTATTAAATTAATTTTATTTCAGAATATGTGGATGATCTGATGAATACTCTTTTCGACAAAACCTTGGTTGATCCAACCCACTTATTGGAGCAGTGGCACTCTGTACAAGCCAGAGTTCCAGCAACATTGAGTGCCAAATTTCAGCGTCCCATCAAAGCTGATGCTGTTGAGCAACATGTATCTAGATTTTCAAAATCAAACATGTAAAAGTAGAATAAATTTCCAATTAGCAATGAAAGTTCAGCTTTCAATTGTTAGGGAAGCAACATATTTTGCTAAGACAAAAAAATATAAGCCTAAGATTTTTAGAGAAATGTGCTTTTAAAAATTGCACACGAATTTTACACCATAAAATGGTAGAAAAATTACTCTAATGTATATGAGATCCGACTTTGATGAATGCTGAAATATTAGAATTATAAAATTGACATGCACATTAATAAACTCAATATATGATTTTAAAAAACTTTATTTAAATAACATTGATCACAAATCTAATCTTGGTAGGCAAAATCCCTTGTTGTGATCAGATGGAAATGTTTCTCTGATGAGGCTCACAGCACAGGCAGGTATCACCCTCACTTCTTCACCTTCAATACCTCCTGGCAGCACCGAGATTCAGTTGATGTTGGCATAATGTTGCATTTCTCACAAGTGCACCTGTTAAAAAAAATGGTATAATCAGATGCTTATAATAAACTAATGGCTCGTGGGAGTGCTATATAAATTGGTCTATGAAGTTTGATTAGAAAATATTTAAAACATGTAAAAAATTTTGAGCAGAAAGAGAATGTTTATAAGTCGCCAAGTAAGGCAGCGAGGGAAAAATTGGCAGTTTTATTTTGATAATTAAGTGTGTGACCATGCATATCGCCTAAAAAAAAAAATTTCAAAGCATATTTTACCAATATAAATCGGCGAGCCTCTCGTTCTTGCCTCTCGTTCTGCTCCGGTCGCTGTTTCGTCCGCGTCTTCCTCCGCACCCTCGGGCTCGAACAAATACGGCTGAATAACCCCATCAGCACCACCCAAAACTACTTCATCATCAGATTCGTCAGTTTCAATATCATCACTTATATTGCGGTCGTCATACTCGATAAAATAATCGCTGTCCGAATCACTCTGCTGTCGTTCAGCCATTTCTGCAGGCCAGTGATCATCCATTTCCTGCAGCCATTTCCTGTTTCTCCCTGACCTGACGTCACTGCTGCACGCCCCTATCGAGAGATGGCGGTACTGCAGCATCACTAAGTGAAATATGGGCTATTAACAAATAAAGTCATTTATGGAGGCTGGTGACACATTTTAAATCACGGGAATGGCCAGAATGGAATATTTTCATACAATCAGTTTATTGGTTCAATAAAAAAATGTCACCGTCCGAGGCCTTTAACCAATATATGATCTGAACTAATTGCTTTGGAAAAATTCCGATACACATCTACGTTTAGTGGTCTTTGGCGCCATCTGTAGGCACAAGCCGTAATTACATGTGTTGTCGACCTTGCGATCACTTCATTGCAGCAGCTAGTCCAATTGTATTATGGGAGATGGAACGTTCAGCGCACAGTGCAGAAGTGTTGGTTGGCAACGGTTTCGGAGCACCATTTTGAGTCAGAAGAAGAATAAGAAATAAATATTAGTGCTTGTGGAAGTCGAAGTGTGGAAATAAAGATGGATCAGCGAGAGAAAGAGGCAGAGATGGAGACCGTTCACTCGAGGAAACCGAGAACTGTCAGCGAGGAAAAAAGGCAGTTTCAGGGAAAATGGACTTTGGACTACTTCGTTGAACCTCACGGGTCAGATAAAGTTGTATGCCTCATCTGCAGACAGGTAATCGCAGTGCGAAAAGACTTTAACATCAGGCGCCATTACGAAACAAAACACAAAAATTATGAAAAATTCAGTGGCAAGGATCGCACCACAAAGATGGAACAACTTAAAAGGGGCTACACAGCACAACAGTCAGTCTTCACGCAATTTTCAAAAACCAGCGAAGCAGTAACAGAGGCTAGCTATGTGGTAGCTCATGAAATAGCTAAACGGGGCAAGCCGTTTAGTGACGGAGAATTTGTTCGATACTGTATGCTAAAAGTGGCAGAGCGTGTATGCCCAGACCAAAAAACAAAGTTCCGTGACGTAAGTTTGTCGAATGACACAGTCACAAGACGAATCGAAGATCTGGCAAATGATTTGAAGGACCAACTGGCGATACGTGTGGAGGGGCTAGAAAAGGGAGCGTTTTCCATCGCACTGGATGAAAGCACGGATATTTCCGACACTGCCCAACTGTTGATTTTCATCCGAACTGTCACTGAGAATTTTGACGTCGGCGAGGAGCTACTGAGTATGGAGAGTATGAAAGACACAACGAAGGGAGTGGATATTTGCGAAGCAGTGTATCGCAGTCTGGACACACACAATGTTAACCTGGCATCCTTGGTCGGTGTCACGACAGACGGAGCACCAGCAATAATTGGGAGTAGGACAGGTGCAGTGTCGCTGCTGGCTGAGAAAGTGGTGAACAGCGGTGGTAAGAAACCAGTCAGCTACCACTGCATAATTCACCAAGAAGCCCTCGCTGCTCAGACGCTAGAAATGAAACACGTCATGGCCGTAGTTGTGAAGACAGTTAATTACCTGAAGTCCAGAGGTCTGAACCATCGCCAATTTAAAACCTTTTTGGCGCAGTCAGAGGCAGATTTTGGAGACGTCATTTACTTCACTGCCGTCCAGTGGCTGAGCAGAGGTGCCACACTGAAACGTTTTTTTAACCTGAGAAAAGAAATTTGCGAGTTCATGCAGGCAAAAGGACAAGACGTGACTGAGTTAACGGACAGCAAATGGCTCTGTGACCTAGCCTTCCTCGCCGACCTGAATAATTGTCTGAGCGATCTCAATCTGAAGCTGCAAGGCCATGGAAAACTCATTTCCACACTTTTTGACAACGTGAAAGCTTTCCAGCGAAAACTCCAACTGCTCCAGGGACAGCTCAGAGAAGGAGATCTCGCTCATTTCCCTGCCTGCAGGGCGCTGGTAGATGACCCAGACACGGACGGGAGTGAAGTTTTGCGTCACCTGCGTTCAGAGAAGAACCATGGCCTCATCGAAAAGCTTCGAGACGAGTTCAACCACCGATTCTCTGACTTCAGGGACCACGAGGGTGATTTCAACCTTTTCCAAAATCCCTTCTCATGTGTGCCCGAGGCAGTGCCTGCAGACATGCAGTTTGAGCTCATCGACCTACAGGAAAGCTCCGAGGCCAGAGCTGCATATCGTGACAAGAGTCTGATCGAGTTCTACAAAGGACTTTCCCCATCCACATTCCCTGCTCTTCGTCAACATGCTGTCAGAATGGCGTCTTTATTCGGAAGCACCTACATCTGTGAAAAGACCTTCTCCACCATGGCCATCAACAAATCTAAGCTGAGATCCAGGATGACAGATGCCCACCTACATGCAGTCCTTCGCATCGCGACGACGGAGATGGAGCCAGACTTCAGAGGACTCGTGGCCAACCGAAAACAGCACCACAAATCACACTGCAGTTAAAAGGTATGTTGACACTAAAATTGTATTTTCATCAGTCCCAATTTCTTACTGTTAATATGACTTTACCCAAACTAATTAAATCTGATAATTAAAAGGATTACAAATGGAATTGAATTTTCAGTCTTTTTTTTTTTTTTTTGCCTCCGTCCCTTTGGTGGCCCTCGGTTCAACTTTGGATTCCCAAATTGGCCCTCACCCATCAAAGCTTTGAGAACCCCTGCCTTACAGGAAGGTCCCACCAGGACGCCCGAACGGACCCACAGCAGATTCGGGAGAAGATTAAAACCCAGACGGCGCAGGGACTGAAGCAAACTACTCAACAGTTGTTCACTAATTGTGCTGTAACAGTTTAGGACTGACTTGTGATATTACTATGCTGTTATGATTACCACTGAACTCTCTTAGGAGCATGGCTGCTGGAAAGTTTCTTCTGTGTCAAGAGGTGTAGCAGTTAGTATGTCATAATAATTATCTTAGACTGTGAATTTTTCTATTGTCCTTTTCTTAGTCGTTTGGGGGGGGGCTGTGGGCTATATTAATCATAGATCCCATAACCTACATATGTTTAAGCATGTGAGAGTGTTTAGTGATTACATATGTAAAGCGACTTCACACCTCAGAACAGGACAAAGGGTCTCAACCGCCAGTGAAGATCAAAGAGCATCCCAGGCGCTGCAGTGGAGACCGGATGGGTTGCCCTGACCCTCCAGGGCCAGGTGGAGGAGTACGAAGACAAAAGAGGGGATTAAGATAGTGAGGGATGTCAGCTTTTGATATGCATGTCTTTTGTTATGTGCGAGTATAAGTTCGTAGAGCCGAAGGTGTTCGCTCCCTTACTTCTTCTGCTGCTGCACCTAGATGAGACTTGTTAGAGGAGCTGATAATAAACTTTGGTTTATGAATCACATCGCCTCGTTATTTCAAGCTCCTCTACATCTATACTTATTTATCATTTCTTTTAAAGCATATATGCACAGATCTGTTCCATGATGGGGTTTAAATCCAAATTGATGATCAGTAGATTTGATGAATACATTTAATTTTTCAAACATGATTTTTTCCAGTACTTTAGATATTATATTGGCTATAGCTATGGGCCTGTAATTGTCTAGGCTACACAGCTTGCCATCTTTATCTTTAATGACTGGTACCAACACAACAGACAATAAAGATTCTGGTAACATCCCATGAATCATGAAGCTGGTATAAGATTATGAAAATACATAAATAAAAAAAAAACTACGAACACAGCTGGACGGAGCTTATGTCATCTTTTCAAAGCCCAGGGTGAAGTTCAGGAGCAGTCTTCTGGACCAGCTGCAGCTCTCACAATACAAAACAATACTTGTTTTTCTCCTCTTTGGCTCTTCTTCCATAGACTTTTTTACAAATACCTCCATCTTTGACACATGCAAAGCAGTATGGGATTGTTTGGGGGCATCGGAAGTTGGCTTGTGCTTGTTTATAGTGGATGTTTCATTTTTAGATATTATTTGTGAATATTTAGGCATTTCCAGCAGACAAGAAGACTGATTGTTGCAGAGAAATAAAAGACGAAAAAAAATGTTGAGTGGCAGCCTCAAAAGTCACATTAATGCTAAAGAACCATGTTTTGGAGGAGACAGGTGTTGCACAACACGTTGGTATGACCAGCTGACCATCTCAGGATTAATAAAAAATAATAAAGTAGTGTGTGCTGGCATTAAAACTGTCACTAAAGGCAGAAGACAGACGTAGGAACGGAATCCATGATGCACAACATTGGGGTGAACTCCAGCAGATGGAAATAATTAAAATTTATACAGCCATGATATACGATGTAAATGAGCTCATCAGTTCGGTTACAGGCATTGGTGAAATAAGTGAATAAAGTGTTTTAAGTGTTATTTGCCTGATATCATTTTAAAAGTATACATGTCAAACATAAGAATTTATACTTGTATTTTAGAAGAGAGGAAATAATGTCTCCCCCCCTCTTCCCCTTCCCTCAGCTGTGCCCACAGCTATTCTGTACAGTTCTCCTGTATGATGTTATTCAAAGCGGGAGAGGAAACACTTTCATGACTTGCTCTGTCATACAGTATTCACACAGGTAAATTTATGTATTTATTTAACCTGATGTGGTGACTGTATACAGTCACTGCAGCTGTGCTGTGAGCACTGTGCTGCTGAGCCTGATGCATTAATTTACCAATGGAGTTAACCAGAAAATCTGTAATGGATACCAGTTATTAATTAGTAACACCAGACTTAGTCAAAGAAATATCCTGTTAGAATAGGCAAATTTACCACAATCTGTCTTTGTAGAATTAATTTACCACAGTACTGACACTAGATATGGTGGTGACTCTCAGCACTCTGATGCACCAAAAAAGAAAAAAGATGAAAACGACATTCTTTAAAAGCTGTGACCCCAATCACAACTGTATGAAAAATATTTAAAATTTCAGAAGCTAAAAGTGTAATTCAAGTTTCTGCATCTGATCAGTTAGATTTTAGATTTTCTGCTTAAATCCGCTGTTATGGCTGCAGTGATATAAATGCGTATGGAGCATTTATAACTACTAAAAGCTGCCTCTTTAATCTTTAGAGTAAATCGTTAAATCACTTATCTAAATCTAACACAAGGCAAACTGATCACTGCTCAAGAGAACCTGAGGATCTATTGCTCAATGCAACCTCAGTATCAAGATGCACTGCTCAATATAACCTGATATGACCAAATAATTCTGCGCTTCATGGAATTTAACAGATCTGTCATGAGATTTGAGCAGCATAAGCACATTCAGATTGATAAATACCGAACTTTGCATTGAATTGGTGTAAGACCATTTTTTCTGTTAGATAAATTAGGACCATTGTTTTCAAGTTATAATCTTAAATCTTAATCTTAAATCTGTATTTATGGTAATACATAGCTGAATGTATTGTCCACTCAGGTTAAGTGCCAATGGATACTAGTATACTGTACAATATAATAATCTTTAACCTGCCATCAGAATTTACATATTCAAATTAAAAAACTCTAGAACTATATAGCCAGTACATTGATGTGGCCCAGCTTTGCCCCCAAACAATCCCAGGATACTTTGCCGAACGAGTCACGAGTGGCTGCCATCATTCATTCATTCATTCATTCATCTTCTTCCGCTTAGTCCTTTTCGGGTCGCGGGGGGGCTGGAGCCTATCCCAGCATCTTTGGGCGAGAGGCAGGGTACACCCTGGACAGATTGCCAGTCCATCGCAGGGCCAACACAGAGAGACAGACAACCATTCACTCTCACAGTCATACCTAAGGACAATTTAGAATCCCCAGTTTGATGCCAATTAACCTAACTTGCGTGTTTTTGGCATGTGGGAGGAAACCAGAGAAATCCCGGAGTAAACCCACGCAGACACGGGGAGAACATGCAAACTCCACACAGATCACTATTGGTTGGGGGCTGGGATCGAACCCAGGATCCCCCGGCCAAGAGTGAGTTGCTGTGCTGCCGCAGTGCTAACCACTCCACCACCGTGCCGCCCGGCTGCCATCATGCATTTGCGAAAAGGTCCATCGATCAGGAAACAGGAGGTGAAGTTTTACTAATCTCCCACCATGCTCGTATTTAGTGATGTGGGATGATGGGAGTTTGTTAGAAAAATTCTTGAGAACCTTTAGTCAAAAACCAGGCTGGATCAGAGTTTCAGCAAATTTAATTACACTGGCCAGCGGAGGACAATACAAAAATAGTCTCAGAGCCTATTCGCGCACCATTCTGACTCAAACACACATCACTCAGTTCTTTAAGCCCTCCGTTATCTGAGAGGTGGAGGGGAAAATTGTCCATCATGATTGATCCAGTACATCTGGTCAAAACTTGGTATACAGATTAGCTTTTCTCAGGTCACTCCGTCCCAGTCACACAGGAGCCACGCAGGCTAGACTAAAAACAAGATGATAACTAGTGCAGCTGTAGCCTTGATACTAACAGTGAAAGTAAAATGATAATAAAAGGATATACTGTAATAAGGGTATATGTGTGTCATAGTTATGTGTCATTGCAGCTTATATAAAAACAAACTTAAAAGGTAACTTAAGAGATAAAACAATAGAAAACAAAACAATAAACATAATAAAGTGTAATGATGTAACATAAAAATAGAAATAAGAGTAATATAAAAACAAAATAAAACCAAAATAAAAGTAAAAGTAATGTTTCAAACTTCATAAATGTACCATTGTACCCACCATACAGGTCAGGAAGTTCCCCAACCAGAAGCCCTGGATCAACAGTCAGGTATGTCAGATGCTGCATGCTCGCTCGCATGCATTTAAATCAGGCTGTGAGATCAAGTACAAAGCTGCGAAGTATGGACTGAGGAAGGCTATAACAACAGCCAAGAGGCAGTACAGAGAAAAGCTGGACAACCTCTACTCCACTCCTGACCCAGGGCACATGTGGCAAGGCCTGCAACACATCACAGACTACAAGAGGACCAACAGCAGCACCACAAGCTCTACAGACAGCCTGCCGGATGATCGCAACATCTTTTCCACCTGCTTCAAGACCACCAGCCATAGCACAGAGAAGAGACACACACTCACCCCCCCCCCCACCTATTAAGAGTCTCACCAGGCCAGGTAAACAAAGTACTGAGTAATATCAACCCCCATAAGGCAGCAGGACCAGACAACATACCTGGGCAGGCCCTCAGAGCATACGCTGCAGAGCTGACTGACGTTCTCACAGCAATCTTCAATCTCTACCTCAACCAGAACATAGTCCCCTCCTGCTTCAAAATGACAACCATCATCCCCCTCCCCAAAAGGAGCCCATCAACCTGTCTGAATGATTACAGACCGGTAGCACTCACTCCAATCATCATGAAGTGCTTCGAGAGAGTGGTGCTGCCCCTCATTCAGGACAGCATACCGGGCACCCTGGACCCCCTGCAGTATGCCTACTGGCCCAACAAGTCCACCTCAGATGCTATCACTGCAGCACTCCATTATTCTCTCTCCCACCTGGAAGATAAAGACTCCTACATTAGGATGCTCTTTGTCAACTACAGCTCCGCCTTCAACACAGTCATCCCCCACAAACTCACCAACAGACTGTCTTCATTTGGCCTGCACCCCACCCTCTTTGACTGGCTACTGGACTTTCTAACTGGCAGGCCCCAGTCTGTCAGGATGGGTAACAGGACCTCAGCCAGCATCATCACAAACACAGGTGTCCCACAGGGTTGTGTTCTCAGCCCCATTCTCTACAGCCTCTTCACCCATGACTGTGATGCCTCCCACAAGGACAATATCATCCTAAAGTTTGCAGATGACACAGCAGTGATGGGACGCATCACTGGTGATGACAAAGCATCCTACAGGAGGGAGGTGGCCAACCTGGTGTCATGGTGTGAGGACAACAACCTTCACCCTCAACACGGACAAGACAAAGGAGATGATAGTGGACATGAGGAAAGGGAGGAGGAGACCCCATCGGTCACTGTTTATCTGGAAGCTTGAGGTGGAGAGGGTGAGCAGCTTTAAATACCTGGGTAGCCACATCAGCGAGGACCTTAAGTGGACACACAACACCACAGAGTTGGTTAAGAGAGCTCAACAGCGACTGTACTTTCTGAGGAGGCTGAAGAAGTTTGGCATGTTTTCCAGGATCCTCAACAATTTCTACAGCTGCATCATTGAGAGCATCCTGACCAACTTGCATCACTACGTGGTACGGCAGCACCATTGCCCTGGAGCGCAAATGCCTGCAGAGAGTGGTGAAGACAGCGGAGAAGATCATCAGGACTCCACTCCCCTCTCTGCAGAGCATTGACCACCGCAGAGTCCAAAAGAGAGCTGACGCCATCCTCTGGGACCCCATCCATCCCCAACACAGACTGTTCACACTTCTACCCTCAGGCCGGAGGTACAGAAGTGCAGGACAGCCAGACTGGGAAACTCCTTCTTCCCCACTGCCATCAGACTCATGAACAGATAACAACTCCCAAAACTCTGTAACACAGCTTCGCATATAGGAACTCGCACACCGGCTGCTAAATTTGCTCACTGCTCACCTGTACAGTAGATATAGTATGACCTGTCTGATGTCCATATCATCTTCGCTGCTACTTATCAAATAATTTGTAATTATACACTGCTTGTTGCACAATGTTCATTTGCACACTGTACATAAGTCTATGCCATCTCAGGTTCACATTAAGTTGCACAATGCTCATTTGCACACTGTATATAGGTTCATGCCATCTCAGGTTCACATTATCTCTGGTATCAATATACCACTAGCACTGTAGTCATCCAGTGAATTTTCAATTTCATTCCTCACCTGCCTAACTGTGTGTTGGTGTGTGTATTTTAGCATCCATTAGTATTAGGATTGAGTTACTGTGTTAGTGTGTCATGACCTATTAGAATTGATGTTTGTGTACCTTTTAACTTGGCATTCGTTCAGAGAGCAAAGTAAGAATTTCATTGCTCAGGAAATGTAGCATTTCTTAACTGTACACATGATAATAAAACCTTTGAATCTTGAATCTTAAATGTATTTTACAAGTAGTACATTTCAGCTTCGCATTGTGATCATGCAACTCCTTTCGGTTTTCTGCATGTCAATCATACTTTTACCCTGTACTTGGGTCATGGGGAGACACCTTGAGCTCACGCTGTTTGTTCATCATCCGCGCCATCCCCAGCAACTGCACTATGGTACATCACTAAGTTAACATGAACAAGTCTCATCATCATACTACGGATGCAGGGAATGACACAGGAAAAGGCCAAAAATACTACCACCAAAATCACTAACAGGTTCATGATGAGACTTCTCCATGAAGAAAGTAACCAACTTAACCAGGTCTGTTCATCAGTAACATTGTTATTGGCCGCAGCAGCCTGCAAGGCAGTGAGGTTGCGTATGGCTGAGGCAATCACATGACCATCTGCATCATTTTCAGGGATAAAAGTACAACAATAATCACCTACAACTGCACACACGCCCCCTTGGGCATTAGCTATTTTGAGTCAACATAAGGCTAAAAGCTGTTAATTCCTCATGCATACCAGAAAAAGCAGATAAAGAAAAATTCACAAATGAGTGTAGTCTATAACTAGTTGTTTCAATCCATAAGGTGTTCTTAGCCACTCCCACCAAAGGGAACAAGGAATTAAGTAGCTCCTGCCCCATGGTTTCTAACTTGAATTCTTCCGGCACATCTGTGCCCCTGATGGGATCATGTGGTGCAAAGGAGACATCTCTCTTCACCCTGCCCACTTGTCCTGCAAAAAATATGATGGTGTGGTCAGTCACAACTACAAAGGTACACGCCCCTCCCCAATTCATGGGCAGGTGTGAGTAGGCATGATGGCCACACAGCCACCATCCCCCTGTCACCATATATGTGCCATGCTTGTAAAAATCACAAATGGCAGTGCTACAGAGCTCCTGCAGGGTGACGTCGCCTTCCAGACTTCTGTACTGACAAAAAGGATCTTCAGGACAACTTTTGCCCACTTTGTTGGTCCAGCAGGTAGCAGTACAGGGGCGAGACGCACTATGCACCATTGCACACTTAGAAAGTGGTAGGCTGCCCAGAGAGACGTTACCACACCCTTTTAGACAAAAGGAGAAATTCCCCGGTGAGATTAACCTTGCCTTCACCGAGTAAGGGGTGTCATCGTGTCTCCGGTCAGTGGAGTCATAAGCAATGTGACAGATGTGATTCAAAGTAATGCTTGCTGTACTATTTCTATACATAGCCTCTGTATAGCAAGAAATAAACAGCTTGTGATAGTTCCATTAGTTTAGCAGTGAGATATTTGACCAGCTGAGGGTGAGCGCAAAGAGCACACATAGCAATTTGAACGATTAGCTGATTTGGCTATGTAATTAGCATACTTCCACCATACATTACCAGCATAAACATGATCCTGATGACCTGGACCTTCCAGCCAGTCATCGTGTGTGTGTGTGTAATGTATCTAGCCCTACGATAGATAGGTAGTGGTGTCCCTAAGGATAACTAAAATAAAAGTGTTACCACAAGGATGATGATGCGAGAACATTGCATGCATTGAGAACTTATATCGGTCCATAACCAGGAAACGGGCGGGAAACATCTGTGCTGACCCATCACACCCCGGCCACAAACTGTTTGAACTTCTATCTTCTGGTCGTCGTTACAGATCACTGAAGGTCAAAACCACCCGTCACAGGAACAGTTTCTTTCCTCAAGCCATCACTCTGATGAACTCTTAACATTCACCTAGTCCTACCTGTTGCTGTGCTCATGACTTTTCATCCATTATTACATTGCACATAACTCTCACACTGCTTTTTACTTCATTCACATTATATCACTGAATCTGAGTCCACATTGAAATACTGTGTGATTGTATATTTTTTTCATATATTTCTGCAAAGTGTGGTTAGTCCGAGTAAATAACTGCATATATTCCTGTATATATTTGCATCCTTTTATAGAAACGTGGACAGACTGTAATTTACTGTACATACTCTGGTTGTCATTGAATCCTTATTTAAATCCTTCACCTGAACAACGAGAGTAAGTTTTTAGCCAAAGTCAAATTCCTTGTATGTGTTGTGCATACTTGGCCAATAAAGCTGATTCTGATTCTGATTCTGATTCTGATTCTGATTCTGATTCTGATGATGAAAAAACAGGTGTACCATTTACATCTTTCAGCTGTCAACAGTCTCTCTCTGGCATTTTGTCTCTCCATGATAAGCAACAGAAAAAAAAGTTTAACAGTCACTTATTGAGGATCCCCTTTTTTTCAGTTTGCAATGGGGATTGAAATAGAAACAGTCTTGCTGAGGGAATGGTGTCACAAGCTGGGGCTGGATTTCTTGCCAGACCCAATCTCATGGCTTTTTCTGGGTATTTATGTATTTATTGTGTTTTTGTGCTTCTCTTAGTTGTTATACTGCCTTTCATTTTCCTCCAGTTGTGTTTCAGTTATTTTGGCCATGTCCTGTTTGAGTTGTAATTGTTTTTGGATCATGTTTATTTCTCACATTTATTCTGTGGGCTGACAGCTGGCAGATGACTTTTCTGGGTTTGTGCCCAGCGTGAGCGTCATCTGTCAAGCTGTCAGTTCAGCTGCTCCTCCCTCACCTCTCCAACTCAATCCATTTACTAATTGTGCTTCCCTTTGCCTGCTCATGCGAGTCCACACCGATCCCCACTCATGTTAATCATTGTCACATGTATTTAAGCTCTGCCGTTTCACTGTGTCATTGTGGCTACATTGTTGTCATAAGCCTCCTCGTGCGCTTTTACGCAGCGCAACGAGGAGGGGAAGGAAGAACAGATTTATGCACTGGGTTGCACCACCACACATTTATTGAACAAAAAAGTAAACAAAACCCCAACTGTACAAAACAACAAAACAGCACAGGGCACATAAGGAGTTCTCCAGGACGCTCACAGTCACTGGGTGAGAATACCGGGAAAATAACACGTCCAATACTCACAAGCTGGAGCAATCCAAGTAAGTTCCACGGTGGCCTGGCAAAAAACCCTCGTGCATGACAGTTCATCTCACAGACAATTCAACGGACCAGCAATGCTTGACTGGCAAACGCCGCTAAAGTACAAACATTGCTGGTTCCACAAATTGGAGACACCCAGGTGAGGTGCGGGAATGACAATCACTGGAGTAGAATCAGCTGGCTGTCAAGAGGGAGAGGGCGTGGTCGGACCGGCGAATGTTAGACAATACCCACCAAAAAGTAGGTCAAAGAAGCTGCCTAACAGCTGCCAGCCAGAGTGGTGGCTACGGGCATCGAAAAGAAAAGACCAAAGACATAAACACCACAGGAACTAAAAAGATAGCACAATACATAAATACCCCGACACCTGAGCCACAGTGAACAGCAAGAACTGAGCCTAAAGGAAAACACCGGCCTCTAGGGATGGATTCCAGACACCCACGGCAACATCATAAGGAAAGGAAACACCCCCCACACACACACACACACCCAGCAGGAACAACAATCACGAACCCGGGTGGGAGGTAGGGGGAAAAGGCAAGGAGGGAACACAGTACACCCCACCCAGGTCCCACACTTAACCCCCCCCCCCCCAAGTCCAAAGGCGTGGAGGCTCGGGAGGCTGCCCAGAGTCCCAGGCCCAGCAAGCAGTCCGGCAAATTGAGTCCAGTGGCCTGCCGTAAAACACGGGCCATCTGGCCCAGACACTCAGTCCTTCCGGCAGTCAGCCAGCATTATAAAGCCACCAGGACCAAAGAGGTGGAGCAGGAGGTGGCCTGCCTACCGGGAGGCTCACTGGTGGGTGACCAGACCATAGGGAGGGAACCCCCATGGCGTTGGACAGGGAGAAGAAGGGGACCACAGCGTCCTTAGGCTGATCCGCCGTACCCACGGTGGACCCCAACCGGGCCAACGCTGCACCCACGATGGGCCCCGACCGGGCCAACACTGCACCCTCAGTGGACTCCGGCTGGAGCTCTGCAGCCCCCGCGGTGGTTCCCAACTGGAACTCTGCAACACCCACGGTAGACCCTGACCAGGTCAACGCCGCACCGTCGGCAGACTCCGGCTGGAGCTCTGTAGCCCCCGCGGTGGCTCCCAGCTGGAGCTCTGCAGCACCCACAGTGGCTCCCGGCTGGAGCTCTGCAGCACCCATGGTGGCTCCCGGCTGGAGCTCTGCAGTACCCACGGTGGCTCCCGGCTGGAGCTCTGCAGTACCCGCGGTGGGGCTGCAGCTCCGTTGCACATGCGGTGGTCCCCATCGGGGACCTCATTGTTCCCACAGTGACCTCCCCAGTGAGGGAGGTAGGACTCTCCACGGCCTCCAGTGCTAAACCTGGATCCTTGGCAGCCTCAGGTGGAAATGGCTGCTCTCCGACGACCCCGGCAAGGAGCTCCTAAACCAGAGGGAGAGAGAAAGAAACCAAGTCAGGGTCGCTGGCAGTGGCAGAGCCCGGTGAGGTGAGCCTGGGAGCAGCAGCAAGCTGCCCCTGACCCTCCTCACCATGAGTCAGACAGTGTGATTTCAACAAAGGCACAGGAGACTTTTGGGAGCATACTTGCCTGAACTCGGGCTCCACTGCCGTTCAGGACTCTGGCAATCTAGGGTGCACTGGTTCCGTAGGTCCAGGAGGTGCAGCGCCCACATCGGCCCCCACCGAGGTGGCCGGACTCACATTGTCGTCATCCTTGGGCACCCCAGGTAGTGGCAAGTCCTGTCCGATGACCCTAGGAAGGAGCTTAGGGGAGACGGGAGAAGAAAGGCAGTTAGGGTTGCCGGCAGCAGCGGTGCCCAGCGAGGGGAGTCCGGATGCAGCTGAGGGCTGCACCTGACTCTCCTCCCCAAGAGCCAGGCAAGATCTCGCAAACACTGACATGAGAATTACAGGAGAGATTACTTGCCTGCACTCGAGCTCTACCGCCGTCCAGGACTCCATCGATCCAGACGATGACCCCGGCCCAACCTTGAGGCGATCCAGCGCAGGTTCCTCCTCTCCTGCGGCAACCTCCGCAGCTGGTTGGGTGATGGTGACAGTCCTAAGACCCCCAGACGAGGACTCCAACGTTGGTGACTGGTCCAGCGAGGAAGCTGGGGGCTCGCTCCGTGCTGGCACTGGTCTGACCTCGTCCAGGGCCATGAGCTCCTCCATCATCCAGCGGCTAGATCCAGGAGCCGGTGGACACTCAGGGAAAAATGGGGGAGACACGGAGAGAATAGGAATAAATTCAGCCATTGCAGCTGGAGGGGAGAGCCCAGCGGACTGCTGAGACTGGGCCTCCCCCTCGGGAGACAGTCAAGGTTCATCATCATGAGATGGAAAAGAATGACAAAACACTTGCCTGATCTCCCGGTCTCTGGTGTAAACAGCTGCTGATGGGAGCCAGTCATCTCTCTCCATGCCTATATTGGGTTCGGCCCCCCTCGTGGAAGGTGGAGGAGCCGTCTCCATGGTGACGGAGGTAGATGAGGCAGGTGGCGGATTAGCGGAATCCTTATGGTGAGCCCTCCGGGAACAGCGGCGATGGGAGGAGACAGGCGGCAGGAGCTCCAACTCCCCTGGTGACAGCCTCTCCTGCGTCTGGGATCCATCTCCCGGCACAGACGATGGCATGATCAAAACAGGAGAGACAGATGGACAGTCAAGGTCACCAGCCGACACCTCCTCAGGAGTCAGTGAAGCAGTTTCAAATGACATTAAAAGTGACTGAATAAGTACTTGCCTGAATTCCTGGGAGATGATGACGTCAGCTGTCGTCTCCAGATTGGGGAGGTGTGATTCCATGGTCGGAGCCTGCTCCTCCTCGGGCTGAAGCTCCGGTTCCAATGGGGAATTATCCTCCAACCTCCCAGCCAACTCCGGGAGGAGCCACGGTTTCACCTCCAGGAGGAGATCAGTCTCCACCAGAAGAACTAGTCTTCGTTCCTCTAGCTCCCCCGGAGACGGCGCGAGCCACGGCTCGGAGCGAGGAGGCGGGGCTATTGTTGGAGGGCCCGGAGGCTTCTTTTGGTGAGGCTTCTTTCTCCTCGCCACCGGTTCGGGCACCAGATAGTCTGGAATTCTCAGCACATCACTGGGCTGTGAGTCATAACTGCGGAGAAGCTCCGGAATGTCTGGAAAAGAAGGCGGTGTAGCCACGGAGGGCTCGAACGCCAAGAGCTCCTCATCCGACCCCTCGCATGGCACAGCGAAAATATCCCAGAGGATCTTTGTTGCCTCCGGATGGTTCCAAAGGCTGTCCCGATTCATCACCCCCACTGTTGTGTCCCGAGCCCGTTGAGCTGTCTCGAAGGAACAGGGCTCCAACGTCCATGAAAGAATGTCCTCCAGTAAACACAGCGAGCACAGCTCCCTCTTCATCAACTCAGCCACCGCGCCTGGAAAGCAGGTGGGTGAAAAAAAAGAAAAATTGTTCAAAAAGAAAAACAGATATGTAGGTGCAACCTGCTAAATCCCCGCTTGCTGTTCCATTCTGTCATAAGCATATGCGCTGGGTTGCACCACCACATATTTATTGAACAAAAAGGTAAACAAAACCCCAACTGTACAAAACAACAAAACAGCACAGGGCACATGAGGAATCCTCAAGGACACTCACAGTCACTGGGTGAGAATACCGGGAAAATAACACGTCCAATACTCACAAGCTGGAGCAATCCGAGTAAGTCCCACGGTGGCCTGGCAATAAACCCTCGTGCATGACATGTTCATCTCACAGACGATTCAACAGATCAGCAATGCTTGCCTGGCGAACGCCGCTAAAGTACAAACACTGCTGGTTCCACAAATTGGAGACACCTGGGCAAGGCGCGGGAATGACAATCACTGGAGTAGAATCAGCTGGCTGTCAAGAGGGAGGGGGTGTAGTCGGACTGGCGAATGTTAGACAATGCCCACCAAAAAGTAGGTCAAAGAAGCTGATTAACAGCCACCGGCCAGAGCGGTGGCTACGGGCATGGAAGAAAAAAAGACTAAAGACAAAAACACCACAGGAACTAAAAAGATAGCTCAATACATAAATACCCCGACACCCGAGCCACAGAGAATGGCCAGAACCGAGCCTAAAGGAAAACACCAGCTCGGTTTATAACACATTGTATTTCCTTTGGATTTTCTACCGTGACTCCTCTGAAGTACTTCTCCCCTCTCCAGAGCGTTCCCAGCTCTGTGGCACATTCTGTAAATTTTTCTTGTTTGGCATTTTTGTATTGTTGGTACCCTTTTGGATTGTTATGTTCTTTTATTTAATAAATGTACAACACCATTCAGTGCTTGGGTTCGTCTCTCTGCCCCGTAGGGGCCAAAACATGACAGAATGTAGCTGCCAGTAAAAAACCCCAGCTGTGGTGCTTGTGTGTTTTTTTCACTTTTTTGTGTTTTTTCACTATCCTGTTTTGGAGCTCACCATGTCCGACCTGGACGATATGGAGCAATGGGCAGTGTGCTTCCTGGAGGGCATTTGGTCACTGACACAGGCCTCCCATTCCCCCAAGATGGACCAAGAGAGTGGGGAAGTTGCGGCATGGGTGATGAAGGCATTCCCCAGCCTGTGGAGTCACCCAGAGATTACAAACATACTCCTCTCCATATTCTCCCTTCCATGCATGAGTGAGGAGCTGAGGGAAGCAGCTCTGCTGCCTGTGCCAACCCCAGCGAAGAGTAAGCACTCACACTGGCAGAAGCCCAGCCCCTGTCCTAGATCACCAACTTTAGCTCCACTACAGCAGTGTTCTCCCGTTTCAGACGGCCAGGGGAATCCTCCCACCTCTTCGGCAGCCTTCTCCCCGACATCGAGCCCAACAATTCCTGCAGCAGATTCTCACTTCTCTTCTTCTTCGCCGGTGGTCATGTCTGCCCTATCTTCCTCCGTTGCTGCTGCAGTCTCCGTCCCCTCAATGTCTCCTTCTGCTGCTGAGAGGTACTCCATTTTTTCCCTGGCTACATCCATTTCCATGGCTCCAGGTACAGCTCCTCCACAATCCTCTGGGGGGCCCATTGCCACCACAGCCACAGAACACTACCCTCGCTACAGCACAAAACATCAGATACCGGGTGAGCAGGCAAGTGTCATTTATTTCTCCTTCTATTAATGATATTATGCCTTGCCTGACTCCCGGTGATGAGGCTCTGGGTTTGCAGTCCCCTGAGTCCTCACCACCTGCTGCAGTCACCCATTGCTCACCGGTCCTCTCCGTGTCTCCTCCTTTTTCCCCTGAGAGGCCATCGGCCCCAGGACATGGTCCCCAGATGCGGGAGTAGCCTGAGGTCCTGGAGAGTCCTACTCTAGTACCAGCGGTGAGCCAACCCCCAACCGCCACGCCGGAAGCGCCACCAGCGTGGGTCACATCGCCTGGAGAAACAGGGACTGCCACAACCATCATGCCTGCTGTGGAGGCCACCACAGCAGAGTGGGAGCCTGAGCTGGACCTCCTGAGGGCCAAACCCGAAGAGTCATCATCGCTTGGATCACCGGAGTCCTGGACGGCGGTGGAACTCGAGCTCAGGCAAGTACTCTCTTTTGTTTTTCTCCTCTCTATCCTTGAGCATAATTGCCTGTCTCTTGGTGAGGACAGCCAGGTGCAGCCGCCCGGGCTCTGATGCTGCTGGTGACCCTGACCCCCCTTCTTGAGCTCTCTCCCAGGGTCACCAGAGAGGATCCAACACCGCTAGATATCGCCGTAGGTCCAGGTTCGCCACTGGAGGTCGCCTAGGGTCCAGCTTCTCCCGTCAAGGTTGTCGCGGGTGTCCTGTCCCAGCCCGGGACCTCCGTGGGTACAGCTTCAGCCCAGGCTGGGCCCTTCGTGGGCGCAGATTGTCCCCTGCCGGAGGCCGTCATCTGGGTTCCTCCGCCATAATCCAGGTCTCTGTGGGTGCTGCATCCCACTCGGGGACCATTGTGGGTGCTGTGCCCCAGCTTGGAGCTCACGTGGGTGCTGCATTCCGGTATGGGTCCGCCATGGGTGCTACGCCTCAGCCCAGGGTCCACCGAGGGTACAGCATTGGCCCAGTCTGGGCCCACTGAGGGTGCAGAGTTGGCCCAGTCCGGACCCACCGAGGGTGCAGCGTTGGCCCAGTCCGGGCCCACCGAGGGTGCAGCGTTGGCCCAGCCTGGGTCCACCGAGGGTGCTGCAGTGCTCCAGGCCAGGGCCGCAAAGGGTGCTGCAGTGCTCCAGCCCAGGTGCTGCAGTGCTCCAGCCCGGAGCCACCATGGGTGCAGCTAAGCTCCAGCCCAGAGCTACCGCAGGTGCAACTTTGCCTCCATCCAAGACCACCAAGGGCATCGGGATCCCCCCTCCTTCTCTGCCAGATGCCATCGGGGTCCCCTTTCGCCTCAGCCTGATGCTGTCAGGGTCCCCTTTCCTCCTCAGCCTGACGCCGTCAGGGTCCTCCTTCCTCCTCAGCCTGACGCCATCAGGGTTCCCCTTCCCTATCTGCCAGACGACATCTTGGTGCCCCTTCCTCAGCTCACCCCTCTATCATTGGGTCTCCCAGTGGGGAAACCGCCTCCCAGGCCGCCTCTTCACTTCAGGTGGCTTAAGAACTCAGGCCAGCCGCCTGAAAGACTGAGCCGCTGGGTCGGGTGGTCCTTGTTCTCCGGCAGACCACCCGACTCATTCCATCTGGCTGTCCGGCTGGCCTAGGACTTCGGCAGGCCACCTGGCTTGTTTCACCTTGCCGTTCACCGGGCCTGGGACTTTGGATGGCCCCCTGAACTCTAGAGCTTCTTGGGCCGGGGGGGGGGGGGGGTCTAACTCTGTGTTTTTCTGGTGTGAGTCCTGAGCGGGCCATTTGTTTTGTTCCCTCCTAGCCTTTTCCCCACACCACCCAGCCTGGGTGGGTTATTGTTGTGCTCTGCTGGGGAAGGGGGTGGAGGACAGGTTTTTTCTTTTTCTTTGGGTGTTATCTTGGGGTGTCTGGGATCCCCTTGGAAGGGGGGGGGGGTGGCTGTCACAAGCTGGGGCTCGATTTCTTGCCAGACCCAGTCTCATGGCTTTTTCTGGGTATTTATGTATTGTGTTTTTGTGCTTTTCTTAGTTGTTATACTGCCTTTCATTTTCCTCTAGTTGTCTTTCAGTTATTTTGGCCATGTCCTGTTTGAGTTGCAATTGTTTTTGGATCATGTTTATTTCTCACATTTATTCTGTGGGCTGACAGCTGGCAGATGACTTTTCTGGGTTTGTGCCCAGCATGGGCATCATCTGTCAAGCTGTCAGTTCAGCCGCTCCTCCCTCACCTCTCCAGCTCATTCCAATTACTAATTGTGTTTCCCTTTGCCCGCTCATGCGAGCCCACACCGGTGCTCACTCATGTTAATCCTTGTCACATGTATTTAAGCTCTGCCGTTTCACTGTGTCATTGTGGCTACATTTTACCTCCTTTGTATCTCCTTTGGATTTTCTACTGTGATTCCTCTGAAGTGCTTCTCTTCTCTCCAGAGCATTCCCCGCTCTGAGGCACAGTCTGTAAATTTTTCTTGTTTGGCATTTTTGTATTGTTGGCACCTTCTTGAACTGTTATGTTCTTCTGTTTAATAAACGTTCAACAGCATTCAGTGCTTGGGCTTGTCTCTCTGCCCCGTAGGGGCCAAAACATGACAAATGGGGATTAATTAGTTTGTTGTTGAGGGTTTTGTACAGGGTAAAGTTTGTAATGTGTCAAAAGCACCTAGGAGTCACATCCTTTGACTTTCACAGCTGTTGGTGTCACCAGGATGACTTTGTGTGGTCCTTGCCAGGGAGCATCGGCCCAGTTTTTCTTTTTGATGACTTTGATAAGGACCAGATCCCCCGGCTTGGTCAAGATGGGTGCTTCCCCGTGGTCTCTCCTGGGAAGAGCAGCATGAATAATATCTCTGTCAATCAACTTTCTTTACATGTAATCAGCTAAACACCGTTCCTTATCACCTGAATTAAATGGCCTTAATGGTGGGAGTTGGTAAGGCTTACCATCCATTATTTTTCCTATTTTTGTCACTATTTTCCTAAGCCTTCTTTAACAGTCCTATTTGTGCGTTACACTAATCCTGCAGATTGTGGATGGTAAGCTGAGGGGTTTTCCAAGTTAATGTTGAGTGTTGTACCTAAGTGTGATATAATCTTATTTACAAAATGTGTTCCATTATCTGAGAAAATCATTTGTTATTCCAAATCTTGGTATTATTTCAGTTAAGAGTTTCTTTGCTATTGTAGCAGCATTTGGATGAGAGCAAGGGAAGGCTTCTGTCCATTTAATAAATGTATCACTAATCACCAAACAATATTTCTTCCCTTCACATTTATTTAGTTCAATGGAATCTGTGCAAAGGTTTTGAAAAGGATAAGTTGATGCAGGGAAGGTGCCTTTTTTAGGCCTTAAGTTCCCTTAAGCATTGCTTTCTTCTTAAAGAATTGAGTCACAATTTTTTTTTTTTAGCAGCAAATTTTAGATTGAGTAGCAAATTATTTTTACTAATCATACATTATTAATTATTTTACTACTAATCATACATTATCTATTTTTACTAATCATACCCCCCTTTGATACATGGGAAACCCCATGTAGCAGAGTGGAGGCCTGCTGAAACAGTTTGCGTGTCATGTGATAAGTTTTTTGTCAGTGTTAAAAGAAGTGATGCTGTGGTGTGATTTCCTATATGACCTTGTGCAGCTGCTTTTGCGATATTGTCTGCAAGTGTTTTTCCTTAGAGATTTGAGGTGTGCCATTAATGTGTGCGACACATTTGCATATGGCTAATTTAGATGGAAGTTTTACACAGTCTAACACTTTTAAAATGAGGTCTTTGTAATCATGCCTCTTTTCTTCCACTGTTTTGTGAAGTGATGGATGGCAGAGAATGCATACTGACTGTCAGTGTACACTATGAGTGCTTTCCCTTGGCCTAATTTACAAGCTTCAGTTAGAGCAACTAATTTAGCTGCCTGTGCAGAGTAATGTGATGGGAGTTTTGTGCTCTTAACTGTTTGAGTGTGTCTGTTGCCAAATTGCGTCATAACCCATAGTGGTCAAGAGTGGTAAATATTTTTTGTCAATAAAATAGTTCAGATTTCCAAGGCTATAACTTGAAAGTGGTAAGAGGTAATGGCTTACTGTCAATTAGAAAGATGTAAAATATGATCCAAAATTTCAGATAGGAATAAATTTACGCATCTAATTTGCATAATATAGCGGCAGCACTTTAAATTCCATAACTCAGTCAAAACTGGACTTTGGACGTATTTACACAAAGAGTGGTTCAGTCTTTTGATACCGTTTTTTGTACAGAGGTACCTCATCATCTTATCTTCAAAGTATATGAACAAGAAATCAGTACAATATTAAAAAAAAGAAATAAGTCGCTTACCGGTGGCTAACAGGACTCACTCGCTGCCGTGGTCACTGCGTTTTCACCCATTGTGGTCGTTATTGCATTCTGTCGGTCATTTACACTCTCTACCACATCTACAAAGTCTTATGATTATTCCTCATACATTTCGCTTGTATCCTGCGGCTATTTTCCATGTACAAAGCCGTCTAAGTGACGGTGACAATGACCGATCGCGGCCATATTAGCTTTCTGAGCTAAAAGAAGGGAATACAGGAAAAGGAAATGAGGAGTTCTTCTTCTTTGGTGTATTACGTGTCATCCATTGAGTCCTCCAGTGCATGTCTGCCACCTTCTGAAACTGGCAGATCAGTATAAATCAGTACAAATCCCCAATGCAGCCGGCAATGTCAGAGTGAAATGACAGGCGCAGCGCCGCGCTCTGCCAATAGGGCCACGCAAATTCTCACCCTCAAAGGGTTAAAACAGTATCGTGGGTGACAACTGCAAAACCAGATAAGTTCGAACCAGTACAGTCACGTTTGGAAGCCGTCAACAAACAGTGTGAGATCACACTTCTCCAAAGGTGTGTCCTGTAAATTGGGGCGTGGTAATGCTTCACTGTCAAAGCCATCAATGCGGCTATGACAGCCTGCACACATGGAGGCAGCGCTCTTGCGACAGGGTCAAGTCTGGTGGAGTAATATGCTACCGGACGCATTTTTGTGCCACTTGGTTGGAGGAACACTGACGTCATGTGTCCCTCTCTACAATCAGCCATTGGTACAAATGGCTTCTTGTAATTGGAGAGTGCCAGGATATCAGTGCTGACCAAAAGTTTTTTCATTTTAACAAATGCCTCTTCAGCCTCAGGTGTCCACTCAGTTTTGTCCACCTGAGCCATGGGTGTTTTGTAGATAAGATCAGACAAGGGTTGCACTTCAAATGAATAATTTGCAATCCAAGAACGACAATAATTTAGAGTACCCAAAAATGACATCATGTCTGTTTTAGTGATGGGTCTTGGTGTTGACAAAATAGCTTGTTTGCGAGCTGGGTCAACATGTCTACCCTCTGCTGACAAAATGTGGCCTAAAAATTTAACTTCTTTTATCCACAACTGTAATTTTTCCTTGTTGACCTTGTGGCTTTGTTCTGCTAAAAATTTCAGTAAGGCAATGGTGTGTTGTTTGCATGTTTTTTCATCAGGTGATGCCAGCAAAATGTCGTCAACATGCAGGAACAACTGGCTTCCACTAGGAAGAATAAACTGTGCCAAATTTGCGAACATTGCCTGTGAAAAAATGGTTGGTGATTCACAGTAACCTTGTGGTAATCTGGTGAATGTGTGCTTCTTATTTTCAAATGTGAATGCAAACCAAAACTGATGATCTGGATGTATAGGGATGCTGAAAAAAAGCATTACTGATATCTATCACTGTGAAATATTTAATTTGTGGTTATAGGTCATTCAACAAAGTGGGTGGGTTTGGGACCGAAACAGCCCTTGGAATAATTGTTTTGTTCACCGCCTGAAGGTCTTGGACCATTCGCCATATGGAGGATGGTCCAGCCTTCTTCACAGGAAAGAAAGGTGTGTTACATGGAGAATTTGGGCTTGGAATAATGATACCTGCTGTTTTCAGGTCCTCTATGACCAGTTTAATGCCTTCTTGGGCTTCAGGACGTAAAGGATACTGTCTTTGATAAGACCAAAATTGAGATTTAGCATTTATTTTAACCATTTCTGCATTTTTATTAAGCCTACATCTGCCTTTCCTGTCGACCACAGAGAATTTGGGATTTGTGAAAGTGTGTGTTCCTCTCCTTGTGTTAATGTAAAAAGTGATCACATGGGTGAGTTGGGAACATTAATGTGGGCTTCTTTCTGTACTGTGGTCACCCAGTTCAAAGGCAGTAAGTAGGTGTCCAGTTTTGAGGAATATTGAAATCTTGGATCTGGGCCCTCAGATGTCTGTCATACATACTGCAATGGTCTGTGGCCTGCTGTGTAGTGGGGATATTGGACTTAAAATATTGCATAGCTTTCGCGTACAGGCATGCGGTCACTGCACTCGGTCCGGCTGAAACCAAACATCATGAGTAACAGTACCTTGGCGCACAGAAATCCTGCAACACATTTACTCCTGTCACATGTGGGAAATGTGATGCTTTCAAACTGTTTTCTGTTGGGAAACTTAATTGAAATGTCCTGAACCTGCAGTGTCACTTCAGGTAAACACTGCATTGTTAACATCAAGTCAAAGTCAGGTAAATGGATGTCTGTTATGTCAGTGTTAGCATCAACAGTTGTACTTAGCTTCGATGCAGTCAGTCAGGTGGTCGGCCCATGAGGTCCTCCTCCCCCTCTCTGCCACTACTGGCGTCCAGGACATTGCCTCCACCAATGGCCCTTTTGTTCATATTGATGACAAACATCATGTTTCCCTTGCCGCGGCCAGCTCGTCCCACACCTCCCTCCGTCTCTGCTCCACCACTGGGGCCCATTTTCGGTGCCACTCTGAAAAATAAAATTGGGGTGGAGCGCTTGCCCCCCCCCCTTTGTGTCAACAATCACACAAACAGTAGTTGATTTTTCTTTCACTTTTCATAAGTTAACACATCGCCAAATGCACAGGTGCGGTATGTGAGCAAATGTTAGCAGATGTAATCAGTTAGGTGTGGGTGCGTATTTTGCAAAAAGACACGTTTCAAATGCTGCCAATAAGGTTCTACACCTGAATCATTAGCAGCCTCAGTTAAATAAGAATGCCCATCAAACCTCTTGCAACCTGGTTGCATAAGCTTCAACACTTTCATCATTACCTTGTTTGTGGTTTGGATCGTCCCATATAAGCTGTATTTAAAATTCAATTGAGTATTATTCAGTGATATTTTCCATAATCTTCAGTTTTATTCATCATATTGATGGTGAGTGTTGTTATAATAAATAAATAGTCAAGATTAGTTAATTAGATATTACACAAAGTGCTTGCATGCACATATCTCTTAGATTCACACACACACACACACAGATGTGAGTCAAATGCTCTCCCAACCATTCACACATAAACACCAGTTGCTTACACACATAATACACACACACACACACACACACATGCACACACACATCATAGCTTCACAGGAAAAATCTGTTCTTGTTTCCATATATGGGCATGTGTAAGGCTGAAGCTGAAGAGAGGAAAGCCGCCGTCAGCCGCAGCTTCCCCAGCCTGGTGTTCTGTGAGATCGGGGTATGGGCTGAGCAGTGGGGGAGCACGGAAGAGGAGGAGCAGACTCATCATGCAGCATACGAGAGATAAAACACATATTAGTCAAATCTTTTGCCTTCCTTTTACCATGGTCAGTTGCTCAGATTTATTATCAGATTTTGACTTTACTGTCCAAGTCAGCTTGTCACCCCTTTCTTTTCCCTTTTCCATCTGAAAGCCAAGTATAAGACAAATATGAAAATTTTCTATCAGAGTTGTTGTCCACTAATCGTTGAAACAAAAACTAAATATTACTCTGTTATCATATGACATCTGACAACTTTAATTATGTGGAAAATTATCTTTTAAATTGATAAACATCATATGTGTAACTCATGGCAAAATTTGATCGGGATCAAAAGAAAATTTCGCTCTTGCTATTCATTTCAATGGAGAATTTTTCTGATTTAAAGTCCCATATGCGGAAGTAGAGGGGGCATGACTTAGGCTCTCTAGAGAGACTACTACTTCCGCATATGGGACCTTAAATCTAAAAAAATCTCCATTGAAATGAATGGCAAGAGTGAAATTATCTTTTGATCCTGTGATAGAAATATTTAGATAAGTTAGAGTCTTATACGGTCACACAATGTGCTTATTTGTGATAGAATGTTTTAGTTAGATAAGGGGGTCACACAATGTGCTTATGCCTGCATGAAGTCTTTGCACTGCACATCTGCCTACATAACAGGAAGTGGTTTTAGTGACATACACACACCCTCAAACTGCTCTGCAACGAAGTAACTGCTTTTTGCTTACATATAGAGAAATGTCTTTAGGTCATGGGGTTGGTCATGAGGTGGCGCAGGAACCGAAAGGAGTCAGTTGAAGACATCAACAGGAAACATCTGCCAACAGCCAGCCAGCCACTGCAGTGTGTAGGAGAAACTTATGAAGAAACAGGTTTTGACCTGTTCAACGAGCATCTGATGAAGGAACTGGTTTTGACCGGTTTAGCAGAAGGCAGCCGTTGTAGGAGGCTATTTGGGAACACCCAAGTAGCCAGAAGATAAATGTAACTGTGAACACTCATTCAGGGTCTTTCATCTGCCAGATTGTGCTGAGGACAAAGACCCACAGCTATGTTACTCTCTGCATGCTTCAATAAAAGATAAGTTGAGGAATAGTTCATCTCCTGTTACTATTAACATTCAAATGATGGTTTTGTGCTAACTGTCCAATTTTGAACATATTTTACAGCAAAACTTGGTGACCCCGACCTGATTGACCAATTGGCTGACTCCACTGACGGGACATCGGAGGTGACTGGACAAAATGTTTTTGCCTGCATATTGCAGACAATTTAGGGTGCCCAATTTCATAAAGGTAAGCAAAGAGCCTCTTCTAAATCTCTGTACAATTGTCTGCAATATTCAGTCAAAGTAAGTCTTTTTATCATGTTTATAATTTTAACAAAAATTACAAAAATTTTTAGAATTTAATGTCATTTTTTCATAAAAACTAAGAACATGCAGAGAGTATCTTAATCATCACATTATAGGGTCAGATCAATGAGCCACTTTTTAAAGACAAATAAGAAGAAATATTAATACAGAGCATGATCTTATTTACATCAACAAGTGAGCATAAATAAGGAACTCTAATAATTACAAGATTCTCAAATTTCATCAATGAGTGAGTAATATAAGAATAATTACCATCCATCCATCCATCTTCTACCGCTTTTCCGGAGGTCCAGGTCACGGAGGCAGCAGTTCAAGCAGAGAAGCCCAGACTTCCCTCTCCCCAGCCACCTGCTCCAGCTCTTCAGAGGGGATACCAAGGCGTTCCCAGACCAGCTGGGAGACATAGTCTCTCCACCGAGTCCTGGGTCTGCCCCGGGGTCTCCTCCCAGTGGGACGTGCCTGAAACACCTCAAGTGGGAGGCGTCCAGGAGGCATCCTAATCAGATGCCCATACCACCTCAACTGACTCCTTTCAATGTGGAGGAGCAGCGGTTCTACTCTGAGCCTCTCCCGGATGACTGAGCTCCTCACCCTATCTCTGAGGGTGAGTCCAGCAATCCTACAGAGAAAGCTCATTTCAGCCGCTTGTATCCGCGATCTCGTTCTTTCGGTCATTACCCAAAGCTCGTGACCATAGGTGAGAGTAGGAACGTAGATTGACTGATAAATCGACAGCTTTGCCTTAGAACTAAGCTCCCTCTTCACCACAACAGACCGGTACAACGTCCGCATCACTGCAGATGCTGCTCCAATCCGTCTGTCGATCTCTCGCTCCATTCTCCCCTCACTCGTGAACAAGACCCCAAGATACTTAAACTCCTCCACTTGGGGCAGGAGCCTGTCCCCAACCCAGAGAGGACAATCCACCTTTTTCCGGCTGAGGACCATGGACTCGGACTTGGAGGTGCTGATTCTCATCCCAGCCGCTTCACACTCAGCAGCAAACCGTCCCAGCAAGAGCTGTAGGTCATTGCTGGATGAAGCCAACAGGACAACATCATCTGCAAACAACAGAGATGAGATCCTGTGGTCACCAAGCATGACACCCTCCGTTCCCTGGCTGCGCCTAGAAATCCTGTCCATAAAAATTATGAACAGGATCGGTGACAAAGGGCAGCCCTGGCGGAGTCCAACTCTCACTGGGAATGACTCCGACCGAGTGTTGGCAATACGAACCAAACTCTCACAACGGTCGTACAGAGACCGAATAGCTTGTAACAACAAGCCCGATACCCCATACTCCCGAAGCACCCCCCACAAAAATCCACGAGGGACGCGGTCAAATGCCTTCTCCAAGTCCACAAAACACATGTAAACTGGTTGGGCAAACTCCCACGAACCCTCGAGAATTCTCGAGAGGGTAAAGAGCTGGTCCGATGTGCCACGGCCAGGACGAAAACCACATTGCTCCTCCTGAATCCGAGGTTCGACCAACGGCCGGACTCTCCTCTCCAGTACCTTGGCATAGACCTTCCCAGGGAGGCTGAGGAGTGTGATCCCTCTAAAGTTGGAGCACACCCTCCGGTCCCCTTTTTTAAAGAGAGGAACCACCACCCCGGTTTGCCATGCCAAAGGCACTGCCCCCGACCTCCACGCAATGTTGCAGAGGCGTGTCAACCATGACAACCCAACAACATCCAGGGCCTTGAGGTACTCGGGGCGAATCTCGTCCACCCCTGGGGCCCGGCCACCAAGGAGATTTTTAACCACCTTGGCGACCTCAGCCCCTGTGATAGGCGAGTCATCCCCCTCGTCCTCAAACCCTGCTTCCTCTGTGGAAGGCGTATCAGTGGGATTGAGGAGATCCTCGAAGTACTCCTTCCACCGCCCGACGATGTCCCCAGTCGAAGTCAACAGTGTCCCATCCGCACCATACACAGTGTGGACGGGGAGCTGCTTTACCCTCCTGAGCCACCAGACAGTTTGCCAGAATCTCTTTGAGGCCGACCGAAAGTCTTGTTCCATGGCCTCACCGAACTCCTCCCATACCCGGGTTTTTGCTTCAGCAACCACCCGAACTGCACTCCGCTTGGCCTGCCGGTACACCTCAGCTGCTTCGGGAGTCCCACAAGCCAACCAAGCTTGATAGGACTCCTTCTTCAGCTTAATGGCCCCCCTCACCACTGGTGTCCACCACTTGGTTCGGGGGTTGCCACCACAAGATGCACTGAAGAATAATTACAAGATTCTCAAATTTCACCAATGAGTGAGTAATATAAGAATAATTACAAGATTCTCAATTTTCATCAGTGAGTTAGTAATATAAGAATAATTACAAGATTCTCAAGTTTAATCAAAGCGTGAGTAATACAAAAATAATGAAAATGAAGAGATACAGTACAAGAACTTAGAGATAACAAATAGTGAGTAATTGTATCGCCAGTTTGTTAAAATTAATCTGGGATTAATCGTTATGATAAGTCACCTCTGGTATACAGTAGATACTAGACGCGGGGTCTATGTAAGTGTCCTCCACATAAATTTAAACTGGTTAAGGTTAGGGTTAAAGTGAGTCAGAGCGGCAGGGACAGAATACACAACAATATTGTGCATATTGACACTGTGTTGATTCTGTAAGTCTTGTGGGGACTGTGTGAGTGGTTAACCTCTTTTATCCCAATTTAAGCCACAAAGAGTGGCGTAGGGTGAAAGGGGTTAACCCTGATCCCGAATTCCCACTTCTGGTTGTCTGGAAAAAGAGGAAGTGTATTTTGAGGGTTGGAAATAAAGGCGAAAGCCTGGGGAGTGTAAATATTTTTTTTGTCTACAAGAAGCAAAAGATCTCTATTTCCACTGGCATTCCAAGTCACGCCTGTCCTGCTTGTCTCACCAGGATTCAAGTAGAAGCTTGGACAGGCAGGAATTTCCAGAAAGGGGTTGACATCTGGATCTTGGACCCTGGGCTGAAAATATCCATTAACTTTTTCTTCCCATAGTTTGTACAGGTCATTTGACTAATATGGCAGCATCAAAACCATTTTTTTTTTTTACTGTGAAGGAAATATGTGAACGGACAGAAAAGGCAATTGAGAGACAGATGTGAGAGACAGAAAATAGGAAGTCAGAAAGTTTCAGCAGTGGGTGTGTGAAATGCAGGATCAAGGATAAATTTTTTTATAGAAAAAATAATACCTCAGTCAGCTAAACTGGTGGAAATGTTGCAAATAATTATGCAAAGTTATCTCACTGCAAAGGAAAATTATGATAAGGAAGGAAACCCTAAATTTGGAAAAATTAAGATAAAGTACTATGTGTTATATACCTAAATTGATAGCTGCATCGAAAGAAGGACTGGTAGTTGTGAGTGATTCTGGAAAAGTAACTTTACATCTGATTAAGCAGAAAGGAAAGTAATGAGAAACCACCTCAGTATAATGATGTTGCCTCATGTCTTCCAACAGCTCCTCCAGCCTCTTGTGTACCACAGTCAAGCCCATATGCAGAGTGTGTAACCATGCTCTCCAAACAAATGCCCCTTAAGACATTCATAAAAGATAATGGTGATCAGGTGAGAGCAGTGACAGGGATACTACACATGAGACCAGTGATGGGCCAGGAAAACACAGAAATGGCAGCCAAAAGGGTGCATCGAGTAATAAATGTGTATGCCCCTTTTGAGCCACTAGATGAACATGGGAATGAATTCAAATTAACTTCAAACTTTCTTTTCAGCCTCAACACCAGTTAGGGCAGAGGAAAAGCTAGAATTACAAAGAGAGGCAACGGGGTGAGAGATTTAAGCTCCAGGAGAGAGAAGATTCACCACCCATTAATGAATTGATAAAAGGGTACAGTCATGCGTTAAAAGATGTGAATTCTTTGTGTAATGGAGTCGAAAATGCACCTTAAACATTCCTTTTCTCAGTCATGTTTTCCTTTATATTATTGTGAATTTTATTTACTTGAGTGCTTTTATTTTGGCGGTACACTGCCCACATCCGCTTTTCCCGTACCTCCGAGGCTCCGGTAGTTCCTCCTTTCCCCCACAGTACCGCGTTGCTTTGCTGGGGGTAAGTCGTGCTTAAAACGCTGCTGGCATTAAATGACTGTTTTGTTCATCAGTTTTATCATTTAACCTGCAACCTTGGTTTGTAATTGTTCCTTGTTAATTTGACATGCTACTGCAGTATATTTTTCGTTGTTTATATTGTAAATAAGAGTTTTATGGATGTTTTCGGCACACCTTAGAAATCCACTAGTCGCCATTTTAGAATTGCGCACCAATATAAGCTCTATGGTGACTCTGGCAGCTTGTGCCGTTGTGTAACTTATATCTTTGTAAATGTAGGAGCCTGTGTGGGATCGAGGTACAGACAAAGAGTGATGTGTATTGTTTTATTTCTCCAACAGGTATGTCTGTTTTTGGTAAATTTTCTCATTTGTAATGTGATTTATTTTATGTATTGTGAAATTATTTTAGAGCTCCCTTTCCCACACAGTACTGCGTTGCTTTGCTGGGGGAGCCTGTGTGGGATCGAGGTACAGACGAAGAGTGATGTGTATTGTTTTATTTCTCCAACAGGATCCAATAAATTGTGGGAAACATCAGTTTGGTGTCATCGTGATCCATATGCCGCCTACACATACAGTATAAACTAGTGTCCCCGATCACAGCCATTTAAGGGTGCCCAAAAAGGGGACCCGTTACATTTGGAAAGAAAAATACAAGAACTGACCGTGACAGATGAGATACACACACACTGGCTGCACACACACACAAGCTCTAGTCTCTCTGTTCCTGTTTCCATATATGGGCATGGGGTTGTGTGGGGCCATAAAAGCGAGAAGACATCTGGAGCCATTTGGACACTGAGAAGACCAGTTTGAACCAGTTTGGACAATGGACATGTATTGTTGGAGAGTTGCTGAGAACGCCCAGCAACCAGAAGCTATATGTAGGGGAGAATTTCTTTGTTCTGGGTCTTAACCAGGTTGTGCTGCATGATTCAAATAAAAGATAAGCTGAGAAATAGTATTTCTTCTCTGATTATTGATTGATTAACTGAAAAGATTCTGCTAACTGTCCAAATTAATTTTTACAGTTTCTTGGTGGAGAATGCAGGCAGTTAGCCAACTACATTAACGACGGACATCGGGACACAAAGCCTTTGTCTGGGTGTCGCGGACAAACCAGAGCCACTGATCAGAAGGTGAGCAGGGAACCTCTTCTAAAAATCTCTGTAGGATTGTCTGCGTCATTCAGACAGAGTAAGCCTTTTGTCCTGTTTTTAAATTTTATTGAGAAAACTTAATACAAAGATAATGTTATATTTTGTGGCTATTTTTTATGATTGTAAGAACATGAAGAGAGTCTCATAAGCATGCATGCATTCACATGTTAGGGACAGATCAATGAGCCGCTTTTTAAAGATACATGGGAAGTCTTAAGACTTTCATATGTTACTAATGATACATAGAAAGTCTTTATGTGAATAAGACTTCCATATGTTACTAATGATACATAGAAAGTATTTATGTAAATAAGACCTTCACATGTTACTAATGATACATAGAAAGTCTTTATGTAAATAAGACTTCCATATCTTACTAATGATACATAGAAAGTCTTGAGATTTTCACGTTACCAAAAGATACATAGGGAGTCTTGATGTAAAACAAGACTTTCATATGTTAATGGAATAAGAGGTTCCAGTATAAAAATCTTAAGAAACAACAAATAGTGAGTAATTGTAACCAGTTTGTTAAAATTAGTTGGACTAATCTCCATAATAAGCTATAACTTGTTCTGATTCTGGACGTGGGTCAGGGAAAATAGCCTCTATATGGAATTAAGCTGGTCATAAAGTGGAAGAGACAGAATACACACACAATTCTGCTGGTTGGGGTGCATGTTTTTTGGCGGGGAAACAAACTATGTGGGTGGTTTAGCCTCTGTATTCATATTACAAGATAAAAGTGGTGGTGTAGGGGGAGGAGGTTAGCTCCAATTCCGAATTCCCATAATCTGTTTGTCTAGAAAGAGAGGAATTCTGCTTTGTGGGTTGGGAAATAGAGGCTGAATGCCTGGGGACTGTATATATATTTTTTGGTCTACCAGAAACAAAGAAGTTACAATTTCCACTGGCATTGTAGGCAATGTGCTCTCCCACATGGCTCATTAAAATTCAGGTAGAAGCTTGGAGAGGCTGCAATTTCCAGAAAGGAGCTGAAATTTGGAGTTTGGACCGCAGGGCTGTAAATATCTACTAACTCTTTTTCCCATAGTATATACAAGCGATTTAACTAAAACGGCGACATTAAAACCACTTTTCACCATGCAGGAAATGGAGACAAGTTTATGTGTTTTTGATAACGAAGGGGAGGGGGTGATTCACACGCTCGCCTGAGTTGAACTGAGAAATTGTGTTTAAAGCATGATAAGAGTTACTGAGAGGAAATTGTTTGAAGTAACATTGTTGAATTGTACACAAAGTTAAAGTTGTAAGATTATTCTTGGTTGAATAAAACCAAATTTAAGGGAGACATCTCTCTAGTTTCTTTGAAAAAACAAAGCATGGTTTGTGATCAACAGACTTCATGGCCACATTACGCATTTACATTTGCGCATGACCAAAACGGCCACGTAACATTCCCATTGCATGAGAACTGCGCATGTGCAGATTAAGCAGTGCAAATGCCATTTTGAAAGTCACCAGGGTGAGTCATCCTGGGTGCCATCTTGGAGCTGAGACAGCTAGACCACCTCCAAGCGATGTCACTGTGTCTCCTCCTCCTTGAATGCAGAAGGAACTGCCTCCATCTTGTGGTCAACTATAAGAATTGCATTGTGTCATAAACTTACCTCCAAATTAAACAAAGTGCGAATCTATTAAGCCAATTTAGAACCAAATCAAGCTTCCAAATTTACTTTAGAATAATCCATATTATTCAGAATAACCTAAATTTAAAACCAATTTAAAGTTTCTATGCCAAAAGCAGCAAAGGTAGGTGAAATGCAGGATCAGGGATATTTGCCAGGGTTACATAACCTAATGCCCCAACCAGCTAAACTGGTGGAAGTTTTACAGACAATTATACAAAGCCACATAACAGCTGAGGAAAATGCTGGAAAAGGAGTGCATGGTATAATAGCTGCTCATTCCTTTAGTGAGCCCACTGACTCATCACAGTCAGGATTAAGTCAACATGATAAGATTAAGGTGTCCTTTAATACATCAACTCTAACATATCTTGTTGGAGTTGATGTATTAACATTAACATAAGATGTTGTAGTGGATGAGAATAGTGAACCGGGAAAGGAGGTTTCACACATGAAAAAAGTTGCACTATTTAAAGTTTATATATTATTATTAATGATTACTGATATTCATCTATGTGAGGATACTGATCACATCAATAAATTCCCACAATAATTATTACAATGATTTAACAAGGTAAGAAACAGATACATTTTAACATACAACACTTTACTTCTAATCTCTGTAATTGTTTCATTTTCAAATGATCACTTCTACAACATTTTGTAGGAAATCTTCAAATCCCATTTTTAACAAATTTTGAACCATGTTTGTACAAGTTATCAATTATGTAGGACTACAAAAATCAACTCTTTTAGATTTTTAAATTTTATCATATTTTGTTATAAACACAAAATCTACAGAATTTTTATGAAAATGTTTGAAATAATTTTTTCCCTTTAATATTTTAATTTAATCAACCATCATCTGGTCTGTTTGTAAGAGGCAGGTTCTTACGTGGAGAGATGCTTGGCTCTCTGGACAGACATGACTGACGAGAACCCATGTCATAATCCCACAGTAGCTGCGGTATTACACAATGTGATTCAGAGTTCAGTTCCCCCACCTATAAGGGCTGCACTAGAGGGAGTGGTTGGCTTAAATACACAACCTTGAGCCCAATGGCTATTACACGTTCACCATTATGTGGAAAAAAGAAAGAACAAAAAGATAAAAATGATGAAAATGCAGAACTCTCCAACCAACTACTAAAAGCTCAACAGAAAGCAGCCAGGGAAGAAGTAAACAAAGCCAAAAAGAACAAATTTATTGTGCAGGCCCCTATTGTACCCACTCAGAGTGTCATTGGCCCACTTCCAGCAGAGCCTCATGTGTTGGCACCCCAACAGCCGTGGTATTCATACCCCACAAGGGGGGTCTGGACACTGGGCCCGAGACTGTCACAGAGGTCTTATTGTGAGCGGCCGCTCATATGCCACATACACTCCAATTCCACCACCTGATCCTGGAGTGTTCTTTGGCTGGACTGGACTTTGTACACTCTTTTTTGTATTCACCAGACTGTCCTTTTAATCTCTTGAGATGAGATGTATTGTGGAAGATGAAGGCCTACTGACATAAGTTCGGACCCAGGGAACACACACACAGGCTCGAGCAAGATTCAATGATTTTATTAAACAATAATTAGTGTATGAGTTCATGTGAGCAGGGTGTAAGTGTATTGTTGGAGGACAGGAAGCGCCAAGGGCGAAGCAGTGCGCCTTCTTTGGCTGGACTGGACCTTGTACACTCTTTTTTGTATTCACCAGACTGTCCTTTTAATTTCTTGAGATGAGAGGTATTGTGGAAGATGAAGGCCTACTGACATAAGTTCGGACCCAGGGAACACGCACACAGGCTCGAGCAAGATTCAATGATTTTATTAAACAATAATTAGTGTATGAGTGCATGTGAGCAGGGTGTAAGTGTATTGTTGGAGGACAGGAAGCGCTGAGGGCAAAGCAGTGTGCCGTGCAGCCAGGCAACCCTAAGGGCAGAGCAAACACAAGGGTTAATTGCCGGTGTACACCCAGTGGAAGTTACACTCAGACTGGTGCTTACTTGCAGGTGGTTTCGCTTAGCCATAGGTCTCCTGCCTGGGAGACAGCGCTCCAGTGCGTGCTCAGCGCGGTGCGAGAGGTGATGGCAATGAGGAGGGAGAAATCCGCCGCCAGGGAATCCACCTGTGCACAGGGGAGAGAGACTGGAGAAGAGGTGAGAATGATGATGGCTTACTTGATTGGCGAGGAAGGACTCAGGGATGCGTAGGCTGGAAGGAATAGACGAGTGCTGGAATGCACGAGCATTGGTGAGCAGATGACTTCAGACCGAGGCTCCAGGCGGAGCGGGCTAAATAGCCCGAGCTTGATGAGGCGCTGGTGTGCGCGCAGCTGGAGCGGGAGACAGGCGAGAGCGAGTTGTGACAGTACCCCCCCCCCCGAGCAGCGCCTCCTGGTGCTGGCTTACCTGTGTGCGCCTGGTGGAACTCCGTGATGAGGTGCTCGTCCAGCACAAACGATGGGCGCACCCAGGATCTCCACTCAGGCCCATACCCCTCCCAGTCCACCAGATATTGCAGTCCGCGACCCCGGCAGCGGGAGTCCAGGATGGAGTTGACCCTCCACGCCAGGTCGCCGTCGATCATCACAGGAGGGGGTGAAGCCCTAGGAGGAGGACAAAGAGGATTAGACACCAGGGGCTTAATCTGGGAGACGTGGAACGTCGGACAGACGCGGAGGGAGGGGGGGAGAGCCAGACGCACGGCCACCGGATTGATTATCTTAGTGATGGGGTATGGTCCAATGAAGCGCTGGGCCAGCTTCCTCTTCTCGGCCTTCAGGTTGATGTTCCATGTGGATAGCCAAACCTGCTGACCCACCTGATAGCGGGGAGCGGCCCTCCTGTGACAATTAGCCATTCTGGTGTTGCGCGCTGCCATGCGTAAAAGCGCCTGGCGCGTAGCAGTCCAAAAGCACCGACAGTGCCTGAGATGAACGCGAACGGATGGTACTGCCACCTCCCCCTCCTCTTCAGGGAACAGCGGGGGGTCATAGCCCAGAGACGCCCGGAAGGGAGACATCCCGATGGCCGAAGACAAGGTGGAATTATGTGCGTACTCTACCCAGGGCAGATGGGCGCTCCAGGAGGAGGGGTTGGAGGAGGTGACGCAGCGCAGTGCAGCTTCCAGCTTCTGATTAGTCCGCTCGCACTGCCCGTTAGACTGGGGGTGGTGACCGGACGACAAGCTCATCGTAGGCCCCAAGGTGTTACAGAAACACTTCCAAACCCCGGAAACGAACTGAGGCCCCCGGTCAGAGACGACATCCACCGGAATCCCATGCAGTCTCACAATGTATTGGACCAACAAATCTGCCGTCTCCCGCGCCGTAGGAAGGCCGTGGAGTGGCACGAAGTGGGCGGCCTTCGAGAACCGGTCCACGATGGTCAGGATGGTGTTGAACGAATTGGACGTTGGGAGACCGGTGACGAAATCTAAGGCTACATGGGACCAGGGCCTTCCAGGGACCGGCAGGGGGTGGAGGAGCCCCGCTGGGGGAGAGGTCGAGGCAGGCGCAGACATAATTGGCAACGTCGTCCCGGAGGCCTGGCCACCAAAAGGACCTCTGGAGAAGCTCAATCGGCCAGGAGATCCCAGGGTGACAGGCGAGCTTAGAGGTGTGAGCCCAATGGATGACATCACCCCGGACTGACGATGGCACAAACAGTCTCCCAGCTGGACCGCCGCCAGGATCAGGTTCGGTTTCCTGTGCCCTCCGGACCTTGTCCCTGATGGACCATGAGACAGCGCCCATGACACACGAGGCCGACAAGATGGTGTGATTCTGGTCTTCGGGGGCTTCTGGGGCGAACTGCCTGGACAGAGCGTCCGGCTTACCATTCTTGGAGCCGGGGCGGTAGGTGATGGTAAACCTGAAGCGGCCAAAGAACAGGGACCAATGCGCCTGGCGGGCATTCAGGCGCTTAGCCGTCCTCAGGTACTCCAGGTTCTTATGGTCTGTCCAGACCACAAAAGGCTGAGCTGCCCCCTCGAGCCAGTGACGCCACTCCTGTGCGTTACTAAGTGGAGTTAACTTAAAGCGCGAGCTTCACAGCCAGGATTTCTCTGTCGCCGATGTCATAATTCCTTTCTGCCGCAGACAGGCGCCGGGAGAAGAAGGTGCAAGGGTGAACCACCCTGTCCACTGGAGAGCGCTGAGACAACACTGCCCCCACCCCTGTATCGGAGGCGTCCACCTCCACGAGGCATTGCAGCACAGGGTCCACCTGAGACAGGACCCAGGAGGAGGAAAAGTCCGTCTTCAGCGCAGCGAAGGCAGCCGCGGCTTCCTCAGTCCACCGGAATGGCACCTTGGGGGAGGTGAGGCGGGTCAGGGGAGAAGCAATAGCACTATACTTCGGGACGAAGCGGCGGTAGAAGTTGGCAAAGCCCAGGAATTGCTGGACCTGTTTCGTGGACGAGGGGAGGGGCCACTCGACTACCGCCTTGACCTTGGCAGGGTCGGGGATGATCTGGTTGTGGGAAATGATGAAGCCCAAGAAGGAGGTCTTGTAAGATAAGATAAGATAAGATAAGCCTTTATTAGTCCCACAATGGGGAAATTCCAGGATTGCAACAGCACAGGGATAGCAACACTCAGAGCAACAATCAGAAGGCAAGAAAAAACAAGAGCAGCTAGTATACATATGTACATATTAATATTAATATATATATATATATATATATATACTGTATATAGACACACAGTGCGGAGCATTGTGGTTGGTGGATGTGCAGTAGAAAGTCTAAGCTCTCTCTCTGCGGATACGGCGGGCCAGCTGGATGTCTTTGGACATGATGGTGACCCTCTTGGCGTGGATGGCGCACAGGTTGGTGTCCTCGAAGAGACCCACCAGGTAGGCCTCGCTGGCCTCCTGCAGAGCCATGACGGCGGAGCTCTGGAAGCGCAGTTCGGTCTTGAAGTCCTGAGTGATCTCCCTCACCAGGCGCTGGAAGGGCAGCTTACGGATGAGCAGCTCCGTGGATTTCTGGTAGCGACGGATCTCTCTCAGAGCCCCGGTACCGGGCCTGCAACGGTGAGGCTTCTTCACTCTGCCGGTGGCCGTAGCGCTTTTTCGAGCAGCCTTGGTGGCCAGCTGCTTCCTGGAGGCTTTTCCTCCAGTAGATTTACGGGCGGTCTGCTTGGTTCTTGCCATCGCTCTTTATTATTCTGTCTTATATTTCTTGCACGCTGCCTAAACTCCAGCCCGGCACCCGCGTCGTTTTCGCTTCAGTTTCTCCCGGTATGTCAAGTTTCTCCGTTAGCACCGGGTGGCGGTTGAGTGCTAGCTAGCTCTTCCCTGCTGTATCGTCTCCTGCTGTAAATAGAGGCTCCGTCCGCCGACTCGGGAGACCTTTGGGGCGATCTGTGTGTCCGTGATATATATAGAGTGAAAGGTGTGCCGGATCAGAAAGTTATCACCGGATCAGAAAGAAGAAGGAAGATAAAAAGACTCAGAATTGAGCCGCTGTTGCAAAAGGCAGCCAACTTGTGTGGCGCCGGAAGATAACAGTCTTGTCAGGTTCGGTTGTCAGGTTTGTCAGCATAGAACTCACACTTCTCCGCCTTCACGTAGAGTTTGTTCTCCAGGAGACGTTGGAGGAACCGCCTCACGTGAACCTGATGCTCCTCCTGAGACCGGGAGAAGATCAGGATGTCGTCCAGGTAGACGAAGACGAATACCCCCAGGAAGTCGTGAAGAACGTCATTAATTAATCGTTGGAAGACGGCCGGAGCATTGGTGAGCCCAAACGGCATGACCAGGTACTCAAAATGGCCGCTGAGCGTCCGGAACCCCGTCTTCCACTCGTCGCCCTCCCGGATCCAAACGAGGTGATATGCGCTGCTGAGGTCCAGCTTCGTAAACCAGGAAGCCCCCTGGAGCGAGTTGAAGGCAGAGTCCATCAATGGCAGCGTATAATTGTCCTTGATCGTGATGTCATTCAGCACCCGGAAGTCGATGCAAGGCCGAAGGGACCCATCCTTCTTGTCGACGAAAAAAAACCCTGCCCCGACCGGAGACGAGGAGGGGCGAATGATGCCGGCGCTGAGCGACTCCTTGATGTAGGTGTCCATGGCTTTGCGCTCCGGCGCAGACAGGCTGTACAGCCGACTGGATGGTAAGGGCGCCCCTGGGCGGAGGTTGATGGCGCAGTCATGGGGCGTGGGGGGGTGGAGAGAGACAGTGCTTTGGACTTACTGAAAACGGTTCCCAGGTCGTGGAACTCCGGAGGCACCTTGGAGAGGTCCAGAGGGGGTGAGTCAGAGGAGGAAGGAGGAAGCGACGGGGCACAGGCAGCGGACTGGAGACAGGCGCCCAAGCAGAAGGTGCTCCAGGAGAGAACACTTCCAGACCGCCAGTCAAAGGCTGGGTTGTGCAGGCGCAGCCAGGGGTAACCCAGAATAACAGAGGCAGCAAAGGTGGGCAGCACAAACAGGCTGAGGTCCTCCCGGTGATTTCCGGAGATGATGACAGGGGCCGGGACAGTCCAGTGCGTAACTTTCTCCAGGGGGGTAGCAGAGAGGGTGACGAGGTTAAGAGGAGCCGGCAGGGGTTGGCACGGGATGCCCAGGCGGGTTGCCAGGCTCCTAGAAATAAAGCTCTGCTCCGCCCCCGAGTCCACCAGTGCATGCGTGAGGTGTTCAGTGGAGTTATGGCAGAACCTGATCGGTAAAAGGCACTTGGATAGGGCGTTAGATTGGGATGTGTCTGCGAGGCCCCCTACAGTGACTCGCGGACTCCCCCTTTTGGCTTCACCGGGCAAGACTCCACAGAGTGCTGGTCGTCTCCGCAATACATGCAGAGATCCAGCTCCCTGCAGCACTGTTTCTCCGCCAGTGGAAGTTTAGCCCGGCCAATCAGCATTGCCTCCGGCTCGTCGGCGGACTCTGGTGTGGGCAACGCCGGGGGCGCGGTTGAGAGGTACGGGGGAACGCACTGCCCGAGTGGCTAGACGACTTCCGCTCGGCGGCCCGTTCTCTCAACCTGTTATCGAGACTAATAGTGAGGGAGATTAATTCGGAGAGCCACTCCGGCAGGTCCCGGCAGGCCAGCTCTTCCCGGAGACTTGGATTCAGGCTACGGGTGAAAATGCTGCAGAGAGCAGCATCTCCCCACCCAACTTCCGCTGCTACCACCTGGAAGTCGACAACGTAGTCAGCGGCCGACCGGCTACCCTGGTGAAGGTTTAGCAGCCGGGTGGTTAGCACACTGTCACGGTCCGAATGATCAAAAACTTTGTTGAAGTCATGCAAGAACTGAGCATAGGTCAGGTTCGCGTAGCTGGGTCTCGCCATTACGGCATAGGCCCACGCTAACGCTCGCCCTTCTAGGAGGTTAGCAATATAGCCAAATCGGCTGTGATCAGTTGGGAAGTCCCCGGGGACGCGCTGGAACACCGACTCACACTGGAGGAGGAACCCCCGAGCTTCACCGAGCTTACCGTTGAAGCGCGTGGGCGTGGGAATTGGGGTGAGCCAGGTTGGCGGCCCTGGGCTAGCCTGGCTAGCAGGAGGACTGGCGGGAGCCGACCCGCTGTGAGGAGCCGGAGGGAATGCCTGCTGGGGATCCAAACGGTCCAGCCGGCGGGTAATTTGGGTAAGTTGATTTAAAATTACCTGTTGCTGATGAGTGATCTGATCCACTCGAGCCTCAATGATGTTTAGCTGGTGTGCGAGCCCGCTGTTCACTGGGCCGCTCTGCTGGAGCCGTACTGACATAAGTTCGGACCCAGGGAACACGCACACAGGCTCGAGCAAGATTTAATGATTTTATTAAACAATAATTAGTGTATGAGTGCATGTGAGCAGGGTGTAAGTGTATTGTTGGAGGACAGGAAGCGCCAAGGGCGAAGCAGTGCGCCGTGCAGCCAGGTAACCCTAAGGGCAGAGCAAACACAAGGGTTAATTGCCGGTGTACACCCAGTGGAAGTTACACTCAGACTGGTGCTTACTTGCAGGTGGTTTGGTGGCTGGCGTCAGCTTAGCCATAGGTCTCCTGCCTGGAAGACAGCGCTCCAGTGCGCGCTTGGCGCGGTGCGAGAGGTGATGGTGATGAGGAGGGAGAAATCCACCTCCAGGGAATCCACCTGTGCACAGGGGAGAGAGACTGGAGAAGAGGTGAGAATGATGATGGCTTACTTGATTGGCGAGGAAGGACTCAGGGATGCGTAGGCTGGAAGGAATAGACGAGTGCTGGAATGCACGAGCATTTGTAAGCAGACGGCTCCAGACCAAGGCTCCAGGCGGAGCGGGCTAAATAGCCCGAGCTTGATGAGGCGCTGGTGTGTGCGCAGCTGGAGCGGGAGACAGGCGAGAGCGAGTTGTGACTCCTACATCTATTTTGCTTCTACTGGGACTGTGGTGTGTCTGCCTAATGGCACTATTCTCTGCTGCACGTCAGACACAAGTTCATCTTTTAATGCACCTCATTCCCACATACAGACAGAGATTGAAGCTCACTAAACCTGTTGTGAGCACTACGAAGATACGGACCAGTGATGCTGAGGAGAAGCTGGAAACGTGCATGGAAATATCTGACTGGGGCATGCTTAAAGGAGCCACGCATGATCTGGATGAGTACACGGACACTGTGAACTCATATATCCACTTTTGTGAAGAGAACATTCTTCCATCACGCACCAGGGTGAGTTACTCTAATGACAAACCCTGGTTCACAGCTAAGCTCAGACAGATCAGGAAGGAGAAGGAAGCAGCGCTGAAAAGTGGAGACAGGGACTGCTACAGGGAGGTTAAATACCGGTTTAACAGAGAGCTGAAGAGGGCTAAATCTCTATACTCAGAGAGACTCCAGCAGCAGTTCACTGCTAATGATTCGGCTTCCGTGTGGAGAGGACTGAGGCAGATCACCAACTATCGGCCTCAGGCTCCTAAAGGTCAGGATGACAAAGCCCTTTGTCAGAGACTGTCCCAACACTATGCCCGTTTTGACACCTCGTCATCTGTGTCCAACTCCCCCCCTCCCTCCAGCTCCACAGCCTCCACATTCCCTACTTCATTTAAGGCACCCCCCCCCCTCCTCCCCCCCTCCCCTTATCATCAGTGAGCAGGATGTGCTCAAACAGTTCTCCAGACTGAACCCGCGCAAGGCCCCCCGGCCCAGACGGCGTGTCTCCCTCCACCCTGAGACTCTGTGCGAAACAGCTGGCTCCTGTATTCACAGACATTTTTAACACCTCCCTTAAGTTATGCCACGTGCCATCCTGCCTCAAATCCTCCACCATCATCCCTGTCCCCAAGAAGCCACGGATCACTGGACTTAATGACTACAGACCTGTAGCGCTCACCTCTGTAGTCATGAAGTCCTTTGAGCGCCTGGTCCTGTCCCACCTCCAGTCCATCACCACCCCTCTCCTGGACCCGCTGCAGTTTGCCTACCGAGCCAACAGGTCTGTAGACGATGCAGTCAACCTGGCCCTCCACTCCATCCTGCAGCACCTGGACTCCCCGGGAACCTACGCCAGGATCCTGTTTGTGGACTTCAGCTCCGCATTCAACACCATCCGCCCCGCTCTGCTCCGGGACAAGCTGTCCCTGCTCAACGTGCCTGACTCCCTCTGCAGGTGGATCATCGACTTCCTGACGGACCGGAGGCAGCATGTGCGGCTGGGAAAGACTGTCTCAGACTATACTAGCATCAGCACCGGATCACCCCAGGGCTGTGTACTTTCCCCCCTACTCTTCTCCCTTTACACCAACTCCTGCACCTCCAGCCACCAGTCTGTCAAGTTGATCAAGTTTGCGGACGACACCACCCTCATCGGGCTCATCTCCAACGGCGACGAGTCCGCCTACAGGAGAGAGGTGGCCCAGCTGGCGTCCTGGTGCAGCAATAACAACCTGCAGCTGAACGCTCTGAAGACAGTGGAGATGATTGTAGACTTCAGGAAAGTCACTACTCCTCTGCCCCCCCTCACCCTCTCAGGCTCTCCCATCACCACTGCTGATTCCTTCTGCTTCCTAGGCACTACCATCACCAGGGACCTCAAATGGGAGCTGACCATCAGCTCACTCATCAAAAAAGCCCAGCAGAGGATGTTCTTCCTGCGGCAGCTGAGGAAGCTCAAGCTACCCACCAAGATGTTAGTGCAGTTCTACACAGCCATCATCGAGTCCATCCTCACCACCTCCATAACCGTGTGGTACGCAGGAGCCACTGCCAGGGACAGACTAAGGCTGCAGCGCGTCGTGCGCACTGCTGAGAAGGTGATCGGCTGCAAGCTCCCATCTCTCCAGGATCTGTACATCTCCAGGACCCGGAGGCGTGCTGGCCGGATCATAGCCGATCCCTCACACCCTGGTCACGTACTGTTTGCCCCCCTCCCCTCTGGTAGAAGACTTCGGTCCATCCAGACTAAAACCTCCCGTCACATGAACAGCTTCTTCCCCTCTGCCATTAGACTGCTGAACACTAAGTGACTCTCGTGCACCATGTACAGCAGCTCAACCAGACTCATGTCAATCATCACTGTTTTCTTCCTGCATTACCGACTGCACTATATAGTTCTCCACAGTATCTGCTGCTGGCTAATATATATTTTAACTGTTGACCAGTATCACTTAATCTTATCCTACACTTTATTACATGTATAGTTTATTTCTCTTATCTTATCATGTTTAATGTTGCAGCATTGTACCGAGACAAATTCCTAGTTTGTGTACTACATGAACAATGGCAATAAACCTGATTCTGATTCTGATTCTGATTCTATTTCCTGTTTCTGAACCTGAGGATATGCACTCATCACTGGCTACAGTCTGGTGGTTGCTCTTGGACAACATAAACCCAGAAGATAATTTGGTGGTACAAACTAATCTGTCTTGAGCCCCGTGGATTGACTCCATGCAATCATATGACCCTCCCACAGATCCACTGCATTGCACCATGAAGTATACTCATGATGACCAAGAACTCTATGAAGATCAGTGGTCCATGCTGCCAGATGAACTCATGTTAACCAGTATGTTGGCCCTCAAGGAGTGACAGCTGCTGCATTTCATGGAAAAGACTTTGACTCTCTGTATGCACTAACAGACACATCAGCTCCACATGTCATGTTGGCAGTGTCTGCAGGGGGTGAAGCCAGGGTATTGGGTCCAATGGTAAAAAACTGCATTCAGTTATCTGACTGGGTACCAACTCAAAATGCACAATTGCATTTCTCCCCCTCTAGTGGCTGTTACCACATTACTATGAATGCTGCAATGAAAACATTTCCCCAACAGGTGCAACTAGATCGCATGCATGGTAGAGAAATACTGATCACCCTAAATTATCTTCTTTGCTTGAAACCATGCCATCATCACTATGGTCTTGCTGGACCTGAGATGTGGGACTGATAAACTGTACCCCTGTGCAAATTCCTTTAAAACCAATTGTCCAGCCCATATGGCGACCACAATATCCCCTTTCACCAGAAAAGATCATTAATATAACGAGAACAATCGAGGGCCTCCTTCAAACTGGTGTCCATGTGCCAACTGACTCTCCTTGGAACACTGCCATTCTCCCAGTGATATCGCATGGTACATAATTTGCGTCTGATCAATTCAGTAGTCACTCCAACCAACTATACAATTCCAAATCCTTATTTGTTATTAAATACCATTACCCCAGCACATGTTTTTTTCTCAATCTTTTTTCTTCTTTTTTTTGATACAGGAAGTTGAAAAATATATACTGTAAACAGAAATTGTTATGCATCCCCTTCAGGGGCAAAGATACGAGACCCAGGCGCTAGACTGTGAGCTTGTGATATTTATTACAAAAAACACCAACATAAAGTTCAACAAAGTGCTCTAAACACAAAATACAAACGGGAGGACACACTTACAGTTTGAGCATGCTGGAGCAGGACAGGGCTCCAGCAAGACGAGAAGAATAATCACTTATTTAGACAGCCGCAATGAGAAAATGAAATGCAGCACTTAAATAGGAACAGAATAATGATACAAATGATAACAGGTGTGGGTTCACGGGCAAAAGGGAACAATGATTGATGATTGGAATCAGCTGAAAGAGATGAGGGGGAGTGGCTGAACTTGACAGCTGACAGGCGGCATCCACGCAGAGCACAGAACCGGAAATGCAGCCTGACAGCTGTCAGCCCAGAGAAAGACACCATAGCAAAAATATAAAGAAAAACATAATCAACTGCAGACTAATAAATGATACAAATGAGACTAAGCATGGCTATGACAAAACTGAAACATCAACAGAAAATAGGAAGCAGTAAAACAACTCAAAAGGTAAAAAAATATAACAAATATAAATAAATACAATGAAAAGCCACGAGACTGAGCCTGGAAAAAACTTCCAGAGCTCAGCTTGTGACAGAGCCCCCCTCTCGAGGGGTGAACCCCAGACACCCCAGGGTAACACCAAAAGAAAGAGAAAGAGAAAGCAACGCTGCACCCACAGTGGCTCCAGAGTGGGGAAATGCTGCACCCTTGGTGGCTCTGGGCTGGAGCAACGCCGCACCCTCGGAGGCTCCAGGCTGGACCAACGCTGCACCCTCGGCGGCTCCGGACTGGGTCAACACTGCACTCTCGGAGGCTCCAGGCTGGAGCAACGCTGCACCCTTGGAGGCTCTGGGCTGGAGCAACGCTGCATCCTCAGTGGCTCTGGACTGGAGTAACGCTGCACCCTCAGTGGCTCCAGACCGGAGCAATGCTGCCTCCTCAGAGGGCCCGGACTGGGCCAGTGCTGCACCCTCGGAGGCCCCGGGGTGGGACAGAACACCCTTGATGACCTCCACTGGACAGAAAACAGCACCCTCGGAAACCTCAGCCGGAGGGGAAGCAGCACCCACGGAGGTCCCGGGCTGGGATGGAGCATCCTCAACGACTTCAGTAGGGGGAGCTGGACCTACGGCGATCTCGGGCAATGAACCTGGACCCTCGGAGACATCTGGCAAGGTTGGCACATCCTTGTAGAGCTCAGCTCAGGAGAGCCCGGCTCTCCTCACCAAGTGGCAGGCAAGACTTCTCCAAAACAGATACAAGAAAAAAAAAGGAGAGCGCTTGCCTGAGCTCGAGCTCCACCACTGTCCAGGACTGCGTCGATCCAAGCAAAGGTGTCTCAAGCCCGGTCCTCTGGAGGTCCAACTCCGACTCTGCTGCAGAGGCTTCTGCAGCAAGCAAGGTGGTTAATGCAGTCCTAATCTCCTCCACCGAGGTCACCCACACAGGTGGTCCATCCAGCATGGATTCTGGAGGTGATTTCCCTGTTGACGCTGGATCCTGAGAAACTGAAGCCAGTGGACGCTCTCTCAGCAGCGCAGGCTTCTTGTCGGAGGCAGTGCTCTCCATCTGTCCAGTCCACGGCTGCGGGGCTGGGGCTTGGTCCTCTGGACCCGCAGGCTCCTCCATCACCCTGAGGCTCAATTCCGGGGCCGGCGGACACTCAGAGGCAATAGGAGGAGACACGGAGAGGGTAGGTGAGGAATTAATTACTGCAACAGGCGATGAGGACTCAGGGGACTACAACTCCTGAGCCTCACTACCAGGAATCAGGCAAGGCATACCATCATAAACTGAAGAGGAATGAAATGACACTTGCCTGTTTTTCCGTGTTTCAGTGTTAACTGCTGCAGATGGTGTTGGGTCAACCCTCTCCATGACTTTGGTTGAAGAGGGCCCCCTAGGAGAATGTTGTGGGGCCGCCCCTGCCATATCAGCGATGGGTGAAGCTGAAGAGGGAGAAAATGGCCTCTCAGCAGTGGGAGAAGATGGCGACGTGATGCAGGAAACAGCAGTTGCAGAAAAACAAAGAGCTGACGGAACAGCTGGAGAGGAAAAACATGAAGGAGGTACTGCTAAGGGAGTCTTCTGCCTCGGCGAGGGGGAAGTGGCTGGCTGAGAGGCGGGAGTGTTCTTTTGGCATGTTTTCCTGGAACGGCAGCAAGGAGCGGGAGGCGGAGGCATTGGCTCAAGGTGGTGAGGGTCCAGAGTCAGGAGACGCTCATTCATTGGCTCAAACTCCAGTTCCCTCGGGGACATTTCCTGCAATTCCTGTGCCAAATCCGGGAGGAGCCAGGGTTTGACTTCCAGGAGGAGGTCAGTTTCAGCCAGTAATATCTGCCTGCGCTCCTCCAATTCCTCGGCCGAGGGAGTGGGCCAAGGCTCAGGAGGAGGAGGCGGAGCTGCCGCTGGAGAGCGGCAAGAGGCTGGTGGCTTTCTGGTGCGCGAATACTTGCTCTTTGTTGGCACAGGCGCTGGTACCAAAGCTGTTTTGTCAGGCTCACAGCTTGTTGATGAAGGGAGGAATATGGAGAGAAGTAGGTCTGTAAGCTGTGGGTGATCCCACAGGCTGGGGCATGCCTCCAGCACTTGCGCCGCACCCTCCATACACTCACGAGCTGCCTCGGGGCTACAGGAGACTCGTGCCTGTCTCAGGACGTCTTCCAGCACCCACAATGACCTCTGCTCCATTTCGCTCAGTCCTAATGTGGATACCTCCGGAGTGGCAGACATGGTAAACCCGGTGAAAAAAGGAGAAACCCAAACAGAGGAGGAAAAACCAACAAGCTACCGCCGCCGCTGAGAAAATGGAAAAATCAACAAACTCACAGCAGCTGGGTCTCAACTGGCGGCTGTCTACTGTCATGTATGTCCTTCAGGGGCAAAGATACGAGACCCAGGCGCTGGACTGTGAGCTTGTGATATTTATTACAAAAAACACCAACATAAAGTTCAACAAAGTACTCTAAACACAAAATACAAACGGGACAAACACTTACAGTTTGAGCATGCTGGAGCAGGATAGGGCTCCAGCGAGACGAGAAGGATAATCACTTATTTAGACAGCTGCAATGAGAAAATGAAATGCAGCACTTAACCTCTTGGACTCCGGGATACTGCGGGCGGTCCCGTCTCTGCGTTCTAGTGCGTCCTCGTGCGTCGTAGTGCGCACTGTGCGTGTCAGTGCGCACTGAAAAAAAAAAAAGCTACATTTCCGTTCTTCCACTACAGACACAGCCGCGAACAGAAAGCCAAAGGAGTGCTTTGATTGGTTTAGATTTGAAAACCTAGCAAGAAGGACCCTCCTACCAATGGCTGCGAATACAGCGAGCCAATTGAAGCAGAGAAGTTCAACGATTGAAAGTGTGCGTCCCGTGCGTAAAATCTGTTTTGTGTAAGCCGCTGTGTGTAACGGTAGCGTTCACCAGTCTTTTTTTATTACTACTGTTCTTATTTGTTTTGAAAAATTGTTCGCCAAAACCGCAATCATGGAAGCGCAAAACCGCAATCGTGGAATCATGGTTTGACCGGGTCGCGTGACCAGAACCACGAGTCCGTATCAAGCGGACCAGCGTCATGTTCGTCTGACAATAAGGAACAGATGTTCGCCAACGACACTGCTGTTGTAGACAGGTAAGTGTTATAAGCTAAATTATTCTTTATCACTGAAAATAGTAATCAAAATGACTTTTGACCGATCAGTAATTACAACTGTGCGTCATCACCACATGATGGACCATTGATGGATCGTTTTTTTGTGCACCATGCTCCTCTGTAGTGGGGGGGGGGGGAGTTGTTATCCTCTACATTGCAGATATTTTAGTATAATTTTTATTGCACTGTAGGTTATTTTTTCTTGTAAAAAAAGGCCACACATTTTTTACGTGGCATGCTTCTTTGTGTGTGGGGGGCTTGTTTGTTCATTCATTCATTCATGAATGAATAAACAACCCCCCCACACACACACACACAGCCCTGAGTGTCACCTTTCATTTGAGCCCAAGATGAAGCTTCTATGTTGAATCATTCAAAAGTTACAGACGTTTTTCCAAACTGTGCCATTTGGCACAATTTGGCACAGTTCAAAAACGCCTGGGAACAACCTGAGAAAAAAGCTGTGTAATGTATTCATTTTTTGTGGTACTGTTACAAAATTTTGACCTCAGCTGGATAACACTTGGTTCTACATTTCTGTTGTATTTTCCAGCCAGTATCTGAAGCTGTGTGTTATTTACAAGCATTTGTATCTAAAAACACACCCAGGCGAACTTTATTTTCTTCAAGTTCAGTATGTTTAGATGACCGTTTCTCAGTGGCAGGAGCACTTAGAGAGATTATGACTGTTTTGCCAAAAAATTCAAAGTGTTTTCTTTTAAATGAGACCAACCCCATGAAGATGCTGCAAAGAGTTGAAGAACAGCTTTTGATTTACTTTGGGTACGTTATTTTTAGGCGTTTTTAGGGAAATTGACCAGAGTGCCAGGGGTTAAATAGGAACAGAATAATAACACAAATGATAACAGGTGTGGGTTCACGGGCAAAAGAGAACAATGATTGATGATTGGAATCAGCTGAAAGAGATGAGGGGGGAGTGGCTGAGCTTGACAGCTGACAGGCAGCATCCACACAGAGCACAGAACCGGAAATGCAGCCTGACAGCTGACAGACCAGAGAAAGACACCATAGCAAAAATATAAAGAAAAACATAATCAACTGCAGACTAATAAATGATACAAATGAGTCTAAGCATGGCTGTGACAAAACTGAAACATCAACAGAAAATAGGAACCAGTAAAACAACTCAAAAGGCATAAAAATACAACAAATATAAATAAATACAATGAACAGTCACGAGACTGAGCCTGGAAAAAACTTCCATAGCTCAGCTTGTGACAGAAATACAAACAAATATAAAAATGGAAACAAATAATCCAAAAGTCTTGAATTATAGAAAATAAACTATAAAAATAAAAGCGTATGGAAACTCTGTTTTTTAGCATCCCATTACATCCAGACAGCAGGCCCCTTTTGCATTCACATACCAGAATCAACAATACACTTACAGCCACCTACCACAAGTTTTTTTTTATTCACCTGCCATTTTTATGTCACATACAGTACATGTTCAGTAAGACCACCTGATTACTCTTCCCCATTTCATTTTGATTGTCTCTGATACAGTACGGTGTTCACCAGACTGTATCAGAAGGGGGAAAGTAAAGGGTCCAGGTCAGTTCTAATGTATTACAGCTCAACATTAGATAACATAGAGGAAGGACACTCACCATGTACACGTCATATTGAAGGCATTGAAAGTATTAAGCACACTGTGATTGTACACACCATGCATGGAGTAGCCTCCTGCTTAAAAAGTAGGAGGTTCACACTCTCAATTAAAAGAACACAGAGGTTGAAAAGAATACTGCAGGCACCAAATGTCATTTACACGAGTGAAGGGACAAACATGGCAGAGGACATGCTTACAGGTGAACCTCACAACTGTCTAGCAGCTGTGGAGGTTGATATGAAAGCTGTCCCTAATCTTCAATCTGAACCTATCAAGCATCCAAATTTGAACCTTTTTTGTGATGGCTGTTGCTACAGGAACGCAGATGGGTCTCTGAGTGCCTCATATGCAGTTGTAAAATATGATGGGAGGACAGGTGCATTTTAAACTATAGATGCAGGAATAGTAGCCTCTGCTAAAGTGTTGTTGTTATGTGAGGAGGCACAGGACAGATGTCACATATCAAAGGTTAATCTAGTGTGAAGTATGTCAAAAAGGGGCTGCACGGTGGTGCAGTGGTTTAGCACTGTGGCAGCACAGTTTTACCCTTGGCCGGGGGATCGCGGGGATCATGAGGTCGTGGGTTCGATCCCAGCCCCCGACCAACAGTGAGCTGTGTGGAGTTTGCATGTTCTCCCCGTGTTGTGCGGGTTTACTCCGGGATTTCTCCGGTTTCCTCCCGCATACCAAAAACATGTAGGTTTAGGGCGCACGCAGCGACCAGCAGCCGGTGGCTTGTCACCAGACTGCAAACCAAGTCTACCTACGGGTACAAATAAGTAACAAAAAAAAAAAGAAAAAAAAAAGCTCAACCCAAAGCACACACGGGAGGCCTTCCTTGGTGCATTCCCTGCCCCTACAGAGCCATGGAAAGAAATAGAAATATAATTCTTTTCACAGATAATTTTTGATCAAGATCTGTTATTAATTCACATATTAAACTTGTTTCTAAGAATGCCTTCTATCATTTGCGTAATATTGTCAAGATTAGGAGCATCTTGTCTCAGAGTAATGCTGGGAACCTAATCCACACTTTTGATAGCTCTAGGTTAGATTATTGTAACTCTTTATTATCAGACTGTCCTAGAACATTAAAAAAAAGCCTTCAGCTGATCCAAAATGCTGCAGCAAGAGTTTTAATAGGTACTAGAAAGAGAGATCATATCTCTCCTGTTCTGACCTCCTTTAGAATTAAGTTTAAAATCCTTCTTCTTACTTCTAAAGCCATAAATAATCAGGCCCCTTTTTATTTAAAAGATCTGATACTACCCTATCATCCTAATAGAGTACTACGCTCCCAAAATGCAGGATTATTTGTAATACCTAGAATCTCCAAAAGTACAATGGGAGGCAGAGCCTTCAGCTGTCAAGCTCCTCTCCTGTGGAACCAGCTGCCAATCTGGATTCGGGAGTTAAACTCGATCTTTGTTTTTAGGAATAGGGTTAAAACCTTCCTTTTTTGCTATAACTTATAGTTAGGGTGGGATCATGTGCCCCCTGAACCCTCCCTTAGTTATGCTGCTTATAGGTTTAGACAGCTGGGGGACCTCCAATAATGCACTAGGTTTCACTCCTTTCTTCACTCTCAATGAAATATTTGTGCTGATCATTAATATCTATTTGTTCTCTCCCATAGATTGAGTCTCCATCGTGCTTGTCACTCTCTACATGTCTGTTCTTTTCTTCTTCTCTATTCCTTCACCTTCCAGCCAGTTGTAGTAGATACTGCCCCTCCCTGAGCTTGGTTTTGCACATGATTACTGGGGTTTTTCTGCAATTGTGGGGGTTTCCCTTACAGTTGAAAGTGCTATGAGAGGACTGTTGTTGTGAAATGGTGATATACAAATAAGGTTGAATTGAATAGATATGGGCCCCAAAAATAGGTGTGGGGGTTACAGATATTTGTTGGTCTGTGTGGACACATTTGCAAGATGAGTGGAAGCCAAAGCTTGTAAAAATGAGAGTGCAAAAGAAGTGATAAAGTGGCTAACAGCAGAAGTGATTCCTAGACATGGTGTCCCCAGAACAATCAGATCAGACAATGGAAGTCATTTTGCCGATAAACATTTGAAGGAAATTGAACAAGTTCTAGGCATAAAGCATAGGTTTGGTTCAGTATAGGCAAGTGGCACTTCAAAGCAAGTGATAGCCAAATAATATATGGGAACAGGTATGGCAAAAGGAAAACTTGCCAATTGGATTTATATGACATTGTGCTAGAGCTGTTGCACCAAATCGACCTCTACTGCATACTGTTGCTGACATAGTCAGTGCAAATAGCAGTGATGTCACCTAGACTGCTTAACTACACCATGAGGGAAGTATTACACATGCTATAGTGGCACTAGAAGGCCTACGCTCAGAATTTGGTCAAAATATTGGATATGAGCTAGATGTTTTCACATCGTGGCTCCAATCCATTTTTGGACGTTGGGCGGGTGTGATACGGTCAGTAATCCTGATTGTAGTCATCTCACTAGCAGTGATACTTATGGTAGGGTGTTGCTGCATTCCATGCTTGAGAACATTGTTGGAAAGATGCATAACACAACATAACAAAAATAATTTTTTTGTAAGTTGTCTGTGTTTTTTCAACTGATTTAAGACAATTTTGCACCGCTGAATCCAAAAATGACACCCGTTTCTCTCAATCAGGTCAGGTTTTTATGCTAAGTTGTAAGAAGTTGTACAGCAGTTGTACTGTTGTACTGTAAATTGAATAGTAGACATTGATAAAGGTAAGTACATGTAAATTGAATGTTATGTCATCATTGTTCAAAATTCAGAGAATTTCAAGAAATAAAAAAGAATTTTGCATCTTATAAAGAGAAAATGCCCATACATGTAAACAAAAACGTAAAAAACATGTGACCATAGTTCAAAACGTTGACCTGATTGAGCAAAACCATTGTGATTTTTGGATTCAGCACATCAAAATTGTCCTAAATCAACTAAAAAAAGACAATAAATTTGGTGTTGACCAGTGTACTCACAGCCCTAGCCAAAGAGCCAGTGCAGAGGATGATGGCTCAAGTCCACTACCAAGAAGAGAAAAAGTCCCTTCTCCACGACATGACCATTGTTCATCTGGGAATGACAGTGATGAAGGAGAGACTATTGTTCAAAATGTGTATATATTGTATCTTTCTGCTATCCAATGTTCTATTTACTTTCCACACATGCAATACTGCCCACATATATATAATCTTACATGAAAAGGGGGGTGCGCTGAAGGCACCCTCCTGCGGTGGGTCATGTCCTAGTAACCTCTGGCCCCTTCCTTTTCCTTTGTTTTCTTGCAGGTATCTTCAAAATATTGTGCTATTTGCAGTCATGTAGCCAGAATAGAATTAGAAGGTTTTGTCATATTGACCGGACAATCAGCCTAAATGCAAGGTGCAACACCAAAGGAGACACAAACAAACGGACATTTTGACAATTTATTGAATTTCAAAAAGGGCAATTTTAAGGAAAACTAGTCACTCGCCAGAGGAGCAGCAACCTGCAGGGAGAGGAGATGAGAGCTGGTTAGTGGAGGAATGGAGAGGATAATGGAAATCCAAATAATACCACTTACGTGCAAGGGAGAGAGAAACCGACTCAGAACCCATCGAAGAAGATGAACCAGAAGGTCGGAACTGCTGGGAAACAGGGAAGAGGAGTTGTGTCTGACGGGGTGGAGAGGAGGAGCTGCAATGGGAAAAGCAACAGACTGGTGAGTGCACCGAGACCCCTGGAGACACACCGCTATGTTGGCAGCAACCTGGGAAAAAGGAGAGGACAACTGTGCGAGGTAAAGAAACATCCAACACACGACAGCTTGCTAGTGAGAATAATTCTGCTCTGAGGCAGTGTACCCAAACGAGCCAGCATTGAATCATCGAAGAGCGAGTCCTTGTAAATGCTGGCTCAACAGGATCAGCAGGTGTGTCAGATGAGGTGATTGCAGAGAAGCAGAGGAACAGGATGGTGGAGGAGAGCGCTCACCAGGACACGACAGGTTTGAAGTTCTGTTATATGGCAGGTCTTGAGGCTCAGACACAACACACACGAATAAGAAATGTTTTGACTGAAAATGTTTTGTTTTGCATATGTTTATTTTCCTGATATAACATGTGTGTTAATAAAGTTTCCAAAAAAGGCTGCCAAGGGCAGTGGGGCCTGAGATGCGAATTTTTGCCTGTGAATATGTACTGAATGAATAAAGAAATTGCATTACAATCATTACTCATGAAAGTATATACTGCCTACAGGTTTTTCACTCATCTCACATGAAAATAACATCAGGTGTCTGATGCCTGTTTATTATTGAGCCTGCCATAGTTATTGACTCCATGAAAATGGAGTCAAGAGATGACATTGTTATAATAAATAAATAGTGAAGATTAGTTAGTTAGATATTACACAAAATGTTCTTACACACCAACAAATTACACACCAGCCACACACACAAGCTACACACACACACCAGTCACACACACACACAAGCCACACACACACACAAGTTGCACACACACATGCACACACACAAGCTCTAGTTTCTCTGTTCCTGTTTCCATATATGGGTATGGGGTTGTGTGGGGCCATAAAAGCGAGGAGACATCTGGAGCCATTTGGACACTGAGAGGAAGGATGTGGGAGCCATTTGGACACTGAGAAGACCAGTTTGAACCAGTTTGGACAGTGGACATATATTGTTGGAGAGTTGCTGGGAACGCCCAGCAACCAGAAGCTATATGTAGGGGGAGATTTCTTTGTTCTGGGTCTTAACCAGGTTGTGCTGCTGAGACCCACGGCTGTATTTGACTACCTGCATGATTCAAATAAAAAATAAGCTGAGAAATAGTATTTCTTATGTGATTTTTGATTTGTTAACCAAAAAGATTCTGCTAACTGTTCAAATTAATTTTTACATAAGGATGCTCAAAATATAGGAAGCGAACAAACAAAGTGGAAAATTAGTGATTATGGATCCACAATAGAAAATCTGACCGAAAAGGCACCTCAGCGCACACGTTGACAAACAGAAGCCATATTTGAAGTAAGCTATAAACACATGCCCATGATAGCTACTGAAACTGGGGCGGCACAATATGTAGAATGGTCATTTAAAGACCTAAAAGGCATTTGTGACACATTGCCTCCACTAACATCAGGGGCCTCTCTGTGGATTAGAGCTATGCAGAAGGCAACAGTTGGTTGCTGTTTGTTCTTGGCAGACGTTAGAAGGATAGTGGCTACTCATACCTCAGCCTCTATGCTTAAGAACATAGAGGAAGAGGCTGGCACCACTAATGAGCCTGATGAGGCACCATTCAGAAACCATAGTGATGCCATTTTTGCAGTAATGAGAAGGATGTTTCCTGTAGATCTCACTAGTGCAGCGTTAACAGACATACCAATGAAAAAGGAGAGGAGGCAGAAGCCTATGTGGACAGGTGTTTGGCACTTTGGACTGACATGACTGGAAAAAACCACGTAACAATGCTACCACATCAACGGTATTCCTCAATGTCATACAGACATCAGTACCACCGCCTGTCAGAACCACACTGGAAGGAGTAGTGGGATTGAATACCCGTGCCTGGGCAGAATGGCTCTCACATGGGCATCATTATGTGAAACAATACAATAAAAAAACAAAATGAAAAAGAGACAGAAACAGCAGGTTTATCAAATCAGCTGGTAAAAGTCCAGCTGAAAGCAGCTGGGGGTGTAGTGAATAAAGACAAAAAACTACTGTATAGGCTCCGGCCGTCACAGTGGCAGCCCCTCAGGCCATCATTGGCCCAGTCCCTGCTGAACCCTTTGTGCTGGCACCTCAGCAACAATGGTATTTCCGCCCACCACAAAGAGGGCGTGGAAGAGGTGCATACAGAGGTGGCATGAGATCAACTGGTCCACGGAACATGTGCTATCAATGTGGAAGGTCAGGACATTGGGCTTGTGACTGTAGAGCTCAACCTTCTGGCAGAGGGCGTGCCTGGACAAACTACACACTTACTCCACCCCCAGGACCTGGGGTGTGGCCAGATCAGCCACAACATACACACAGCCTCAGCAATCACACATGGCTCCCAACCAGAGCATGATGCCCCGTCAACAATGACGGGTCCCAGGGAGCCACACTGAAGAGGGAGCTCTTTCAGATCCAGTGCTGTCTCTCAAGGTGGGAGACAAAACTTATGACGTTATGGTGGACACAGGGGCTCGCTTCTCATCAATATCAACTTCTCTACCCCTGTCCACTAACTATATATCAGTTGTTGGTATCTCTGGGACCCCGAAACGTCTCCCTTTCTCAGTACCATTGAACTGTTCTTTGGCTGGACTGGAATTTGTCCACTCTTTTCTGTATTCACCAGACTGTCCTGTAAATCTTCTGGGAAGAGATGTGCTTCTGAAAGTGAGAGCACACATCTCCTTTGCTTCTACTGGAACTGTTGTGTGTCTGCCAGATGGTGCTATGCTCCGGTGCACATCAGACGTGTCTACTTCCTTGAATGCTCCACAGTTGCAAGTACAGGAAACAGACACAGAGGAAGATCAAACCTTTTCTGCAACTGTGTGGTGGCTGCAGCTGGATGATGTGAGCCCTGACAAAAATCAGCTAGTAGACAAATATGTTTCATGGGCCCCATGGATAGACTCTGTTTGACCATATGACCCCCCCCCCCCCCCCCCGCACATGATCCACTCCACTGTACAATGAACTATTCACATGATGACCAAGAACTGTATGATGATCAGTGGGAGACTTTGGTGGGGGTTCAGGACTTGGTGTGTAAAGACATTTATGTTGGCCCACAAGGAGTGGCTGCTGCAGTCTGTTTGAATGAAGACTTGCTGCCTCTGTATGCCCTCTCGGACACTGCTGCACCTCATGTGACACTGGGGGTGTCCGCAGGGAAGGAGGCAAGGGCACTGGGACCAATGGTGAAAAACTGTCTTAAGTTGACTGACTGGGTTGTCACACAGTCTACATTATTCACCATCTGCTGATTGCTATTGCATCTCATGCAATGTGACAATACAAACCACTCCACAAAGATTGCACCTTAGAATACATGGCAGAGAAAACACTGATCACCCAAATTCTGATACACTGTTAGAATCTACGCCCTCTTCTCTATGGTCAGGCGGCTCTGCAGATGTTGGTCTGATTACCTGTACACCAGCAAAAATCTCACTCAAACCAAACACTCAGCCAATATGGCAAAAACAATATCCTTTTCCAAAGGAGAAAGAAACAGGCATAGCAGGAACAATACAGGGTCTTCTCCAGGCAGGAGTCCTAGTACAAACATGGTCTCCATGGAACACACCTATTCTTCCTGTAGAGAAGCCTGGAAAAAAGGATTACAGGATGGTTCATGATCTGAGACCAATCAATGCTGTGGTGGTGCCTACAATTTACACTGTTCCAAATCCTTACCTGCTGTTGAATAACATTACCCCACAACACAAGTTTTTCACAGTGGTGTATATTTCTAATGCTTTTTAGAGCATTCTACTACATGCAGACAGCCAGCCTCTTTTTGCATTTACCTATCAGGGTCAGCAATACACATACGGCAGACTACTACAAGGTTTTGTTGATTCACCTGCCATTTTTAATCGCATACTGTGTCAACATTTGCAGGACTTATTCCTGCCCCCTGGCACACTGCTGTTGCAATATGTTGATGATCTGCTATTAGCAGGCCCCACTGCTGCCTCTGTGCTCTCAGCCACGGAGCTCCTCCTGAAACATCTCTATCAGAAAGGCTACAAATTAAGCCGTAAAAAAGTACAGTGCTGCCATCCCAGAGTTCACTATTTGGTCAGGTTAATCACATCCGGTGACTCTGCAGTGTCTCCATCGCAAAGGTCATCAATTCTCTCACACCCTAAACCACACACTGAGGGAAATGATGTCATTTTGGGGTCTTACCAGAAACAGCAGAAATTTTGTTTCAAATTACATTGCGCTTATTCAACCACTGCACGACCTTCTTAAGGAAGCAGGACACAAAAATCTCACATCACCCTTGCAATGAACTACTTCAGCTGAGGGTGCTTTCACTGAGCTAAAACAACTGATGTCGTATGCATGTTCACTCAAACCACTTGATTACACTTCCCCATTTCATCTTGATGTTTCTGAGCAGTCCGGCATTGTGAACACTGTGCTATATTGGAAGGAGGAAGGTACAGGATCAAGGTCAGTTCTAATGTATTACAGCTCAACATAAGAAAACACAGAGAAAGGACACCCACCATGCACATGTCATGTTGCCACAACAGCCAAAGCACTGAAAAAAAACCTTCTCACATCACCATGCAACTCACTGCTTGTGCACACTGCCCACGGGGTAGTTTCATACCTGCAAATTGTGTTGTTTACACTCTCAGCCAAAAGAACACAAAGGTTGAAAAGAGTACTGTTATGTCTGTAAATAGGCTGCTATTACTAAGATGGCGGCCGGGTTGGTTATGGGATAGACCGGGGTGGCTACTACCGGTTTCCGGTGGTGACGCCACCCAGTGTATGAAAAAGTGGGCGGAAGAGGCTCTACCTCTTTCGTCGTGAAACCACCTGGTCAGCAGGAGGGTGCCGTAAGCCTCTGTAGTTAATGTTATATCCTGAATAAACCCTGTTAACCCAGGTGAGATTTACTCATTCCTAATATTGTGGACACAACATTTGGCAACGAGGTAGAAGCGGTAATGGAACGCTTTGTTGCTAGCTTTCGGCCGTTTCTCGAGGCCCCGGGCGAGCCCCTCGTGCCGTGGCCTCGTTGGTTTGCTGCCTTCACCAACTATCTTGTTGTCCTGAACCTGGGTGAGATGGAGAAGCTCCGTGCGCGAGCTGTGTTGGTGCATAATTTAGGAATGGAAGGGCAGAAGATTCTAAAGAACCTTGGAGGTGCTGACAATTTCGATGAGGTGGTGCAGCTAATAGTGCGGTACTTTACGGCACCGGAGAACGTCACCGTGAGGTGCATTCAGTTTTGACAGTGCCGCCAGCGGTCGGGAGAGCCTGTGAGAAGATTCATGGCGGACCTCCACGAGCTGGCGAAAGAATTCAGATTCGGAACCCTGGAGGATGAGATGATTCAGGACCAGCTGGCAGAGCACGTCTGCTGCACGGCGGCCTGGTCCAGGTTGTTGACACACCCAGGGGAGATGACGTTAGCTGAAGCTGTCGAGCTTGCCCAACAGTTCGAGGCAGCAGAGACCATCGTGAGGGGCCTTACTGAAGGGGCCTCTCTGGAGAAGAATGAGTCTTGCACTAAGGCACTGAGCCTGGACCCTTGTGATGGCGAATTTGGAGAGGATGATTTTGTCTCCGTGGTCAGGGTAAGGTCTGCCCCTGGTACTCCAAAATGTTATGGATGTGGGCCCACTGAGCACCGCTCTTAGTCCAGAGTGTGCCCGACGAAAGGAAAGTGTTGTGGCAAATGCAGGCTTTTGAACCATTTTGCCAGGGTGTGCGAAAACTTTGTACGCAGGAGCCGTGGGAAAGAACCAGGTGCTGTGCAGAAGACTCCAACGGTTGTGCATACCGTCTCCCCAGAGAAGACAGGGAGGATCGGCTGCACCGTCACGTTAGATGGCATTGAGATTCCACTCCTAGTGGACACAGGAGCAGTGATTTCCATCCTGAATCTGGAAACTATGGACAGACTGTTTCCCCACTGACGGATAAGAAGGCAACAGGTAGAATTTTATGGTTATGGGCGGAACAGGTTGGCTATTTTGGGCTATGTTGAGATGGAGGCCCGATATAAGAACAGTGTTGCACCCAGTGTTCACATTAACGTTTCTGCATCTGGTGTTAACGTTATGGGTTGCAACCTATTTTACAGTCTTGGGTTCTCCATTACAAACGTTTCGGGTGAAGAATGGTCTGGATGTGGACTGTGGGGCCATTCTGTTCCTGCCGTGGAGGGTGCTGAGGTGTGGGATTCAGACTGGATGGACAGTGTGACTTTGGGAGTGCACACACCATGCCACGCGGAGCTGTCTCGGGATGGACCCGATGCTGTCACGCAGGCTGCCCTGGACGAGGGTGCTGGATGGCACGGCGGGACCCCTGATGAGGCTCATCAGGACGAGGTGCTGACGCCGGGAGAAAACGGGGCTAGACAGCGGAGCGTGGTTATTGTATAGTGCTCCCAGCGACGACCTGCCAAGAGGAGGCCCAGGGGGGCCCGCGAGACAGAGCGACTGTAGTCGGGGGCCTGTCGCAGGATCGGTGATCTGAAAAAGAGGAAGTGGGCTCCCTCGAAGACCAAGGTTGAGGCTCGAGTATGTCTAGATCACAGTCCACGTGAACAGCGGGACAACCAGAGGCGGTTCCAGGTGGAGCCCGGTCAGATGGAGGCAGTTGGGGGCAGGTCTATTCATGTCTGGAGACACCCGAGGGATCTGCGGCTGCCAGAGGTGGAGAGGAGACAGTGCAGCAGGAGCCCTGAGGTGAAGAGACGGAGATGCCTTGAGAGGGATCCATCCGGGGACTGAGGGTTTTATTTTGCATGTATGTGATGTCTTCTTCAGTCCTGTTTTGTTATTAGTTTCTATTTGGTGCCCCGGTAAATTGTGTTTTCAAAAAAAAAAAAAAAAGGGAAAAGGTGTGAATTGGTAGGCACAGCATGTTGTGTGGTTGCGAACCTGAGTTTGTGTGTTTGCATGTTTAAATTGATAACCTGGGTGGTGTGACGCCTGTTTTCCCCTGTGTTTGAGAAAGATTGTAAATATTTGAGGTTTATGTGTTAAATTTTATGGCTAACTTTAGGGCCTTTTCCACTAGCACGCTTTAGCGTGACACGGGACGGCTCAGCACGCTTTGTACGCTTTTCCACAAGCCCCAACACGGTTTAACAGCTGTGATTCTCAGCCCCGCTGAAGGGCAGGGTACAGCAGTGCTGAGCTGTGCCGTGTTGTGACGTTAACAGACTGGTCGCCGCTGATTGGTCAGGTCGTAACCGGCGCTGATTGGTCAGGTTGTAACCGCCCCTCTCCTCCTCCTCATCTACCAAATCTTCACGACCTTCTCAATAAAGTTTTTGAAAAAAAAAAAAAAGAATCTTCACGACCGCCTTTACTCAGCACGCAACCACTGTTGGCGGTTCCTTTTCAGTGTATTGCTGTGCTATTTTCATTTATTCTCTATCAAAAATGGCTTCGTGTAATAAGGGTGTTCCATGGACCAATAAGGAGGTGCAGTGTCTGCTCACTGCATTGTCAGACGAACGTATGCAGCGCGAGTTAGACGGAGCCGCCCGGAATGAAAAAATATACCGGGAGGTCTCGACATCGGAGTCCTTTAATGGTGAGTTTTATTTTTTTTTTATTGTGCGTTTTTTCGCAAATATATTCGGTAAGATGCTCAGTTTATTTATGCAATAAAAAAGCTGTTCATTTGTGGATGGATTGCTGCTTTATTGCAGCACAATGCGGACTAAAGCTTTTATTTTTATTATTCATGTGAACAATATGCTGAAATAAGCTTATGTATTCTTGTTAAAAACTATTGTCTTTTCTGTATATCTTGCACTTACGTGCTGTATTTTATTGTGTGCATTTTCCTTGTAGAATCATCCCACGCGTCCGCCGCGACAGCCCGTCCGGATTATTCAACCGAGCCATCCTGACCCACAGCTGGCAGAGACGCCTTCATTCATCCGAGTCGTGACCCAGTTTGGGAAACTGGTGTAGACACTCAGTGGTCGGCGTGTATAAAATGTCGATTAACCTTCATGTTGTGTTGCAAAGTTTTTTTTTTCTTTTAATATTTTGTATATAATAAAATGGAATTGTTTTGGAAAGTGTGGTTTGTCTGTTATAACACTGAATTATAAAACAGTATAATTACATAGAAATTCCATTGCCTAGTCTGATCAAAATGATACTGATCTTCCTGTCAGGGTCAACCATTGTAAAGGTAATGTAATTTTTAACTAAATCTTTTTGTAAGCTTTCTGTTCTTTTTATTGAAATATCATAAAAAATTAGCCCCACATGATCCAGTTCTAAACTTTGGGTACATTTTTTATGTTAACTTATAAGAAGTTGCACAGTTGGACTTTAAAATGCAGCAGGAGAGACTGATCAAGCTTACAAGTCAAAGTATGTAAAATAGTAAGTATATGTAAATTGAATGTTCTATCGGCATTCCAAATTCAGAGATTTACAATACTTTAGAAGGAGTGTAGCATCATCTAAACGGAAAATAATAATACTGTTGTTCCAAACGTTGACCTGAAGGTGAAAAACATGATTTTTTTTAATTCAGTACATCCAAAATGCCCTAGGATGTAAAAAATAATAATTTGGTGTAGGCCAGTGTGCCACCGTCTCATTATTTAATACGAATAAAAACAAGTTTCAGCTCATTATTTCTAGGTCATTTGGCAGTTAATTCAAAACAAAAGTGACGTGTTGTTGCAGCTTAATTATGAGATAAAATTAATTGTGAGATAAATCCACAGAGCGAGCAAGGCAATAATCCTTGGATCCTTTTTTGTCTCGTGTAAATAAGGACTCAGTCGGGTGCGTAACGTCACGGGAGTGTGGCCTCGCCTCGCTGAGAATCTGCTGCTGCCCCGCTTCTAAAACCTCCTAAAAAAAAAACACACAGCACAAGCACAACACCGTGCTAATGGAGACAGAAGCATTCCGAGCCGTACTGAAGTGAATCGAGCCGTACAGTGTCCACTAGCCCAGGTGTGCTGGGCTAGTGGAAAACAGGCTTTAGTGGCGGCTCTGTATATTTTGATTTGGTTGATTATTTTGAGCCTGCCTGATTTGATTGGATTGTTTTATTTGAGTACCCCTTTGTTTGTTATACTCTGTGTACCTATGTTGGGGTGGGAGTTGGGGTGGGGGGCCGCCAATAGAGTTTGTCTTGTGTTTTATTCTCTGTGTGTATGTTTTTCATTACTTTTAGTTAGAATCACGGCTTTGTTGTCTGGTTTGTATGTTCCCCTTTTTCCTGCGGCAGAAAAATAATGCAAAAACACAAAGTGCAAAAACTAGATTAACTTACAATAGATGCACTCCTGAGCCGTAGCCCAGGAGGAGACGAGGAAGCAGGGAAACAGGATAAATGTCCTGTGGAACACTCAGTGAGAGACAAACATTCTTTGTAACGGCAATGATAAAGTGAGCAAACTGAGCTTAAGTAGTAGTGGGATAACAACAGAAGTAACCACAGGTGTGGGTTGGCTTGAGCAGGAGAAAGGGATAAAACTAATCATTGTGGTCAGCTGGTGGTAATGAAAGGTGAGGGAGGGGCAGCTGACAGCTTGACATGCGGCGTAAACACTGATACAGAAATGCTACCTGCCCACTGTCAACTCAGGAACTGAATACAAACAAAGCCAAATACAGACTAGGCCATAATTACAAATGAAACAAAACAGAACCAGAGCGAACTAAAACATAAACAGAAAAATAGAAAGCAGTGAAAACTCAAAAGGATGCCAACAATACCACAGATAAGTAAATATAAATACAAGGAAGGAGCCATGAGACTGAGTCCAGCATCGGACTCAGCTCGTGACATTGCAGAGTTGGTCATTTCTGAATGTGAAGTATGCCAGAAGTTCAATCCCAAACGCATGTTAAAGGCCTCTGTGGGAGTTTTTCCAGTGCCTGAAAGGCCATGGAAAGACATAGTGATTGATTTTACAGACATGGGCCCAGAAAACAGATACAGAGGTTATAGATATCTGTTGGTGTGTGTGGATACATTTTCAAGATGGGTTGAGGCAAAAGCATCTAAAACAGAAAGCGCAAAGGAAGTGATTAAATGGGTTAAATGGTTGACAGAGGAAGTGATTCCCAGACATGGTTTTCCAAGAGTGATTAGGTCAGACAATGGCAGTCATTTTGCAAATAGTTGAATGTGCCTTAGGCTTAAGGCATAAGTTTGGCTCAGTAGTGCATCCATCCTCCCAAGGGCTAGTTGAGAGAGCAAACAGAACACTGAAAAGAATGATAGCCAAACAATGCATGGGGATAGGCATGACATGAGTTGATGCACTGCCATTAGTGCTGATAGCACTGCGATCTATCCCCAACATGACACTGAGCTACTAACAGGAAGAAAGATGCCAGGGTCATTTGTTGATTCACCTTTAACTCCTAGAAACAGTCAACCTGTAGAACTGTCACAGTACATCAAGAGTTTAAGAAAAATATCTGAAACTCTCTCTCAACAGGTTCCAGACATTCTCAACAGGGACATACAAGGAAGCACTGCCCCTTTGGAACCTAGTAATTGGGTGTGGCAAAAAGTAATGAGACCACATTGAGACTCACCTAAGTGGCAAGGACCTTTTAAAGTAATAAAGGCCACATGACATACAGTGCATGCCTGGAAAAAGGAAAACTCAGCAATTAGATTCTTGTGACTCATTGTGCTAGAGCTGCTGAGCCAAATCAACCTTTATTGCAAACTGTTGAAGACAAAGCAAACGTAGACAAAGATGATGTTTCCCACATTGCCTAATTTCTCTACTAGGGCAACTATGTCATGAATCTGGGTTTGGTGGTCCAAACCCAGTTCTGACCCATGGGTTCTGGCCTGCGTTCCTATTTATTTTCCATCTGGCACATCTGGGAGCCCTTGGGGTCCTTGCTTCCTGACAGCTCGGGCACGCCCCCTCCTCCTGTCAGTATCGCCAGCTGATCCCCATTATGGGGATTTCACACACACACACACACACACACACACACACACACACACACACACACACACACACTTTATTCATTCTCATTCACACGCTCATACACTCACCCATACACACATGTTGTCCATTTTGTCCAGCCCACTCATCTTCACAACGGTGGTCTCTTTCCTCATTAGTGTTACGATTACTTTAACACTGGGAGAGTTGAAAGAGATCGCCAGAGCATTCGATGTGCTTCACTTACAGTAGCATGTTCCTCCGTGAATGTAAGTTGTCATTACCTTCAGTTACTTTCAGCCTGACTATATCGTCTTGTCTTGTACTTCATGACTGAATCAGTTTGTTGGTGTAAGTGGCTGTTCCTGCCTTTTTCCCTCATCTGCCAGACTGCATGGACCACTCTGGATCGCTCCAGCTTGGTAAGCCAATATTTGCCTTTCACCCCACACTGACAGCAGCCCTGCGGCACTAGGCATTCCTCTTCTTGGGCTGTAGAGCATCCGGGTGGTGTCCCTGTATGTCTGGTGGCCTAACTCATCATTTTCATTACCCGTTCATTGTGGGACTGTTTGCTGAACCAGGGTTGGGGGTTTTTTGCTAATAAAGTGCACAGACTATCTCTGCTCATGGGCTTGTCATTCCTCCCTCCGTGCACTGCGTAATAGCGCACGGGAGATCATGATAAACTATTGCTGTCCTGTTGCTCCCATCATTGATTATTTTGTTTCCTGTCCTATGGTGGAAAATTCAGCTCCACAACAAAGTTCATGGAGCTAGACGCTCAGTGACCAAACTAGTGAATGACATGTTAAATGTGAACGTAATTATGGTCCATCATATTGGTCAGACAAAGTTGTTTATGGATGCATATTCATAGGGAGTTGATCCTGTTCAAAATGGAAGGGGCTGTATTCGACTACTGGGAAAGAGGAATATGCCCAGGGCAGTTTCCCAACTGATTGGAATGATTATAAAAATAAAGTAACTGTAATCCAAGGACAATAGGTTCAAAGTGGACCCCTGAACTCGTTGGCGTTAGTCATGGAAAGTTTTACCAAGAAACCCAATCCTCTCTTTCGCGGTAATACTTTTTATATCATTGTAGGGGCACCATGAGGTAGCTTCTCTCACACAGGTAACATTAGAGTAAAGTTCATAGACCCATCAAGGAATACAATTTCTGATAATGCTATGACTACACCCCCAAACACTGATTTAGGAAACAACATAGTCACTTTCTTAAATGTAGAAACTCTGAGGGACAAAATTGCATTGGAAACAGGTTATACAGACCAAAATGAGTGGTTGGCATGGGTACAATATTCTGTGAGAACAGTGGTCCAAAACCAGGTCCACTGTTATGCTTGTGCTGCAGCACGCCCAGGTTTGGCGACTGTACCACTTCCCCTTAATCCCTCAAATAACCCCCAAGGCTTTAAATGTTGACTTCAATTATTCACCACACCTAATGGCACTAAGAACTGCATTTCGTTGCATTATCTTTTTCCACCAATAACTGCTATGACACCTCCACCATTCCAACCTTACAAAGGCAATTATACCTGTCTCCAAAAGACAACAGGGTCACTCTCAGTAGGCCACCTGACTTCCTGTCTAACCACCCAGTCAGTAAGAGACTCCCATAACACAGAGTTATCAAATATATCTCAGCTTAGATCAGACATTTGGTTCTGGTATGAACAAATGAGGTTATGGCCAATTTTACCAAAAACCTGGAAGGGTACTTGTGCCCCACACAATTAGTTATGCTTTTCTCAATTCTTCCATTAGGACCTCTAGACTACCACACTCACAGACATAAGAGAGACACTTTAGGATTAATGGAAAATACCTTAGGGGGAGTAAGACCCTATGTGCATGGTACAGGCACAGTGCATGGTGTCCCAGATGAGTTTAAAGGTCGAAATTATAAAGCTGCAGCCTGGACTCACCTTATCACCTGAATAGGTCAGGCAATAGAAGGCGCTAAAATGCAGCCATGGATTGAATATTTGTATTATAACGAGTAGCGAATGTTAAACTACACCATAGATGCTTTAAAAGGTGTTCATGAACAATTAAAAGCATCCTCCTTAATGACTTACCAGAATTAAAAAAATCACCCTTTATTGTCATTCAACCGATCATGTACAGTAGAACGAAATTGTACTTTTCCTATCTACAGTGTTAATCACACACACCCCATGTGTAGAATCAGAGGGCCGCTGCCATGCAAGGCGCCGCCACAGACTTCCCTCCTCCATTCCATTATTGCTGAGCACCAAGCTGGATGGCAGGAAGTTCCGCTTTTATATGGTCTTTGGCATGACCCGGCCGGGATTTGAACCCCTGCCTCCCGGGTGTGGGGTGGATGCTCTACCAACTGAGCCACCACTCCGGTAGAATCACACTGCCCTTGACATGCTGTTGGCAGAGTCAGAGGGAGTGTGTCAAATTTTTGGTTCCATTTTCTGCACCTTTATCTCTAATAACACAAGCCCAGATGGAAATTTCAGGTTCAGGTTCAGGTTCAGGTTCAGGTTACTTTATTTGTACCCGTAGGTAGATTTGTTTTGCAGTCTGGTGACATCCATATTTACAAGCCACTAATTACATTCAACATAGACACAAACACAGGCACACATGAAGCTGACTATAAACATGATAAAAATACTCAAGGCTCCATCAATCAGGGTATAAAAAGACAAAGAGATGAGGGAGAAACCAGAGGTAAGAGAGAAGGGTCATATTAAAAGTTAAAAACTAGTCAAAGAGGTTAAAAAACTCAAAGGTCTAAAACCCAATAAAATATTTAGAACCCAAGTGACATCCTACAAAAATAAGTAAATATAAAATGAAGTTAATAAATAGGTACCTAAATTATGTACAATATATTTTTACAGCTTGTTCAACTCTTTGACAGCAGCAGGGACAAAGCTGTTTTTGTAGCGCTGGGTTCTACTTTTTGGGACAGCAAACCTCTGTCTTGAGGGAAGAAGCTGAAAGTGGCAGTGCAAAGGGCGGGAGTCATCATTTAAAATGGAGTTAGCCATCCTCTGTACTTGTCTGGTGTACAGGGATGTCAGGCTCAGCTGTGGCTTACCAAGCAAACGACTGGACCATCTAACTACCTGATCCAAGGATTTCCTCTGTTTCAGTTTTACCTGACCAAACCATGACACTAAAGAAAAGGATAAAACAGATTCAATAAAAGCCCGATAAAACATTGTCATTATGGTTCGGTCAACTTGGAAGCGTGCAAGTTTTCTCAAGCAATGCAAATGTTGCTGACCCTTTTTGCACACCCTTTCACAGTTCACTTCAAAGTTTAAATTACTATCAATAATCGTCCCAAGATATTTGTACGATTGTACACATTCGGTGGTCTGGCCTTTTAGTATGGTGACTTTGTGCCTGGGATTTTTCCTCCTAAAGTCAATAATCATATCTTTAGTTTTTGTTGTATTCAGCTGCAGGTAGGACTCCTCACACCAGTGAACAAAATCATCAACTACTGGGCCGTGGCCACTCTCACCATCCTGGAGGAGACTGACAATAACTGAGTCATCAGCATACTTTATAATGTGTCTGTTGTCATGTCTGCTCCGACACATGTTTGTGTACAGGATGAAGAGTAGTGGTGACAACACACATCCCTGAGGAGAGCCAGTAGAAGAGCACTTTAGGTCAGACAATGTACCATTGACCCTTACTCTCTGCGTCCTGTTGGTTAAGAAATCCAGAAACCAACCCACCAGATTATTGCTCAAATCAAATTGTTGCAGGAGCCTTTCAACTAAGATATGAGGTTGGATTGTATTAAAGGCGGAAGAAAAGTCCACAAATAAAAGCCTGGCATGTGTCCCATTAAAATCTAGATGTTTAAAAAGCATATTAAACAGAGTGACAGTGGCATCCTCCACTCCTTTGTGTGGCCTATAGGCAAACTGCAGAGGATCCAATGCCTGCTCAGTCTGCCTTAGGACCTCACATCTGACCAGTTTTTCAAAAATTTTCATTAAAATTGAAGTCAAAGCAACTGGTCTAAAGTCGTTTATCGTTTTAGGACAGCTGGATTTTGAAACGGGAGCAACCACGGCTTCTTTCCAGATCTTAGGCACATGTTGTGTCTGTAAGGACTTATTGAAAATGTAATGAAATATAGGACTCAGTTCATGTGCACAGGACCTTACCAAGCGCCCACATATATTATCAGGGCCCTGACTTTTGTTCACTTTTACAGCGCAGAACTCCCTTTTAACATCCTGCACCTCAATATTAAAGTGCTGATTGTCTTTGAGTTTCTGTTTCAAATCTTGGATTTCTGTGCTGAAATCAAAGGAGTCAAAACGACCATAAAAACAATTAAGAGCATTAGCCAGCTCTGTGTCTGAATTAAAACCATCTAAAAACACATGATTACTGCGCTCTGTGCTCTGAAGGCCTGCAATAGTTTTCATACAGGCCCAGGCTGAACCAAGTTTCTTTGTTGCCATCTTGCTTTCCAGCTCTGATTTATAATTCTGTCTTGCTCTTAAAATTTCGGCCTTCAGCTCCTTTGTGGCAACCTGTAGCTCAGAAACAGACCCCTGTTTAAAGGCAAGTGCTTTCCTCTTTAAGCAGGATTTAACTGATTTTGTAAACCATGGTTTGTTGTTGGGATATATTTTGACACGTTTACGTGGAACAATCTTATTTTTACAGAAAGACATGTATGAGCATGTGACGTCAACCAGAGAGTCCAAATCATCCCCGCAGGCCAGTGTGAACATCTCCCAGTCTGTACAGTCAAAGCATTCCTGGAGGCTGTGCACTGAATCTTCTGTCCACACATCAATGTCTCTCGTCTCCACCTTGCCTCTTCTGAGAGCAGTTTTATATGTAGGCAGCAAATGTACACAGTTGTGATCTGAGGATCCTAAAGGAGGAAGGGGGAGTGATTTATATGCCCCCTCTATGGATCCATAGCACAGGTCCAATGTCTTTTTTCACCTGGTTGGGCAGGAGACATACTGATAAAAGTTTTTAAGTGTCTTCTTTAAAGAAACATGGTTAAAATCCCCAAGAATGAAGTTTGGCGCCTCTGGAGAAATTGATTGCAGCTGCTGGATCACATCAAAGATGGTGCTGGAGGCGGAGTCAGCGTCTGCCCTCGGATGAATGTACACAGTTGTGATGAAAAGTTGGGGGAACTCGCAAGGCAAATAAAAGGGGCGTAGTGACACAGACAGCAGCTCCACATCGGGTGTACAGATGCGCTCTCTGACTGTGACAGATGTGTAGTACTGCTTATTAATATATAAACATACGCCGCCCCCCTGACGTATCCCCGTTACCTCTTCCTGCCGATCCGAGCCCAGCGGGGCTCCAAAGCCGTCAATCCACAGGTCTGCATCTCGGACATGTGCGGTAAGCCAAGATTCGGTGAAGGCCATGATGCAGCAGTTCTTAAAGTCCTTCTGGTAGCGTACATTCCCTTGAATTTCATCCACCTTGTTTCTCAGAGACTGTACATTCCCAAAAATTATTGAAGGAAGAGGAATGTTACCAAACTGCCGTCTCCTAAGGTGCAATTTCACACCTCCATGCCTTCCGCGCTTCCTTCTGCCGTCTCTCCCGCCTCTCTTTTCACCGCTGTGTTCGTCTCTCAAAATAAAGTCCGTCAGTTGCGGCTTAGGCTCAATCACAGCCGCTGCATCAACCGTGTTTAAATGCAGCAACATGTCCCTGGAATAATGTATTCTGCCCGCCATTCTGCCCGCCATGGAGCCGAACGCGTTTACTTCAGAGACAAAGAGCCAGAGGACAGATAGCAGCAGTGCAAGAAAGGGGAGGAAATCCATGTTGTAGATACCAGGGAGCTCTTCGCCATATAGTCCACAAACACTCCAGGGCAGAAACGATACAGAGGATTTTGTAAAAACATATAAAAGTACATAAAAACACACACACAGACGACGCACTATTTCACCAGCTGCCGGTCGCTGCGTGTGCATGCGTCCTGATGTGCCCTGAAATACAGTATTACACGCACTATAGAAGCCTTAGAAGGCCTTAGAACAGAATTTGGCCAAAACACAGGTTACGAGGAAGATGCTTTTACTGCATGGCTGCAGTCTATCTTTGGACGTTTTTTCAGGAATAGTGCACTCAGTAATTCTGATCATAGTCATCTCAATAGCAGTGATTCTTGTGGTGTGATGTTGCTGCATTCCATGTTTAAGGATGCTGTTAGAAAGATGCATAGTCACACCCCTGTCTAAGGAGTCAGCCCAAAGGATGATGGCTCAAGTCCACTCCCAAGAGGAGTCCAGGTCTCTCCTCCACGACAATGACAGGAGGCAGAACTGGAGGTGGTAGTGGTGGTGGTATCTGGGAATGACAGCATCTGGGAATGACAGTGATGAAGGAGAGGCCATTGTTTGAAATGTATATATTGTGTCTTTCTGCTATCCACTATTCTGTCTACTGTTCACACATCCAACACCACATTCATACATATAAGTCACATGCCAGGGTGTGTCTATGACCCACCCCTGGCCCTTTCTTTTCCTTTTGTTTTCTCACAGGTATCTTTAAAATATTGTACTATTTGAGGTCATGTAGTCAGAATAAATAAGAAGGTTACAGTCTCTGTTGTACGGCAGGCCTAGAGGCCTGGTTACAGCATACAAAGATATGAAAACTCTTTTGACTTGAATGTTTTGGTTGCTCAACATTATACTTATCGTTTGAATAAAGCTTGTGGGAAAAGGCCGCCAGGCAGTGGGGCTGGCATGAGAATTTTTGCCTGTAAATATGCATCAATGAATAAGGGAAATGCATAAAGATGATTGCTTAACCCTTTAACTGCCCTAGGTGCCATGTGACAAATGCAAAGCAATTCAAGACCCCCCCCCCCCCCAGTGCTCAAGAGTGGAAAAAAATTTGTCAGTAAAATAGTTCAGATTTCCAAGGCTATAACTTGAAAGTTACAAGAGATAATGGCTTACTGTCAATTAGAAAGATGTAGAATATCAGAATCAGAATCAGAATCAGCTTTATTGGCCAAGTATGCACAACACATACAAGGAATTTGACTTTGGCTAAAAACTTGCTCTCATTGTTCAGGTGGAGGATTTAAATAAGGATTCAATGACAACAGAGTATGTACAGTAAATTACAGTCTGTCCACATTTCTATAAAAGGATGCAAATATATACAGGAATATATGCAGTTATTTACTCAGACTAACCACACTTTGCAGAAATATATGAAAAAAATATACAGTCACACAGTATTTCAATTTGAACTCAGATTCAGTGATATAATGTGAATGAAGTAAAAAGCAGTGTGAGAGTTATGTGCAATGTAATAATGGATGAAAAGTCATGAGTACAGCAACAGGTAGGACTAGGTGAATGTTAGGAGTTCATCAGAGTGATGGCTTGAGGAAAGAAACTGTTCCTGTGACGGGTGGTTTTGACCTTTAGTGATCTGTAACGACGACCAGAAGATAGAAGTTCAAACAGTTTGTGGCCGGGGTGTGATGGGTCAGCACAGATGTTTCCCGCCCGTTTCCTGGTTATGGACCGATATAAGTTCTCAATGGAGGGTAGGTCGGTACCAATGATCCTCTCCGCAGACTTAATGATCTGCTGCAGTCTGGTCTTGTCCTGTTTAGTGGCAGATCCAAACCAGACAGTGATGGAAAAGCAGAGGACAGATTGGATGATGGCGGTGTAGAAGACAACCAGCAGCTCCTGAGGCAAATCAAACTTCTTGAGCTGACGCAGAAAAAACAACCTCTGCTGGGCCTTTTTCCGGACAGTGTCTATATGGGAGGACCACTTCAGGTTCCGGGAGATTGTGGTACCCAGAAACTTGAAGGAGTCCACAGTGGACACTGTGCTGTTGAGGATGGTGAGTGGGGGGAATGAAGGGGGGTGTCGCCTGAAATCCACAGTCATCTCCACCGTTTTGGCTGGGTTAAGTTCAAGATGGTTCTGGCTGCACCAGAGGATCAGCTGCTCCACCTCCCGCCTGTATGCAGACTCATCATCATCCCGGATCAAACCGATGACTGTGGTGTCGTCCGCAAACTTCAGGAGCTTCACCGAAGGGTCCTCTGAGGTGCAGTCGTTGGAGTAGAGGGAGAAGAGCAGTGGGGAAAGGACACATCCTTGGGGGGCGCCAGTACTAATTTTTCGGGAGCTGGATGTAAATCTCCCTAGCTTCACCTGTTGCCACCTGTCAGTCAGAAAGCTGGAGATCCACTGGCAGGTGGAGGGGGGCACCTTGAGCTGGAGGAGTTTCTGATGAAGAATGCCTGGGATGATGGTGTTGAACGCTGAGCTGAAGTCGACAAACAGGATCCTGGCGTACGTCCCTGGGGAGTCGAGGTGTTGCAGGATGTAGTGTAGTCCCATATTCACTGCATCATCCACTGACCCGTTTGACCGGTAGGCAAACTGCAGTGGGTCCATCAGGGGGCCTGTGATGACCTTCAGGTGGTTCAGCACCAATCTCTCCAAGGATTTCATGACCACAGAGGTCAGGGCAACAGGTCTGTAGTCGTTTAATCCTGTAACAGAGGGTTTCTTGGGAACTGGAATGATGATGGAGCGTTTGAAGCAGGAAGGCACTTCACGCAGCTCCAGTGATCTGTTAAAGATCCGGGTGAAGATGGGGGCCAACTCGTTGGAGCAGACTCTCAGGCAGGACGGAGACACACCATCAGGTCCTGCAGCCTTCTTGATCTTTTGTCTCTGAAAGACCCGGCGCACCTCCTCTTCACAGATCGTTAGTGCTGGTGGGAGGTCAGAGTGGAGGAGGGATGGAGTTCCTGAGGCTGCAGATAATCCTTTTGTGTGGGTGGGAGGTGAGAACTGTAGGTTCTTTTCAAACCTGCAGTAAAAGCTGTTTAGGTCGTTAGCCAGCTGGAGGTTTTCCACAGGGTGGGGGGATGGTCTGCTGTAGTTGGTGATATTCTGCAGGCCTCTCCAGACAGAAGCAGAGTTGTTGGCTGAGAAGTTTTTTTGTAACTTCACACTGTAGCTCCTCTTAGCAAGCCTGATCTCCTTCGTCAGCATGTTTCTGACCCGCTTGTACAGAGTCCAGTCACCAGTCCTGTAGGCCTCCTCCTTGGTCTGACGTAGCTGCTTCAGTTTAGGAATGAACCAGGGTTTATTGTTGTTGTATGTGCAGAAGGTCTTGGTCTGCACACACATGTCCTCGCAGAAACAGATGTATGACGTCACAGTGTCAGTGAGTTCATTTAAGTTAATGGCTGCAGCTTCAAAAACACTCCAATCTGTGCAGTCAAAGCAGGCTTGTAACTTCAGCTTTGATTCCTCAGTCCATTTCTTCACAGTCCTTACAACAGACTTGGAAGTTTTTAGTTTCTGTCTGTATGTTGGAATAAGATGGAGCAGACAGTGGTCAGAAAAACCCAGAGCTGCATGGGGGACGGCATGATAGGCATTTCTTAAAACTGTGTAACAGTGGTCGAGTGTAATTGTGTCCCTGGTGGGACATTTAATATGCTGTCTGTATTTAGGAAGCTCATTTGTGAGATTAGCTCTATTGAAATCACCCAGAATGATAAGCAGAGAGTCTGGATGTTTTTCCTCCACGTCTGCTATCTGGTCAGCGAGGTGCTGCAGTGCCTCTGTTGTAGAAACAGCAGGCGGGATATAAATTCCGACCAGAATAAACGAGGAGAACTCTCGCGGTGAATAAAAGGGTTTACAGTTTATGAACAGTATATGATATGATCCAAAGTTTCAGATAGGAATAAATTTTTGCATCTAATTTGCATAATGATGAGGCAGCTATATAAATTACATAACTCAGTCAATAAGTTGACACGTGCAGTTGCTGCGCTGTGCCACTGGGGGTGCGCAACCCGTCTATTTAATCTGGACAGTTAAAGGGTTAATAAAATATATACTGCCAACAGGTTTTCTGCTCATATCATAATCAATGAATAAACTGTATCCAGGGTCTGTTTGTTGATGTGCCTGCCTTAATTGTTGACTCCATAAAATGGAGTCAGAAGAGGGATTTGTGATAGAAATATTTGAATAAGTTAGAGTGTTGTACAGTCACACAATGTGCTTATTTGTGATAGAATGTTTTAGTTAGATAAGGGGGTCACACAATGTGCTTATCGCTGCATGAAATCTTTGCACTGCACATCTGCCTACATAACAGGAAGTGGTTTTAGCAACGTACACACACCTTCAAACTGCTCTGCAACGAAGTAACTGCTTTGTGCTTACATATAGAGAAATGTCTTTGGGTCATGGGGTTGGTCACGGGGTGGTGCAGGAACCAAAAGGAACCAGTTAAAGACATCAACAGGAAACATCTGCCAACAGCCAGCCAGCCACTGCAAGGCATAGGAGCGACTTATGAAGAAACAAGTTTTGACCTGTGCAACGAGCATCTGATGAAGGAACTGGTTTTGACCAGTTTAGCAGAAGGCAGCCATTGTAGGAGGCTATTTGGGAACACCCAAGTAGCCAGAAGATAAACGTAGCTGTGAACGCTCATTCGGGGTCTTTCGTCTGCCAGATTGTGCTGAGGACAAAGACCCACAGCTGTGTTACTCTCTGCATGCTTCAATAAAAGATAAGTTGAGGAATAGTTCATCTCCTGTTATTATTAACCTTCAAATAATGGTTTTGTGCTAACTGTCCAATTTTGAACACATTTTTCAGCAATCCTGATCATAGTTTGCCACAAGTTACATATATGTTTGTCAATCTAAAAGATAATTTCCCATGTAAATAACGGTGTAGGTTGTTGTTTAACTGTTAAGATATAAGGTTGTGAAAATACGTAAATTAAAAAAAACTACAAACACAGATGGACGGAGCTTACGTCATTTTTTCAAAGCACACCCAGGGTGAAGTAATTAAGGCCAAATCTCATTCTCCTCCCTTGCAGTCTCGTTGACTTCAGGTGTGTTCACGTTAAGTGACTGAGGGTTTAGGGCTGTCCCAATCTGAAATCAGAAAGTGGCTGACTGCTCATTCGTTGACATTACGAGCCCTTAAATGACCTTTTCTCTAAGTCAGCATGCTATGCTGACTTCTTCTTTTTCTTCTTTTGGCTGCTCCCTTTAGGGGTCACCACAGCGGATCATCTGCCTCCATCACAAGAGTGAGAGCTGCATGGGCTAAATTCAGGGGACTGCTGGCTCTGCTTTCATGTAAGACCCTTTATAACTTCTTCTTCTTCTGGCTGCTCCCTTTAGGGGTTGTCACAGTGGATCATCTGCCTCCATCTCACCTTATCCCTTGCATCTTCCTCTGTACCACCAGTCCTCTCCATGTCCTCCTTCACTACATCCATGAATCTTTTCTGTGGTCTTCCTCTTTTCCTCCTGCTTGGCAGCTTCATCTTCAACATCCTTTGTCCAGTATATCCACTATCCCTCCTCTGCACATGTCCAAACCATCTCAGCCTTGCCTCTCTTACTTTGTCTCCAAACCACTCAACCTGAGCTGTCCCTCTGATATACTCATTTCTAATCTTGTCTCTCCAAGTCACTCCCATTGAGAATCTTAGCATCTTCAACTCTACCACCTCCAGTTCTGCCTCCTGTCTTTTTGTCAGCACCACCATCTCCAAACCATACATCATAGCAGGTCTCATACCATCTTGTAAATCTCCCCTTTCACGCTAGCTGCTATCTTTCTGTCACAAATCACCCCTGATGCTCATCTCCACCCACTGCACCCTGCCTGCACTCTCTTCTTCACCTCTCTTGTGCATTTTCCATTGCTTTGGATGGTTGACCCCAGGTATTTAAACTCATCTACCTTCACTACCTCTACTCCTTGCATCTTCACCATTACACCTGCCTCCCTTTCATTCACACTCATGTATTCTGTCTTGCTTCTGACTTTCATTCCTCTTCTCTCCAGAGCATACCTCAACCTCTCCATGTTCTCTTCCACTGCTCCCAACTCTCACTACAGATCACAGTGTTGTCTGCAGACATCATGGTTGACAGAGACTCCTGTCTGAACTCGTCTGTCAGCCTGTCCATCACCATGGCAAACAAAAAAGGGCTTAGAGCTGATCCCTGAATAATCCCACACCCACCTTGAATCCATCTGTCACTCCTACAGCACACCTCACCACCCCCTCCCTGTCGTCATACATGTCCTGCACCACCCTCACATACTTCTCTGCCACTCCTGACTTTCTCATACAGTACCACACTTCCTTTCTTGGCACCCTATCATATGCTTTCTCTAGATCCACAAAGACACAGTGCAACTCCTTCTGACAATCTCTACACTTCTCCATCAACACTTAAAGCAAACATTGCATCTGTAGTACTCTTTCTTGGCATGAAACCGTATTGCTGCTCACCGATTGTAACCTCTCTGTCATGGCGGCCGCTGGGCCGTCATCATCCTCAGCTGCGCACACACTGGCTGTTGGTAATCAACGGGCTTTAAAAGCCAGGATCTCAGACTGCTCTGCACGGAGTTGTCTGTCGCCTTTGCCTTGCAACGCGTCTAGGATACAACCTCAAGCCAGAGCCAGAACCAAGTCGCCAAGCCAAGCCACGTCACGTAAGAAACCTCTTCACTCATCCCTTCCTAGTATTCTCCCCTGTGCACAGGTGGACCTCCCTGGTGGCAGACTTACCTTCCCTGTTGACGGGACGCCATCTCCTCCACCTCGGAGTGCCTCCTCACCACCTCAGCGTCGAGCACCACGCGCACCACACCGCACCGGTACACGGAGCCAGCAGGATTCTCTCTGTGGCGCCTGCAAGTGAGCAGCACAAGCTTCAGCTTCCCATTCATGTGAACTGTAATAATCCCCTGTGCTTGTGTGTTCCAGGGTTGCCAGGTCGCAGCAGGAATCGCTCAGCTTCAGTGACCAGACAGCCACGCACTCACTCACTCATTCACACACTCAACACTCATCATCTTAATCAATAAATAATTGTCTAACTATCTACTCGTGTCAGCGTCTGTCTGCTGGGTCCCTAATCATGTCACTCTCCTTTTAATCTGGCTTCAACAACTCTTTTCCATATCTTCATAGTGTGACTGATCAACTTTATGCCTCTGTAGTTACTACAACTCTGAGCATCACCCTTGTTCTTGAAAATTGGTACCAAAACACTTCTTCTCCACTCCTTGGGCATCCTCTCACTCTCCAAGATTGTGTTAAAGAACTTGGTTAAAAAGTCCACTGCCATCTTTCCTAAGCATCTCCATACCTCCACAGGTATGTTATCTGGACCAGCCGCCTTTCCATTCTTCATCCTCTTTAAAGCTGCCCTCACTTCCGCCTTGCTAATCCTCAGGACTTCCTTGTTCATCATCTTTCGTTCATCCATTCTCCTCTAAGTTTTTTCATTCATCTGCTCTTCAAAGTACTCCTTCCACCTTCACAACACACTCTTGTCACTTGTTTACTTTTTTCTCTCATAATTGTCCAATTTTCTCACCAATTAGTCAGGTTTTTCTTGTAAACTAACATTTTTCTTGGAAAGTTATAACTCGTTTTTATAAATGTGCAACTTTTTCCTGGCACATTTATTATTTTTGTAGTAAATTTAGTACTTTTTCCTGTAAATTTGCCACGTTTTGTGATAAAATTGTTATCTTGCTCCCATACAGATTTACAATATAATCATAAATGTATTTTTTTCTGCAAAATTTGCAACTTTTCTTCTTATAGAATTTGCAACAGTTTTTCTCATATTTTCATGATTTTTCTTGTACATTTGCTGCTATCCTGTCACTGATAAATTAAGTTGTCCTGTATAAACTATCCTTGCAGCCTTTATGAGGATGGAGGGTGGCAGGTTAACAGAGGGGAGGATTTTGGATCATTTTGCTGACAAAAGTAACGGCGTTTTTTGTTGAAAGGATTTACTTATATGTGCAGATGGAGGTGTAATGTTTTATTAATTGAAAGAAAACCTTTTTTCAGATTTTTGCAAAGATGTATTTTCAGCAGGTTTATTTTTCAATGGAAGCTGCCTATTCTTTTTTGTCATTGACCCTTTGTCCTGTAAATACATAAGTAATGATGAAGACCATGTTTTTTGCAAAAATCTAGTAAAAATCTATTGTGTATTAAGTAACCCTCCCCCCGCCCCCTTTGCTGGCCAAACTACAACACCCACACTTTTGAAAAGCTTGCTACACCCCTGCTGTGTACAACATGTTGTGTATCCAAATAAAAGTCTGGATCTAACACTTGTGGATTAGCAAAAGTGGCACACTGTGGATACTCTCTACTTTGTGTTGTTTTTATTACATTGTTATTAATATCAATTTTGTGACTTATGGTCATTCCATTGGCATCAAACTGGGGATTCTAAATTGTCCTTAGGTATGACTGTGAGAGTGAATGGTTGTCTGTCTCTCTGTGTTGGCCCTGCGATGGACTGGTGATCTGTCCAGGGTGTACCCTGCCTCTCGCCCAAAGATGCTGGGATAGGCTCCAGCCCCCGCGATTGTTATTATTCCCTTTTCTGTGTATATATTTAGTTGTGTTCCTCTGTTTGGTTTGTGCTTTTATTTTGACAGCGTCGTGACAGGGCTTCCGGCTGTTAGTCTGTTCGCGGCTGGTCACAGCTGTCAATGGTTTACCGATTGCTTTCATCCAACACCTGTTTGTCCTTTGTTAGTAGTATTATTTAAGTTGGCGAGCGAGGCTTATTCCTCGCTGCGTCCTCGCTTCTCTTAGGCTGGAGTCCCCTACCCTGACTCCAGTCCATTTTCGGCAGAAGGTTTCGTCCTCGCCAGTTTATGTAAGTTGTCATATTGACTCGTTACTCTTTATGTACTCGTTATCTCCCCATTGGGTTTCCCCCTTAGTTTTGTATATCCGCCCCTCGAGGCAAGTGTTTGTATTGATTGATTGTTATTTCTTATTCAATCATCGAACTCACTGCAGGCGAGTGGTGCCTCATTAATGCTCTTTATGGCCCAAGCATAACAGTAGGATGCAGCCCGAAGGGTGCCAGCACAGTGAGTTTGTGTTTTTTTTGTTTTGTTTTTTTTTCTTCTTCTTCTTGGCTCTACTTTTCCCTTTGGGTGCCTGCATTTTTTGGAGTGATGGCGTCATATGGCAAATGGTATCCAGCGAGCCTGGGTTTTGAACTTTGCCAGGCTTTTACGGAGATCGATTACCCCCTCGCCATAGCTTGTAGTTATTCCACTCCAAAAGACGCTCTCTGGTATCTGAACTTCGTAGAGGCGACCGTGCTGCATCATCCTCGCCTGTCGGAGTATGTCGAAGGAAGGGAGAGGTTATCCCAGTTGTCGGCGCTTCGACAGAGGAATCGTGAGTTGGAGAAGAACGTTACCAGGAAGCCTAATTCGGCGCCGTCGGGAAGGCACTCCCATGGCCCGGTTCAAGCGACTCCTCGCCAGGCTCCTGCTCTGGCTCCAGCTCCCGCTACACCGGCTAACAAATGCCGCCTCCCGGTGCAGAACTCTACTCCTCTCCGTGACACAGCTGTACCTAAGCGGAGGGAGGAGAGCCACTGGGTGAATACGCCGCGAGGTTCCCATTATTGTCCAGCCACAGGCAGCCAGAAGAATTCCTTCGCCTCCCAGCTAGCAGCTTTTTCTCTGCTATATTAGAGTGGTATGACAGCAGTCTCCGCCTCCGGGGTTTCTCCGTCAGCTGTTTCGCAAGCTACTCCTCCCCCCCCCCCCCCCGGATCGTCGCAGCTGCCCCCCCGCCACCGTACATTCTCTTGCTGCTGGGAGCTCAGCTGTTTCTTCCCTGGCTCTGCCTGTGACCATGCCTGCCGGAGTGGCTCCTCCTCATCTTCCAGAGGGGCCACAACCTCCACAATTATGGATAGGGAGAAAATTGAGCCTGCTGCAGCAGTCACCACATTCCCCAGCAGAACAGGCAAGTGTTTTTTCATTCTAAAACTCATTTTGGTGAATTGCCTTGTCTGATTCCTGGGGGTGAAGCTCAGGTTTTTCAGTTCACTGAGCTTTCACCACCTGCTGCAGCCACAAGGAAATTACTTGCTACCTCTGTCTCCTCCTATACCCCTCAAGTGTCCGCCGAGTCCAGGATCGAGCAGACGGATGGAGGAGGAGCCTGCGGGCCTGAAGATCCTGGTTCCAGCCCCACAGCCACAACATGGACAGAGGAGGAGGGCTGTCTGCAACCCTGTACCTGAGCCAACGGTGAAGCATCCCTGGGTATCACCGGAGCAGAGTTCAGCCCCAGCAAGAAGTGAACCTCCCGTTGCTGTGCCGAGTGTGCCATCGTGCGGGTTACATCGCCGGGGGGGGGGCTCAAGGACTGTCATGACCATCATGCCAGCTGCGGAGGCCACTGCAGTCGAGTGGAAACCCGAGATCTGCCTCCTGAGGACCGAGCCCGAATCGCTGTTACTGCCTGGATCGCTGGAGTCCTGGATGGCAGTGGAGCTCGAGATCAGGCAAGTGCTCTATGTTGTCTTTCTGTTTTGGAGCAATCTTGCCTGTCTCTCGCAGCCGCCTGCTGCATCCGAGCTCACCTCGCCAGGCTCTGCCGCTGCTGTGACCCTGACCTCCTTTGTCTCTCTGCTGTCTCTGAGCCTGCTCCCAGGGTCGCCGGAGATGATCCCACTCTGCCTGAGGTTTCCAAGGGTCCAGGTTTGCCTCTGAAGGTTATCCAGGGCGCAGCTTCATCCCTGCCCGAGGCCGTCGTTTGGGTCCCTCCTCGGGTTGAGTTGCCGTGGGTGCTGCGTCCAGATCGGGGACCTTCGTGGATGCTGCGCCCCATTGTCAGTCCTACGTGGGTGCTGCCCTCCTGCATGGGCCCGTCGTGGGTGCTATGCTCCAGCCTGGAGCCACCAAGGGTGCAGCGTTGGCCCAGTCGGGGTCCACCGAGGACGTAGCTAAGCTCCAGCCTGGGTTCACTGCGGGTGTTTCGCTGGCCCAACCGGGGTCCACCGTGGGTGCTGCTAAACTCCAGCCTAACGCCATCATGGTTCCCCTCCCTTCTCCGTCACCAGACGCCATTGGGGTTCCTCTCCTCCTGTCCAGCTTCCTGCTATTCAGCCTCCTGGTGGGAAAGCAGTCTCCTGTTTCACCCCTGCGGTACTGGTGGCTTAAGAACTCTGGCTGGCCGCCTGAAAGACTGAGCCACTGGGTCGAGTGGTCAGTGTTCTCAGGCAGGCCACCTGACTCATTCCATCCGGCCTTTCGGTGGTCCTGGGATTTCGGTTGGCCCCCCCCGAGCTTTTTTCGTCTAATTGGGGTCTCTAAGGACTTGGTTGGCCGCCTGGCCTTTTCCATTTGATGGTTGGGTGGAGCTAGGATGCCGGGAGGCCACCTGAACTCTTTCTTCATTCATTATATACGACCCAGTTCTCTTCATATTCTGTTTACTAGATCATGGTTCTGGGTTTTCGAGTGTGTTGTTTTTGTGTCTCTCCCGCTGGGCCTGGATCCCCCCACTGGATCCCCCCGGCTTGATCACTGTGTGACTACATCCTCGGGCCACGATAACGTGTCCAATTTCAAAGTTCTGTATGACTATGTGAGTTCTGATCATGTACCTTTATCTATAGATATTGAGGTATCTAGTGCTGTAAGTGGCCCCCGGGAAGCTCCCTCAGCCACAACGGGCAGTAGAACATACAAATGGCGTGATGCCACAGCGTCAGACCTGTCCAGATATAAGAAACTTACTCGTAGGAAACTCTGTAACATCCGTGCTCCTATGGACGCCATCAGGTGTCACGACCGTAATTGTGCGGCACACAGGGACGATATTGACAGGTTTTACAGTGATTTTATTGATGCTTTAAATTACTGTGTGAGTGAATGCATTCCTAGTCACAGTGTGGCCACCCAATATAACGTCCCAGGCTGGAATGATGTCGTTAGCGAGGCTCACACAGCTGCTCGGGATGCTTTTTTGTGGTGGAGGAGTAATAGCAAACCACGTTCTGGTCCAATATTTGAAAACATGAAAAATTGCAGGGCTAGGTTCAAATATGCTCTACGAGCATGCAGGCGCAATGAAGAAAGTATCAAATGTGACCAGCTAGCTAATCACATGAGTGAACTGAACATGGTAGAATTCTGGAAACAAATGAAGGCTATGAGGTCCCACCGGTCTGTCAGATCAAACACTATTGATGGTGTGACTGGTGACGTTAACATTGCTGAAAAGTGGAAATGTCAATATGAAGCTATTTTCAACTCAGTCAAGAATGTTTCAATGAAGGATTCTGTTATGCACGATATTCGTCTGTATAACGACATGTTTGATGCCTCTGATATTTCTGCTGTTACTCCTGTTGAAGTTGATTCACTGATCAAAGTTCTCAAGAAAGGCAAATCAGCTGGCCCTGACTGTCTCACCAGTGAATGCCTCATCAACGCTGATTTCAATTTGTGTATTCTGTTGTCATTGTGTTTTAACTGTATGTTTGTTCATGGTTACATGCCAGATATGTTGATGGACTCTGTTATTATTCCTTTGGTGAAAAACAAGTGTGCCAGTCTTTCTGATATGAACAACTACAGACCTATAGCTATTGCAAATGTTATATCTAAACTGTTAGAGGGTTTATTCCTGAACAGAATTGAGGATTATCTGTGGACAAACGACAATCAGTTTGGTTTCAAATCAGCTCTTTCAACTGACAAGGCTGTTTACCTACTCCATGAATTTGTTGACTACTTCAGAAGCCATTCCACTAGTGTCTATGCTACGTTCCTAGATGCTAGCAAAGCTTTTGACAGGATTAACCACTGGTGTTTGTTCAGAAAATTGATCGATCGAGGTATTCCTATTTACATTGTTAGCATCCTGTTATACTGGTACAGAAGGCAGTCTATGGTTGTTAGATGGGGCAATGTCACCTCATCCAAATTTCATGTGACCAACGGTGTTAAACAAGGTGGTATACTGTCACCCTTGTTGTTTAATGTCTATGTTGATGATCTCAGTGTACTGTTGAACAATACTAATGTGGGTGGCTCCTTTAACGGTGCACTGTTAAATCACATTTTCTACGCTGATGACCTCTGTTTGTTAAGTTTGTCTACTGCAGCGATGCAACATCTCCTTTCGGTATGTGAAAAATTTGGTGAAAAAAATGACATCTTGTTCAACTGTACTAAATCTATGTGTATGGCTTTCAAACCAAAGGGTGTCAATACGTCGAATCCTGTTATGCCACTTTGTGGTAATAGCTTGAACTTTGTTGAAAAAGTCAAATACCTAGGTGTGTGGATTGAATCTGATAAGACCAATGTTGATTGTAACAGGCATCTCAGGAAACTGTATGCTCAAACAAATTTACTGTTGAGAAATTTCCATAGATGTTCTCCTGATGTCAAATGTATGTTGTTCAAGACCTTCTGTACCTCAATGTACTGCTCGCCTTTATGGTTTAATAGCAATGTTGCTGTTAGGAACAAAATCCGCATTGCATATAATAACTCCCTAAGAAGGTTGTTAGATGTACCACGAAAGTCGAGTGCAAGCAAGATGTTTGTGTCTGTGAACATTCCGTCTTTTGGCGAATTGTTACGTAAGAATGTTTACAGTTTTATGAGAAGGTTGCTGGCATGTAACAATCATCTTATATCAGCAATTGTCAACTCGTCACTCACACTTCATTCCAGCATTTGGAAGTGGTGGCGTTCCATTTTATACTGAGCCCATTATTGTATGTTATTGTTGTTACAAGAGCGCCGAGTGTCTGCTGATCTGTATATACTTTTATTTATTTATTTATCTATTTTCTACTTGTTTTAGTTTTGCTCTTAATATGAACCCTGAGTTTGAAATAAACATTTGAATTTGAATTTGAATTTGTGTCTCTCCCGCTGGGCCTGGATCCCCCCACTGCCCTCCCGGGGTTGGTTTTTGTGTCTGTTACTGATTGGGGGGGTTCTCCTTTCCCTTTTTGATGTTACTGTGGGGTGTCTGGGGACCCACCCCTTAAGGGAGGGGCACTGTAATGATGCCGAGCATGGATCTGTTCCGCGCTCTGGTTTTTGTTATTCCTTTTTCTGTGTATATATTTAGTTCTGCTCCTCTGTTTGGGTTGTGCTTTTATTTTGACAGCGTCGTGACAGGGCTTCCGGCTGTCAGTCTGTTTGCAGCCGGTCGCAGCTGTCAGTGGTTTACTGATTGCTTTCATTCAACACCTGTTTGTCCTTTGTTAGTAGTATTATTTAAGCTGGCAAGCGAGGCTTATTCCTCGCTACATCCTCTCTTCACTCAGGCTGGAGTCCCCTACCCTGACTCCAGTCCATTTTCTGCGTAAAGTTTCGTCCTTGCCAGTTTATGTAAGTTGTCATATAAGTGACTTTCGCATTACGAGTGCGCATATGCGGACTATGTGAAGTTCAGAGTTCATGACTACCAAACATTCCAGTAGCCGCTTTGCTTTTGTATAGAGACAGTACTGTCACACCTGAACAATTGCCGTTTAAAGTCTGCTTTAAGCTTTAAATCGCCATTATGCCAGGTGCACATTGTGCCGTGGTGAAGTGTGGAATGGCATGTATCATCTAGAGCGGTGGAAAAAGAAAACTTGCAGCATGCATACGTGTTACTTCGGGACCAGCGTGTGCACATGTCCGCTACATTCACGTTATACACATTCCCCACGGAGCTGAAGGATTCGGACGGACGTAATTGTCGGATTAAAGCAGTAAGTATATTATAGCATAATTAGTGTTGTGTATTGTTCAAGTTCTAGCCTAACTGACACGAGTCTAAACCCTGAAGTAGTAGGTACGGACAGGCAGGCAGGGATCTAGGATGTAGTTCTTTGTATGATGATGATGATATTGGTAATGAAGCTTGATCTACACACGCATGTCATTAAGGCCATTGATAAGTAGGCTGGTATAAAATAAAATTGCAAATCATTGAAAACGTGTGGTACTGAAACTATAGTAGTATCGACCTATAGATCTAAGTAAGCAGGCTATGCCTTGTAGTGAAATTTACTCAAAATGACAAAACCAAAGTTGAGCTGTCAAACCACTCGCTTACCTTCTTTGTAGTCGTTTCGGAGTCTCACAAGTAAGGGTGCTTGGTCCTTTGACAACAAAAAAAATCTGCTATGTCAGTGTACATACAGGGGGGCCATTTTGGCCAATTTCTGCAATGTGGCCGCGAATACACACGTCTAGTTCAACCTTGCGTTTGCGGGCACAACCGGGAAGACCCCTACGCATACAATATGCTCGTAGATCAGGAACTTTCCATAAATTAAATGTATCGATAGAGCATGTTTGGTAGCCACGTTCCCATGATGCTTTACGCGAGCCAAGATGCGAAAGTCGCTTATTGACTCGCTACTCTTTATGTACTTGTTATCACCCCATTGGGTTTAGATAGATACTTTATTTCGAACAAAAAAGTATAACAAAACAAATGACAAATGCAATAAAGTAACAGTATACAGTGTTCGAAAGGAAGAAGTGAACACTTATTAATTCCATCTCCTCTTTTCCATAAATACACCCATGTGAATTATATACAAATTACCACATTTAAGACCCCAAGTAAACAATTAACTGTATTTTGTACATATCAACCTTAACACCCATCCATCCTAACATACATTGATGTCCATTCCTCCTTAGTTTTGTATATCCGCCCCTCGAGGCGAGTGTTTGTATTGATTATTATTTCTTATTAAATCATCGAACTCACTGCAGGCGAGTGGCGCCTCATTAATGCCCTTTATGGGCCAAATATAACATAAGTATATTTATCAGTGAAAATTCTTATCTTCATCCTATGAATATTGGAATTACACTTAATTTTATTTTTACCATCATTTTTGAGAACTACATATCTAAGTGAGCTAAATACAGGAAAACCAAATCATAAATTGCTTCAAAAATAGGATAGATGCACCCAATGTACTTTAAGGGCCTGTAACTCTGAAAAATTTTCAAAGTATGCAGATACAGTTTTGCATTGCTCCATTATACAGTCATGTGAAAACATTAGGACACCCCATTAAATATTCAGTTCTTTAAGAAATGTTCACATATTGATGTCTAATCTTGTTTTTATTTATCTCTGGAAAAGATGATTTAATTGCATGTAAATAACAAAAAAATAACCTTGTTTTACTCATTAAACAAAAAATAACAAAAATGCATATTCTGAGGGGAACAAAAAAAAAAGTTAGGACACACTACCACCCTTTTAATAGCTAGTTGCCCCCTTTAGCTGAAATGACTTCAGTGAGACGCTTCTTGTAGCTATCTACCAGTTTCTGACATCAGTCTGAGGAAAGTTTGCCCCACTCATCAATGTGGAATTCTTTCAGCTGTGAGATGTTTGAGGGGTTTCTTGTATGTACAGAACATTTCAAGTCACCGCACAGCATCTCAATGGGATTAATGCAAGTTAAACTTGTGCAGTCTCATTCTGATTATAGAGGCATGCACTTTCACATCAACTTTAGCAAGAGCCTGCTGTAGGTCCCGTGATGGCATTTTAGAGTTTTTGGAAACTTCTTTTAGCATCTTGCGGTCTACTGATTATTTATATTTCCTGAAGCTATACAAATGAGATAAATATTAACATCTAAGGGAATACATGGACCCATCCATCTTCTTCCACTTAATCCTTTTCGGGTCGCGAGGGGGCTGGAGCCTGTCTCATCAAACAACAACCCACAGTGCTGTTACAAAAAACATGCATCTTCTTTGCTCAGTAATTTACATACATTCAAATAGTTTAGCAGAATTCAGCAAATGTGTGTTTTAATTCTGAGCCCTGATATGCTGCCAAGTTATTTAGACACAACTGATATTGCATCTGATTCACCTTATTCCTGAGAGCGCTGCTGTAGAAACGATTATGGGCGCAACTTCCGGTTTCAGCTGAAGTAGTGTTAAATCAGTCAGAGTGGAGTAGAGGCATTTAAAATGGCATTTTTAAAACTTTTTCAAATTCATTTTAGTGTATAGTCAACATACGTGTTTTGCACTCAAGTGGCAGCTAATTTCAGCACTTGTAGTTTTTGTATGTTTTGGCGTAGTTTTGGTACTTGTTGCTGGTGTTTGTGGTTGTGCCATAGACTGTATAAGAATAGAATAGACTTTATTTGTCATTATAACAAGTACAACGAAAATAAAATGCAAACCAATCAGTGAATTAAAAGTAAAAAGAAGCTTAAAAAAATTATATACATTTGTGGGGAGCGTGAAATAACGAAGCTGAATTGGTTCTTAATTCAGGTTTTATTCATGCACTTCATCCCCAGCCTTCTCTCAAGCACACAAGAGAGTGAGCTGCATCAGACCTTCACATTTATACATTTCACACAAAGGGAGAATCACATATCCCTGTCAAAACCCCCTATTGACATTAACTCCCCCTCCGGCCTCTCAGTCCTCCACCTGTCTCCTAGGAGGTCGGGAAGTCCTTTCAGTCCCTTATCGCCGTACCTCCGTCCTCTTGTTGTTAACCGCAGGTGGTCCAGACATATTGTTCCATTCAGGACGTGAAGTCAATCCACACATGCAATCTCCAGCATCCCCTTTATGCTTATGCATATGTGGGCCAAAATACATGGGCTACATAACCCCCCCGCCCCAAACGTCGAAGAATGGACAATATATTAAAATTCAGAGAACATGTTAATATCAACAGCACAGTCTATACCACATGATCACATCAAACATCAAACAGTCAGTCCGTACGCCGTCTGGGCTTCAACCGTCTTCCGAATCTGCTGTAGGCAGGTCTCGGCGTCCCTGCGGCGCCGTCCTGCAAAGAATCTGCTGACCTGCGGGGGCTCCGGGACGCGTTCCCTGGGGGGTCTGCCACGTCGAGGTGCCCTCGCTACCCGTACAGACTCGTCGTTCATCACAAAGGCAGGCTTTAGTCTGTCAATACTGACTGTCTCTTTTCTGTCTCCCAAATCTAGCACAAAATGCTTATCACCTGTCTCCAGCACCCTATATGGCCCATCATATGGCGGTCGGAGGGTTGGTCTTAGAGCCTCGTGCCTGACAAAAACGAACTCAGCATTTTTTAAAGCTTTGGGAACAAAAACGCGCGGAAAAGTGTGATGAACGGGGCCCGGGAGCATGTCCGCTCCCGTGCCGATCGGTGGTCCAAGAGCCGGGAGGCGTCCCGGTTCCGGATGCTCTGGTAGAAACTCACTGGGCAGCCTGAGAGGTTGTGCAAAAACTAACTCTGCTGGGGAGGCATTTAAATCCTCCTTAGGCGCAGAACGCAACCCTAATAAAACCCATGGTAGTTTGTTTACCCAATCTGCATCCGTAAGCGACGTTCTGAGGGCTAACTAACTAACTAACTAACCTGCACTTATATAGCGCTTTTCTAGTCACAAAGACCACTCAAAGCGCTTTCATTAATACTAACCCTCTATTCTAAGGGCCTATAGGAAACAGATATCTAGGGACAATTTAGAACAGCCAATTAACCTAACATGCATGTTTTTGGCATGTGGGAGGAAACCGGCTGCCTTCAAAGACCTATGAAAACGCTCGCATAAACCATTAGCCTGAGGGTGATAAGCGGTAGTGCGGTGAATTTTTGCTCCTAAGCTGCTGGCCATCGCTGACCACAGCTCAGAGACAAATTGAGGCCCTCTGTCGGATGTAATATCCGACGGGACCCCGAAACGCGCTACCCAGGCCGTCAAAAAAACGCGAGCCACCTCTGCGGCCGTGGTCGATGCCAGTGGGACCACTTCCGGCCAGCGTGTGGTTCGGTCCACCATTGTCAAAAGATGTGTGAACCCCTGCGACGACGGTAGGGGGCCCATGAGGTCGACGTGCACGTGATCGAATCTTTTGGCCGGAATGTGGAACGGTTCTAAAGGGGCTCTTGTGTGCTTATGAATTTTGGCCCGCTGACAAGCCATGCAGGTCCTTGCCCACTCTTTCACGTGCTTGCGCAGGCTCGGCCAAACAAACTTCTCCGCTACCATTTTCACAGAAGCACGCACCCCTGGGTGTGCCAGGGAGTGAACCGAGTCAAAAACGCGGCGGTGCCACGCGGCCGGAACTACCGGGCGTGGCCGCCCGGTTGACACATCACAGATTGGGGGGGGGGGCATACCGGTTTGCAAACACCTGCTCTCCAGCCTTAACCCTGTTGGTCCAGACTGGAGCGCGCGCACGTCCGCATCTCTGCCCTGCTCCGCTGCCATGGCTGCGTAATCTATCCCCACGTGAACCGGGGCCGCGTGCGCTTCCGCACTGCTATTTTGCTTTGCGGCTGCCGTAGTATAATCTGCCCCTGCACACGCCGGTGCTGTGGCCGCGCGAGAGAGGCAGTCTGCTACTATGTTGAGTTTACCTGCTACGTGCTGAATATCAGTGGTAAATTCCGAAATTGCGGCCAGCTGCCTCTGCTGCCGGCCCGACCACGGATCTGAAATTTTGGACATCGCGAAAGTGAGCGGCTTATGGTCAACAAAAGCGGTGAAACGCCGACCTTCCAGCCAGAACTGGAAATGGCGGATGGCCAAATGGAGCGCTAACAGCTCCCTGTCAAACGTGCTGTATTTCCGCTCAGCTTCGCTCAAGGATTTGCTGAAGAATGCTAGCGGCTGCCAAACACCGGCAACGTGCTGCTCTATAACTGCCCCTATGGCCAAATCTGATGCGTCGGTAGTTAGCGCGATGCGGGCCGATGGGTCCGGATGAGCTAGAAGCGTGGCTTCAGCCAAGGTTTTTTTTACCTCCGTGAACGCGCGCTCCCGCTCCGGGGACCACTCGATTGTATTGGAGGGTTTTTGCTTTCTGAGCACGGTGTATAATGGCTGCATGAGCTGCGCTGCGTGGGGTAGGAAACGGTTATAAAAATTTACCATTCCTAAAAATTCCTGCAATGATTTGACCGTTTGTGGTCGGGGAAAATCTGCTACTGCGCGCATCTTATCCGGCAGCGGAACTGCCCCTTCTGGGGACACGCGGTGGCCCAAAAAATCGATCTGCGCAACGCCAAACTGGCACTTGGCTGGATTAATTATTAAGCCGTGCTCTCCCAACCTCCGAAAAACCGCAGTGAGGTGTTTTTCGTGTTCTTCCTCTGAAGTACTGGCGACCAAAATGTCGTTGAGGTAAACGAACACGAATGGAAGATCACGTAACACGGCATCCATCATGCGTTGGAATGTTTGTGCGGCGCCTTTAAGGCCAAACGGCATGCGCGAAAACTCAAAAAGTCCAAAAGGGGTTATAACCGCTGTTTTAGGAATGTCCTCCAGCCGGACTGGAACCTGATGGTAGCCGCGAACCAGGTCTATTTTAGAAAAAATGCGCACCCCCGGTAAATGCACCAAAAAATCCTGGATGTGTGGGATGGGGTAGCGATCGTGTGCCGTGGCGTTGTTTAGCCTGCGGTAATCGCCGCAAGGTCTCCAGGAGCCGTCGGCTTTCGGGACCATATGCAGCAGCGAAGCCCATGGGCTTTTCAAACGGCGAATAATGCCCAGCCTCTCTAGACTGGCGAACTCCTCGCACGCCATGGAGAGTTTAGCAGCATCCAGGCGCCAAGCTTTCGCGAAGACGGGGGGGCCAGTTGTAGTGATAAAATGCTCCATCCCGTGTTTCGCAACTGTTGCCGAAAATGTGGGAACCGTGAGTGCTGGAAACTGGGTGAGGATTGTATTAAACTTATCGCCTGCTGTGGCGACGTTGGTCTGCACTGGTGGCGGGGACACTCGAGCTGCACAGGGAATAGAATAAAAAGAGAGTGCATTTAACAGCCGCCTATTGGCAAGATCAACTAACAAACCGTGTGAGCACAGAAAATCAGCACCTAACATGTTGAAACTCACCGCCGCTATGACAAAAGTCCATTCATAAGTGCGGCCATGCAAGGACAGAGACAAAGTCCTTTCCCCATAGGTGTTGATGCTCGAGCCGTTCGCCGCCGTTGCCCCGTTTCCACGGGGGCCAGCCACCCGGTCAGCATAGGTTGGGGTGATGAAACTCACCTGGGCTCCGGTGTCTATAAGGAACTGCCGCCGGGAGCTCGTATCTGTGATGTAGAGCAGCTTATTTCTTTCGCCGAGAGCCGAAGCTGCTAACGATTCTCGGTCCTGCTGTTTCCCGACTTCTTGAAGTTGCATGGTGGCACACACCTGTGCACCCTCTCTGTGAACCGCCGATGATAAAAACAGAGATCCTCTCCTTCGCTGCGTCGGGGCCGCGCCTCTGCCGCTGGGCCATCACCTCCGCCGCGTCGGGGCCGCGCCGCTGCCATTGTTGGTAGGCTTGGCTCGGCTGTCTCCGGCTCATCGCTGCCTCGGGTCGCCGCCGCGGTCATCTGCTCGCCGCAGGAGCTGAGGAGCCTCTGCGCCTCTTGGGCCAGCTCACGGAAATCCTGCTGGGTGTCACAACGCATGCTGGACAGCGTTCCTCTCATATGCGTCGGGAGGTTAGTCAGGAAGATGTACTTAAAGAGGAAATCATCGTTGTCTGATCCCCTCAGCTGCAGCATGTCTTCCATCAGGGCGACTGGCCTGTGTCCTCCTTGGTTGAGCATAGCCAGGAGCCTCCTAGCCCTCTCTTCGGCTGAGGGCGTGAAACACTTGGTGAGGGCAGCCTTCAATCTGCCGTATTTGTCTTCGGCGGGTGGCTGCTGTACCAAGCTCCGCACGCATCGAGCTGTGCGGTTGTCGAGTCTAGCGATGACGTGGTAGAACTTAGTGTCATCCGCCGTGATGCCTGCAAGCGTGAACTGTGCCTCCACCTGGAGGAACCACGAGTCTGGGTTGTCCTGCCAGAATTCCGGCAGTTTGACGGCGATGGCGCTCGCTAGGGCAGACTCCAATGAGTCCTGATCGTGGAGAGCATTTCCAGGCATTCTTACACGTCACTGGTCACCAATGTGGGGAGCGTGAAATAACGAAGCTGAATTGGTTCTTAATTCAGGTTTTATTCATGCACTTCATCCCCAGCCTTCTCTCAAGCACACAAGAGAGTGAGCTGCATCAGACCTTCACATTTATACATTTCACACAAAGGGAGAATCACATATCCCTGTCAAAACCCCCTATTGACATTAACTCCCCCTCCGGTCTCTCAGTCCTCCACCTGTCTCCTAGGAGGTCAGGAAGTCCTTTCAGTCCCTTATTGCCGTACCTCCGTCCTTTTGTTGTTAACCACAGGTGGTCCAGACATATTGTTCCATTCAGGACGTGAAGTCAATCCACACATGCAATCTCCAGCATAAACGACCTCTACATAAACGACCTGCCTACTACAAAATCCCGCAAATTCACCTATGCAGACGACATCTGTTTGGCATTCCAAGCACCAGACTTTGAACCACTGGAACGGGTGCTCACGGAAGATCTTGCCAAACTGGACCAGTTCTGCAAAATCTGGCGCCTAAAACCAAGCCCAGCAAAAACCGTCTCCAGTGTATTCCATCTCCACAATGCAAAAGCTGCCAGAGAACTAAACATCCACCTGAGCGGACTCAAGCTTAAGCATGCCCCAAATCCAACTTATCTTGGAGTGACCCTTGATAGGACCTTATCCTTCAAGGAACATCTAAAGGGGACGGCTGCTAAGGTGAAGGTACGAAACAACCTGCTCTGCAAGCTCGCTGGTGCAAAATGGGGGGCGGCAGTCTCCACCCTGCGCACCTCAGCACTGGCCCTTTCATACTCTGTAGCAGAATATTGTGCCCCTGTCTGGTCCAGGTCATCTTACACAGACCATGTGGACACCCAGCTCAACACAACCATGAGAACTATAACTGGAACAATCCGCTCAACACCACTCCCCTGGCTCTCTGTACTGTCAAACATAGCCCCTCCACACATCCGGCGAGCAGCATTAACTCAAAGGATGCTCCAAAAAGTTAAAGATTCTCCTCACTTACCAATCCATGCAGATATCTACACTCCACCCACTGCCCGACTTTCATCCAGACGGCCGATTTGGAAAAACCCTCCCCCAGCTGACTTTACCATCCAGACAGCTTGGCAAGAGGAATGGGAGACCAAGGAGGTCCCAAACAAACAGCTGGTGATAAACCCCAACCAACAGGTCCCGGGCACCAACCTCCCAAGGAGACAGTGGTCTACACTCAATCGCTTCAGGACTGGACATGGCCCCTGCTTGGCCAGCCTTTACAGATGGGGCAGTAGCCCTAGCCCACTGTGCGCATGTGGAGAGGAGCAAACAATGGAACACATCATAGAGGCCTGCCCGCTCCAAAGACTGGAAGGAGGATTACACACCCTCCATACAGCAAACCAGGAGGCAACTGCTTGGCTTAAGGACTTTGCATTCGCTAAATAAATAAAATCTCCAGCATCCCCTTTATGCTTATGCATATGTGGGCCAAAATACATGGGCTACACATTACTAATTTTAAATATCACACTCAATTTCACAGTTTCAAACCTCATGTTCTGCTAGAATTCAGAAAGGTAATTGCGGTCAGATAAAAACTATTTTTGAATCTGTTTGTCCTTGTTTTAATTGCTCTAAACCGCCTTCCTGATGGTAGTAGTTGGAAGAGAGAGTGACCAGGATGGAAGGGGTCTTTCAAGATTTTTTGTGCCTTTTTAAGGCAGCGGGCGTGGTGCAGTTCTTCAAGGCTGAGGAGAGGGCAACCAACAGTTTTTTGGGCTGTGTTGATGACAGTCTGAAGAGCTTTCTTCTGAGCTACCGGGCAGCTGCTGAACCAAATACAATAAGTTAAAATGCTCTCAACAGAACAACGATAAAAAGACAACAGCCGTCTCTGGCAGATGTTGTTTCCTCTCAACACCCTGAGGAAATGTAGTCTCTGCTGGGCCTTTTTCAGCAGCTCAGTTGTGTTCACCCCTCATGTCATGTCCTCCTGAATATGGACCCCCAGGAAGCAGAGAACCTTGACCCTCTCCACACCCGTACCACTAATAGTCAGAGGTTGAATGTCTGTTTTATTTCTTCTGAAGTCTATGATGACCTCCTTTGTTTTTGTGACATTTAAAAGAAGGTTGTTGTCTCCACACCACTCTATCAATTGCTGCACCTCACCCCTAAAACCGGTCTCATCTTCCCCCGAGATGAGCCCACCACTGTGGTGTCGTCGGCAAACTTGATGATACTGTTGCTGTGGTGTATGGGGGTGCAGTCATAGGTGTAAAGGCTGTACAGTAGGGGGTTCAGCACACAGCCTTGTGGGGAGCCGGTACTGAGACTAATGGTGGTGGACATGTGAGGTCCCACTTTGACCCTCTGGCTGCAATCCGAGAGGAAATTTTGGATCCAAGTGCAAATGGAATATGGAAGTCCTAATTCCCTAAGTTTGGACACCAGTCTGCCGGGCAGGATGGTGTTAAAGGCGGAGCTATAGTCCACAAATAGCATCCACACATAGCTCCCCAGCTGCTCCAGGTGGAACAGGGCAGTGTGGAGGGCCGTGGCTACAGCATCCTCAGTGGATCTGTTGGCCCTATAAGCGAACTGGTGGGGGTCCAAACACTGTGGGAGAAGTGATATGATGTGGGCTCTGACAAGCTTCTCAAAACACTTCATCACCACTGGAGTCAGAGCCACTGGCCGGTGATCATTAAGACTGGTAACATTGTGTTTTTTGAGTATAGGAATTATGGTGGAGGATTTTAAACAGTGTGGGACAGTGGACTGTGACAGGGACCGGTTAAAAATCCTAGTAAAGATTCCAGACAGCTGGTACGCACAGTCCTTCAGCACACGCCCAGAGACACCGTCAGGTCCAGTGGCCTTCCTCGGATTGATTGCTCCCAGAACTCTCCTCACCTCATACTCCTTGACAATGAGGCTTGGGCTACTGGGAGCTGTGGGCTCCGTTGTTGTTTCTATCTCTGGAGGCTCCACCTCAAAACGAGCAAAGAAAATATTCAGGTCCTCTGCCAGCGAGGGGCTCCCTACAGCCGCTCTAGGGTTGGCTCTAAAATTAGTGAGCTGCTGCACCCCCTCCCACACCTGTCTGCCGTTATTACTATCCAGGTGGTCCTCAATCCTCCTCCTGTATTCCCTCTTGGCCTTCCTGATGCCTCTTTTCAGGTTAGCCCGGGCTAAGCTATAATGAGCCATGTTGCCTGACCTGAAGGCAACATGGCATGAAAATGGTGGCTTCTCACCGGCAATGCGTAGATCATGCACTGAAAACTGAAAGGACTGTTGGTGTGATTGGTGGTACAGACACAAGAGCACCAGGTATGTTTTCACTTGTATGAATGTCACAGATCTGACATTTATAGATAGATAGATTAGTTTATTTGACAGGGACAGTGCAATAAACATAGACAATTAATCAATGACAATCAATCTGATGTGTTGCACATGGAGTGTATAGCTATTAGCTAATTTGCAACTCTTGTCCCTGGATGGGCTTTAGAAAAGAGAATCAAGTAAAGAAAAGAAAAGAAGTAAAGAAAATACACAATAACCACATACATCAATGCAAAAAGAATTATAAATACACAATTATAAATATTATAAATATTATAAATACACAAATATAACAACCTGACTCACATTTGCCTATTTCAGGCCTCCCTCCCTTCGTCACTCACTATAAACAAACACATTCATTCCTTCCCTTCATTCACTCTCACCTTGTAGACAATCAATTCATACATGAGTACATTCTTGTTTATTTTTCAGCCAGTTTTTAACCTTTTTAGTGAATGTTTTAAAGTCCGTTATTATTTTAATTTCATTTGGCATTGTGTTCCAGATGTGACTGCCCTTTATAGAGAAAGCTGTTTGTCCAAATGTGGTTCTGCGGTGGAATATTTTACAGTTATTGTTAACAGAACTCCTGGTGGCTCTGCTGCTGTCCTGTCTTTGGATGAAACCAGCAAGTGGCTCGGGTGCTGATTTATGGAGACATTTGAACGTTAATTTCAGAAAACAGAGGTCAATGAAACTATGCATCATATATATCACCAGATGCAAGGCTGCATGAAGTAAAATAGTAAAAATGGTAACAGTTTGCTTCCTAAGGCTTAATGATTTAAGAAAGATATCAAATCGTTTTGTTTTTTTGTGGTTTTTTTTGTTTTTTTTGCATTCGTTGCACTGCCTTGGAACGATATGGACTTGATATTAGCACTTTCTGTGATGGTGGAGTTTATTGTGAAGTACAGTGTGATGACGCCACCTTCCGGGTGCACCACCACACCGCCCTATAAATAGGGGCATCCACCATTTTGGGGCTCTCTTGCCTGGACACCCCACACTGTGTAGCACCTGTTATATGGTAACCAATATATTAATAAAGTACCGTTCCAGTGCAGCCTTTCGGCCATCTCTCTTTGTGCCAGGTTTGTGGACATAACATTTGGCGACAAGGATTAACAAATGGAGGCGTGCTTTACACCACTGCAGCCCTTTCTGGAGCTTTCCGGCAAGTGCCATGACCCTGGCCCGACTGGTTGGGGCTTTCAAAACCTACATCACGGCTCTGGATCTGGGGAAGGTGGATGGAGTGAGGATGCAAGCACTGCTTGTCCACTTCCTAGGCACGGAAGGTCAGAGTTTTTCAAATGCTTGGTCGAACAAACTGTTATGAGGAGACTATTGAGATGCTAACTAGCTGCTTTGCTAAGCCCAAAAACATAGTGTGGCACGGGAAAATGCCACCGTCAGTGAAAAGCTAAGCGAGCTAGCCCCACACCCTATGGAGACGGCATAAACATCGCGAGCCCTGAAGGTTGGTCAGCACTGCAGCATATTGTGAAGCTAGATGGTGTGAGTGTGTCCATGATGGTAGCCACCGCCGCCATACAGCTCATAGTGAGTGAGGCCATGGTTCGGAGGCTCACCCACCCCCACCCCCAGCACCCTGATGTTGTGGAACTACCAATCGACAGGAGCTCCGGTGCTGGCAGGATAGTCACTTTTGCAGTGCAGTACGGCAAAAAAGTGATTCCAGCATTCCGGTTCCAGGTGACGCGCCGGGGTGGAAATTTTATGGGGTGGGATTTATTCAGTGAGCTGGGGTTTACTTTCACAATTGGCGGGCAAACGGTCAGCGGCCCAGGCTTCGCGGACGTGGGTGCGGCCGAAGAGCACAGTGTGAACAGTGAACGTAATGCAGAGAGTGGGTGGGGCATGGATGGTGAAGATGAAATGGAGGAAGAACAGAGCTCGGGATTGCCTCTGCCCCTCGTGCAGCCAGAACCAGCGCTGGAGGAGAGAAGCCCGGGTTAGGTGAGACCAATGCCGACGAGGTTTTTATGGACAACACCAACACTGGCGCATCCGCTCCACGTTCTCAAGGGGAGAGCTCCCTGGAGGGGGCCCCCAAGCATGCAGGGGGCAACAACGCACAGCGACAGCAGATGTACTCAACCACAGCACATGACACGGCACAGCAGAACGTTTCAGATGACAGAGGAAGAACCAGACTACTCCCATTCCCTCGCTCAACAGGCAACGGCGGTTACGACCGAGCGGACAGGTGAGGAGTCCGCTTCAAAGTGCACACTTCATGCTCTCAGGAGGAGGGCTGTTCAGTGGCGGACCCAGATGGCTTCGGTGCCTGCGCTTGGCCGGCTGTATAAGGAGCAACAGAGTTGGTGGGTGGAGGGTCCATTTCAACGAGCGACACTGGAGAGGTATTGGATGGCTTTTGTACCCGAGACGAGCCGCAGTCGATGACGGAGACGGTGGGTGAGGGGTCCACTGCAACAATCGTGACTGCTGAACTGCCACAGTGTAACGAGGGCGCCACACTGAAGGAGAGCGCAGAGCTGGTGAACGCACGGCGGCACGTCAAATCAGGTAAAGCGCCATTACAGGTTATGGACTAGGTTCGGGTTTGTGCCGGTGGGAGGCCAGGACGAAGACGGATCAGACCGCAGCCAGTGAAGTGACGGGTGCTGGTGGGGATTGTGGCGAAGCTGGGAGCAGCGTATGTTCGGCTGACGGATGATTCAGTGTGGCACGTGAACAAACTGCGGTGCGTCTGGGCAGTGGCTCCAGATGGAGGGGCTCTGCGGAGGTCGGCTGCCACAGTGTGGGAAGCTCCTGGGAGGGGCTGCCAATAGCCCGTTTCAAAACTCTGGGGGGGGGGGGCATGGGCCTGCTTCAAAGTTCCGGGGAGGAGGCCATCAAGAGCCCGTTTCAAAACTTGGAAGTTGGACTGCCGTGGGCCTGCTTCGGGGCTCCAGCAAGGAGGCTGCCACAGGGCCGCTTCAAAGCCCCTCTGACTGAACTGTTCTTCCCCTGCCTGTCCCACCTTTTCCCCAAGTGACTGTGCTGTGACAGCCTAAAATATTTATAGTTCTGTGTGTTGTTCTATGTTAGTTTAGGACACAGGTGTCAAACTCCTTCCATGGAGGGCCAAGACCCTGCAGGTTTTACCTCCACCCAGTGTCTTCAACAGGTCATTTCTCTGAATTTCTTCCTACTGATTGCTGATCAGTGAAAACACCTGCTGAAGAGACTGGGTGGAAGTAAAACCTTCAGGGTCTTGGCCCTCCATGGAATGAGTTTGACACCCCTGGTTTAGGAGCACGGCTAATTTTTTAGTTGAAAATAAAAGGACTTTTAGTTTCATTCGGTGGCAGAATAATCCACCGCGCCATGCGGGTTGTGTGGTAGTCCACCCACCGGCTCTGTTTGAGGTTGTTTTGTGAGAGTGTATTAGGCCTTTTAGTACTTTAGTTTACATTTTTTTTAGAGGGTGTTTCGGGTTCCAAATTAGGGTGGGTTCAATTTGAGTGAGTGGTTTTGGACCTTGTGGAGGGGAGGGGGGGATGCGATGGTGGAGTTTATTGTGAAGTACGGTGTAGTGATCCCACCTTCTGGGTGCGCCACCACACTACCCTATAAATAGGGGCGTCCACCATTTTGGGGCTCTCTTTTCCAGACGCCCCACACTGTGTGGCACCTGTTATATGGTAACCAATATATTAATAAGGTACCGTTCCAGTCCAGCCTCTCGTCTATCTCTCTTTGTGCCAGGATTGTGGACATAACACTAGCATGTATTAATTTTTAAATTGTCACAAAATATAGATCAATAAAATTTTGAACAATTGTCAGAAAAGGTCTGTATGTGTTCAGTTAAATAACAAGCATTCACGGCATGACAGCAGCATGAGCATTTTAATTTCGGGGTGAAACAGACAGCTGTAGCTAAAACACCCAAGCACGGTGTTGTGGTTCTTTGTGGCTCTGACTAGATTCTACGTCTGCTCTGAGGTAAATTTGATTATGTCCAATATCTTTTAACAAAATGCATCTGACTTTATTGCAATGGAGACATTGATGTATTGAAGAGCTTTTATTTGTTTACAGCGTTAGTGTTGTGTCTTGAATTAATGAGGAGTCGAGGTTACGTTTTATAGTTTTATTTGGAACACAAGCCAAGAACACAGGAGTCACTACCGCTAGCCTGAGAGCCACAGCGAAGAGACAAGATGGCTCCCGCTGCTGTCTTATATACCCCAGGTGACGCCACCCCCAGAGGCGGGGCATCACCCCTTCTCTCCTCTAAGGCACCGCCATAATTATAATAATAATATACACAATATACTATCCAACATTCTCCCCCCCTTGAAAAATCAAAAGCATCCCAATTGGCCCCCCTTTTTAAATATGTACTCGAAACACACTCTAATACAGAAACATACAGGCCTATCCATTCATACTACACCGGCCCAGTGGGTTACTCCGCACTGTAAATAGACAGTCAACAAACATAAAAGGGCCACACACCAAAATAAATCAGTCCTGAAATAAATAAATAAATATGTACATCCTAGACAGAAAACTATATGCAATTGTAAACACGGCAAACAATGGCGGTACCTGGCTCTCCAAACTAGCACTCCCACCCCATAACATGGGCACAGCATTTTGAGGAAATCTAGCACACAACATGGGGCACATTTACATCCCACTCATTCATTATCATACTTTCACACTTCAGTGTCACTGCACCTCACCACACACATACACCTTGCACTCAGTACTCTCCATACGTACATAACAGTCAACACACACAACGGTGGTCACTTATTTTTTTTTTTTGAACTAATACCTTAAACAATGAAACATCAGAACACACTATAATTAGACACACCGTAAGCCCCAAATAAAACACAGTTTCAACCCGGGTCTCCCGTAGGCACCCCTCTGGAGTGTCCGTCCCGCGGCACACTCCCAGAGTGTCTCCGCCTCTTCTTAACTTGAGACGGGCTGCACTGGTGTTTCTTCCCTTCCAAACGCCGCAGCTTGTTCGGGTGCCGTCTCGACCCATCCGTCAATTCCAGGTACCCATCGTCGCCAGTCCGTACCACACGCAGGCCACCCTCTCCATCTCGCTGCTCCCTTGACCTGCGAACCCGTCCTAGCCGAGACTTGACCCAGGGCACACATCATCCCCCACACCCAGGGGAGTACTCACTGGCTTCCTCCTTCTACGGCGCTGTGAACCGGTACCCAGATGGCTCCTCAGCGTCCTGCCGATCTAACTTGAACCTTGTCCCTTGTTTTCATTCTGGGCACGTCTAGGGTTCGTGTCATCTGGTCTCGCCCCGATCTTTTTCATTTTCTGCATCGGAGCGGCACTGACAGCGCCCGGCTCAACGGTGGTACTCGGTCAGCCACCGGAGCTTCATTGCACCTGCTCCCTGCCATCCGCCCCCACAGGTGCTAATCCATTATGTTCGGGTCCCCCATGTATGGGACCGCAAACACTGGCATGGAGTGCTCGCCGTGGTGACGTACTATGGTACTGGCGGCGGCCCTCTTCACCCAGACTGGGCCAGCCTGAGTCCCACACTTCTTCACCGCTTCCCACATAAAATGGCCGGTCCCACAGTCCACCACCTGACCACTCCTCTACGACCCCGCAGGCGATGGAAAAACTGAGCCCGTAAAACAAATCACAGCCCATTAAGTTGTTACCATTACGGGCCACCATGAACTCGGCTGCACACATTGAGGCCCCTTTATACCTCACCGACAGCCACACCGAGCCCACAATGTCCAGGGGGTTCTTGCCATACCCGTAACAGGCAATGTCTGTCTTACTCATGGTGTAATGTGGAAAGAACTTCATCACCGTTGCCAGATTCAAGATAGAAACCGCCGATCTCATGTCCACTATCAGCGGGACTGGCACTCTGTCCAACACAATGTGGCAGAGGATCCATCCGTCTGTGTTGGGCGAGACCGTGTGGGCCACCGTGGGCGTCTTCTTAGTTGAAGCCCCCTTCCCTGGTCCCAGTTCTTCCTTCTCAAAATTCCGACAAACCCTGGCGAAGTGGTGGAACAACCTGCACCGTCCACAACGCTTCCCCCTTGCTGCACACTCCCTCGCTCTATAGCGGTGCCTGCTGGATCTGCAGCCGTAGCATCTCAGCGAACCCGGGGCGGACCTAATCTTTTTATCATAATCTTTCTGACGTAATCTTTGTACTCATCGTCGCTGCCATTTTCTGGATCCAAGGCCAGTGCCTTCCACTGCTTGTCATTCCTGGGTAGGGCCTCCATGTCACCGAGATTCCTTGTTATCTTTTCTGCTGCCTCGTGTTGCTGCGCTAGCTCCATGGCTGCTGTCAGCGTTAGCTCACCAGCATGAGTTAGCAGGCGGACCCTCGCGGAGAAGTAGGCTCTGTGTTCCGTTAGCTGGTTGCGGATCATCTCCTCCTCCAAAGCCCCAAACCTGCACTCACCCGCCAGCTGCCGAAGGTCCACCACAAACTGTTGAACTGGCTCTCCGGGCCACTGGCGCCACTGTCTGAACTGGATGCGCTGCATTATGGTGTTCTCAGGGGCACGAAAGTAGTCTGCCATGAGTCTCACAACGTTTCCAAATGTTTCACCTCCTCCTAGAGTGCTCAGGATCCTCTGGCCCTCCTTATCAAGGTTGTGGACCTGAATAGCCCTCGCATGTAATTTGTCCAGGTCGCCGAGCTCCAGCGCTGTGAGATAATTCTCGAAGGACGCATACCACCTGGCCCGAGGGACCAACAGCTCACCCGGAGCCTCCAAAAAGGGATGAAATGCGGTAACAGCCCTCTCCATTTCCGTGTATCCTCGTTGCCAAATGTTGTGTCTTGAATTAATGAGGAGTCGAGGTGACGATTTATAGTTTTATTTGGAACATGAGCCAGGAACACAGGAGTCACTACCGCTAGCCTGAGAGCCACAGCGAAGAGACAAGATGGCTCTCGCTGCTGTCTTATATACCCCAGGTGACGCCACCCCCAGAGGCGGGGCATCACCCCTTCTCTCCTCTAAGGCACCGCCATAATAATAATAATATACACAATATAGCCACCAGGGCTGCTCGGAGAGGCGCTCTGGCCACCGGCAGAGTGAAGAGGCCTCGCCGTCACAGGTCCGTGGCTCTGAGAGAGATCCGTCGCTACCAGAAATCCACGGAACTGCTCATCCGTAAACTGCCCGTCCAGCGCCTGGTGAGGGAGATCGCTCAGGACTTCAAGACCGTCCTGCGTTTCCTGAGTTTCGCCGTCATGGCTCTGCAGGAGACCAGCGAGACCCACCTGGTGGTCTCTTCTTCGCTAAGGGGGTCACCATCATGCCCAAAGACTTCCAGCTGGCCCGCTGCATCCGCGGAGAGAGAGCTTAGACTTTCTGCTGCACATCCACCAGCCATAATGCTCTGCACTGTGTGTCTATATATATACATTTATAGTAATATGGACATATGTTTGCTAGATGTTGTTTTTTCTTGCCTTCTGATTGTTGCTCTGAGTGTTGCTGTCCCTGTGCTGTTGCAATCCTGGAATTTCCCCATTGTGGGACTAATAAAGGCTTATCTTATCTTATAATATACTATCCAACAGTTAGCATCCTAGCGGTGGCGCTAACAAAAGGAGCTACTGTCTGCGAGACCACTTTTTAAGGTCATCTTCCTATCCCTCCATAGTTGTGGGAAGTGGTATGATTATATTACTGTTTTTGAGGTACAAAAGGCCGTGTTCCTGCTTTTTTAATGCCGAAGTCATTGGGTTTTTTTTAACAAAGAAAAGTGTCCCATTTCAGTGACAACCACACATTCTAAACTAGTACTGGAAGTTGCGCCCATAATTCACGCAAGGCATCATGGGGCCTGGGAATGTGGATAGAAAACAAATAAAATTAACTGGTTTTTAAAAAGTTTACGTCTCTCTTATACAGTAGTGTTTGATTAGTTCTTGAGTATCATTTAAATACATTTAGACCAAAGTAAATTAGTTTACTGCTGTTGAATTAGATATTAACTGTGAAATTAAGAGCAAATTGAGTAATATAAATATACACTATATATTTCAAAATATGTGTACTGACTGATGTGACAATGCAATTGGCTGATGCAGATCGGGCCCTTCTTTTGTTTTGAAACCAGCACAGGTTCCACAATTTCAGCTTTCCAGTACAAAAAGGTGGTTTATTCCCATACTTCACTCCAAGTGGAAATGTCAAACAAAAATAACCGAGCTGAGATGATCAAAAACTGTTCACCCTTCCTCCGAATACTGGGCCACTGCACCTGTAGGAGATCATATTTGGCCCATTCAGCTCTCCAGCTCCCCCTAGTGGCGGGACACCCATAAATACACATAACTATGGCTCCAATACGTTAGTCTAGGACTCATTATTGCTGATCTAAGTAATGCAGAGAAAGTCTTGCAGTACTGGTGATGTTTCATAACACATAATCTTGCTTGCGCAGTCGTAGTGCATAGTTGGGGGGGGGGGAAACTTGCTAGAGTATGTCTTCTAAAATATTTTATACAAGACTTAAATGTGGTATAGTTTCAAAGAAACTGCAAAACTAGTATTGAGAATCATTCTCAGCAAGTCATTCATACTTTATCTAAATGTTAAATGACTCAACTGTGTTCATTTTATAATCAATTGTAAGTGTACAGATTATGTAATTTCTATTCAAATATAGCATGTATATCCTGGTTGATCAGCTTTCTCTGTCTCTGCTCTAGTTTATCCTTGTGCTGGTAAATTTTCATTTTGCAAATCAGTTATGCAAATATGGATGAACTTCATCTTTTTTGACTCTGCTAAAGGCACCCACCTACACCACTTTAGTATCATCTAACACTATCACAAGTTTTTTCTTCTCTTCCACACCAACACATATTAGCACCATCGATTTTTATTGAAACTGAGAATTCAGCTGTCTATCAATCTATCGAAATACATCTTCATATGTTATAAATCTTCCTGCTGTATTACCTTGGTAAAACATACACAAACATCAGCTCTGGTACAGCCACAGACTTTTTTGTTGGTTTTGTTTTCTTAGTTATCAAGTGAGATGATTTCTCACCACTAATTTCTTCTTCTTGTTTACCATGTGATGGGTACACTGACAGGTGAGATCAGGCAGAATTTTCCATGGACCGTGCGGTTTCCAGATGACATTGTGATCTGTAGTGAGAGTAGGGACCAGGTGGAAGAGAACCTGGAGAGCTGGTGGTATGCACTTGAGGGAAGAGGAATGAAACTCACTAGAAGCAAGACAGAATACATGTGTATGAATTAGAGGGAGGAAAGTGGAATTGTAAAGATGCGAGGAGTAGAGGTAGTGAAGGTAGATGAGTTTAAATACCTGGGGTCAGCCATCCAAAGCAATGGACAGGCCACAAGTGAGATGAAGAAGATGGTGCAGGCAGGGCGAAGTGGGTGGAGAAGAGTGTCAGTGTCATGGTCTCGGGTAGAGCTCACTGCTGTTTATCTCCCTGCAGCTTCCCTCTCCTCCCTAATTAGGTGCTGCAGTCCTAATTGCCTCGCCTGCAGCTAAACACCGAGCAGCTTATTTAAGACCTGGAGAAGCTGCCTCTACTTGTGGAGACATCAGACATCTTTCATGCTGTCTACCCGCCACCTGCCACCTGCTCCCCGTAGAAGCTCCACTCTGGCTCTGCTCGCCCGTGCCATCCCCTGGCCTCTGCCTCCCTGCTCTAGACCTCTGTGTAGTGATGGCCAGATGAGGCTTTCTTGAAGACTTGAGGCTTTTCATCAAAGTGGTTCATATAGACAAAGCCTCATGTGAAACCTCATTTGCTCTACCAGGCCATCTACTGGGCAAAAAGTTTATAACATGCAGATTTTTACAAAAGGATTATTAGTTTAATGTGTATTTTTTCCCCATTGCAATAAATGTACTGTCTTTTAAGAAATACTAATGATCCATGTGATGTGTTAAAGCATGAATTTAGACAGTTATGAAAATTACTGAGGACAGTGCAAAAATATTGGTAGCAGAAATGGAAAAAATACTGGGATTTGATTTGGAATTGGACCCATTGTGTCTCCTTTTGGGTCTTCTAAATAGATCTGTACCATCACAAAATAAAAGGCTGTACTGTATGTGCTGCAAGGAAAAACATTTTGCTTTAGTGAATTAGTGAAAAGGTACCAACTGTTAAAGGCTGGCAAAAAGCTTTGTTTGATCTAGTGCCATTGGAATATCCGACATGTATGCTACCCTCAGAAAGATCAGTTCTTTAAAACCTAAGAGCCTTATTTAAACTACACTACTCACAAAAAGTTATGGATATTTGGCTTTCAGGTGAAATTTATAAAAAATGTAAAAAGCTCACACTACAGTGACATTATATCATGAAAGTAGGGCATTTAAGTAGAAGCATGCAATGGTGATTTCCTCATCTCAAACAATTTATTGAAACAAAAGCCAACAACAGCGATGGGTATACCACAACAAAAAATGTCAATGTCTCAATAACTTGTCATGTGCCCTTGATCATCAGTTACAGTTTGACAACAATGTCTCATGCTGTTCACAAGTCGACTTATTGTCTGCTGAGACATGGCATTCCACTCTTCTTGAAGGGCGGCCCTCAAGTCATTGAGGTTATGGGGTGCAGGGTTACGAGCCTCTACACAGCGACTCAGCTGATCCCATAGGTTTTCTATGGGATTCAGGTCTGGAGAAAGTTCAGACCACTCCATTTGAGGTGCCCCAGCCTCCAGAAGCCCTTCCCTAATGATGCAACCTTGATGAGCTGTCATCCATGAAGATGAAATTAGGCCTGTGTTGTTCATGCAGGTGCACAATGATTGGATTAAAGATGTTGTTCAGGTAATATTGGCTTGTCACTGTTCCATTCACAAGGTGTAGGGCAGTTCTGTATTGACTAGACACACCTGCCCTGACTGTAACACCACCACCACCAAAGGCTCATCTGGTGACAACAGTGGCTGATGCATAGTGCTCTCCTTAACGTCTCCAGCATCATTGGCGGCCATCATTTCTGCTCAACATGAATCGACTTTCATCAGAGAACAGCACTGAGGCCCACTGGTCTCTTGTTCAGCATAAATGCCCCCTGGCTTATGCAAGACGATGACGCCTGTGCCTGGTGTTGTGGTCAAGTACCCTTTCAGGTCGTCTAGCATGCAGACCACGCTGATCTAAACAGTTTTGAATGATCTGATGTGACATTTGGGTCATCAGCGTGGGATGTGGCCAAAGGACATCCACTTCTATGCCTTTCTGTGACTCTTCCAGTCTCTCTGTTGCAACCTGCTGATGACACTCTGTGACACTCTAAGCTCAGTGGTCACTTCCCTCTGAGAACATCCTGTTTGAAGCCTTGCAATAGCGAGGTACTGTTGATCAATTGTTAGGTGTCATCTTGGTCTCATCACTCTATATATAATTCAAGAAATCTCTGTCTGTCACAATATCACGATCATAGGACTCGCTAAAAGATCATAGGACTTGCTATGAGATCAAAGGCCAGGCATCACTCATGATCACAGGACTCGCTATGACATCATCAAAGATCAACAGCAGGCATCACCCATGATCATAGGACTCACTATGATATCCTCAAAGATCAAAGGCAGGCATCACAGATCAAAGGCAGGCATCACTGAACGAGTGGTGACGTCAAAGCTCAAAGGCAGGTTTCACCATGGTTACTGTTGCCATGGTTCAGTCATCACTGAACGAGTGGTGACGTGTTTGCTTACACCTGCTTTCTATAGGCATGCAGAAATACTTGCTTATACTTGGTTTCTACGGGCATGCACAGGTATGCACTAGTGAAGTCAAAATGTGAACAGCATGATGAAGAAGACTGTTTAAATACCAATTCTAACTGAACCAGAAAATTTATTGGTCAATTCATGGCTCAAACACCTGTTGTGAATTTTGCCATAAAGCACCTTGTTAGAGAACAGCAAGTTACGCAAAAAGTACTGAAGCACTGAACAGTTGGACATGTGCGTTCAAAAGGTTAGAGAAGGTTAAATTAAGTTCACCTGTAAAGGTTATAGTGCATTTTAGGTGCATCCTGAAATTTCACCCAAAAGCTGAATATCCCTAACTTTTTGTGAGTAGTGTATGTCGACCCTAATGTTTCAGCTATTATGCTGCAAAGATTTTTTAAAAATACGTTACATGAATATTCATAGACACCTGGTTGAATGTGAACTTGAGCCCAATTTATTTATTTTTTTAATTGATTTATTGATTTTTTTTGGGGGGGGGGTATTATTATTGTGTTAGGTTAAATGTCTTATTTGATTTATTGCTGTGCAGATGTCATCTAATTGGTAATTTTTTCTTATTTTTTTGTGAAAAAATTGAAAATTAATAACCATACTTTGAAAAAAAAAAAGGAAATATCAATGGTCATAAGGGAAAAAAGAAATGATAAAACTGGGGTGACTACAGTGAATGTGCATGTATTACTTGGTGTGCTTGTGTTACAGCGACTGTGCTTGTGTTATTTGGTATGCTTGTGCTACTTATGCATTTCTATTAAAAGATACTACCTTTTCTTCAGTCTTTGGACTCAGGCGATTTTTTTTTTTTTTTTTTTTTTAAGATTATTTCTCCAGCTTTGAAGAATACTCTCTCACAGGGCACAGAGCATGCAGGTGTGCAAAGGAAAGCTGTTGCAAGTTTGTACAGTGTTGGGTAGACAAGTTTCTGTCTTTCCCAGTACATTAGTTGGTCTTGTCTTCCATTGTTGGGTTCAGTCATGTAACGCTGCACTTCAATTGTTGCATCAGCGTTGACATTTTGTCATTGTTTGATTGACAGCGTCATCTAATGCCACAGTGTGCTACCTAAAACAGAAACAGAAATTACAAGTCATTGGAGTTAGTGGTTAATATAAATGCAATTAAAAATTATTCAATCCATACTGAAGCAACTATCAAGTCCATATCATCATACTACAAAATAGAACTGTGCAACAAAAAACTATTTGATATCTTTCCTTAATCATTAAGCCTTAGGAAGCAAACTGGTAACTATTTTTATTTATTTATTATTTTACTTCTTGCAGCCGTGCACTTGGTGACACATAAATATCAGATCTGTGATATTTATACAAGTAGTGTTCCATTGTTTGCTCCTCTCCACATGCGCACAGTGGGCTAGGGCTACTGCCCCATCTGTGAAGGCTGGCCAAGCAGGGGCCATGTCCAGTCCTGAAGCGATTGAGTGTAGACCACTGTCTCCTTGGGAGATTGGTGCCCGGGACCTGTTGGTTGGGGTTTGTCACCAGGTGTTTGTTTGGGACATCCTTGGTCTCCCATTCCTCTTGCCAAGCTGTCTGAATGGTGAAGTCAGCTGGGGGAGGGTTTTTCCAAATCGGCCGTCTGGAAGGAAGTCAGGCAGTGGGTGGAGTGTAGATATCTGCATGGATTGGTAAGTAAGGAAAATCTTTGGCTTTTTGAAGCATCCTTTGAGTTAGTGCTGCTCGCTGGATGTGTGGGGGGGCTATGTTTGACAGTACAGGGAGCCAGGGGAGTGGTGTTGAACGGATTGTCCCAGTTATGGTTCTCATGGTTGTGTTGAGCTGGGTGTCTACGTAGTGTGTGTAGGATGACTTGGACCAGACAGGGGCACAATATTCTGCTACAGAGTATGAAAGGGCCAGTGCTGAGGTGCGCAAGGTGGAGGCTGCCGCCCCCCATTTTGCACCAGCAAGCTTGTAGAGCAGGTTGTTTCGTGCCTTCACCTTAGCAGCCGTCCCCTTTAAATGTTCCTTGAAGGATAAGGTCCTGTCAAGGGTCACTCCAAGGTAGGTTGGATTCGAGGCATGCTTAAGCTTGAGTCCAAGATGGCGCCCACAGCGGTCGACATGGTGCTTCGCTGCGCTCTTTGTTTGTTTTTGTTTGTCAATTGTGTGTCTGCTTGCACTTATACCCGTGAAGAACTTTTAAATATCAGGACTTTGACCCCCACGGACCTCCTCCCAGTTTTTCTAGCCCCTGCCGCCGACCTGGTTTATTGTTTGGCTCGGAAAGTGAGACGGCGGAAGAGAGGAAGACGAGCGGGCGCTCTCGTACGACTTTGCAGGAGAGGCTCGCGAACGGCGCTGCCTGGCATATTTCTGTCCAATACCAACTCTCTCTCTAACAAGGTGGATGAACTGAGACTGCTGATGCGTTTTAAGGACCTCGCCTCCTCAGCTGTCCTCTGCTTTACTGAGACCTGGCTCCGGGAAAATATACCGGACAGCGCGCTGCGCCTCGACGGCTTTCAGCTCTTCCGTGCTGATCGTGACACAGAGCTTTCCAGCAAGACCACAGGAGGCGGTGTCTGCTTCTACATCAACTGCATCTGGTGCTCTGATGTAACGGTAATTTCCAAACACTGTTCTCCTGCCTTGGAATTTCTTGTTATCAATTGCAAGCCCTTCTATTCCCCGCGGGAGTTTGCTTCTTTTATAATGATCGCTGTGTACGCCCCTCCCGACGCGGACACGCGCGAAGCTCAGCGCGTGCTCGCGGATCACATTCAACACACAGAGCGGAGTTTTCCAGACTCGCTGATTATTGTGGCTGGCGACTTTAATCAGTGCAATCTGAGCCACGATCTCCCCCGCTACAAACAGTTTATTAAATGCCCCACCAGAGGATTAAACACACTGGATCACTGTTACACCACAGTGAAAGACGCATATCGCGCTGTCCCTCGAGCTGCGCTGGGATTATCTGATCACGTGATGGTTCACCTCATTCCCACATACAGACAGAGATTGAAGCTCACTAAACCTGTTGTGAGCACTACGAAGATACGGACCAGTGATGCTGAGGAGAAGCTGGAAACGTGCATGGAAATATCTGACTGGGGCATGCTTAAAGGAGCCACGCATGATCTGGATGAGTACACGGACACTGTGAACTCATATATCCACTTTTGTGAAGAGAACATTCTTCCATCATGCACCAGGGTGAAGTACTCTAATGATAAGCCCTGGTTCACTGCCAAGCTCAGACAGATCAGGAAGGAGAAGGAAGCAGCGCTGAAAAGTGGAGACAGGGACTGCTACAGGGAGGTTAAATACCTGTTTAACAGAGAGCTGAAGAGGGCTAAATCTGTGTACTCAGAGAGACTCCAGCAGCAGTTCACTGCTAATGATTCGGCTTCCGTGTGGAGAGGACTGAGGCAGATCACCAACTATCGGCCTCAGGCTCCTAAAGGTCAGGATGACAAAGCCCTTTGTCAGAGACTGTCCCAACACTATGCCCGTTTTGACACCTCGTCATCTGTGTCCAACTCCCCCCCTCCCTCCAGCTCCACAGCCTCCACATTCCCTACTTCATTTAAGGCACCCCCCCCTCCTCCCCCCCTCCCCTTATCATCAGTGAGCAGGATGTGCTCAAACAGTTCTCCAGACTGAACCCGCGCAAGGCCCCCGGCCCAGACGGCGTGTCTCCCTCCACCCTGAGACTCTGTGCGAAACAGCTGGCTCCTGTATTCACAGACATTTTTAACACCTCCCTTAAGTTATGCCACGTGCCATCCTGCCTCAAATCCTCCACCATCATCCCTGTCCCCAAGAAGCCACGGATCACTGGACTTAATGACTACAGACCTGTAGCGCTCACCTCTGTAGTCATGAAGTCCTTTGAGCGCCTGGTCCTGTCCCACCTCAAGTCCATCACCACCCCTCTCCTGGACCCGCTGCAGTTTGCCTACCGAACCAACAGGTCTGTAGACGATGCAGTCAACCTGGCCCTCCACTCCATCCTGCAGCACCTGGACTCCCCGGGAACCTACGCCAGGATCCTGTTTGTGGACTTCAGCTCCGCATTCAACACCATCCGCCCCGCTCTGCTCCGGGACAAGCTGTCCCTGCTCAACGTGCCTGACTCCCTCTGCAGGTGGATCATCGACTTCCTGACGGACCGGAGGCAGCATGTGCGGCTGGGAAAGACTGTCTCAGACTATACTAGCATCAGCACCGGATCACCCCAGGGCTGTGTACTTTCCCCCCTACTCTTCTCCCTTTACACCAACTCCTGCACCTCCAGCCACCAGTCTGTCAAGTTGATCAAGTTTGCGGACGACACCACCCTCATCGGGCTCATCTCCAACGGCGACGAGTCCGCCTACAGGAGAGAGGTGGCCCAGCTGGCGACCTGGTGCAGCAATAACAACCTGCAGCTGAACGCTCTGAAGACAGTGGAGATGATTGTAGACTTCAGGAAAGTCACTACTCCTCTGCCCCCCCTCACCCTCTCAGGCTCTCCCATCACCACTGCTGATTCCTTCCGCTTCCTAGGCACTACCATCACCAGGGACCTCAAATGGGAGCTGACCATCAGCTCACTCATCAAAAAAGCCCAGCAGAGGATGTTCTTCCTGCGGCAGCTGAGGAAGCTCAAGCTACCCACCAAGATGTTAGTGCAGTTCTACACAGCCATCATCGAGTCCATCCTCACCACCTCCATAACCGTGTGGTACGCAGGAGCCACTGCCAGGGACAGACTAAGGCTGCAGCGCGTCGTGCGCACTGCTGAGAAGGTGATCGGCTGCAAGCTCCCATCTCTCCAGGATCTGTACATCTCCAGGACCCGGAGGCGTGCTGGCCGGATCATAGCCGATCCCTCACACCCTGGTCACGTACTGTTTGCCCCCCTCCCCTCTGGTAGAAGACTTCGGTCCATCCAGACTAAAACCTCCCGTCACATGAACAGCTTCTTCCCCTCTGCCATTAGACTGCTGAACACTAAGTGACTCTCGTGCACCATGTACAGCAGCTCAACCAGACTCATGTCAATCATCACTGTTTTCTTCCTGCATTACCGACTGCACTATATAGTTCTCCACAGTATCTGCTGCTGGCTAATATATATTTTAACTGTTGACCAGTATCACTTAATCTTATCCTACACTTTATTACATGTATAGTTTATTTCTCTTATCTTATCATGTTTAATGTTGCAGCATTGTACCGAGACAAATTCCTAGTTTGTGTACTACATGAACAATGGCAATAAACCTGATTCTGATTCTGATTCTGATTCTGATTCTGAGTCCGCTCAGGTGGATGTTTAGTTCTCTGGTAGCTTTTACATTGTGAAGATGGAATACACTGGAGACGGTTTTTGCTGGGCTTGGTTTTAGGTGCCAGGTTTTGCAGAACTGGTCCAGTTTGGCAAGCTCTTCCGTGAGCACCCGTTCCAGTGGCTCAAAGTCTGGTGCTTGGAGTGCCAAACAGATGTCATCTGCATAGATGAATTTGCGGGATTTTGTAGTGGGCAGGTCGTTTATGTAGAGGTTGAACAGGGTTGGAGCTAGAACTGAGCCTTGTGGGAGTCTGTTTTTCTGCGTTCTCCATGCGCTTGTGTTCTGACCGAGGTGGACTCTGAACCTTCGGTTGGTCAGCAGGGTTTTTATAATTGCTGTTGCCCAGGCAGGGATCGCCTTTGTAAGTTTCAGGAGGAGGCCTTTGTGCCAGACTGTATCATAGGCGGCTGTAAGATCGAGAAACACAGCCCCTGTCTTCAGTCTGTTCTCGAAACCATTTTCGATGAAGGTGGTTAGGGCCAGTACTTGTTCTCCTGTGCTGCGGTCCTTGCGGAAACCTGCTTGATCCACACTTAGAATTTCCTCTACTCCTGGGGAAATACGTTGCAGTATTAGGCGCTCCATGATTTTATAAGGAACGCTGAGTAGGGAGATTGGGCGGTAGCTTGCTGGTAGTTTATGGTCTTTGCCAGGTTTTGGTAAGGCAATGACCTTTGCTGTCCGCCATTTCTTTGGGATCGAGTTTGTTTGTATGATCCTTGTGTAGAATTGTGTCAATCAGGTTAGGGCTCGGGGGCCAAGATTTTTCATGAATTCTGGGAAGATGTTGTCGTATCCTGCTGCCTTTCCACATTTCAGGCCCTGTAGGACTTTCTCCAGTTCAGCAGCCTCGAAGGGTTCAGGGTTCGTTTCCTCTACGGGCATTTTTTGGTGTTTTTTTTAGCTCAGTTGTAACTGCTCTACTGGTGTCTTTGTCTTGGTGTGCTTTGGCGATGGTCAGTAGGTGGGATGCAACTTGATTGGGTGTGACAGATGCTCGGCTTTGGCTAGGGGGTTTCTGTGCAGCTCCTAGGCGACGGATGAGGCTCCAACATTTCCTGCTAGAGTGGGTAAAGCTCCGGACAGCAACTGTCTCCTCCCATTTCTTTCGCCGGGCTGTACTTAGCGATTCAATGAGATGGTCTGCTATCTCTGGGTCCCCTGATGTTTGATAGGATTGTAGGAGGGCAGCGCTTTCTCCATCCAGGCATGGGACATAGAGGGGTCGGTAGCCTCGTGGGATTGCAATGTGAGCAGCCTTGAAGATTGTGCTGCAGAAGCGGTTGTTTGCTTCATCTACAGTGATGGTGTGGAGTGGGATGGTAACAACACTCCGATCCAGGGTTTCACTGAATTTCTTCCAGTTGGCTTTGTGGAAGTTCCAGTACATCTTCCTTGGGCTGTTTATGACTGGAAGTTGTAGGCCAATGTGTACAAGCAGGGGCCGATGTTGGCTATGTGGAAAATCGTCAAGAATGAGGATCTGTGTAGGATATGGCGTCCCATTCAAAGAGCTGACCCAGCACAGGTCAGGAGAATAGTCCTTCTTCCACCTAGCAGAGTGGAGGGTTCCTCTTTGTTTGGGGTTGTATATCAGAGCGAGATCATTTCTAGATGCCCAGTCTGAAAGTACCTCCCCGTCACTATCCACTGCTGGGTACCCCCAGTCAGGGTGATGGCTGTTAAAGTCCCCCACATAGATGGCAGGGTGGGATAGGGTGGGTAAGACCTGCAGATTCCAATTGGCACTAGGGGGCTTGTACACATTGACAGTATGGAAGCCACCAATGGTTATGGTGTCTGAGAAATGTGTTGTTGTCAGGTGGTTTACTTCAACTATGTCAGAACGTACATAGGTGGCACATCCATGTTTGGCATGTGGAACATAGCACAGGAGATCAAAGCCATTGATGGTGTAGCGGCCAGCTTCCTCTGTACCAATATGAGTCTCTTGGAGGCAGATTACATCAATTAAGTGTTGGAAGGCGAGGACTTCAATAAGGCTTCGCTTGGCTGCAGATAGGCCTTCAACGTTTAGTTGTAGTATGCGAAGGGCAGGTCCTACCGCAAGGTGCTCTCGGGGCTGTTTGCTTTCGGCTTTGGGACTGTGACTAGGATTCTTCTTTGACTTGGCACTGAGGCGTCGTCTCTTCGAATTTAGTCTGCTGGTAGGATCATTAGCTTCCCCGGGCAAGCCCGGGTACTGGCGGAGGGGGCAACGAGAACGCTGATCCATTGCCCTCTAGAGGATTACACACCCTCCATACAGCAAACCAGGAGGCGACTGCTTGGCTTGAGGACTTTGCATTCGCTAAATAAATATACAAGTAGTGATGTTACGCTCGACACCACCCACTTGACACTGATTCGAGCAATATAAAGTGGAAGTGTCATGAGCAGTGCATCGAGCGCTGTTTCAGCATGCCCACAGTCACGTGACTGTAGCAAGTGAAGCCTCATTATGTTGGTGACATCACGTGACTTGAGGGCTCGTGGGAATTTTGAGAGGGAATTAGGTTTTTTTTGTTTGCTTTGTATTGTTTGTTCCTGCCATCCAATTTTGAATAGGCCTGGGATGGCCAAATGCTCAAAACAAAAAAGTATTGAGATTTTTTTCAGGTTTTCTACTCAGATGCAGTTCTGACAATCAGTCACCAGATGGCAGTCTTTATTAGATGTTTCATAATACTGTGTCGCTCATGAAGCAATTGTCTCAAAGATGCTCATTGTTTCATAAGGCCTCAGTTTCAACATCACTACATACAAGCAAAGACATACCTGGTGCTCTTGTGTCTGGCCTGTGTCTATACCACTGATCACACAATCTTTTTCAGTTTTTGGTGCATGATCTACACACAGTGCTGTTGAAGTCACAGATTTAGCTTTTCTTGGTTGCGGGGAGTCTCCATTGGAGTCTATGGCAAAGCCACGAACAGGTTTATCTTATCTTAAGTACCAGAACTACTCAAAAACATTCAAAAATACAAAAACTACAAGTGCGTAAATTAGCTGCCACTTGACTGCAAAACACATAGTGGGGAAAATAAGTATTCAATACGTTAACATTTTTCTCATTAAACATATTTCTGATGGAGCCACTGACCTTAGATTTTCACCAGATATCAGTAACAACCCAAGTAATCATACATACAAACAAATCAAGGCAACTGTTTTCACAAAATATGTTATATTTAATAAAGTGGAATGATACAGGGAATAAGTATTAAACATGCTTGATGAAATTCATTTAATATTTAGCAGAAAAGCCTTTGTTGGCAATAACGGCTTCCAGATGCATCCTGTATGGAGAATCTAGGCACTGTCACAGTCTGGGCATGATCCTATGGTCATGCCCACACCTTATGCTTTTCTCATTCTCCCTTTGATTAATTATGATTTGCGTTATGTGTCTCCTGAGTCCTCTGTCTTTGTCTTCTGTGTCATCCCCTGTTTGGTCCTGGGTTTGTGTGTGTATCTGTTTACCTTTTGTCTCTGCCCTTCATGTTTTCCGTACCTATTACCATTCTCTGCATCTCTGATTGCCCTTAATTGTGCCCAGCTGTTCCTTGTTGCCTCGATTATCCCCCGTCTATATATGTGCGCTACAGTCTGGGTCCTGCTGGTGTCTCACTCACGCTTCTGTTAGTCTGTGAGTAATCCTGCGTTTGAAGCCAGCCGTGGTTTGCCTTTTGTTCAGCCCACAAGCTACAGTATATTATTTTCTGTGTTGTTTTGTGCATTAAACTATGGTTTATGAAATTCATCTTGCGTTCTGTCCTTCATTGCCCCAGAGGAGCAATCCTAACAGGCACAGGCATTACTCAGCAGTGATTTTGGCCCATTCTTCCACACAAACTGTCTTCAAATCTTGAAGGTTCTGTGGGTGTCTTCTATGAACTCTGATCTTCAGTTAGTTCCATAGATTTTCAATTAGATTCAGGTCGGGTGACTGACTAGGCCATTCTCGCAGATTTATTTTCCTTCTCTGCAGCCAGTTGAGCTTCCTTGGCTGTTTGTTTGGATCACTGTCTTGCTGAAATGCCCAGCCTTGTTTCATCTTCAGCATCTTGGCAGTACATTTGTCCATTCATCTTTCCTTCGGTTATATGAAGTCTGCCTGTACCATGTGCTGAAAAACACCCCCACACCATGATGGGATGTGCAGTGCCATTTCTCCTCCAAACATGCTGTGTGTTGTGGCATCCAAAAAGCTCAATTTTGGTCTCATCTGACCAAGCTATATTCTCCTAGTATTTTACTGTCTTGCCCAGATGTTGTGCAGCAAACTTTAAACAGGCTTCAGCATGCTTTTTCTTCAGCAATGGAGTCTTGCGAGGTGAGCAGGCATAGAGCCCATGTCAGTTGAATGCATTACTTATTGTTTTATTTGAAACAGCAGTTCCTATTAACTCCAGGTCTTTCTGGAGCTCTCCACGAGTGGTCTTTGGCTTTTGGATAACTCTTCTGATAATTTCTTTGACTCCTCTGTCAGAAATCTTGCAAGGAGCTCCTGGTTGTGGCCAGTTTATGGTAAAATAATGTTCCTTCCGCTTCTGAATGATGGCTCCAATGGTGCTCACTGGAACATTCAGCAGTTTAGATATGCGTCTGTAACCAATGCCACCATTATGTTTTGCAACAATAAGGTTGTGAAGGTCTAGAGAGAACTTTTTGCTTCTACCCATCATGAGTTTTTTGTGGTGTGACAATCTAATATTCACAGACCATTTTTAAAGGCCATCAGTCAGGACATAACCAGCTGATGGGGGATGGCTTCCTAAATTCTGATGGATTTCAGCTGGTTTCTTGGCTTTCTATGCCTTTGTGCACCTCTTTTTCTTCATATGTTCAATATAAAAAACAAATTTCCAGTTCCGCCGGACCGGTGGCGCCACACGAGTAGGCTGCCTGTTGCAACAGCCTTTTTTTTTTTTTTTTTTTTTTTTTTTTTTATCTTCCTTCTTCTTTCTACACCTTTCACTCTGTATATATATCACGGACGCACGGATCGCCCCGGGGGTCTCCCGGGTCGGCGGACGGAGCCACGGTTTGCAGCGGGAGACGCTACAGCGGGGAGGAGCTAGTGCTAGCTAGCACTTGGCCGCCGCCCGGTGCTAATGGGAAACTCGACATACCGGGAGCTGTAGCGAAAACGACGCGGGTGCCGGGCTGGAGTTTAGGCGGCGTGCAAGAAATATAAGACAGAATAATAAAGAGCGATGGCAAGAACCAAGCAGACCGCCCGTAAAATCTACTGGAGGAAGAAGCCCCCCAGGATGCAGCTAGCCACCAGGGCTGCTCGGAGAGACGCTCCGGCCACCGGCAGAGTGAAGAGGCCTCGCCGTCACAGGCCCGTGGCTCTGAGAGAGATCCGTCGCTGCCAGAAATCCACGGAGCTGCTCATCCGTAAGCTGCCCGTCCAGCGCCTGGTGAGGGAGATCGCTCAGGACTTCAAGACCGTCCCGCGTTTCCTGAGCTTCGCCGTCATGGCTCTGCAGGAGACCAGCGAGGCCCACCTGGTGGTCTCTTCTTTGCTAAGGGGGTCACCATCATGCCCAAAGACTTCCAGCTGGCCCGCTGCATCCGCGGTGCATCCAACAAATTGAGAAACTGGAGAAGACCCTGATAGCGACTACTGGAGAACTGTCTCGTAAGGTGGATTACATCATGGGTTCGCTCAGGTCTTTCCACGACGAATTCAAAGCTGCGCAATGAAGGATTAATGTACTGAATCTACAGAAGAAATACAAGTCTCCTCTGTGATCAGTCCTATTTGGCATTATTATTCCCCATGAAAATTCCTCCTGGCTGTCTGCAGACTGTGTTTTTTTCAAAATCATGAGCACAAGGCCTTGGACAGCCAGCTGCAGCGCCAGATAAGACTGGGCGCCAGACAGACAAAACATCTTCTGCCAAGGGTCCTTGGGTCTCTCTTATTATCATCAACACTGCTCAACACCGCACACACATTGATTCATGAACTGATTAAAGATATACTGTACACTGCTCTCTTGTGTCTTGCGAAATTCTGAGTTGTTGCTCTGTGCTATTGAGAGATTTTTTTTCATTGTAATCATAATCTGCTTAAAAATAAGCTGTATTATGATAACGAAGTTTTTTTTCTCCTCCCCCCTTGTGTCGTTCCCTCCCTTCCCCTCCCTTTCTTATCTATCTCTGTTTGATGAGGCGCCTATTATGGCTGCCGTGTCGTTGTGTCGCGCGCATGCGCACCAATGTCAGGTCAAGTTCCTCGTGTGTTTTTTACATGCTTGGCAATAAAGTTTATTCTGATTCTGATTCTGATTCTGAGAGAGAGCTTAGACTTTCTGCTGCACATTCACCAACCAACCATAATGCTCTGCACTGTGTGTCTATATATATATATATATATATATTTATAGTAATATGGACATATGTTTGGTAGATGTTGTTTTTTCTTGCCTTCTGATTATTGCTCTGAGTGTTGCTATCCCTGTGCTGTTGCAATCCTGGAATTTCCCCATTGTGGGACTAATAAAGGCTTATCTTATCTTATCTTATTTATTCCCTGTGTCATTTCACTTTATTAAATATAACTTTATGAACACAGTTGCCTTGATTTCTTTGTATGTATGGATTACTTGGGTTGTTACTGATATCTGGTGAAAATCTCAGGTCAATGGCTCCATCAGAAATATGTAATGAGAAAAATGTTGACGTGTTTAATATTTATCAAAAAACCTTTCCAAGGCACTCTCCTTTAAAAAATTAAAAAGCCTTTATTATCATGGCATGGTCATAATTGACTTTAAAACTCCAACGCGTTTTGGCATACAAGCCTTCATCAGGGAGTCAAACAGACCTCAGTGAGTCATAAATTCTTTTATAGTGGTGTCTCACCAACAGGAGATCTCCACCTGTAACAGATCCCCAATCAGTGAGACTCCTCCCATAGAGATCACAGAAAAAGATACATAGATACAGTACATACAATATATAGATATAAAAATATACATAGATACAAATGGAAGAAAACACATCCCAATTCCGCCAAAAAGGTCACACCAAACATCCTCCAGAAAATTAACTCTACAAAAAAACAGTAAAATCTTCATATATGCCTGGATATTTTGTGGCCTGTAGTTTATAAATCCACAAGGCCTCTCTTTGTTTGGTTGAGTTTCCTTTGTCTATCACCTTTTCTAATAAAAAAGGGAATGTGATCAATACCAAAAACTTGTAGTGAAGATGGCTCAATATTATGATGATCCATATACGATAAGATAAGATAAGCCTTTATTAGTCCCACAATGGGGAAATTCCAGGATTGCAACAGCACAGGGATAGCAACACTCAGAGCAATAATTAAGAAGATAGGGAAGATATAAATAAGAGCAGTGGATATACATACATACACATAAATATATATACAAAGTGTGGAGCATTGTAGCAAGATGGAATAAACGGCATAACCGTCTACTTAGTTATCCTACATAGTATGAATATGTACCCATACATATTGTCACCCTCTGTAGCGACCGATATTGTCCTAGTTGTATATACTGGAGGGGACCATTGTGTAAGTGTATTGCGTCTTTTGCATTCAATACTATTAGGTTGTCACGGTTTTTTTGCTATCTCTGCGAGCAGCCCTGCTTAGGTTATACAGTCTGACAGCTGTAGGTAGGAAGGAGGACCTGCAAAACCTCTCGGTTGTGCACCTAGGATGATGTAGTCTGCTGCTAAATGAGCTCCTCAGTGCGTTCAGTATGTCCTGCATAGGGTGGGACTCGGACTCCAGCAGAGATGACAGTTTAGCCACCATCCTTCTCTCTCCTATCTCCTCCACTGGGTCAGGGCGCTGCCCCAGGACAGAGCTAGCTTTCTTGATCAATTTGTTCAGTCTCTTCCTATCGGCTGCTGTAATGCCACTGCCCCAGCAAACCACTCCAAAAGTGATGGCTGATGCCACCACCGTGTCGTAGAATGTCTTCAGCAGCGCCCCTTGTACACCAAAAGACCTGAGTCTCCTCAGTAGGAACAGCCTGCGCTGTCCCTTCTTGTAGAGTGCATCAGTATTGTGTGACCAGTCTAGTTTATTGTTCAAATGAACACCCAGGTACTTGTAGGATGTCACCATTTCAATGTCTGTTCCCTGTATGTTTACTGGTGCTGTGAGGGGTTGTCCTTGCCTGCGGCAGTCCACCACCAGCTCCTTAGTTTTCCTCGCGTTGAGCTGGAGGCAGTTCCGATGGCACCAGCCCACGAAGTCCTGGATAAGTCCTCTGTACTCAGCTTCATCTCCGTTGGAGATGAGGCCGACGATCGCAGAGTCGTCAGAGAACTTCTGTAGATGGCAGTGTGTTGTGTTGTGTGAGAAGTCCGCAGTATAAAGGGTGAACAGGAAGGGAGCCAAAACCGTTCCCTGGGGGGCCCCCGTGCTACCAATGATCGTGTCGGACACACAGTCCCAGGTTCTCACAAACTGTGGCCGGTTAGTGAGGTAGTCCAGGATCCATGATGACAGGTGCTGGTCCACCCCTGCGCACAGCAGCTTGTCCTTCAGGATCATCGGTTGGATGGTGTTGAAAGCACTGGAGAAATCAAAGAACATGATCCTCACCGCATTCCCGGGCTTCTCCAGGTGAGACAGAGAACGGTGAAGGAGGAAGATCACTGCATCCTCCACCCCAATGCCATGCTGGTAGGAGAACTGGAGTGGATCCATCGCTGGTCCCACCAGGGGGCGGAGGTGAGCAAGGAGCAGTCTCTCCAGGGTCTTCATCATGTGGGACGTCAGGGCCACTGGTCTGTAGCTGTTCAGGTCTTTGGGGCGGAAAATCTATAAAGTGTCTAGCCGTCGGATAATTAGCATTCCCTGTGCAAATTGCATACTTGTGTTCTACTAATCTGTCTTGTAATCTTCTTTTAGTCCTACCTATGTGAAAAACTTTACATTTTGGACATTCTTAATCTATAGATGACAAAAGATGTTTTACAGTTGATAAAATGATTAATGATGTACTCCTTCTGGGAAATAAAATTCTTAAACATTTTGGTTTGTATTACATTTGTGCAGTGGTTACAATGATTAGATTTGTAGGACCCCTTTGGTTTTAGACCCAACCATGTCTGTTGGGTTTGTCGTTGAAGATGACTGTGGACCAATTTATCCTGTAATGTGGGGCATCTTCTAAAACTAAAGGTGGTTCAAGAAAAATTTGACTCAGTGTCTTACCACTTTGAATAGTGCCCCAGTTTCTATTGATTATCTGTTTAATGCTTTCTGCTTCTGTACTATATGTTGTTATGAATACAACCCTCTCTTTTTTTCTCTTTTGTAGCATTTCTTTTTTGTAGTAAGCTTTATCTGTCCAGTTGTTTGACTTTGGTATATGCTGTCTGAATAGTAGAACATTTATATCCCCGTTCCTGAAAATGTGATATCATTTTTGCAGATTTAGCCTCAAACTCCTCTTCCAGATCACAAATTCTACGTACTCGTTGATACTGTCCCAAAGACACATTCTCTTTAAGCCACTTAGAATGGAAGCTGCTGGCATGGAGAACGGTATTTCTGTCTGTTGATTTCCTGTACATAGATGCATGTAAAACCCCTTGTTGATCCTTAAAGATGGTAAGATCTAAAAAAATGAATACTCTCTTTACTATAATCCAAAGTAAGCTTAATGTCAGGGTTGATATTATTCAAAAACACATAAAAAACCTGTAACTCATTTTCTGATCCTGACCACACCAAAAAAATATTGTCAATATATCGTTCCCAACAAGCAATACGTTTAAAAAAAAAAAACTGTTTTTTTTTTTCCATTGTTGAACACAAAATCCTCTACCCATTTACCCAAATAGAGACCTGCATATGAGAACTATAATAAGCTCCCATAACACATCCTTTTATTTGCTTGAAGATTTTATTCTAGAAAATAAAAACATTGTTAGTCAAAGTCCATTCTGTCAACGTCAGCAGAAAATAATCTGGTCGCATTCTCAAAAAATGTCTTGGTGCTCCAAACCCTGATCATGTTCTATGGTTGTATATACAATGATTCAGCATCCATAAGATAAGATAAGATAAGCCTTTTAGTCCCACAATGGGGAAATTCCAGGATTGCAACAGCACAGGGAAAGCAACACTCAGAGCAACAATCAGAAGGCAAGAGAAAAAACAAGAGCAGCGAGTATACATATGTACATATAAATATAAATATACTGTATATATAGAGACACACAGTGCCATAGTAGCTAGAATTGTCTCTTTGCTAGTATTTTGCAGTTGATTAATCTTGTTGAGCACATCAGTGGTATCTTGAACACATACAGGTAGTAAGGGCAAAAAGGTTTATTGACAAAGTCAATATATTTTGATACTGGTTCAGTGAGACTGTCATTTCCTGATATCACTGGTCATCCTGGAGGGTTCTCTACACATTTATGTACCTTTGGAAACATATAGAATGATGCAATACGTGGATTCTCTTTGTATGAAAATTCCAGTTCATTGTCCAAAATCCAACCATTATTTTTATCCTGTATCTGTCATGAATCTGGGTTTGGCTCCCAAACCCAGTTCTACTTATTGTCATGTTTTGCCCTATTTTCCACCTGGCACTTCAGGGACCTATTGGGCCTCTGCTCCCTGACAGCTTGGGCACGCCCCCTCCTCCTGTCAAGTGCCATCAGCTGTAGTGTCATGGGTGTTCACACACATACACACACATGTACATGCTCCATTCATTCCCATTCACACGCTCTCTCACACACCAGGTTCCAATCAAGTTCAGCCCATGCTTTCTCGCACCGGCAATCTCTTTCCTCGTTAGCTTCAGGAGTATTTGTTCGCTGCAATTGTGGAAAGAGATTGTCGGAGCATCCACCTCCATATGCGGACAGCTACAGTAGCTGTCCACGTATGAGTTATCATTACCTTCTTTATATTCAGCCCAGCACTTTTAAGTTTGGTTAACCCCTTGGTGTTACGGCTGGCCCAGCTTCTCGCTCCATCCTCCAGACTGCACGGATCGCCCCGGGATCACTCCAGCCCCGTAAGTCTCTTTATCGCCTTTCCCTTTGTGCTGCAGCACTAGGCTCCTTTTGACTGGGCTGTAGAGCATCTGGCAGATGCCCTGTATGTCTGGTGGCCTTATTTTCATCATTTGTACATCCCTGTATTTTGTGGTCAGCTGGACTTGTTACTTTATTGTTATATTTAATAAAATGGCACTTTCTACTTCCGCAGTTGGGTTTTTCATTCTCTCCCTCATGCGCCACACCATGGCGCATGGGGGTTTGTGACAGTATCAACATCTCTTTTAGTTCTGTTTTTAGAGATTCAGTTGGATTATGTGTTAAAGGTTGGTAAAACTTTGTATTATTTAATTGGCGATAGGCCTCACTGATATACAGTATGAGTCTCTGCCCCAGACCACAATAGCACCACCTTTATCTGCTTTCTTTATAACAATTTCATCATCTTTTGCCAGTGCTTCCAATGCACTTTTCTCTTTGAATGAAAGATTGTGTACTGATCTTTTTTCTCTTAAATAGGTTATCTATGTCAAAATTAACTTTCTTTTCAAATGTGTTTAATGTAGCATTCTGAAATAAAGGGCAAAATTTTGATCTGAGTTTAAACTCGGCTCTAGAATCACAAGATACAGTCTAACCTGTGCCTGTAGAACTTGCAGAGTTTGTAGAACTTTGCTTATACCATGCTTTAAGATTTTCCTGTAAAATCTAAACAAATCGATTTTGGTATTGAATTCATTTACAGGGCAAGTAGGAGCAAAAGACAGTCCTTTGGAAAGAACTTGAACAGCATCTTCTGACAAGGGTTTTCCTGAGATATTGATCACAGCCCATGTTTGTCTGCTTTTTGTGTATCTGGGGTATTGGTTTCTTTCTCCCCCTTTGTGTCCTCCTCTTTGTCTGATCTGTTCTGGTCCATGTCCTCATCTTCTCCCTCTTTGGGTTTGGAAAGGTGGGCTTTCTGGATATTTAAAAAAAGAAAATTCTGTGACACCTGGGCAGAATTTTACTCAGAATTTTCTTCCTCACTGCTTGTGAAGCCAAAAGAAACTGACTTGGGTCTTGTTTTAGCTGGTTATTGTCTTTGTATATTCTGGGGCGTCCTCCTTTTCCAGCTGTAAACTCATAGTCAGTTTTTTCCTCTGTGAAACTTTCTAATCTTTTCTTGTTTCAGATTTTGTGTGTACTTCGAGGTCAGCATTCAATTTCTCCTCAAGTCCTACTTGACTTGTATGATCTGAGAGTTCAATTGTCTTTCTCACCTCCAGTATTTCTTTTTGTATTTTCTCTCTGATTAGCAAACAGGCTGGCATACTACATCACTCCTGCTACAACTAGTTGAGTCTTCAGCTAGAAGCCCCCAGTGGTTTCGGCCCATTATTCCTAGTACCACTATGAAAAGGGGGTGGGCCCACGTCATCCACGTATGGGGACGTGCTCAACTGGTTGGCTACACCACAAGCACTGCTTCTTACTTCTTCCACCAAATCCAGGCGGATCCTGCTTCAGCTGCTTCCTCCAGGTTCTTACACACAGCTCTCTTCTTCTGGCCTTCTATCCCTAGGCATCATAAGAATGCCACCATGGAATGAGCCACAAACCCTCGACAACTAACTTCGAAGGGATAGCAATGTGGCTTCTACGCTCTTTCTGAGCATTGTAACACCAACTCTTCATATTTCGCCTTCTTCCTTTCATAGGCCTCTTCAATGTTATCTTCCCAAGGGACTGTTAGCTCTCCAGTGATCACTGCCCTTTTCATTTTAGATGTTATAACCACATCAGGCCTGAGCCTTGTGAGAGCAATTTCTACTGGGAACTGAAGGGCCTTGTCTAGGTCTACTTGACACTGCCAATTATTTGCTCCTTGTAGGAGGCCCCTTGCCAGACCCTGACGAGAAGCCTGGCATCTTAACTCAGTCCCAGTTGGAAGGAAGTGGATCTTTTGGGTGAGCATGGTCCTCTTTTTCTTATTTGCCTTTTCCACAGCAACTTCAATGGCCTCCTTGATTGCTCTCAACGTGTGGTCATACCTCCACTTGTACATGCAGTCTTTTTAATATTTTTATATTGTATATATAACTTATTTTATCTTAGATTACATACATTGTACACATTATACATTATTTATTGCAGGAATTTATTGTTTTTATGCTTTTTATTTTTCTCTTTTACATATGTTGCACTGAAGGAGATGCTTAAATCTCATTGTACATTTGTTTGTATAATGACAATAAAGGCTATCTATCTATCTACATGGAGAGCTTGCTTGGGCAGGCACTCAGGATGTGCTGGAGAGTCCCACGCTGGGAGCATGCGGAACACAGGTCAGACTCCTCATCGTACCATTGGACCAGGTTGACCAGAGTTGGTAGGAGATCGTAGACTGCTCTTAGCATAAAGCTGATTCTGGCTGGTCCTGGAATTTCCCCATTGTGGGACTAATAAAGGCTTATCTTATCTTATCTTCTGCTCTCCACAGATTGCTCCATGACATTCTCTTTTCCTGAAGCTGCTCCCATCTTGTCCATACTCCTTGTTGGGCTTGGGATACCGCTCTAGTCATCTGAGTCTGCTCCTCTGACCTCCAAACCTCAGCTGCAACAAGGTCCTGCTTTTGTCTGTCACTTGCCTTTGACTACCAGACCATTCTGCAATGTCCCAAACCCCTCCGGTCAAGCTGGGTTGCCCCAACTATCTCCCGGATCCTTAGACTGGACTCAGCCTCTGCAACCTCAACACTTGCCTGCCACTTCCTGCCTGTTCTGACATCCAGGAGCGCATCCCTAACAACTTGATCCTACAAGTCTCTGAGTGTCATGTGAAGCTTTGACTTCACCACTTTGAACTCTTCTGACAGGGACTTTATCGGTAGTGAACCTTCGTTCCTCTGCCATACAGTGTCACAGATGTAAGGTTTCGGGACACTCTAAGCCATCTACAGATCTAAACACTGATATGTTTCTCCATGGCTTCCACATGAGTCAAAGCTACCTCATAGACGGTCAGGGGCCACATCAATCTTGGCATCAACCCAAACTGCAGACACCATAACTTTAACTTTCCTGGAACACGTACAACGTGTATCAATGGCTTCCAGTCTTTTTTCCATCTTCTGCTTAATCTCATCTACTCTTCAAGTGTCTCAAAGTTCTTTGGTATACCAGTGACCCAGGCTCTTCACTGGTAGGTCGGACAGTCATTACTTCCACTCCCAGGTTGAAGTGGAACTCCCTATCAAGTCTTCCCTTTTGCAGGACCAGGCTCCTTGATTTCTTTGCTTTAAATTCCATATTCCCCCAGTCAATCAGCTCCACCAGCCGTTTCAAGACATCTACTGTCACAACAATGCGCTGGCTCACCAAGGTTAGGTCATCCATAAAAGGTTGAACTGGAGGCAATTCTTGTCCTGGAGCTAACTCTATTCCTGGGCCGACCTTCTTGGCAGCACATACTATCACTTCCATAGCTAGAATGAACAACACTGGTGATATTGTGCACCCCATTGGGATTCATACCTCCAGCTCCTGCCAGCTTGTGGTATACGACTTTGTAGTGAACCTCATCTTGAAGTGCTCATAGTAGGCTAATACTACTCTGTGGGATGTAGAAGTACTCCATGGCATACTTAATGAGTCTGTTTGGAACAGATCCATAGGCATTGGCCAGGTCCAACCACACTACCGCTAGGTCCTTCTTCTGTCGCTTTGCTTCTTGGATCGTATGCCATACCATACTTGCATGTTCTATACATCCTGGAAACCCTGCCTTCTACACTGATGTGTCAACATAGCCATTCTCCAAAAGGAACCTCACAAGTCGTCCAGTTAGCACAACAAAGAAAATCTTCTCTTCCACGTTCAACAGGGATATTGGACAGAACTGATTCAGGAATTTTGACAGCTCTTCCTTGGGGATGTAAACTCCATCAGCTTGAGCCGAGAAAATAGGGATGACTTCCAGTCTCCAGATTACCTTCAGAAGCTTCCACAATACCCGCAACAGCCCAGGACAAGCCTTGTACACCTTGTAGGGTTTTCCATCGGGACCAGGTGCTGCTCCAGTTCTCGTCTTTCTCACAAGTTCTTCCACGTCCTTCAGCAGATCAAAGGGAGAGCCGGGTGCCGACGGATGCTCCAAGCCAGCCATGGGTTCCATTATCTCACCCTTCTTCTGGTCTGTGTAGGTCTTCTTTAAATGATTCTCCAACTCCTCCCTTGGAATATCTAGCACACCATTCCTGTTCTCTTCAAACAACTTCTTTGTGAACCTATGCCGATTCTCATAGAATGCTGCTCTTTTCCTTTTCTTATTCTGTCTGATCTTCCTTCTTCTCTCAGCCTTCCTCAAGATGGCTGGTTGGCATTTGAGGTCATTTCTCAGCTGAGTCAGGCCTAACTTTGCATCAGGATCATTTTCCTTCCTCCACTGTTTCCATACCTGCTGTATCCTCCTATTGACCTTCTCAATCTGCAACTCTCTTCTTCCTTTGCCTCTTTGCTGTTTCTCTGTGGTTACCGCTGCTCCAAACTTCTCAAGGCCATAGACATAGATGGCTTCACTCGTTCCTTGCAGCTTCTTCGTAGTCTCACCTTTCAGACTCGGTTCTAATGCCTTGGATAGGTCTTCAGCCATTTCTCCTCAAGCGTGCTTGTCTGCGAGTGCAGGCCACTTGATTCTGGCCTTCTTGTCTGAACTTTCAGCCCTGTCATCCTCAGTTTGATGGCTCCCAGCACTGTGGTTGGAAACCTGGCTGTTATCCTCTGCCGACTGTCTTGGCTGTGCCTGAGCACAGTCAGTGTGTTACCTTGGTGACATAGCAACAAAAGCTACTTCTTGGACAGACTTGCATCCTTTGCGGGTTTGATGGATCCGTAGACCTTGTGTAGTATCAAACTGTCTACCACACCAACATGTGTTCATTGTCCGAGAGCGGGTTTCTGTCTTTGTTTTATTCTTCTTTCAGTAGAAGCATTTGACCAGAGAAGCATTTATTCAGGATTGTTTCCCATTTGTCTTTGAAAGTTCAGTACTTATTTTCCCCGCTGTATGAGGCTAAACATTAAATCGAATTTGGAAAACTTTCAAAAACACTATTTTAAATGCCCCACTACTCCACTATTGCTGACTGACTTAACACTACAGCCCCTTTACCAGTACCTACTCAGCCCAACTCGCCTCGACTCAACTCGGTTTGTAGGGTTTTCCATTAGTGCCTAGTACCTGGTACCAGGTAGTTTTATGGGACCTACTTCAGTGAGGTTCCAACCGTGCTGAGTCGAGCTGAAAATGTGACGTCAACAAATTGCAGGCCACTGATTGGCCAGGGCTTAACGTAACTGGATGAGAGCAACATCTTCACAAGCGTCATTACTGCCATTTGTAAATTTGGCCAGGAGTTTTTATTATTTCTGTGAAATAATAAAAACTCTGGCGCAGTGGTTAGCACTGCGGCAGCACAGTTTACCCTTGGCCGGGGGATAGTGGGGATCGTGGGATCGTGGGTTCGATCCCAGCCCCCGACCAACAGTGATCTGTGTGGAGTTTGCATGTTCTCCCCGTGTATGCGTGGGTTTACCCCGGGATTTCTCCGGTTTCCTCCCACATGCCAAAAACATGCAGATTAGGTTAATTGGAGACTCTAAAGTGGCCCTAGGTGTGAATGTGTGTGTGAATGGTTAAGGGATAGCGCCATATCGTGGCTGCTTCATCCATCCAGGTGGTGGATGACCCTTAATTTCTCCTCTGGGGATCAATAAAGTATACTAAATCTAAAAAAAAAAAATCAACGAAATAAATGGCTATACACAAATCAACATCGTCACAAAACACTCACCATCTTCCTCGTGAGGAGCCATCATCTTGGAGGCCTCCTGGTATTTTATTTTGGGTTGCTCCGCTGGCGACAGGGCTGAAAAGTTCATATAGTGGTCAAATTTGACCAATGTGGTTATTTTTCAACAGACTCCCCGTCGGTGCACACACTTCTTCCAATCGTGTTGCAGTGCTTGGATCCCTGTGGTTGAAAAATAAACCACATTTGGTCAAATTTGACCACTATGAACTTTTAAGCCCCGTCGATGGCGGAATGACCTGAAATGAAATACCAGGAGGTCTCCGAGCTGATGGCTGCTCATAGGGAAGATGGTGAGTGTTTTATGATTTTAAGTATCTTTTACATTGTTTATCCCATTGGTGGCAAGCTCACTTGAACGAACAAGGATATTGCCGTTGTCACCTGTATGCAGACAGTAAGCTAGCTAGTTAGCTGCCTAGCTAGCCATCAACGCTAACACCATGCTTTGCTTGTATTTGCACTTGCTGTAATAAGTATTAGTATTAATTAATTTGTATTAATAAGTATTTGCTTCTGACAGCAAAATGTCAGCATGTCAACAACATAATGGGCTGCCTTCCTGTAATGAACCCACCCACCTTGAGGTGGTACTCAGCTGTAATGGAAAACAACCTAAACCGTGTCTGGCCAAGTAGATTTGATGCGAGTCGGGCTTGAGTAGGTGCTAGTAGAAAAGGGCCATACTTCTGCCCGAAAGCGGAAGTCACACACATAATCGTTTCTACAGCAGCACCATCAGGAATAAGGTGGATGGGCTCCAAAATTTTAAAACTATTATAAATTTGCAATTTTTCCCCAAAATTGTTAGCTTTTTATGTCTTCACATTAATCTGATTAGTCTGTTTTTTGGTAACTATAAAAAGAAAAATACTCCAAAGAAAAAGAAGAGACCAAAAGCTTTTGAGGGGCCCCAAAATGACTAAATGGCCCCTGCAGAAGGCCAAAGTTGGTCTGCCTTTTTGCTGAGTGCACTTGTAGTTTTTTTGTGACTACTTTTACTTAAATTTGAGTTATTAATATTATAATGTGACGCTAATATGACTTGAGTGCAATTTGTGGCTACTCTGTCCACCTCTATCAGTATTGCATTTCATGTGTCATCAACCGTGTTTACTCGCGTCACGCGTTGATTGATTAGAAGTTCCCGTTGACAAGAGGCGCGTCAGTGGGTCACGTGGCAAAAACGGTGCGCGCTCCCGCTGGCCGGCTGAAAGAACTGGAACACGGTTTGCGGGAGAAAGCGTCGGGAGCGCGCCGGGGTGTAGCGTGTTCGGTGAGCTGTTCGCCAGTTGCTGTAGTCCGTGTATGTTGGTGTTCGCCCAGCCCGCTTAGCCAAAACAAAGACAGCCGTTTTTTGACCGGTCAGCAGCGGGATGTGTGACGGACAGACTCAGTTTCTATTGTTCTTTCGGTTTTAACCGCATGAGGGACTGGCAGACGGCTTTTTCACCTGCTGAGACGTGATGCAGAACGGAGGCTGAGGCGTGTTCGTGTTTGACGGATGTAACCGGGAGGGGGGAAAGGACCGGAGGAGGAAGGGGCTTTCGTTCGCTTTATATCGGGCGGTGGATGTGACTCCCGAGCGGGACATGACGGAGGAGCGCTGCCGGTGGATTTTTACCGGTTCCTGCTAGCTGTTGAATCACCCCACAGCAGAACAATGAGTCTGGAGCTCTGTAGTTTTACTTGGATGCTGGATTTCTAATCAGTTGTGGACGAATCTCATTAACACAGAAACGGATCACGGGGAGGATCAGTTCAGGAAAAAAAACGACCATAGACAAAGTAGATTCATAGATGAATCCAACAATGGGGCTTATCTCCTGACTGTCGTGTGTCGTTAGGCTGTTTATGTAAAGTTGAACTAAGGCTACGCAGACCTTTATTTTTTAGGTCCATTTTTATTGTAATTAACGGGTTGAGCTGAAGGAGCATTTTCTTGTGTGAACCCCCACTACGTCACAATATACACATCTGCTGCTGCTTGTGAATCTGCAGAGAAAAGAGCAACCATGGCGAACGACTCCATTCAAGTAAGTTCATAAGTTGAATAAAAGGCAACCTGTATGCATCCTCGAATCGCATTTTTCTGTATTACCATGCTTGTAACATAATATCTCGTTATGACCCTTTATCACAGTAGAGATGTATGTTGGTACTACCAACAAAAGAGTTTTTCCCCATGTGACCATAGATGACCTATTCAGTGTTATTAAAATATAGCTGCTTTCCGCAATCGTCTTGCCCCTGGATCCCACCGAATCATTGTGTCAAACCGCAGAATAAGCACTGATGCATCTGAGTTCTTTTGGTTGGTCTTCGGAAACATTTCCTTTCCAAGGCAAAATAATATGTTCACTTTGATTGCATAACTTGGCTTTTCTGATCTGTCAACTAAAATTGACTTAAGTTGAATTGTCAGAAGTGATTGGCTTGAAGCTCCTTGAAGACTTCTCCAGAACCATTTCTGGCTCCTGGACCTCACTGTGAGAAACCACCAACCACTCTGTAAGATTGGAACCGGATAGTTTGTTGTTAATAATGTATGATGGGGCCGTTTCTGGTTGTGCAAAGAGAGCTCTGGCAGTGCGCTGTCACCTTACTGCTGTCCTGTATTGTGTGGTATTTGCTGTGACTTGGCTTTGTGGCTGGGCTGTGGTGTGTGTGTGTGTGTGTGTGTGTGTGCGTGCGTGCGTGCGTGCGTGCAAGCGTGTGTGGAGTAAAAGCAGGTGCACACAGGCACAATACTGGTGTTTGGTGTAAAACAACACAATTCCCAGGCCTCTTTTAGGCGTTGCTTGTTCACAAAACCACCAGCAAAGCAGGAACACTGCTTAGTTTGCATTTACAGGGAATGTCTGTGTAGTGGGGGAAAGATAGGTTCCTGATGTCTTTTTTCAGGCAGTGGGCTATCATTGCATTGCTCTTAAGGGGCATCCCAAGTACATGCATCGACATTTATTTTGAAAAGATAGCAAGTGGTTAGTATGAAATTTATACTATGGCAAGTCATTGTTCAGCTGCTTTGGACACACTGACATTTAACTGCCGGTATCATGTATCGGCAGCCCTTCAAGTGTAGCTTTGCAAACACTTGAGAAATAGGTGTGCCTGTGTCGCCATGGAGGTGAAGCTGCTTAATGGTCATACATTTCTGTTTGCATTTAAGGAACTTTAATATTATTCGACTGGTAGTTAATAATTGCCTGTGAAACAGGCGATAAATTTGCATCAATACATGTAATAATTAGTAGGAGTAGCCAAGTAAGGAATAAGTACATGTAAAAATATAGAAGAGGGACAGTATTGCCGTATATCTGCACAGTATCAGAGTATCATAAAAGTTTTCAGAGGGTCGTTGCAAAAATTATTGGCTCAGTGTTTTCCTTTGTAATGCGAGTGGTAGGCGTAAGAGTTCACATTGTTGTTTTTGATTTGATTCCACTCATGTGTTCCTTTCTTTTCATCTCAATATACATGATGAGTGGTGATCATTGATTAATACATGATACAGAAACGTATGAATATGGATTCTTGTAGGATTTTGAAGGGCTAGTGAGGCAGTGTACAGAGTGTATCTCATTGATAGTGCTTTTGTTTTATTAGATTATAAATGTGGTGTTTTGTCTTGATCTTTAGACCACATAAGCATTTTAATGAAACATCTAAGAAAACCCTAGCCAAAGATCCTTTGGGTTTGTCTTTAATTTTGAGGCGGAGGGTTTTGAAACCCAGAGTATGTCTGTTGTAAAATGAGCAGCCAGTCTGTGCTTTTGCTGCTTGATTGCACAATGTTATGTGTCTGCTTTTAAAAGGTTTGTCCTGGGTTAGTTTGCCACTTCAACCAGGTCTAATTGTAGCTATGGTGCCTTGATGTAGAAGTGCCATTACCCTCACTCTGTGTTAGAAGTCCTTTTATGGGAAACAATCAGTACAAAAAAAATCTATGCCAGACAGATGTGGCTAAATTTGGTTTGCTGGCTCCACTGACCAGTTTGGGAGCAGCATCGACTGTAGATTGTATGTTTGAATTATCCATTCAGTGATTGTACATCTGTCTTCTGCATCAATGAAGGTGATTTTTCAGCAACCAAAATAATAGTAGTGATTATTATCCCTCCTGCCTGACACCACAAGACTTTGATAGTGAAGAGAAAATTGTAGCACCCAGAGGCATGTGAGCACTGAGCTCTTTTTATATTTGTTATTTTCCCATGTGCTTGCTACATTTTTGTTTTTGGTCTTGCGCTGAAGACACTTGGCTTATGTGGACTGTGGTTAAAAGGATATTGGGGTAAAAAAGGAAAGGGGAATTGAAATGATCAGGCATTTCAATGATATTTGATTAAAAGAAGAGTTGCATTCAGTAGTTACTGGACTAAGAACTCTAGAAATCACTGTTTTTTTATCCACAGTTTATAGTGACAGGACTCTTAATTTAAGGGACCTGCTTTAATCCACCTGTACATATGATCTAGAACTATCCTCAGGGTTTTCGTAGATTGGTCCAAGGAACTTGTGCTAAAACTCATTATGTATTGTACCTCATGCTTGTTTTCTCATAAACCATTGAAACGCCTGAAGTTTGGACTGAAAGATAATACTCTCTAGCATATGAGCTATAAAACACCCCATGCAGTCTGTGTCTACAATAAATAAAGCTGTAATGAAAAGCAGTGGCAGCAGAGAAACTTGTCCTTTAGTTTGTCCATCTAACACTCAGCTTATGATGTATTTCAATTATTCAGTCTTATCTTGGAGAATAAGATATAGAAGGAGCTTCTTCTAACTCATGATTCAACACAACACCTGGACAGCAGGATGATCAGGAGCAACTATTGTGTTACATTGAGTTTATTTTCAGATTTGTACAAATGATTTATTCACTGATAAATGCTATAGCCTCACAGCAAAATGGATCAAGGTTTATTTTACAAACTGTAGGTTGCTTTTGTGTGGAGTTTGCATGTTCTTCCATGTTTTTCTGGGTTTACGGCTGGTACAGACTGTATTTTTTTTGTAATATTCTTTTCGTCCTGCTCATTTGACTCTTGCAGGTTGTGCAGTTACAGATTTTTATTTATTCAGTTATTATTTTGAGTAAATGTGGTGACAATGCGCAGTGCTGAGAATGGAAAGTTCATAAATCAAAATGAAATTTCCACAGTGCCTCAGTCTGTGCAGGCCATCACTAACAGATGCTGTGTTACTGCAGGAACACAAAGTAGATTTAAGCAACATTACACGAGACGAAGTTATGGTATTGTGATTATAGTAACTGCGGCTGTGATATGTCTCATGTCCTCGGCAACAACGTCAAGTATAATATTGCTTTTATACAGCAGTTCTGGCAAGCAAAAGTGATTAAATAACAGCAATACTAGACAAAATATTATCATTTGTTTGTTTAACCAGTTATTTTGTGCAGCTGAAAAAAAAATAGTCCCTAAATCTAGCTAGTAACTGTTGCTAAGCATCTCAATCAGCATGAAGAGGTTTATTGTCATTTCACACACATGTAAACAAATTAAATATTGTCAAGTGCAAAAGTAATGTGTTTATAAAACATATCTGTTGAGTCGTTACTGTGAAAGACCAGAAATCAAAACGTGGCCATTACACCGCTAGCTAGCCGATGGCTCATAGCATGCAAGAAATTTCTTCGGCACACTTTGCTTGCCTTTCTTGGCATTTTCAGATGAACCAGAGTCCATCACCACATAAGTATTGTGGTTTTACCGGGTTCTCCTCGTTTTTGCTTTTCTCCAGATTGCCCAGGTCAGCTGATGAAATTCTTGCACACTAGGAAGTTTCCGTGGAAATAGCCTGGCATCTTCCTTTCTCCTCCTCTTCTGATGACCATTCATAATTTAACTCAAATGTTATATTTGGAAAAATGTCCATCGTTTTGCCGTATTCCATTAATGTTGCCTTAAAGTGCCGACCAGGGGTCAACAGTAAATAACAGTTACTAATTAACGGTTACTAGAACACCTTTGAAGCGGAGTGATCCATATCCAGTGAAACTGGAGTGCAATTATCGGGGATTATAATAATTCCTGGAATCCCTATTGTCCAATCAGATTGCTTGGTCGGAACTAACTGTTATATCATCTACTTTAGAGAGATCTGAGAACCTCACTGTCTTTATTTCCACACTGCAAGTAATTTTCCTTAATTTTTAAAAAAATACTTTTAACCCCATCATTGACTCTTTAGCCCACATTGACTGAAGAGACTTCACATAAAATTTCTGTATAATGTGCTTTTTTGTCTTTTTTCTTATTATGTGCTTTATTACTCCAGAAGACCTTTGCAGATTCCCTTGAAGCTTCCATTATCATGCAGTATATATGAAGCAGATACAGTGAAGTTTTGCAACCTTCCCATAGCACCCCATTTGTTGGCCCACCCACTAGGGATGCAAGTTATTGATTAATTCATTAATTGATGCACCTCATCGATTGATTAATGATTAATTGATAAACAGCATTTTTCCTGAGAATCTGAATTTCCCTTGGTACAATAGGGTCTATCTTTAACATATAAAAAAGGCGTTGTTTTTTCATATACTGAATAAAACATGAACATTATATTCCTCAATGATTTACTGTACCATTTGCATTTTTTTTTACTACAGACAATGGCATTTTTTGTAGTTTAACAAATTTTGCACTGTATAGTGTGTACTGTGTGCTGGTACATCTCAGTAAATTACAAATGTCATGATTTTTTATTTATTTTAAAAACTACTACCAATATCATAAAATTTATCTTTTTTAGTTATATTAAAAAAAACCATTCACATTCTAATTACTGAGATGCACTGGTAGACTGTTTTAACAGGAAACTAAATTGTGAGCTTCTTCATCTGTTGCATGTTAAACATTATCACAGTACTCCAGAAATCCAGGCAAACCCAGTACAATCTGGGCTTCCTCTATTTTCTGTTCAGTGGTGACTTGAGTCTGGTCTGCTTTTCTGTCTAGCGGCAGGTAGAAGGCAGCGGGGATAGGATTTTGCGCTTGTATAGCCTGCTGCAGTCTGTTTCGCCGCCCTGTTGATTTGAAGCAGGCGGGTGGACATTGGAACATGCCATTGGAACTTGTTGTGGGTCTCCAACGTAACTCGGAAGGGCGAGTTTTTTTCACTCTGCACAACACATGCGCTAAGCCACCATGCACTCTGGGGGCTTAGTGTCCTCTGCCTTTTTGGTTGAAATATGGCAGTGGGTGATGGCGTGCGACCTTGCCTGGACAGCGATGCCACTACATTTCATAGAATAAGCTCCTATTGAAAAGGACTGCTGAGTTATCAATTAATTGACAACTAATTTAATTTAGTCTACTAAATTCTTATCGACAATTAATCAAAAGTCAGTTAATCCTAAACATCCCTGCCACCCACCCATACACAGAACAGCAGAAGCTTACCTTTATCTTTACCCCTGGGGTCCATCCACACCCCAATGATACATTTTTTTGTATGTTGTATTAGGTAGTTGTCACCCCCCAGTTATCAGTCCACTCAAAAAAAGATTGATTTGTTGCACTCGTTCATTTGATTTCTGGACCAGATTTTCATTTGGGGTCCATAGGACCCCAGCTTGACTGTCACATGTTTTGACTGAACTGACCTTGGTTTCAAGTGTGCCAAAGAAAAACAATGCTGTTGTCATGCTTTCCTCCATGTACCATGACCATGGCTGTGAAATTTGCCTTTGTAGACCTGGGCATGCTTGACATCCGTCGCTATCCATCGCAATGCAGCTGCAAAGCCTCCTGCTCTAAAAATAATAATAAAACAACTAAAACCAATAAAACATTCCTTTTTTCTGCTTTTAACCCCTTACACTCAGGGGTCAGTTTCTCTAAAAATGCCTTGAAATAACATACCCAAAGTAAATCAAAAGCTGTTCTTCAACCCTTTGCATTATCTTCATGGGGTTGGTCTCATTTAACCCCTTGCACTCTGGTCAATTTCCCTAAAAACGCCAAAAAATAACATACCTAAAATAAATCAAAAGCTGTTCTTCAACCCTTTGCAGCATCTTCATGGGGTTGGTCTCATTTAAAAGAAAACACTTTGAATTTTTTGGCAAAACAGTCATAATCTCTCTAAGTGCTCCTGCCACTGAGTAACAGTCATCTAAACATACTGAACTTGAAGAAAATAAATTTCGCCTGGGTGTTTTTTTGGATACAAATGCTTGCAAATAACACACAGCTTCAGATCCGGGCTGGAAAATGCAACAGAAATGTAGAACCAAGTGTTATCCAGCTGAGGTCAAAATTTTGTAACAATACCACAAAAAATGAATATATTACACAGCTTTTTTCTTAGGTTGTTCCCAGGCGTTTTTGAATTGTGCCAAATGGCACAGTTTGGAAAAACGTCTGTAACTTTTGAATGATTCAATATAGAAGCTTCATCTTGGGCTCTAATGAAAGGTGAAGGGCTGTGTGTGTGTGTGTGTGTGGGGGGGGGGGTTGTTTATTCATTCATGAATGAATGAATGAATGAACAAACAAGCCCCCACACACAAAGAAGCATGGCACGTAAAAAATGTGTGGCTTTTTTTTTTGCAAGAAAAAATAACCTACAGTGCACTAAAAATTATACGAAAATATTTGTAATGTAGAAGATAACAACTCCCCCCCCCCATCCCCGCTACAGAGGACGGACATCGGCCATCGCTACATGACGGAAAGTGGTGACGGTGCGCCGCGGTCTACTACGCACAGTTGTACTAAAATATCTGCAATAATGTCTGCAATAATAACATCTAGCTACAATGCTCCGCACTGTGTTTTTATATATCTACATATTATTCCATCTAGCTACATTGCTCCGCACTGTGTGTGTTTATATACTTGCATATTTATTCCACCTAGCTGCAATGCTCCGTACTGTGGGTGTTTATATATTTACATATTTATTCCATCTAGCTACAATGCTCTGCACTGTGTGTTCATATATTCATATATTTATTCCATCCAGCTACAATGCTCTGCACTGTGTCTGTGTGTGTGTGTGTGTGTGTGTGTGTATATATTTTATAGTAATATGTACATATGTATATTAGCTGCTCTTGCTTGCTTGTTTTTTTTCTTGCCTTCTGATTGTTGCTCTGAGTGTTGCTATCCCTGTGCTGTTGCAATCCTGGAATTTCCCCGTTGTGGGACTAATAAAGGCTTATCTTATCTTATCTTATAATATCTGCAATCCCCTACAGAAGAGTAGCGGGGGGGGGGGGGGGGCGCGTTCACGGTCCGGACGCAGCGCACGAACCGTGTCCAGTCCATGCGCCGCGGTACACACTCCGTGCGCCGCGGTCTACTACACACAGTTGGACTAAAATATCTGCAATATATCTGCAATCTGCTACAGAAGAGTAGCGGCGGGGGGGGTCGTTCATGGTCCGGACGCGGCGCACAAACTGTGTCCAGTCCGTGCGCCGCGGTCTACTATGCACAGTTGGACTAAAATATCTGCAATATATCTGCAATCCGCTACACAAGAGTAGCGGGGGGGCGGGGGCGTTCACAACATGACGGGGGGGCTGGTCGCAACCAGCCGGAGCGGTCCGGGTCCGTCATGTTGCGATAACGCACAGTTGTAATTTACCCATCGGTCAAATGTCATTTGGATTACAATTTTCAGGGATAAAGAATAATTTAGCTTATAACACTTACCTGTCCACAACAGCAGCATAGCTGGCGAACTTCTCTTCCTCATTGTCAGACGAACATGAAGCTGGTCTGCTTGTTACGGACTCGTGGTTCTGGTCACGCGACCCGGTCAAACCATAATTGCATTATTGCGGTTTTGCGCTTCCATGATTGCGGTTTTGGCGAACGATTTTTCAAAACAAATAAGAACAGTAATAAAAAAAAAAGACTGGCGAACTGTGTGTCACCCAGCCTTACACAAAACAGCTTTCGAACTTCTGTGCTTCAATTGGCTGGCTGTATTCGCAGCCGTTGGTAGGCGGGTCCTTCTTGCTAGGTTTTCAGTCATTGGTTCTTCAAGGTTTCAGAAACCCAATTCAAGGCTCTTATTAGTCGAATGAGAGGTCAATCACATCTAAACCAATCAAAGCACTCCTTTGGCTTTCTGTTCGCGGCTGTGTCTGTAGTGGAAGAACGGAAATGCAGCTTTTTTTTTCAGTGTGCTCTAGGACGCAGCGCCCTCGTGCGCCCTCGTGCGCTCTAGGACGCAGAGACATGCCCGCCCGTGGTACACCGGAGTGCAAGAGGTTAAAAGAAAACCCTGATTTTTGGGGGCGAAACAGTCGGAATCCTATCTAGAATCTAAGTGCTTCTGCCACTGTCATGATCTGAGCACGGGGGGTTCCGCCGTGCTCAGTCTCATTGTCTTTTTCTTTATTTGTTTATTTGTTGTATTTTTGGGTTCTGAGTTTCATTTTATCCTTGAATGGTTTTCATATATCTTGTATTATTTCTTAGTTCCTCTCATTCCCCTGTTTACATTCATTGCAGTCTTGTTATTTATTTATCTGGTATTATCTGTATTTATCCTTCAGTTTATTATTTTGTCCTTATTGCACTTCTCTCTCTCGCTCTCCGGGACTGCAGCTGTCAGTGGCACTTCCGGTTTTGTTCTGATTGTGGGCGGTGCTCCTGTCAATCTGTCAGTCCCGTCTCCTCTCCTCTCATCACTCACAGCTGTTCTTAATTGTGTAATCAGTGTCACCTCCTGCCCTATTTAAGCCCGCAGCGCTGATCATTCAGCACTGCAGTCTTCTCTTGCTGATCAGATGTGGTTCCTAGTCTGCATCTTTACTTGTGAGTACCTTTTTCACTCTGATAGGTATCTCCTGTCTAACTACGGTTTGCGTGGTTGCTATTGTCCTGACGAGCCTCCCTTGTCTCCCAGCGTTTTTCCTACACCTTAGCCCTTATGCTATTTTTGGGCTAGTGACTTTCATTCTGGCCATTCCTACTATTTTGTGTTTTGTGTTTTTGTGGATTGTGAACTTTGTTTATCAATTTTTGCAAGTGTTGTACTTTTGTTATTTTGTGCACTTGGTGTCTTGGTGAACGTAACAGTACTTTTTGTTTTTTGTACACAGTGTGCCTTGAGTTATTTAATAAATACGCAACTCACAGTTCCTGCATGTGGCGTCATTAATCAGCCCTTGACAGGGCAGTTCATGACAGAAGATCACAGCCAGTTAAGACGCCAGTGGTCTGTGAGTTTGCTTTTTGTTTTTCCCTCCCATATTTTTTTGTTTTGTCTGGGGTTTTTGAGTGTTGTTCCACCATGGACTTCCAATTATTTGTACTGAGTGAGGAAGAGTGTCGGGTGGCAGAACTTATGCATTTTGCCTCAAAAGGTCAAACCACCCACACCCCGAGGTCGTTTTTGGTTTTGTAGACAGTGTGGCCTGGCTGTTCGAGGTATGTTCCAGCCTCTGGAGCTATCCAGGTCTTACCGCTGTCCTCACCACGGTGGTCAAGACCCATCGGCAACTCAGCGAGCGAGTGAGGCATTCACCCTCGTTGCATCCGGGACCAACGAAGAAGCGTTCCTAGGGGCGGAAGGCTCGTCCACCTCGCCAGGCGACCATGCCCTCGCCCATCCACCAGATGGCTCCTGGAGCTCCTGGAAGGACTTCGTCTGCCCTGAGACAGCAGCTGATACCATCATGCCCGGTAATTCAGGCAAGTACTTATTCATTCACTTTCTCTTTCAGCCAAACCCTCTTGCCTAATTCCCGGTGGTGAGGCCCAGTCATCACAGTCCACTGGAACCTCACCATCAGCTGCTGTACCCTTTTCCTCACCATCTTCTCCTGTCTCCCTGAAATGTCTGCCGGTCCTGGGAGGGAGCCGCCGGACGCCGGATGAGTCTGTGGATCCTGGAGGCCTTGGTTTGGCTCCACCACTACATCCAATAAGGGAGAGGAGTGCCCGCTGTGTCCCGAGGCCAGGGTTGATGAGTGAGTGTCCCCTGGTTTCGGCATGGCAGGACCCTGCACCATTGGCGAGGTGATCCCTGGCTCCGCTCCTCGGGGCTGGGGGCTTTCCCACGTCAAAGTCTGTGCTGATGACCAAGCATCCCCTGATTCTGATGCCTCGTCCACTTTGCCAGAAGCCCGAGTCTCCACCTGTCATCGCGCCTGCAGGGTGGCTTTTCCATGTTCTTCATGGGGCCCATAATCACTGCAGCCACCGAGGGGGATAACTCTGGATCCACAGCAGCAGTATCCATCATGCCCTGGGAATTCAGGCAAGTGTTTTTTTATTCTTTACGTAAAAGTGAGTCCTCTTTCCTAATTCTTGGTGGTGAGTCTCAGTATTTGCAGCTCACGGAGTCCTCACCGCCTACTGCTGCTATTAGTTCATCACCTGCGACCCCCGTGTCTCTTCCATTCTCCCCTGAGTGGCCGCTGGTCCTGGAATTGAACCGCCAGATGGCAGAAGAACCTGCTGCCCTGGAGAATCTGGTTCCAGCCCCGCAGCCACGATCTGGATGGGAGGAGAGCGCCCCCTGTCACCTAGAGCCCGTGCCGACAATGGAATGTCCCCTGGTTTCAACTGTCCTGGATTCGGTGTCAGCAGTGAAGTGACCTCCAGCTGCCATGCCAGATGAGTCACCTGTGTCAGCCGTCTTGCCTGGAGGTCCTGGAGCTGCACTCACCATCACGCCTGCTGCTGGTATTGTCGCAACAGGTTCGCCAGAGTCCTGGATGACGGTGGAGCTCAAGTCCAGGCAAGTGCTCTGTTCTGTTTCTCCTTTCGCAGATTCAGAGAAATCTTGTCTGGCTCATGGTGGGGAGGATCAGCTGCAGATGTCCTCTGCTCCTGAGTTCTCCTAGCCGGGCTCCGACACTGCCAGTGGTTCTTCTCCATTTTTTTCTTTCTGTCCTTTTCCCAAGGTGACCATGTCGAGAGGGCACCCCGACGGGGAGACTTGAGACATTCCTGCCCGGATCGCCAGAGTCCTGGACGGCGGTGGAGTCTGAGACAAGGCAAGTGCTCTGGTCTATGTTCACATCATCAGATCTAGAGATTTTTTGTCCTACTCATGGTGGGGAGAGACGGTCGCAGCTGCCAACTGCCTCTGAGCTCTCCCTACCGGGCGCCACTGCTGCCGGTGCTGGTAACCCGGTGTTTATTTCTTCTCCCCTGTTTGAGTCATCATCTGAGCCCATTGATGGTTGCTCTTCTCCCTCACCTGGGGTCACCGTGGGTCCTCATCCTCCATCCGAGAGTGCCATGGGTCCTCATCCTCTGTCCAAGGGCACCGTGGGTCCACATCCTCCGTCCGAGGTTGCCGTGGGTCCTCATCCTCCGTCTGAGGTCGCTGTGGGTCCTCTTCCTCCCCCCGAGGTCGCCATGGATCCTCTTCCTCCGTCCGAAGTTGCCACGGGTCCTCATCCTCTGCCCGAGGTCACCGTGGGTGCAGCTATGGCCCAGTCCGGGTCCACTGTGGGTGCAGCTTTGCTCGAGCCCGGAGCCACCGCGGGTGCTGCTATGTTCCAATTTGGGGCCACCGCAGGTGCTGCTATGTCCCAGTCCGGGGCCACCAAGGTTGCTGCAGGCCTGTCCAAAATCACCATGGGTGCAGTTGTGGCCCAGTCCGGGCCCACCGGGGGTGCAGTTATACTCCCGTCTGGAGCCACTGCGGGTGCACCTTTGCTTCAGCCCGGAGCCACCGTGGGTGCATCTTTGCTCCAGCCCGGAGCCTCTGCGTGTGCAGCCTTGCTCCAGCCCAAAAGTGCCTGGGTCCCCTCTTCTCTGCCTGACAACGTCGTGGTTTCCTCTCTTCTGCTCGAGGCCGTCGCGGTCCCCCCTCCAATGCCCGAGGTCGTGAAGGGTTACCCATCCAGCTTCCCCGCTGGTCAGCCATCTCCCTCGTCGGGCCCCCATCTCTTAGCTCCTCTGGTCCGCAGTATGCATTGGTTCCATCTGTCGCCTCCAGGAGGGGGTGTGTTGTGCTCCTTGGCCTGTTGGCTCGGGGATGCTGGGAAGCCACTTGGGGAACCCTTCCTGTCATGTGGGTGGCTCTGGAGGCCTGGGAGACCACCCAACGAACTTGTTCGGTTGCTAGGGTGGCTAAGTGACTCAGGAAGACCACCCGAAGTGGACATTTAGCCTTCCCTACATCATTCAAATTCTTTGTCTCTTATTTTGGGTGTGAGTCATGAGTATTTTTTTATTTTGCCTTTTTTTTTTCTGGGTTGTTTTGGTCCCTCCGTGCCTGGGTCTCCCTCCTCCTGCCCGGGGTGGGTTTTGTTTCCTTTTTTTTTTTTTTTTTAGGGTGGGTCTTCTGTGTGGGTGGGTCCTTTTCTTTTGATGTTTCCCTGGGTGTCTGGATTCCACCCCTTGGGGGCTCTGTCATGATGTGAGTACGGGGGGTTCCGCTGTGCTCAGTCTCATTGTCTTTTTCCTTATTTGTTTATTTGTTGTATTTTTGGTTTCTGAGTTCCTGTCATTTTATCCTTGAATGGTTTTCATATGTCTTGTATTATTTCTTAGTTCCTCTCATTCCCCTGTTTGCATTTATTGCAGTCTTATTTATTTATTTGGTATTATCTGTATTTATCCTTCAGTTTATTATTTTGTCCTTATTGCACTTCTCTCTCTCTCTCCAGGACTGCAGCTGTCAGTGGCACTTCCAGGTTTGCTCTGATTGTGGGTGGTGCTCCTGTCAAGCTGTCAGTCCCGTCTCCTCTCATCACTCACAGCTGTTCTTAATTGTGTAATCAGTGTCACCTCCTGCCCTATTTAAGCCCGCAGAGCTAATCATTCGGCACTGTGGTCTTCTCTCCCTGATCAGACGTGGTTCCTAGTCTGCATCTTTATTTGTGAGTACCTTTTTCACTCTGACAGGTATCCCCTCTCTAACTACGGTTTTTGTTGTTGCTATTGTCCTGATGAGCTTCCCTCATCTCCCAGCGTTTTCCCTACGCCTTAGCCCTTAGGCTATTTTTGGGCTAGTGACTTTCATTCTGGTCATTCCTGCTGTTTTGTGTTTTATGTTTTTGTGGATTGTGGACTTTATGTTTATCAATTTTTGCAAGTGTTGTACTTTTGTTATTTTGTGTATTTGGTGTCTGGAGTTATTGTGAACGTAACGGTTCTTTCTGTTTTTTGTACACAGTGGGCCTTGAGTTATTTAATAAATACGCAACTCACAGTTCCTGCATGTGGCGTCATTAATCAGCCCTTGACAGGGCAGCTCATGACAGCCACTGAGTAACAATGATTTAAATATACTGAATTTGAAGAAAATAAAGTTTGCCTGCGTGTTTTTTTTTAGATACAAATGCTTGCAAATAACATACAGCTGTTAGATACTGGCTGGAAAACACAATAGGAGTGTAGAACCACGTGTTCTCAAGTTCAGGTCAAAATTTTATAACAGTACCACAAAAAAATGAATATATCACACAGCTTTTTTCTCAGGTTGTAACCAGGCGTTTTTTGAAGTGTGCCAAGCTGTGCCATTTGGCACAGTTCGCCTTTCACCTTGGAAAAATGTCTAGAACTTTTGAATGCTTCAACATAGGTCAAGTGGATCCCTGACCAAGTGAGCACCCCAAGTGGACCCCGGAATTCCAATCTGTACATGTACAAGTATTTTCTCCATCTAGTGATTTATATATGCGAAGAAGGAGAACAACAAGAATTTGTGTAAAGTTATTGGAAAGACTTTTCCCGGTCACTAAGAAGTGTAAAAAAATATATATGTAAGATGACAACTAAGCTGACATTATTACATTTGACTGCAATATACACAGAAACACCCCCCCCCACCCCCGCTACAGAGGAACACGCCACACGAAAAATGTGTGGCTATTTGGGACCCGTGATAGATAGCCGATCAGTCAAAAGTTATTTTTATTTCTTGTTTTATTTTTATCTGTAAAGAATAATTTACTTTATAAGACTTACCTGTCCACAACCACATCATGAACGTCGACGGATGTCTCTTCTCATCTCCGCTCCATTCCTCATCGTCAGATGAGCTACTGATTTCTAATTGTTCACCTGACTGGGTAAAGCGATCTATGTGTTTGTGTATGTTCTTTAGGTTTACTTTGTGAACCATTTTTTCAAAACAAGTGAGTAAAATAGTGGCTAATGCTAGCTTTACGCACAAGTCGGACTGTGTTCTTCACCCAAGTGGCTCCAGCCGGCAAAAAGGATTTACACACGAGAACACATGGGTTTTATCAAGCAATGTGACCCAGGAACCCACCCATCTCGGATACCACTGAATTCAGAAATCAGTTGGCTAAACGACACGTCCATCCATCATCATGATACTCAGCTAGAATTGGCTCGTTGTATTCACCAAAACCCAAATCGAGGCTCTTATGGGTCAAATGAGATGTCAATCAAATCTAGGTCAATACGAAAGTCCTTTGCCTTCCTGTTTACGGCTGTATCTGTACCGGAAGACCAGAAATACATTTTTTTTTCATTGTGCACTGAGACGTTTAAAATTTGCCCACCCCGCTATCCCTGAGTTTAAGAGATTAATCATAGTTTCTAAAGTTTAAACATCATTTAAAAAACTATCAGGCAGTTGTATACTTTACATAGTTAATAAATACATGAAGCAGTGTTGGGGTCCACATGGACCCCAGGTGTACAGATTAATCACTATGGAGACGTGTACAGATGAGGGTTTTAAGAAGAAGACAACTTTATTGTCATTCAGTCAGTCATGTACAGCAGAACGAAATTATGTTTCTCCTATCTACAATGTTAAATCACATCTAGAATCAGAGGGGCCGCTGCCACGCAAGGCACCATCTCAAGCAACTTTTTCTTCCCCCATTTTGTTATGCTGAGCACCAAGCTAGAAGGTGGGAAGTACCATTTTTATATGGTCTTTGGTATGACCCGGCCGGGACTTGAACCCCCAATCTTCTGGTTTTGGGGCAGATGCTCTATTAACTAGGCCACCACTCCGGTGGCTACATCATACTTCCTCATGTTGAAGGAAGACAAGAATGGAAAGGAGGGAGATGTACAGTAGCACTTTTTGTACAGTATGTTAAGAGAATGTATACAGTCAGTGCAAACTCGCAAAGAGAGCATGAACACATGTTCATGTTCTCAAAGATACAGATGTAGCAAGACACAGATAGACACCCCAGGGAATGCATAGGAGTACTTCCCATAAGTCTTAAAGTGACGTAAGAAGACAGTTATGCACACAAAGTGGGCTTTTCTCAGCACTGCCCTGTGGACATGTAGGCAGACAGAATCCACAATAGTGCATCAAGAAACCGTTGAGACATTGGAGACTTGGGGAGAAAAAACTAACATTCACATTCATTTTTATGTCAGCCATCACACTTCACTACAAAAATGTGATCTCACTGAACTGCGTGTTCCTTATCATGTGATGCAGTCTCATGCATGCAGATTTCTATATTTAGGCTTGTAACACATGATCTTATCCTCTCCCTGACTCCATTGACTGTTTGCCTTATCTCCTCTGAGCCTCGCCAACTTATATCATTATAACACTGATGATCATTTCCAATTAACCCAAATAAAAATCATCGAGGAAATCATCGAGGAAATCATTACGATAATCAGTTGCTGGCACTGTTGGACTTCTGTCCCAGGCTGTCTTTGGTCACAATGGAAATAAAATGTCCAACTTTGCCACTTTCAATTAAAATGTTACATCAATCTTATGCTTCCATGAACTTAAGTCCAGGAAAGCCACCATATAACATAACTGAATTTCCCTGAGCAGCACTTAAGCTGTGATGGGGAGAAAATCTTAACTAGCCATGCTTGGTCGTTACGTAATTTTCCTGTTGGTAGTGTCAGCACAGCATTAACAAAAGGATGACTTTGTCTTCTAAACTGTCCACTTTTAAAATGGTTTAAAATTTTCTCCTGAGTGAAAAGTATGTTTACCCACTTGGAGATTATGGCTTTAGTTTGATTACTGCATTTTGAATGAGGGTAAGTTTTGCCAAGGCACAAGAGTGGATTGCGGAGGGGAGGGCTAAAGGGCGTTATGCTGATGATGGGTCTCTACAGCCGCAGCAGTACAATAGGTTGTATTGTCAGACACTAGCAGTCCAGATCACATTCAGTTCACAGCGAGTTCATTTTCCTCATCCTGACTGGAGCATGTCATTGACCACACCCTCACCAACTGAACAACCCAGCTGACCACCCTCAAACAGGCTGTTAAGGCCTGATATAGCAGTGTGGTTAAGTGTTTGGGTTGTTTTTGCCTTTGAAAGGTTAAAGGTTCCTGTTTTCAATCAAGTAAACAAAAATCCATTGTAATCTTCATGTTAGTATGAGCCACAGCAGCTGTTGTTAGCTGGCGTTCCTCACTGTGGGTTTTGCCCTTTTTCTTTATCTCCATTTCACATCTCGTCTTCCCTCTGTGCAAACATCCCACAGTTCTCATGACCTCATAGTGATGTACCCCTGCATTCCAGCTTAAGATGGACCCCTCCTTCTCCCTGGACAAAGACACAACGCACACACATGCATGGGCCCATAACAGTAAGCTTGCACACTGTCATGACATCACCTATTGCCCTTGGCCACCAAACCCCACCAACTTTCTGTGTAATCACTGGGAGGGCTGGAAAGAACAGGGAGTGAGCCGAAGCATGTCGGTCAGGGTGGGTCACTCCTTCAAAACACAAAAGTACCAGACCTTTTACTGTTCAAATCTGTTTTTCATTTTGTGTGGCTAAATAGGTTACAGATGCTGAAGTTTTGACCTTATCTGCATTTGTCAATTTTGGTACCACGCTTTTTAGAATTTTTTTTCTTTGAAGTTTCAATTTATGACAGCATTAATTCCTCACCTTTGTGGTCATGTGGGCCTGCCTCGTCAACACCAGCAGACTTGCACTCTGTCATACCTTGAACGGTGACCTCTACTAATTATGGCAGTGACCAAGGCCCCTGGGCAACATGCATTGATCTCAGCTTTGTCACTCAGTCTGTGCAATTTAAACAGCCACTCAGTCATACCAGCTGATCAGGCTAGAGGACTGACTGACTTCAAATGTGGGTATTTTTTTTAAACAAAAGAAAATTACACTAACAAGACTGAGGAGGAATATTTTCAATTGGTGATGCTTAGGAGTGTTGGTGAGAATCATTTTGAAGAAAACAATTCAACTCGTGAACTCGATCAGCAAATAAACATAATTGTTTAGTCTGCTCGTTCATGGAAAACCAACATAAAGTTTGCATCTAGAGGTCACACATTTTCAGTAAAAATAAATCAGCTGAGAGCTTTATGCTGTAATCTCTCGTAGCGATATTTATTTCAGGGAAATGAACTCTTCCCCTAATAGGTCAAAGTATTTGAGTATATAAGCTGATGCAGTTTTAGAGTGAGGGAGTAATCAGGAAATGGCATGTGTGTTTGTGTTTCAGTGCTCTGTTTTGGTAGGGTGGCCATGAGCACTGTGCAGGACCGCAGAAACCTTGATTGTCTCTCACTAGGGATGTTAATGATTAATTGACTTTAGATTAATTGTCAATACGAATTTAGTCGACTAAATTAAATTAGTTGTCAATTAAACTCAGCAGTCCTTTTCAATGGGAGCTTATTCTATGAAATGTAGTGGCATCACCATCCAGGCAGGGGCGCACATGGTCACCCATTGCTGCCTTTCAACCAAAAAAGCAGAAGAAGACGCCCCCAGAGCGCATGTGCTGTGCACAGTGAGAAAAACTTGCCCTTCCGGGTTACGCTGGAAAATCACACTGATCAGTGGAGAATCACAAGAAGTTCCAATGGCACGTTCCAATGTCCACCCACCTACTTCAAATCAACAGGCTGCACAAACGAACTGCAGCGAGGAAAAAGATGACACGAGCGCAAAAACCTATCCCCGCTGCCAGCAGACCGGGCTCAAGTTCTCACTGAGGTAACAGACAGTAAGAGGGAGCCCAGATCGTACTGGGTTTGCCGAGATTTCTGGCGTACTGTGATAATGTTTAACATGCAATAGATGAAGTAGCTTACAATTTATTTTCCTGTTAAAACAGTCTACCAGTGCATCTCAGTAAATTAGAATGTGAATTATTATTTTTTTTTTTTAATGTCATGGACTGGGTTGGGCCTGCCAGCCCAGCTCCTTGGCACAATGGCTGTTGTGCCCTCAGGAGTGTTTTTGCCCCTAGCTGTCTCTAGGCTTCTCCTGGGAGGCTCTGAGCTCTGCTCAGCTGTTGACGGCTCAGCCACGCCCCTCTCTCCTGCCAGGCTGTACCGGCTGCCTTTTGTTATTTTCTTCTCCTTGTTTGTGCACGCACACACACTTATATCTTCACCTTCATTCTCACTCTCATGCACTCCTTGCATACACACTCACTCACAAACATTCATTCCCATCTACATACTCAGATTCTCTTGCATCCTCCTGCATTCACTCACACACTGACACACCCCCTTAGCCTCACTGATTCTACACGTGCGCCTGTTTCCACTTACTCTCGTCCACACGCTCTCTCCTCTCTCCACACCGGCATGCACTCAGCTCGTTAGTGTTGCTGTATTTAAGATCCATGTTCATTGTTGTGTATTTTCGGGTGATTGAGGTGTATTTTCAGAGTAGCCTTCATCTGTCAGTTCTCCTCCTTGTTTCCCTTGCTCTGTGGACTTCATGGATTAACTCGGACTGCTCCAGCTGCGTGAGTACTGACTGTTTTGCCCCTGCCGACCAGTTCCGTTTGGCGGTTCCTTTCCCGGGCACTTATCCGTTCTTCCTCTGCAGTCCCGGCTGCCATGGAACATTTTCCCCATGTTTTACTCACCTGTTCTGTTGAGCGTCCTTGAGGTATCCCTGTACTCCCTCAGCTGTCTTTCTTGTTTATTTGGACTGTTATATTTTTGTTTTGCACAATAAAATGCACACAACGTACTCCTTTTTTTTTTTTCTCCTGCGAGTGAATTTATTATTTCTGCCTCTAAACGGCAGATAATTCATGACATTTAATATAACTAAAAAAGATATTTTTTATGATATTGGAAATAGTTTTTAAAATAAATAAAAAATCATGACATTTGTAATTTACTGAGATGTACTAGCACATATTACACACTATATAGTACAAAATTTGTTAAACTACAAAAAATGCCATTGTCTATAGTAAAAAAAAAATGCAAATGGTACAGTAAATCATTTAGGAATATGATGATCATGTTTTATTCAGTATATGAAAAAACAGCAACTTTTTATATGTTAAAGATGGACCGAATTGTACCAAGAGAAATTTAGATTCTCAGGAAAAACGCTGCTTATCAATTAATCATTCATCGATTGATAAGGTGAATCAATAATCAATTAATGAATTAATTGATAATTTGCATCCCTATCTCCTACCCTCAGGGTTCGTAAAGTGGTGGCTGTGGCGCAGGTGTACTGTGGTCAACTATTGATCGGAGGATGAGGGGTTCAATTTCTGTTCTGTCTGCAGTTTGCATGTCGAAGTAGGGCTGCACAATAATTGAATTTTGATCATGATTTTGGCTGCCATGATTAAATTAATGTGATTGTCGGCAATATTAATTTTTAAAATGCGGGCTCTGTTGCATAACAAATCAAGCATTTTCTCAACCAACAGCCAACCGACCACCAGCGGGCGAATGCACGCTGGGGCAACATTAAGCTGCAGAACTGACAAGCGAGCGCACCCTGTTGCAGCAGCCTTAAGTTTTCAATAGAATAGAATAGAATAGGCTTTACTGTCATTGTACAGTTGTACAGTACAACAAAATTGTGGGTGTTCCACCAGGCTACTGCGCAATAAAGTAAGAGAAAAGGATTAGATAAAACATGGTTACAGAATACACTATTAAACACATGACTGAAATAAAAAATAAAACTGGCCCAGGATTATGGAAATATACACAAGTATGGTAGTGGCTATGCGGGTGGAACTGTGTACATAAGAGTGCAGAGTGCAGAACACACAAATGAACACACAATTGAGTAAAATGGCCCAAGGACTATGAAAAATATACATAGTAGTGATTTCACGGATGGGTCAATGTACATGAAAGTGTGGAGTGCAAAGACAGGTGTGTTATTATGATAATTAAAAGGTCCTCAGTTCTGTGCATGTGAGTGTTCGGAAGGAGGGGGGGTGGGGCCTCTGACTGTTTGCAGTTCAGATGGCCCAGGGGAAGAAACTGTTTGTCAGTCTGGAGGTGTGGGACCTGATTGATCTGAGCCGTCTTCCAGAGGGAAGCAGGTCAAACAGGTGGTGGGCGGGATATGAGTGGTCTCCTGTGATGGCCTTGCTCTTTCTGAGACAGGAGGATCTGGAGATGTCTTCCAGGGAGGGCAGAGGGCCGCTGATGATTTTTTGGGCGGTGTTGATGGCCCTCTACACAGCCTTCCTGTTCTCGGCCGTGGAGCCAATGTACCACACATCCAGACAGTAGTGGTACATTGGCAGTACCACACATCTAGACAGTAGTAGTAGTGGAGCATGCTTTCCACTGAGCAGTGATAGAAAGCCAGCAGCAGCTTCTGGTCCTGGTTGTTCTTCCTCAGGACACGGAGGAAGTGCAGCCGCTGCTGGGCTTTCTTCACCAGGGCCTTGATGTTGACAGTCCAGGAGAGGTCAGAGATGTGGGTGCCCAGGAACCTGAAGGCGGTGATGTTTTCCACGCGGTCGCAATTTATGAGGGCCGGGGGTGGTCCTGTCTGTTCTTCCTGAAGTCCTGTATGAGTTCTTTCGTTTTTTTGGACGTTCAGTTTCAGGTTATTTGCTTGGCACCACAGCAGCAGGTTCTCTACATCTGTCCTGTATGCCTTCTCATTGTCATCAGTGATGAGCCCAACCAAGGTGGTGTCGTCCACATCCTTCATGATGACAGTGGTTGAGTGGGTTGGAATACAGTCAAAGGTGTACAGGGAGTACAGTAGAGGGCTTAGCATACAGCCCTGGGGGGAGCCAGTGGTAAGAGACAGTGTGGAGGAGTGGTGGGGGCCAAGTCTGGCTGTTTGTGGGTGGTTGGTAAGAAAGATTTTTATCCAGGAGCAGGTGGGGGGGGGGACATCTGGAGGAGGTGGAGTTTGTTGATCAGGATGTCCTGGTTGATGGTGTTGAAAGCTGAGCTGTAGTCCACAAATAGCATCCTCACATAGCTCCTTGGGTTCTTGAGGTGGCTCAGCGCTCTGTGGAGAGTGGTGGCAATGGCGTCTTCTGTAGACTGGTTCTCCCTGTAGGTGAACTGATGGGGCTCGAAGGAGGGGGGAAGACGGTCCCTGATGTGCTGGGACACCAGTCGCTCAAAACACTTCATGACTACAGACATGAGTGCTATGAGTCTGTAGTCGTTCAGGCTGTCAGTTGCGGACTTTTTGGGGATGGGGATGATGGTGGAGGCCTTGAGGCAGAAGGGGACGGTGGCATGCGACAGGGAGAGGTTGAACAGCTTGGTGAAGATCCCTGCCAGCTGGTCTGGACATGCTTTGACCACCGCTCTCTGGGATGCCATCTGGACTAGCAGCTCTGTGGGGGTTCGCTGCTCTCAGTTGCCTCCTCACCTCGTGCACCTGTGGAGAGAGAGGGGAGGAGGGGGGACGAGTTTGGGTGTGTGTGTGCTCAAACCGGGCAAAGAAGGTGTTAAGCTCCACTGCCAGAGTGAGGCTGCTGTCTGATGTTGGGGGTGGGGGTGGGGCCTGGCCACTGTAGTTGGTGAGGGCCTGGATGCCTCTCCACATCTGTCGGGAGTTGTTGTCTGTGAGGAAGCCCTCCACTTTCCTCCTATAGGCATTCTTAGCTAGTTTTATGCCTCTCCTCAGGTTGGCTCTGGCAGTGCTGTACAAAGCGCTGTCCCACTGCCTGAAGGCTGAGTTGCGGGCTCTGATCAGAGCCTGGATTTCACTGGTCATCCAGGATTTGCGGTTTGGAAAGACCCGGATGTGTTTGGTGACTGTCACATTTTCTACACAGCATTTAATGTAGAAAAGGACAGACTTGGTGTAGGAGTCCAGGTCCTGCTGTTCAAAGATGCTTCAATCTGTGCAGGCAAAGCAGTCTTGTAGCTGGAGGAGAGCATTTTCAGGCCAGGTTTTAATTGTTTGGTTGGTTGGGGGGGGACTCTTCCTGAGGGGGGTGTAGGCAGGTATTAGAAGCAGAGAGAAATGGTCTGATTGTCTAAGGTGGGGGAGGGGGTGGCTCTGTAGGTGTGCCTAATGTTGCTGTAAACATGATCAAGAGTTCTTTCCCCTCATGTGGGACACTTAACGTGTTGGTGGAATTTGGGGAGTACAGTCTTTAAGCATGCTTTGCTAAAATCCACTGCAAAATTGTGAACTGCGTTGGGGTGATCTCGGATTGGTGTGGGTTACAGTTAGCAGACTGATGTGATGGTGAAACACAAACCAGATGTCAAGAGCAGAAGGTGACAGTACGGCAACATGTGGAAGCGAGGAGCTAGTGCCTCGAAAGGATCATCATCCGTTGTCTGGACGTGTTTTGGATTCAGGGCAAGTGATGCTGACTAAAAAGATATTATATGCAGAAAGTTCCATAGAGCTGTGTCTGTGCCACAGGGCAACACAACTAACTTATTCAGCCATCTGAAAAAACACCACAAACACAAATACGATAAATGCATGAAGGCTAAAGCGAATGTCACTTCACTAAATCACAGTCTGTGTCTGGCGCTGACCTAGGCGACCATAGTATCAATCCTGCACAGAGCTTGGCTGTATCCATCCATCTTCCAAAGACATGCTAGAGTAACTGATGCAATAGCGTTTTATTTGGCCAAAGACATGTGCCCACTAAATACTGTGTGAGCAACAAAGGCTTCAGAAACATGGTTAAAACACTGGACAAGAAATACATGATCCCCACATGATTGTCCGAAGTTGCATTACCTGTGCTGTATGAAAAATACAGATGGATATCACAACTGTTGAGTACTTTGCAACTACGACTGACCTATGGTCAAGCAGAATAACGGAGCCGTACCTGTCCCTGACAATTCACTACGTTGATGGAGATTTTAAAATGAAGAGTTGATGCTTGCAGACATCGTTTTTCCTCACAAGACCACACAGGAGAAGCTATAGCCCATGGACTGAGGGAAGCGCAATCATCTTGGAGCCTGCAGGAGGAGGGACTAGTCTGCATAACAGACAGTGGATCTTATGTTGTCAAGGCAGCTTTAACTAAATAAGATAAGATAAGATAAGATAAGCCTTTATTAGTCCCACAATGGGGAAATTCCAGGATTGCAACAGCACAGGGATAGCAGCACTCAGAGCAACAATCAGAAGGCAAGAAAAAAACAAGAACAGCTAGTAAACATATGTACATATTACTATATGTATATATATATATATATACAGTATATATATATATATATATATATATATATATATATATATATGTATATATATATATATATATATATATATACATGTATATTATATATATAGACACACAGTGCGGAGCATTATGGTTGGTGAATGTGCAGCAGAAAGTCTAAGCTCTCTCTCCGCGGATGCGGCGGGCCAGCTGGAAGTCTTTGGGCATGATGGTGACCCTCTTAGCGAAGAAGAGACCCACCAGGTAGGCCTCGCTGGCCTCCTGCAGAGCCATGACGGCGGAGCTCTGGAAGCGCAGGTCGGTCTTGAAGTCCTGAGCGATCTCCCTCACCAGGCGCTGGAAGGGCAGCTTACGGATGAGCAGCTCCGTGGATTTCTGGTAGCGACGGATCTCTCTCAGAGCCACGGTACCGGGCCTGTGACGGTGAGGCTTCTTCACTCCGCCGTTGGCCGGAGCGCTTTTCCGAGCAGCCTTGGTGGCCAGCTGCTTCCTGGGGGGCTTTTTCCTCCAGTAGATTTACGGGCGGTCTGCTTGGTTCTTGCCATCACTCTTTATTATTCTGTCTTATATTTCTTGCACGCCGCCTAAACTCCAGCCCGGCACCCACGTCGTTTTCGCTACAGTTCCCAGTATGTCGAGTTTCACCGTTAGCTCCGGGTGGCGGTTGAGTGCTAGCTAGCTCTTCCCTGCTGTATCGTCTCCTGCTGTAAACAGTGGCTCCGTCCGCCGACTCGGGAGACCCTTGGGGCGATCTGTGTGTCCGTGATATATATAGAGTGAAAGGTGTAGAAAGAAGAAGGAAGATTAAAAAAAAAAAAAAGAAAAAAGGCTGTTGCAACGGGCAGCCAACTCGTGTGGCGCCACCGGTCCGGCGGAACCCGAACCGAAAAAAAAAAAAAAATGGACAAGGCTCCAGTGCTTTGGCCACAGGCTTCATCTAGCAATTAGTAAGTAGGATGAATAAAAAAATGTGAATTATGTAATCTTTGTGTTTTTCCTAAAGTTAATGAGTAATTGTGATTAATAATTGTGATTTCATTATTGATCAAAAGTAATTGAGATCATCATTTTGGCCATAAACGTGCAGCCCTATGTCGAAATCTCCTTGAGCAAGACACTGAACCCTCAGTTGTTCCTGGTGGGTCAGGCCAGCACCTGTGCATGGCGGCTTTGCCGCCGTCAGTGTGTGAATGGTTGGATAGCAGGATCTATAAAACGCTTTGGTCATCTAGAGATGAGAAAAAGTGCTATATAAGTGAATGCCATTTACCATAAACAGTCCATGAAGAAAAATAAAATGGATGGCTGTCCACAGGAGTCTTCTCTTTGTATTTATTTATCATATTTTTTTAAAGAAATATCTGACAAAGTTAAAGATGTAAGTACCAGTGATGTTCGGTCAGGGACACCTGTTATCATGAGAAAATAAAAAAATAAAGAATTATAAATATATTATCTGTCTACTAATTTGTCTTGTAGGTCTAAATGTAATTTCTGAATGATTCCAATCATTTCAACAATATTTATATATTTAAATCTGACTTTGAAAGAGGCAGTGTTTTACCACCCACAAACCTCACCACACGTCACTGGTAAGTACTTTCATCAAAAATATGATTCCTTAAAAATGGCTGTTAATCTGACGTTTTGATTAAACAGTTAATTATAATGTACTTTTCTGTTATATACAGTATTTTTACGAATGTGTTGGCAGATTGATTGTCTTTGATTAATTGTCTATGTTTATTGCACTGTCCCTGTCAAATAAACTAATCTACTACTACTACTATACTCCAGAGGTGGTCTCACATTCACCGTCACTGATTTGTGGCTGTGAGAGATCAACACACTGCAGCTTAACCCCTTGCACTCTGGTCAGTTTCCCTAAAAACGCCAAAAAATAACGTACCCAAAGTAAATCAAAAGCTGTTCTTCAACCCTTTGCAGCATCTTCATGGGGTTGGTCTCATTTAAAAGAAAACACTTTGAATTTTTTGGCAAAACAGTCATAATCTCTCTAAGTGCTCCAGCCACTGAGTGACAGTCATCTAAACATACCGAACTTGAAGAAAATAAATTTGGCCTGGGTGTTTTTTTGGATACAAATGCTTGCAAATAACACATAGCTTCAGATCCGGGCTGGAAAATGCAACAGAAATGTAGAACCAAGTGTTATCCAGCTGAGGTCAAAATTTTGTAACAATACCACAAAAAATGAATATATTACACAGCTTTGTTCTTAGGTAGTTCCCAGGCGTTTTTGAACTGTGCCAAATTGTGCCAAATGGCACAGTTTGGAAAAACGTCTGTAACTTTTGAATGATTCAATATAGAAGCTTCATCTTGGGCTCTAATGAAAGGTGACACTCAGGGCTGTGTGTGTGTGTGGGGGGGGGGGTTGTTTATTCATTCATTCATGAATGAATGAACAAACAAGCCCCCACACACAAAGAAGCATGCCACGTAAAAAATGTGTGGCTTTTTTTTTACAAGAAAAAATAACCTACAGTGCACTAAAAATTATTCTAGAATATTTGTAATGTAGAAGATAACAACTGCCACCCCCCCACCCCCGCTACAGAGGACGGACATCGGTCATCGCTACATGACGGAAGAGTCATGTGGCGATGTGGCGACCGCGGCGCACAGTCCCCGCGGTCCCCGCGCCCCCCCCCCCCGCTACAGAAGAGTAGCGGGGGGGGGGCATTTATGGTCCGGACGCAGCGCACGAACCGTGTACCGCGGCGCACGGACTTCGGACTTCGTGCACCGCGGTCTACTACACACAGTTGTAATTTACCGATCAGTCAAAAGTCATTTTTGATTACAATTTTCAGGGATAAAGAATAATTTAGCTTATAACACTTACCTGTTCACAACAGCAGCGTAGCTGGCGAACTTCTCTTCCTCATTGTCAGACTAACATGAAGCTGGTCCGCTTGTTACGGACTCGTGGTTCTGGTCACGCGACCCGGTCAAAACATAATTCCATTATTGCGGTTTTGCGCTTCCATGATTGCGGTTTTGGCGAACGATTTTTCAAAACAAATAACAGTAGTAATTAAAAAAGACTGGCGAACGCGTGTGTGTCACCCAGCCTTCGTCGTCGGCCTCCGTCGGTCTATGATGACCATGGAAGAGAATCCTAAACGTCTACTCTGCTGGGACAGCACCGCCTGTGGCTGAACAGGCCGATGCGCGAATGGCAGTCCCTGTCACACAGGTCGCACTTGTGGGTCGTCTCCGTGCTGCTGGGTCTGTGGCAGTTCTTCCTGCGGGTCCTTTTTTCATCTGCTGCAGCAGTCAGTCTCTCTTCACCCAGCCTTACACAAAACAGCTTTCGAACTTCTGTGCTTCAATTGGCTGGCTGTATTCCCAGCCGTTGGTAGGCGGGTCCTTCTTGCTAGGTTTCATTGGTTCTTCAAGGTTTCAGAAACCCAATTCAAGGCTCTTATTAGTTGAATGAGAGGTCAATCACATCTAATCTGTTCGCGGCTGTGTCTGTAGTGGAAGAACGGAAATGCAGCTTTTTTTTTTTCAGTGCGCTCTAGGACGCAGCGCCCTCGTGTGCTCTAGGACGCAGAGACGTGCCCGCCCGCGATACACCAGAGTGCAAGAGGTTAAGAAAATGCATAAAATTTAAGAAATTATAACTAATTCTATATACAATCAGACAGGTTTTAGGAAAAAAATGATTTTCAAAATACAAAAATTTAACAGGCTACAATAGATGTGCTTTCTGTAACTGACCCTGCTGCCTTCTTCGTTTTTTACAGATTGAAATAAAGATTATTTGATTTGATATGTTACAGAAATAAGTTGTTTTTTGTGTCTCTTGGACTGTAGCTGCAACATCGCTGTAGATTTGCCAAGTTTAAACATGAAAATGTGGAGTTGGACTAAAGTGTGTTAAAAGTCTAATGATGGCCACTTATGTGGCTTAACCCCCTAACTGTCCACATTGCATGGACGGGTCGTGCGCCCCCAGTGGTACAGCGCAGCAACTGCAACTGTCAACTTATTGGCGTCCCCCGGCTATACTGAGAATTTGTATTGCTCTTACAGTTCAGAAGGTGGCAGACGCGTGCCGGAGGAATCATGGCTGACATGGAATACAGCAAAGAAGAAGAAATCCTCATTATTATTCTTCCTTTTTCCGCTTTGAGCTGACAACACCAATGTGGTAGTGAATGATTCTGATTCTGGCGATTCTGACTGAAACTGCATGAAACGGGAAAAATAGCCACGCAATACAAACAAAATTCACGTGGGATAATCATAAGAGTTTGTAGATGTGGTAGAGGGTGTAAATGACCGACCAAACGCAAAACAACGACCACGATGGGCGAAAAACTGAGCTCACAGCACCAAGATGGCGGCGCCCACGATTGTCATGGATTCTCACAGAAAAAATGCATCAAACAGGAAAAATAGCCACATAATACAAATGAAATTCCAGTGGGATAATCATAAGAGTTTGTCGATGTGGTAGAGTGTAAATGACTGAGCAAATGCAAAATATCGACCACGATGGACAAAAACGGACCGGTCACGTGAGCGAGTGAGCCCCCCCCCCCCCCCCATCGCAACATGTAAGAGACGAATATGGTTTTTTTTTACATTTTGTTGATTTTCTGGTTCATATATTTTGAGGATTAGATAAAAACATACCCTTGTAGACAAAACGGTGTCAAAAAAAAGGAACCATCTTTGTGTAAACGTGTCCAGAGTCCACTTTTGACTGAGTTATGTAATTTATGTAGCTGCCGTAACATTGTGCAAATTAGATGCGTAAATTTATTCCTATCTGAGACTTTGGATCATATTCTACATCTTTCTAATAAGCGACTTTCCCATTACAAGTGCACATGTGCGGACTATGTGAGTTCAAAGTTCACCACTACCAAACATTCCGGTAGCCGCCTTGCTTTTGTATAGAGACAGCACTGTCACACCTGAACAATTGCCGTTTAAAGTCTGCTTCAAGCTTTAAATCGCCGTTATGCCAGGTGCACATTGCGCCATAGTGAAGTGTGGAACAGCGTGTATCATCTAGAGCGGTGGAAAAAGCACAACTTGCAGCATACGAGTGTAACTTTGGGACCAGCATGTGCATATATCCACCACCATTCACGTTATATACATTCCCCACGGAGCTGAAGGATCCGGACGGACGTAACTGTTGGATTAAAGCAGTAAGTCGATATTATAACCTAATTAAATAGTGTTGTGTATTGTTCAAGTTCTAGCCTAATTGACACGAGTCTAAACCCTGAAGTAGTAGGTACGGACAGGCAGGCCTGGATCTAGGATATAAGATAAGATAAGATAAGCCTTTATTAGTCCCACAATGGGGAAATTCCAGGATTGCAACAGCACAGGGATAGCAACACTCAGAGCAACAATCAGATGGCAAGTGAAAAAACAAGAGCAGCGAGTATACATATGTACATATAAATATAAATATATATATATATATATAGACACACAGTGTGGAGCATTGTAGCTAGATGGAATAAATATATAAATACATAAACACAGTGCGGAGCATTGTAGCTAGATGGAATGAATATGTAAATATATAAACACACAGTGCGGAGCATTGTAGCTAGATGGAATAAATATATGAATATATAAACAGTGCGGAGCATTGTAGCTAGATGGAATAAATATGTAAATATATAAACGCACAGTGCGGAGCATTGTAGCTAGATGGAATAAATATGTAAATATATAAACACACACAGCGTGGAGCATTGTTGCTAGATGGAATAAATATATAAACACACACAGTGCGGAGCATTGTAGCTAGATGGAATGAAACAGCACAACCATCTACTTAGTTATCCTACATGGTATGATTATGTACCCATACATATTCTCACCCTCCATAGCGACCGGTATTTTCCTAGTTGTATACCGGAGGTGACCATTGTGTAAGTCTATTGCGTCTTTTGCATTCAATACTATTAGGTTGTCACGTCTTTTTGCTATCTCTGCGAGCAGCCCTGCTTAGGTTGTACAGTCTGACAGCCGTAGGTAGGAAGGACCTGCGAAACCTCTCGGTTGTGCACCTAGGATGATGTAGTCTGCTGCTAAATGAGCTCCTCAGTGCATTCAGTATGTCCTGCATAGGGTGGAACTCGGACTCCAGCAGAGATGACAGTTTAGCCACCATCCTTCTCTCTCCCATCTCCTCCACTGGGTCAAGGCGCTTCCCCAGGACAGAGCTAGCTTTCTTGATCAGTTTGTTCGGTCTCTTCCTATCGGCTGCTGTAATGCCACTGCCCCAGCAGACCACTCCAAAAGTGATGGCTGATGCCACCACCGTGTCATAGAATGACTTCAGCAGCACCCCTTGTACACCAAAAGACCTGAGTCTCCTCAGTAGGAACAGCCTGCGCTGTCCCTTCTTGTAGAGTGCGTCGGTATTGCGTGACCAGTCTAGTTTATTGTTCAGATGAACACCCAGGTACTTGTAGGATGTCACCATCTCGATGTCTGTTCCCTGTATATTTACTGGTGCTGTGAGGGGTTGTCCTTGCCTGCGGCAGTCCACCACCAGCTCCTTAGTTTTCCTCGCGTTGATCTGGAGGCACTTCCGATGGCACCAGTCCACAAAGTCCTAGATAAGCCCTCTGTACTCAGCTTCATCTCCGTTGGAGATGAGGCCAACGATCGCAGAGTCGTCAGAGAACTTCTGTAGATGGCAGTGTGTTGTGTTGTGTGAGAGGTCCGCAGTATAAAGGGTGAACAGGAAGGGAGCCAAAAATATATAGTAGTTCTTTGTATATTGGTAATGAAGTTTGATCTACACACACATGTAATTAAAGTCATTGATAAGTAGGCCGGTATAAAATAAAATTGCATATCACTGAAAACGTGTGGTACTGAAACTATAGTAGTATCGACCTATAGATCTAAGTAAGCAGGCTATGCCTTGTAGTGAAATTTACTCAGAATGACAAAACCAAAGTTGAGCTGTCAAACCACTCGCTTACCTTCTTTGTAGTCGTTTCAGAGTCTCACAAGTAAGGGTGCTTGGCCCTTTGACAACAAAAACTCTGCTATGTCAGTGTACATACAGGGGGGCCATTTTGGCCAATTTTTGCAACGTGGCCGTGAATGCAAGCGCAGCTAGTTCATCCTTGCGTTTGCGGGTACAAACAGGAATACCCCACGCATACAATATGCTCGTAGATCAGGAACTTACTATAAATTAAATGTATCGATAGAGCGTTTATGGAAGCCACGTTCTCATGATGCTTTACGTGAGCTGAGATGCGAAAGTCGCTTATTGACAGTAAGCCATTATCTCTTCCAACTTTCAAGTTATAGCCTTGGAAATCTGAACTATTTTATTGACAAAATTTTTTTACCACTCTTGACCACTAGGGGCCTTGACCACCACCTTTTAACCATTCCAGTTGCCATACGGCGACTGGGACAGCTAAAGAGTTAAATACTGCTGATGTGGCTAGTATGGTCTCCACCTTTGTTGTATTGTTTTAACCCCTTGCACTCCGGGCAATTTTCCTAAAAACGCCAAAAAATAATGTGCCCAAAGTAAATCGAAAGCTGTTATTCAACCCTTTGCAGCATCTTCATGGGGTTGGTCTCATTTAAAAGAAAACACTATGAATTTTTTGGCAAAAAAAAACATGATCTCTCTAAGTGCTCCGGCCACTGAGTTACAGTCATCTAAACATAGTGAACTTGAAGAAAATAAATTTGGCCTGGGTGTTTTTTTGGATACAAATGCTTGTAAATAACACACAGCTTCAGATCCGGGCTGGAAAATGCAACAGAAATGTAGAACCAAGTGTTATCCAGCTGAGGTCCAAATTTTGTAACAATACCACAAAAAATGAATATTTTACATAGCTTTGTTCTCAGGCTGTTCCCAGGCATTTTGGAACTGTGCCAAATTGTGCCAAATGGCACAGTTTGGAAAAACGTCTGTAACTTTTGAATGATTCAACATAGAAGCTTCATCTTGGACTCAAATGAAAGGTTACATTCAGGGCTGTGTCTGTGTGTGTGTGTTTCGGGGGGGGGGGTTGTCCCCCCCCCCCGCTACAGAGGACGGAAATCCGCCCTCGCTACATAACGGATTACACTCGGATGTGGTGATGTTTCCACAGCACCGCTGTCACCGCGGCTCTCCCCCCCCCCCCCCCCGCGACGGAATCGTAGCGGCGGGGGGGGGCCTTCACGGTCCGGAGGCAGCGAAGAACCGTGTAACGTGGCGCACACACTTCGGACATCGTGCGCCGCACAGTTGTAATTTACCGATCGGTCAAAAGTCATTTTTGATTACAATTTTCAGGGATAGAAAATAATTTGGCTTATAACACCTTACCTCTTCACAGCCACATTGTCCTGGCCAACTTCTCTTCCTCATTGTCAGACGAACCGACGCTGGTCCGCTCTGGTTCTGGTCTCGCAACCCGGTCAAAACATAATTCCATGATTGCGGTTTTGGCGAATGATTTACGACCTTCGTCGTTGGCCTCCGTCGGTCTATGATGACCATATAAGAGAATCCTAAACACTCTGCTGGAATTAAAAAAAATAAAAAAGAAAGCACTGCCTGTGGCTGCTGAAGCAGTCTCTCTTCACCCAGCTTTAGACAACAGCTCAGCGAACTTCTGTGCTTCAATTGGCTCGCAGCCGTTGGGAGGCGGGTCCTTCTGGCTAGGTTTTCATTCATTGGCTCTTCATGGTTTCAGAAACCCAATTCAAGGCTCTTATTAGTCGAATGACAGGTCAATCAGATGAACTAATCTGTTCACGGCTGTGTCTGCAGCTTTTATTTTCAGTGCGCGCTTGGACGCCATCACCATCTCCATCTTCACCATCAGGATCATGCGTTGAGAGTGCACGAGGGCGCACAAGAGTGCCCTCGTGCGCACTAGGACGCAGAGACTTGCCCGTCCACGGTACAACGGAGCGCAAGAGGTTAATCAGAATCAGAATCAGAATCAGCTTTATTGGCCAAGTATGCATAACACATACAAGGAATTTGACTTTGGCTAAAAACTTGCTCTCGTTGTTCAGGTGGAGGATTTAAATAAGGATTCAATGACAACAGAGTATGTACAGTAAATTACAGTCTGTCCACTTTTCTATAAAAGGATGCAAATATATACAGGAATATATGCAGTTATTTACTCAGACTAACCACACTTTGCAGAAATATATGAAAAAATATACAGTCACACAGTATTTCAATGTGAACTCAGATTCAGTGATATAATGTGAATGAAGTAAAAAGCAGTGTGAGAGTTATGTGCAATGTAATAATGGATGAAAAGTCATGAGTACAGCAACAGGTAGGACTAGGTGAATGTTAGGAGTTCATCAGAGTGATGGCTTGAGGAAAGAAACTGTTCCTGTGACGGGTGGTTTTGACCTTCAGTGATCTGTAACGACGACCAGAAGATAGAAGTTCAAACAGTTTGTGGCCGGGGTGTGATGGGTCAGCACAGATGTTTCCCGCCCGTTTCCTGGTTATGGACCGATATAAGTTCTCAATGGAGGGTAGGTCGGTACCAATGATCCTCTCCGCAGACTTAATGATCCGCTGCAGTCTGGTCTTGTCCTGTTTAGTGGCAGATCCAAACCAGACAGTGATGGAAAAGCAGAGGACAGATTGGATGATGGCGGTGTAGAAGACAACCAGCAGCTCCTGAGGCAAATCAAACTTCTTGAGCTGACGCAGAAAAAACAACCTCTGCTGGGCCTTTTTCCGGACAGTGTCTATATGGGAGGACCACTTCAGGTTCCGGGAGATTGTGGTACCCAGAAACTTGAAGGAGTCCACAGTGGACACTGTGCTGTTGAGGATGGTGAGTGGGGGGAATGAAGGGGGGTGTCGCCTGAAATCCACAGTCATCTCTACCGTTTTGGCTGGGTTAAGTTCAAGATGGTTCTGGCTGCACCAGAGGATCAGCTGCTCCACCTCCCGCCTGTATGCAGACTCATCATCATCCCGGATCAAACCGATGACTGTGGTGTCGTCCGCAAACTTCAGGAGCTTCACCGAAGGGTCCTCTGAGGTGCAGTCGTTGGAGTAGAGGGAGAAGAGCAGTGGGGAAAGGACACATCCTTGGGGGGCGCCAATACTAATTTTTCGGGAGCTGGATGTAAATCTCCCTAGCTTCACCTGTTGCCACCTGTCAGTCAGAAAGCTGGAGATCCACTGGCAGGTGGAGGGGGGCACCTTGAGCTGGAGGAGTTTCTGATGAAGAATGCCTGGGATGATGGTGTTGAACGCTGAGCTGAAGTCGACAAACAGGATCCTGGCGTACGTCCCTGGGGAGTCGAGGTGTTGCAGGATGTAGTGTAGTCCCATATTCACTGCATCATCCACTGACCTGTTTGACCGGTAGGCAAACTGCAGTGGGTCCATCAGGGGGCCTGTGATGACCTTCAGGTGATTCAGCACCAATCTCTCCAAGGATTTCATGACCACAGAGGTCAGGGCAACAGGTCTGTAGTCGTTTAATCCTGTAACAGAGGGTTTCTTGGGAACTGGAATGATGATGGAGCGTTTGAAGCAGGAAGGCACTTCACGCAGCTTCAGTGATCTGTTAAAGATCCGGGTGAAGATGGGGGCCAACTCGTTGGAGCAGACTCTCAGGCAGGACGGAGACACACCATCAGGTCCTGCAGCCTTCTTGATCTTTTGTCTCTGAAAGACCCGGCGCACCTCCTCTTCACAGATCGTTAGTGCTGGTGGGAGGTCAGAGTGGAGAAGGGATGGAGTTCCTGGGGCTGCAGATAATCCTTTTGTGTGGGTGGGAGGTGAGAACTGTAGGTTCTTTTCAAACCTGCAGTAAAAGCTGTTTAGGTCGTTAGCCAGCTGGAGGTTTTCCACAGGGTGGGGGGATGGTCTCCTGTAGTTGGTGATATTCTGCAGGCCTCTCCAGACAGAAGCAGAGTTGTTGGCTGAGAAGTTTTTTTGTAACTTCACACTGTAGCTCCTCTTAGCAAGCCTGATCTCCTTCGTCAGCATGTTTCTGGCTCGCTTGTACAGAGTCCAGTCACCAGTCCTGTAGGCCTCCTCCTTGGTCTGACGTAGCTGCTTCAGTTTAGGAATGAACCAGGGTTTATTGTTGTTGTATGTGCACAAGGTCTTGGTCTGCACACACATGTCCTCGCAGAAACAGATGTATGACGTCACCGTGTCAGTGAGTTCATTTAGGTTAATGGCTGCAGCTTCAAAAACACTCCAATCTGTGCAGTCAAAGCAGGCTTGTAACTCCAGCTTTGATTCCTCAGTCCATTTCTTCACAGTCCTTATAACAGACTTGGAAGTTTTTAGTTTCTGTATGTATGTTGGAATAAGATGGAGCAGACAGTGGTCAGAAAAACCCAGAGCTGCATGGGGGACGGCATGATAGGCGTTTCTTAAAACTGTGTAACAGTGGTCAAGTGTATTTGTGTCCCTGGTGGGACATTTAATATGCTGTCTGTATTTAGGAAGCTCATTTGTGAGATTAGCTCTATTGAAATCACCCAGAATGATAAGCAGAGAGTCTGGATGTTTTTCCTCCACGTCTGCTATCTGGTCAGCGAGGTGCTGCAGTGCCTCCGTTGTACAAGCAGCAGGCGGGATATAAATTCCGACCAGAATAAAGGAGGAGAACTCTCGCGGTGAATAAAAGGGTTTACAGTTTATGAACAGTGACTCTAGGTTAGGGCTACAAAACTTCTTCAACACTGTGACATCAGTACACCAACCTTCGTTTATGTAGAAGCAGATTCCACCACCTTTAGTCTTTCCAGAGAATTCTCGGCTGCGATCAGCGCGAAACAGTTGGAATCCGTCCAGGCGCGCCGCGCTGTCCGGGATGTGTTCACTCAGCCAGGACTCCGTGAAACAAAGGGCGCCAGATCTGCTAAAATCCCGGTTTTTGTGAGTCAGGAGCAGCAGTTCATCCATTTTGTTCGCCAAAGAGCGGATACTTGCCAGATGGATCGATGGGAGCGGCGTGCGATATCCTCGTTTCTTCAACCTGACTAGCGCACCGGCACGTTTACCACGCCGCCTTCGTTTCCGGCCAGCGCCAATAGCCGCTGCTCCCACAGCTAAGATCGACTGAAAAAACTTCAGATCAGCAGCAGAAACTGGCGGAGAAGTTGCATTGGGAGGTAGTCTGAGTGAAAGTAGTTTCTCCCTTGAATAGGTGACTCGGACAGAAGAGCAGAAGTCCAAAAAAACACACAAAATTATCAAAAACATCAGAGAGCAGAAGCCAGTGGCTGCCATCCGCGGCGCCATCTTGGATTTTTTTTTTTTAATGATGTTGATTGTATTGTAAGGACTTAGAGGAAAAGAGCAACAGTAATATGAGACTCTGGCCTCGATGGTGAGAAGGAACTGTCTCATCTGTTGTGCCCTCAGAACAAATTGAAACCTTAAACATGCAGATAACAAAATTTGTGCATGCCAGCATTATGCCACAATATGTAGTCCACTTATGGAATCTGAATCTGTGTTTCCTACACATAATGTACACTCAGGTGGACTGCTCAGTTATATTAAGGGATCCTGAAGTATGATTTGCCACTAATTTTTATTTTTTCATGCATTGCAGGGAATTTAAATTAATTAAATTAAATTAATTAAAATCACCCTTTATTGTCATTCAACTGTACAACCAATCATGTACAGTAGAACGAGATTGTGTTTTACCTATCTACTGTGTTAATCACACACACCCCAAGTGTAGAATCAGAGGGCCGCTGCCATGCAAGGCGCCGCCACAAATTTCCCTCCTCCATTCCATTTTTGCTGAGCACCAAGCTGGACGGCAGGAAGTTCCACTTTTATATGGTCTTCGGCATGACCCGGCCGGGATTTGAACCCCTGCCTCCCGGGCGTGGGGCGGATGCTCTACCAACTGAGCCACCACTCCAGTGGCTCAGTTGGTATTTAGAAGGTTCTGTCAAGCTGGATATGCCATACAAATGGAAAGGCATATGTGGTTCATGTGTTGCTCAACAGAGCTCCCATGAAATTGATTGATTTCAATGTACAGTACGGGAGGGGGGGGTTTATAGGCTGAAAAGTTCATAGTGGTGAAATTTGACCAAATGTGGTTTATTTTTCAGCATAGTCTCCCCCATAGGAAGGGATGGAGGGGTTGTAACCCCCCCCCCCCCCCAAAAAAAAATCAAATCCAGCCAATATAACCCCCCCAATAACCATATAATTATAATTAATGAAAAATGATACCATTAATGTGACCTATATCAACTCTAACCCTAACCCTATATATAACTACAATCTGTACAACCCAACTGAAAAACGAACTGAAATCTTTTAAGGTGAAAAATAAAAAAATAAACTTACAATAACCTGTTTGCATATGCACACCCTTAACTAATACTTTGTTGAAGCACCTTTGGCTTTTGTTACAGCACTGAATCTTTTTGGGTGGCAGTCTTATCAGCATGGCACATCTTGATGTGGCAATATTTGCCCACTCTTCTTTGCAAAAACGCTCCAAATCTGTCAGATTGCGAGGACGTCTTTTGTGCACAGCCCTCTTCAGATCATCCCACAAATGTTCGATCACATTCAGGTCTGGACTCTGGCTGGGCCATTCCAAAACCTTAATCTTCTTCTGGTGAAGCCATTCTTTTGTTGATTGGGATGTGTACTTTGGGTCATTGTCATGCTGAAAGATGAAGTTCCTCTTCATCTTCAGCTTTCTAGCAGATGTCTGAAGGTTTTGTGCCAACACTGACTGGTATTTGAAACTGTTCATAATTCCCTACACCTTGACTAAGGCCCCAGTTCCAGCTGAAGAAAAACAACCCCAAAGCATGATGGTGCTACCACCATGCATCACTGTAGGAATGGCGTTCTTTTGGTGATGAGCAATGTTGTGTTTACACCAAATATACCTTTTAGAATTATGGCCAAAAAGTTCAACCTTGGTTTCATCGGACCATAACACATTTTCGCACATGTGTTTGGTTGATTTCATATGTGTTTTTGCAAAATGTAGCCGGGCTTGGATGTTTTTCTTCCGTCCTTGCCACCCTAGATGGGAGATTGTTGTCACATGTACTAAACAGCCAGTACTTGCCAGAAATTCTTGCAGCTCCTTCAATGTTGCTGTCAGCCTCTTGGTAGCCTCCCTGACCAATTTTCTTCTCGTCTTTTCATCAATTTTGGAGGGACGTCCAGTTCTTGGTAATAGCACTGTTGTGCCATATTTTCTCCACTTGACGATGACCATCTTCACTGTGTTCCATGCTATATTTAATGCCTTGGAAATTCTTTTGTACCCTTCTCCTGACTGATGCCATTGAACAATGAGATCCCTCTGATGCTTTGGAAGCTCTCTGTGGACCATGGCTTGTGCTGTAAGATGTGACTACAAAAATGTCAGGAAAAGCCTACTAGAACAGCTAAACTTTAATTGGAGTTAATCAGAGGCACTTTAAATGGTGGCAGGTGTGTGCTGACTCCCATGTAACATGAGTTTGAATGTGATTGGTTAAGTCTGAACACAGCCACATCCCCAGTTATAACAGGGTGTGCATATTTATGCAACCAGGTTATAAGTTTTTTTTATTTTTCCACTTAAAAGATTTCAGTTTGTTTTTCAATTGGGTGTACAGGTTATAGGTCACATTAATGGTGGAAGAAGTTTTGAAATGATTTATCTTTGTCTCTTTTTTTTTTTACATCACAGAAACCTGGCATTTGAACAGGGGTGTGTACTTTTTATATCCACTGTGTGTATATATACTCTTTGTGTGTGTATGTGTGTGTGTGTGTGAAACTAGAAGTTTACATACTGTATAAAAAGACACATAACCTTTTTTTATCGTCTGACATTAGACTAAACTGTTCCTGTTTCAGTTAGGATTACCAGAATGATTTCTATGCTAAATACCAGAATAATGAGAGAGAGAATTTTTTTTTTAGAGAATTCTTTATTACTTTCTTCAAAGTCAGAAGTTTACATACATTTCCTTAGCATTTGGTAGCATTGCCTTTAAACTGTTTGACATGGGTTAAACGTTTGGGGGATCCTTCCACAAGCTTCTCATAATAGTCTGCTGGAATTTTGACCCATTCCTCTAGACAAAACTGGTGTAACTGAGTCAGATTTTTGGGCCACCTTGCTCGCACAGGGTCTGCCCACAATTTTGTATGGGACTGAGATCAGGACTTTGTGATGGCCACTCCAGTATGGCCAGTTCAATTTTAATTTCATCAGACCACAGGACATGCCTCCAGAAATTAAGGTCTTTGTCCGTGTGTGCATTTGCAAACTGTAATCTGGCTTTTTAGGGTTCCAAGCAACTGTGCTGTGGGAAACCTGTTGTTTTTGTTCTGATTCTTCCTCTTTTGCTTCATCTTCCTGTGGCTGTGGCACAGGTGTCATGTGGCTGACTACTAATCAGAGGATCAGTGGTTTGATTCCCACTCTGTCTGCAGTCTGCATGTCGCAGTGTCCTTAAGCAAGACACTAAACCCCCAGTTGCCCCTGGTGGGTCAGGCCAGCGCCTGTGCATGGCAGCTCCGCCACCATCAGTGTGTGACTGTGTGGTTAGCAGGATCTGTAAAGCGCTTTGGTCGTCCAGAGATGCTTCAAAAGCACTATACTGTATAAGTGAATGCCATTTGCCATTTATTTTTCTTCTAACTCTACTAATTTTAGTGATTACCACAAGGCATTGCTAAAAATTTGCAGCGAGTCTGCTATTGACTGATGCCACATCAGTACGTGAGGAAAGGCTGCGGTATCTGCTGTTCAAAAAAAAAAAAAAACAACAAAAACCTAAAGCCTGGCTTTGAATTAAATTTGGTTTTACTATAGGACATTTTTTTCACCCATTATTTTCTCTGGTCTGTTTTTACACCACTGACATTCAAGGGCACAAAAGTGTGGCATAACCACATAATATGCAGCCACTTTACAAAATTGAAATTGACAGGCTACATACACATGATCAAAGCGCACATGAATCCAGACGAATGAACAGCAGTAAATTTGTCTTGCCAAACTAAGCTAACTGTTGTCTTGCTGCCGTGCTGTTATCACATGATCATGCAATCACATGATCTTGATCTCTTGTGCTATATCATTCTTGTGTGATCTTGTCATGCAAACCTTATTGCGATCTGTGCTGCTTCACCGTACAAATGCAGTTAGTGGGGAATGCTGTAAGGGGCAGTGGAATTATGGACCTGCCACACCATAGATGTAAATGGCTCATTCTAATAAAATGAAATCATAATTCATTTAGCAAAGTGAACTGATAGTAATGGAAACAGTTTTTAATTTTTCCCCTCAGAGACCATTGTTTTTGTTAATACACTGCACCTTTAAACTTCTGTCTAAATTTACAAGGACCCATATTCTGTGCTCTTTTGTACAGCCTGAACACGCTTTAATATTGTAGTGGTTCAGCAACAGTTGTGAGTGTAATGTGATCCACCATGTTTTTCCACTTTTATCTTTCCTCCCCACCGTTCTAGTCTACAGTATATCTCCTGCTATTTGCCCCTTCCTCATGTCTGAGCTGTGCACCAGCTGTTGCAGCTCTGCTCTCCTTCCACATGTTTACCCGTTTGTGTGGTTGGCCCCTAAAGAGCTGTCCTTCACTGGGGATAATTAGTAGGAAGATATTTTTTTCTTTCAAGTGCTGGTGTTGCTGCTGTTCATTAGCCTAAACCCTTGCAGACAAAACTTACAATGTCTGAATAGCCTTAATGATTTAAAAATGAGTTGATGCTGTTTGTTTCATGCCTTAGTGACCAGTACAAACATAGTCTGTGGGTGATTTTTGAATTTTACAATTCTTTAAAATAGAAAACTATACAGTTGAAAAAAGCACTGAGTCGGTAGGTCAACGGTTGCATCGTGTTTGCGGTGGTTGGATGGGTGTGTCTTTCTTTGTGCGTCATATGCAGAGTGTAACTTAAAGATATAAATAGGCAGTGGCTGTTATTAAAGTCAACAATTCCTCTCATTACAATGGACTGGAGATCAGGTTACACTGATAACATTTGATCTACAGGAAGTTTGACCAGCTCGGGGATCTTTGTAGTGCTGCATTTAAATCAGCTGAAAATACAGTATAAAAAGTCTTGATTATTTCTGTGATTCACTTTAGTTATTATTAAACAAAATATGATGAGTTTGAATTACTGGAAACAATTTAGAAGTGAACTAAATCAAGAATATGAAATTGTGTACAACAAACAATTTTTCAATCTACTTTGATGGTGTGTTTCTTGTCTACTGTGTAACTCTTTCAGATTTATGATTGTTTGCAAAAAACCAGTGTGAAAAAATTAGGGTGCCCTGTTTTTAAGGATTAGTTAATTTAGTAACTAGTTAAATGATTTTGGAAAAAAACTCGTTGCTAGCAGTTAATATTTAGTCATTTGACATAAGGATGAAAATTTTCTTTGATTTACTTGGAAAATTGATTTTTTTTATCGTAAAATTCATTTTCCATGTTGGCTGCAGTTGAAGAACAATACTTTAAAGGTGCTTTATTGTGCATTTTCCATTGATTAATTTTAAGTATTGACATCTGAGGAGTTTTGAAGACCAAAAACCATTTCTGTGTTGTTTTTACAATCATCAAAAAAGTTGCCTGTAAAACTTCCTCTGAAACAGCTTTCAGGTTGCTCATTATTATTAGTGAGCCTCTACTCTGATAGGGTTAAAGTTTACTTGATTGGCCCAGTCACAGGTAAGGGGGCAGTCAAGGTGCATTTCTTTTGCTAACTCTGTCAATTGAAACTGGGGCTCGTTAATATATGACATCATAAAACCCAGGAAAGGCAATCTGCTTGTTTCTTTGAGTTTAAATAAAAATAAACAGCGTGTATATTTCTCCAAAAAGTAATCATTTTTGTACTTTAATGGCATCTATATAACAGTTAGTTCTGACCAAGCAACCTGATTGGACAATAATCACACTCGGACATTTCACCGAATATGTATCACTCCGTTTCAGCTGTGTTTAAATAAGTTGAAAAGTAATACTAGTGGAACCTTATATGTGAGAATTGTGATGCTGTGTTGGATACCTTAATATCCTCAGTGAGGCGCTATTTGAAGAGAGACGGTCCTAAAAATATAGACATCAGTCACTGGGATGTCCTGCCTTTGTAAACGTCTGCCAGTCACATTTGTTTACAACAAAATAGACAAGCTAAAGTTGTATTTATTGTCTCAACTAGCAAGCAACCTTTGTGGTGATGGACTCTTTATTTCATCTGAAAATGCCAAGAAAAAGTGAGCAAAGTGTGTGGAAACTAATGTGAATATCCACCAAAGATAACAAGCTAACAACAAACTAGTCAACAAATGTAACCCACAAAACCTACTTAACAGGTGACAGGTATGTAAGTAAACACTGACATCTGCACTGGACAGTATTTAATTTGGTTACATGTGAAATGACAATGGGTCTATTCTTTTCTATATTATGGTCATTGAGTTGCTTAATAGCGGTTCATTCAGAAGAAACAGTTTTTCTCAGCAGTGCAAATAACTGGTTTAAACAAGCAAACAGGGCTGGATTAAGGAGGTTGTAGGCCCCTGGGCTAAAGCAGTTTTTGGGGCCTTCCCACATATTTATGGGAGTATGATCTGCAAAATGGACATGTTTACATGCACCGTAATAAACCATTTATAATTGGATTTCTGGCGTTATCTGATTATTAAAGTAGTCATGTAAAAACTATAATCAGATAAAAAGCAAGTATTGTGTTACATAAAGTGAAATTACATTAACACACATAGTTTATTGTCCAATAATCCATTTATTCAGTGTATGTAAACATGTCAAATCTGATTACCTTCCATCCATCCATCCATCCATCTTCTACCGCTTTTCCGGAGGTCCGGGTCGCGGAGGCAGCAGTTCAAGCAGAGAAGCCCAGACTTCCCTCTCCCCAGCCACCTGCTCCAGCTCTTCAGAGGGGATACCAAGGCGTTCCCAGACCAGCTGGGAGACATAGTCTCTCCACCGAGTCCTGGGTCTGCCCCGGGGTCTCCTCCCAGTGGGACGTGCCTGAAACACCTCAAGTGGGAGGCGTCCAGGAGGCATCCTAATCAGATGCCCATACCACCTCAACTGACTCCTTTCAACGTGGAGGAGCAGCGGTTCTACTCTGAGCCTCTCCCGGATGACTGAGCTCCTCACCCTATCTCTGAGGGTGAGTCCAGCAATCCTACGGAGAAAGCTCATTTCAGCCGCTTGTATCCGCGATCTCGTTCTTTCGGTCATTACCCAAAGCTCGTGACCATAGGTGAGAGTAGGAACGTAGATTGACTGGTAAATCGACAGCTTTGCCTTAGAACTAAGCTCCCTCTTCACCACAACAGACCGGTACAACGTCCGCATCACTGCAGATGCTGCTCCAATCCGTCTGTCGATCTCTCGCTCCATTTTCCCCTCACTCGTGAACAAGACCCCAAGATACTTAAACTCCTCCACTTGGGGCAGGAGCCTGTCCCCAACCCGGAGAGGACAATCCACCTTTTTCCGGCTGAGGACCATGGACTCAGACTTGAAGGTGCTGATTCTCATCCCAGCCGCTTCACACTCAGCGGCAAACCGTCCCAGCAAGAGCTGTAGGTCATTGCTGGATGAAGCCAACAGGACAACATCATCTGCAAACAACAGAGATGAGATCCTGTGGTCACCAAGCATGACACCCTCCATTCCCTGGCTGCGCCTAGAAATCCTGTCCATAAAAATTATGAACAGGATCGGTGACAAAGGGCAGCCCTGGCGGAGTCCAACTCTCACTGGGAATGACTCCGACCGAGTGTTGGCAATACGAACCAAACTCTCACAACGGTCGTACAGAGACCGAATAGCTCGTAACAACAAGCCCGATACCCCATACTCCCGAAGCACCCCCCACAAAAATCCACGAGGGACGCGGTCAAATGCCTTCTCCATGTCCACAAAACACATGTAAACTGGTTGGGCAAACTCCCACGAACCCTCAAGAATTCTCGAGAGGGTAAAGAGCTGGTCCAATGTGCCACGGCCAGGACGAAAACCACATTGCTCCTCCTGAATCCGAGGTTCGACCAACGGCCGGACTCTCCTCTCCAGTACCTTGGCATAGACCTTCCCAGGGAGGCTGAGGAGTGTGATCCCTCTAAAGTTGGAGCACACCCTCCGGTCCCCTTTTTTGAAGAGAGGAACCACCACCCCGGTTTGCCATGCCAAAGGCACTGCCCCCGACCTCCACGCAATGTTGCAGAGGCGTGTCAACCATGACAACCCAACAACATCCAGGGCCTTGAGGTACTCAGGGCGAATCTCATCCACCCCCATCTGATTACCATTATCTGATTATTCCTAGTTATCGGATTATTGTGGCCATGTAGCCGTGGTCACTGATGAATCAGCTTGACCTTCAAGGTCTTAAATTACTAAGGCAGTGCCCAGTACCCATTGAATTCTTGTTGCAGATTCAGCTTGAATCTGATTGGCCAGTACGTTCTATTAATGTAAATGGTAAAATGGTAAATGGCGTTCACTTACATAGCACTTTTTCTCACCTCTGGATGACCAAAGTGCTTTACAAATCCTGCTATTCATGCACATATTCACACACTGATGGCGGCAGAGCTGCCATACACACACAGGCGCTAGCCTGGCAACCAGGAGCAACTGGGGGTTCAGTGTCTTGCTCAAGGACACTTCGACATGCAGACTACAGACAGAGCGGGAATCGAACCCCTGACAATGTGTATCTTAAAAGCCTCAGGCTACAGGTACGGAAATCCGAGGCATTTATTTGTTTCAAAATTTTAATCAATACCTATTTACTACCTTTTAACTTTACCCACTCCCACATCCTAGGCTAACCTCTTAATTTTAAGTCTAATTTTCATCTCATAGTAAAATGGCTTGGACAAGGTGCCGATAGCAGGATGCAAACCAGCAACCTTCTGATCACAGACCCAACGTACTGTCTACCTAAGCCACAGCAGCAGCTGACTTGGAGCTGATCTGAAAAGTTTTTGTCGGATTGTCAACTCTTCCATACCAACAGACATTTCCTATAAGGATACAGCTTCCATATCCATAGCCACTGCCAATTACTAAATAAAGTGAATGACCACAAAGTTCTAGGTTTAGCTCGAATCATCATCATCGTCATAGCAGTCTGTCGGGGGCGACAATGACTGTTTCATTTAGGTCTGATCAGATTCCTCCACGCAGCTCTGTCCTTCACCTTCTGCTGCCAGGAACTTCTTACCTTATTAACCCAGGCGACGTCTGAGCCGGTATGAGTTGCTTTCTGACTGACCATTTCATGAAACTGCTTGCAAAGTATTTGAGTACTGCTAGCTTTTGCTGGACTAGCAGCAAATTCTTGGCAGATAGAGAAGTATTATCAGTGGCAAGGACAGGCAAAGACAAACGGAAAAATATAGTGCCATCAGGACTAACAACCGACAAATATATTGTCAACCCACAATTTTAATTATGACAATGAAAAAACACACTCAGCCGGTGTTTTCTGTTCAAGGGTTAAATATTAACTATTTGAAGCCAGAACAGGGTTTTTCACTACACAGAGGGGAAAAAACCCATTACCAGACCAGTCTGCCCTACTGGGAAAACAGCTGCTCTTCTCCATGACCGCAGAGAAGAGCAGATTATATGCGCACAAACCCGATATTCATTATCGAATGACAGTTTTTACAATTTTAACCTCATTCACTGTCATTCGTTGAAAAGGAGAGTTCAAAATGAAAATATCCCAACAGTTGTTTTAAATTAAATCTACAATTTTGCATTCACCAGAGCAGATTAATATAACTCTGGCCGAGATGAACGATAATATAACTGAAGGAAATTTTACAACCACTGAACAAAGAGAAAGACTGGCATCATCTCTGAATTGTAGTGGACAGCTCTCATCCATGGCCAAGCAAGGCTGTGGAGTTAAAAACCTCCTTTAAAGTTCCTAAAAGTTGGTGTGCGTTGGATTAAAAAAAACTGCTCATGAATGTAATTTCACGACATCTGGACTAATTTCTCTGATTTGTCAAAACGTCTGTAAAAGTGCTATAGTGTGAACCCAACTTAGTGGCAAAAAATTGCTGTATATGCTGCAGACAAAACAATACAAACAGCCGTGGAAGGAGAAAATAGAAGCCATTGTCTTGAAACGTTCTCACCATTTGGAAGTTTGCGATTGAAATGGCACTTGGAGAAAAAATGTTTCTGCCGTTTGTAACGTTCAGATGTTCTGATATCAGCGTCGGTATTCTGGCAGCTCTTCAGTCCTTTTCTGGATCAGTATTCCCGGTGTGTACGAATCTTTAACACTTTCAACAGATGTTTTACAACTTCGATGACCTGGAGCTTCTGCCCGCTGTGACTGACGGATCTTCAGATAGCGGCTCCGCTGGTGCATCCCATGTTGGCATTACAAATGTCAACAGTTTGACAAACATCTTATTGTGATTGTAAAGTTGACACTGTCCATCTGTATCGCAACTTAAAAAAAAAACAACTGTCAATTTAGGAGTCTTTTTTAAAACCTCCTTCTGATGTTCCTGTTTGTTTTTCTTCTTTTTTCTCTTTTAGATGCTGCTCTCGTAAATTCATTCATTCATTCATTCATTCATTCACAGATTCACTACCGGCCCACGTGACGTCCAACCTTATTCAGGTCAAATGTCAACTCTTAACCAATTAAATTAAGCAGGCAGGACAGACATTCACCTCAACAAATAAAAAGATGATATGCCAAAACAAACCCTCCAATAAACGTTGGGCATGGCAGAATTAGCAAAAAAAAAAAAGTGTATCTTTCAGGGCCTCAAACAAGCCGGGGTCCCTGGGCTCCTGCTCCGGTAAGCCCTCTTGATAATCCAGGGCAGCAAACAAATCATCATATTTTGTCCTGTATTGCTGTCATTTGATAAACTACTTTTGGAACTGCTGTATAAAAACAACACTACACTCGAGGTATAACTGGTATCGTGAATATATAACTGGTGGTGTCTTTGGCCTTCCGCTTTGCGTTGGGTCTACGATGAATCATTGCAGTTATATATTCATTGATAAGACCTATACATACTCCGTAAGAACAAAGAAATTTCCCAGGACTGCAAGAGCAAAATGACATCATTTTGTTCTTGCAGCCCTAGTTTGGGAGTTCTTGTAGCTTGTTCTTGACATGTCATCGTGGTAAGATAAGATAAGATAAGCCTTTATTAGTCCCACAATGGGGAAATTCCAGGATTGCAACAGCACAGGGACAGCAACACTCAGAGCAACAATCAGAAGGCAAGAAAAAACAACATCTAGCAAACATATGTCCATATTACTATAAATGTATATATATAGACACACAGTAGAGCTGTGGTAGAGCTATTATGTGACTGGTCAGAAATTTGAATTTGAATTTGAATTTGAATTTCTCAGGAAATTTGAATTTCTCAGGAGTTCTGCACTTGAGTTCCTTGCGAAGTATGAAACGTCCTGGCCAGAAAGAACTTTGTTCTTGTTCTTGCCACCTCAAGAAAAAGAAAAAAGAAGTCTCTGTTCTTGCAGCGTATGTAAAGGCCTATACTGTACTCTCTCTCGTGTAATATTACTAAAATATGCAATGTTAAAACCCATGAAAAACACAATTTTGCACAACATGGGGCCTTAAATGTTGTTTTTAAAAATATGTGCTTCTGACAATAATACTTCTCTTTTCACAGATGACCATTGCCTGGTTTTAATGACTTATTGTTGCTTAGCAGTTACCTTCAGAGTGGTTTGATGAGTTTCTAATACCTCAATAAGATGCTTTATTTACAACAATGAAATTATTTTTCACTGGTTTCCATAGATACAGACCTCAGATCTTGAATTACCTGAACTGAATCATTAATGTCACAAATGAGAAAATCATGTAACTGTCCATTTTCATGTTTTTGCAGGTGAAACAAAATTATTTATGATTTGCTCATGTACAGTCCCACGCCATTCTGCAGCATAAATAAATGTTCAGTGTAAAGCCATAGCTCATGCACACAAGCTTGTTACCTCCGCCAAGGAGGTTATGTTTTTACCGGGGTTTGTCTGTCTGTTACCAACATAACTCAAAAAGTTATGAACGGATTTTGACGAAATTTTCAGGAAAACTCCGAAATGGGACAAGGAAGAAATGATTAGATTTTGTGAGTGATCCGGATCACCATCTGGATCCAGGAATTTTTAAAAGGATTCTTTATCATTGCGAGATAGGGACATTTTTAGCATATGTGTATATAACTCCACAATAAATGGTCAGGACGCTTGCCAAAAAAATACAGGATAAGATCCCAATAGGTTCTAGGAAATATCAAAGAGTGATTCGGATCCTGCAAAAAATCTGCATACTGTGATCCACAACAGCAAATAATAGGGGATCTTTGGAATTTTCATCACTGTAAGGTAACAAATTAAGATATAAACATACAACAAACAACAAAATATAGCCAAGACACTGTGGAATCAGTAGCGTACCAATGGATTTGTTGTATCTTCAAAAGCTGTGGTGCTATATCCAGAAGAAAACCACCATTACCGAAAAAGGGATTTTTGTCAATAACTACTGAACTAATAAAGATATCAATGTGAATCCAGTTGCTAAAGGTATGTTTTGATGGTCAAGGAATCTGAAAATATAGATAAAATAAATGTGAGACTTTTCAAAGTCCAACAATTACATTTTTGAGTAGATCACAGCATTGGGGACTGAGCTGCCTTGGCGGAGGTCTGTGCTCTCCGAGTGCTTTTCTAGTTGGGTCTTTTTTTTTTCCACAATATCTTTATTGAACCTTTTTTTTTTTTTTAACAAACATGATACAAACAATCAAACACTAACGCTAAAGTACTACAAAAAAAAAAAAATGCACTAAAAACACCAACAACCACCAACAAAATCAAGTCTTCAACAATGCTCCTCTGTTTAGTCTAGACAATCCAATACATAAGTATACATATTATGTTCACCAGTTTGGAATTTACAAGGTCCACACACATCATTCACCTTCTTCTTCAAGAGTTATGTTTAAATTTTTTACATAATCAATAAAAGGTCTCCATATATTCTCAAACACAATTTCCTTTGATTTCAGTATATATGTTATTCTTTCTAATGGAAGGTTTGTTAACATCTGTCTTAACCACTGAGTCACATCTGGTCTATGAGTCTTTTTCCATAATAGTGCAATACATTTTTTGGCATTAAGCAAACTGAGGTCTATGAATGTTCTTTCACTTTTATTAAAATTATGCTTTTCTGGGTACAGACCCAACAAAAACAGTTTAGGATTCAGTATGATTTGTTTTGAGATTATTTTTTCAATTGTTACCCTCACCTCTTCCCAAAACATTCTTATTAATCTACATTCCCATAAACAATGAAATAGGGTTCCTTTACTTTCCATGCATTTTGTGCATGTATCTGGTATATTTTTGTTATATCTATTTAACTCCTCCGGTGTAACATACATCCGCATTAACCATTTGAAATGTATCAATTTAAGGCGTGCATTTATTGATTTGGTTTGAGCTTCTGTACAAGCCAATTCCCATTGTTCCTCCGAAATTTCAATTTGCAGATCTTCTTTCCAGTAGTTTAATCTTTTCAGTGAATTTTCACTTGAAGATAGTGTCAATGAGTTATAAAACTCTGAAGTTGGGTCTTTTTTATTCCTTACATTTTATTTTTTTCTGTCTGGTGCTCTTAGAGTTGGTTTCTTTGCTGCCTGCTTCCATGGCACACATCACATCTGGCTTTATTACCTCCGCCAAGGAGGTTATGTTTTTACCGGTGTCTGTCTGTCTGTCTGTTACCAACATAACTCAAAAAGTTATGAACAGATTTTGATGAAATTTTCAGGAAAGGTGTGTAATGGCACGGGGAACAGATGATTAGATTTTGGTGATCTGAGAGTGCATACCTCCACCAATGGCTTTGTTTGTATTTGTGCAGCAGGATTACACAAAAACTACTGGATGGATTTGGATGAAATTTTCACCAGAGGTGGTTCTTGGGCTAGAGAGGAGCCCATTATATTTTGGTGATGATCTGAGAATGCATACCTCAGCCAAGGCTCTTATCTTCTCACTGTGTGTTAGCAACAATACTCCCAAACTCATGGACAGACTTTGATGCAATTTTCACCACAAGTGGCTATGGGCCTACACACAAACCTATTACATTTTGGAGGTGATCCATGACAAATGGAAGGAGCCTTGGCGGAGGTATGCGCTCTATGAGTGCTTTCTAGTTTCATCCTATCACTTTCACATGTCGGCGCAGACAAATGAGGAAGGAGTAGATGGGTGTTTTCTGCTGTTACCCACAGGTTGAGCTGTCATAGAAAGCCAGAACCAGGATGAGATGACCTTTTTTTTCTGTTCAGTGATTTATCCACAACTAATTTATGAAGATCTTTTTTTATTTACACTTAATGGGACCTTTGGTACTTGCACAGTTTTATTGTATTTTTATTCATTTTATTGGTTTATTTAGCAGTGACAGTGCACATTGATGAACGGTTTTGTAAATGTGCCAGAGTTAGCCAAAAGGCTATTTTTTCATCTGTAGTCCCTGAACAGATGTTTGCATGTAAAGAAACTCCATTTACATTTCTGCTCCCTTTGGAAGCCTAAATGAGAATGGTCTGTGAGAGAACAATTGACTAAGTGTAGGCTGTAAAATTATGTTTGGCTATATGATTAGAGATTGGATTGGAATGCTGTTTGTCTTCACATTTGATTAAACTGTAGTTACACAACCACCATTCTCTAAAACTTTATATAACATTAGCCAATCTCACCCAAATAACAAGGTTAACCTTCTCAATTTTCTGTCTCCTCATTTTATCAGTTTTGAAAGTTAACAACTGGAACTTTATTAAATAATATTCTCTTTAAATCCACATTTATTTATTTTTACATTTGGGATTTCTGTATATATTTGATTTCACCTAAAAGCTAAATCTTTGAGGTTATTGTCTCTTTGTAAGCCGGTACTGACCTGGAGGCTTTTAAAAATATTAAACATGGCAGTTTCCAGAGATTAAACTAAAATGATGCAACAGTTTAATCTTAATTTAACAACCAGTAATGTTTGTGGACAACCAGGATGACACGTGTTTGATGAAATGACTTACTAAATTTAAGAGATTAGGGTGACGTGTTGCCCATGCATGATTCAGCCCTGAGCCGGTGAGAGATGTGCTAGTTCTCCCCCAGCTCTCCCACTTTTCTGTGTTTCTCTGCAGGGTTGTACCTAATAAAGACTTAAAATATGCTTGAAAATGTGTTTGAGCCATCCATTAACATATGTGGCCTTTCTAAGTAAAAACTATTTGTGGGAAGGGAAAAAGGTCATTATTATTCACAATTATGGAAAGACAGAAAAAAATTTGAACTGTGAAGGGTTTCATTTTTGAATGAATAAATTCTGTCAAAGTTATCGGACTTGTTACAGCAGTGTCTAGATGGGTGTATATATACACTGACAGTAAAGCTCATCTCAAACTTTTAATCCACGGCCACTTGAGTGTCTCCACCTGCGGCCACATAGTGTCGACGAGTTGAGCTTGTCTCTGCAGGGCGAGTAAACATTAACCTGTAGCACTGGTCTACGTTGCTGCTGCTGCCACACCTGAGGCCAACTGCCATAACCGCTGATGCCGTGACACACACAAACTGCAAAGTCAGTGTCTCCCCCAGCTGCTCCTCAGGCACATTAGCATGCATTTCCATGCTCTGTTTTCCTCTGTTAAGAGTCATCATGTCTCCCCCAGGTGCTCTCAAAGCACAGATTTGATGTTCTCTCTACCTACATGCCTGCACACAGTTGTTCACTGTTTTTAGATACACTATGGCAAATGGCTTTAAAAGAGGAGTGGCAGCTATGCAGTGATATTTAAAATTTGAATGCGTACATTGTGTTGGATTAATTCCTCACATTTTGCTGACTGCCATTCGTTTTTGTTGGAATGCTCCACTTGGTGCAAGCAGGTCCTGTTAGTAGAAAACTGACTGTATAAACTGCTGACAAGTGAGGGGTTTGATTGATTGGGGCGATGAGAGTCTGTGGTCTAGACTAAATTATGGGAGCTACTCTTAGATGGATTGTTGTGACATTTTAAATGGCATTATCACCCCTAAATAATGACTCTTAATGATTTTGGCGATATTTTTACTTCTTTTTTGTCTTTTTTTTTTAAAATCAAAATGAGTTTTAATGCTTGAGATTCCTCATCCTACAATTTTACCACCTTGAGATCAAAATTTGGATTTGTGTATGATTAAATACCAACAAAATGGCTCTGCATAAAGCTGGCCTGCATTTTGTTGTTGTTTTAATAATGATAACATGCTAATGAATTTTATAAAGTAATTACTGAATATAACCATGCTAGTATTGTTATTGTGGATTTTCTGGTTGACTAAAGATTGCATTTAGCTAAAATCCCTCGTTTACTTTGTGCTGCTAGAGTGGCTATTCATTTTTAAAGGACATTCGTCCACGGACTATGACCAAATGGAGCACTCAGAGCAGATGGAATGCATTTGATGGTTTTTTCCTTATTCACAGGCTAACGACCATTAACAGTGTGAAAAAGTCAACGCTATAGGACTTTCTTTTTAGTTTTGCTGAAGTGGGAGACTTGGTTATTCAGACTTCACGTGGAAAATCAAAACAAAAACTCCACCAGCACCGTTTATGAAAAGTGCACACACTATGTGCCTTGACGTCATCCCATCAAAAGTTGTACTTTTTAATATTTTTTTCTGCTTACAATTGCAGCAGCAATAGATCAGATGCTGATATGTGTTGTCATGACTTGAATTAAGTTGTGAAGAGTCTAAAATATACAGTGGTGTGAAAAAGTGTTTGCCCCCTTCCTGATTTCTCAACTTTTTGTATGTTTGTCACACTTAAATGTTTCAGATCATCAAACAAATTTAAATATTAGACAAAGATAACACAAGTAAACACAAAATGCAGTTTTTAAATGAAGGTGTTTATTTTTAAGGGGGAAAAAAAATCCAAATCTACATGGCCCTGTGTGAAAAAGTGATTGCCCCCTAAACCTAATAACTGGTTGGGCCACCCTTAGCAGCAACAACGGCAATCAAGCATTTGCAATAACTAGCAATGAGTCTTTTACAGAGCTGTGGAGGAATTTTGGCCCACTCATCTTTGTAGAATTGTTGTAATTCAGCCACATTGGAGGGTTTTTGAGCATGAACTGCCTTTTTAAAGTCATGCCACAGCATCTTAATCATATTTAGGCCAGGACTTTGACTAGGCCACTCCAAAGTCTTCTTTTTGTTTTTCTTAAGCCATTCAGAGGTGGACTTGCTGGTGTATTTTTGATCATTGTCCTGTTGTAGAATCCAAGTGCACTTCAGCTTGAGGTCACGAACAGATGACTGGACATTCTCCTTCAGGATTGTTTGGTAGACAGCAGAATTCATGGTTCCATTTACCACAGCAAGTCTTCCTGGTCCTGAAGCAGCAAAACAGCCCCAGACCATCACACTACCACCACCATATTTTTTTTTTTCCACAATATCTTTATTGAACCTTTTTTTTTTTTTTAACAAACATGATACAAACAATCAAACACTAACGCTAAAGTACTACAAAAAAAAAAAAATGCACTAAAAACACCAACAACCACCAACAAAATCAAGTCTTCAACAATGCTCCTCTGTTTAGTCTAGACAATCCAATACATAAGTATACATATTATGTTCACCAGTTTGGAATTTACAAGGTCCACACACATCATTCACCTTCTTCTTCAAGAGTTATGTTTAAATTTTTTACATAATCAATAAAAGGTCTCCATATATTCTCAAACACAATTTCCTTTGATTTCAGTATATATGTTATTCTTTCTAATGGAAGGTTTGTTAACATCTGTCTTAACCACTGAGTCACATCTGGTCTATGAGTCTTTTTCCATAATAGTGCAATACATTTTTTGGCATTAAGCAAACTGAGGTCTATGAATGTTCTTTCACTTTTATTAAAATTATGCTTTTCTGGGTACAGACCCAACAAAAACAGTTTAGGATTCAGTATGATTTGTTTTGAGATTATTTTTTCAATTGTTACCCTCACCTCTTCCCAAAACATTCTTATTAATCTACATTCCCATAAACAATGAAATAGGGTTCCTTTACTTTCCATGCATTTTGTGCATGTATCTGGTATATTTTTGTTATATCTATTTAACTCCTCCGGTGTAACATACATCCGCATTAACCATTTGAAATGTATCAATTTAAGGCGTGCATTTATTGATTTGGTTTGAGCTTCTGTACAAGCCAATTCCCATTGTTCCTCCGAAATTTCAATTTGCAGATCTTCTTTCCAGTAGTTTAATCTTTTCAGTGAATTTTCACTTGAAGATAGTGTCAATGAGTTATAAAACTCTGAAATAATACCCTTTCTTTTACTATCTTTCATCATCATTTTTTCCAAGGATGAATAAATAGGTCGAGTGAGAGCTTTATTTCGATTTGATCGAATAAAGTTTCTAAGTTGAAGATATTTAAAAAAATGTGTTCTATTGAGATTAAATTTGATCCGCAGCTCTTCAAAAGACATTATGTTGTCTGCACATGGCAAATATAAATCCTGAATCTTTTGTATCCCTTTTAAATTCCATACTTTAAATACAGCGTCTGCTGTCCCTGGTTTAAAATATTGATTACCCCATATTGGACTAAATTGTGACAATAACTGTGGTTCTTTTAAATAGTTTTTAGCTTCACACCATATTTTGATCATATGCTTTACAAATGGATTTTTAACTTGTTTTTGTAATTTTTTTGCCGAATCTGAGTATATGAATATGGGAAGAGGTAAAGGTAAATTGTATGATTCCATTTCAGTCCAGTGAGGGAGATCATTTGATGAAAAATAATATGTCATAGACCTCAGTTGTGCCGACCAATAATACAACATAAAATTTGGACATTTCAGACCTCCACGATCAAATGGTAAATATAATAAAGACAGACGTAATCTAGCCCTCCTGTTGTTCCATATAAATTCCACTAACTTTTTTTTTATTCTTGAGAATAGATCTAAAGGTGGTGATAAGGGAATGTATTGAAATAAATAAAGTATTTTAGGTAAAATATTACTTTTAAGTATATTGATTCTCCCGATCATCGACATTGGTAGTGACATCCATCTCTGAGTTAACTCATTGATATCTGACATTAAGGCTTCATAGTTGACGCTGGCGACTGATTCTAGCTTAGGCATAATTTGGATTCCTAAATATTTAAACTGATTTACAACATTGAATTGATTTGCCTCAGGGGCTGGGTAATTTCTCTGGGTCTCATTTAGCATTAATATTGAAGATTTAGTTTTATTTATTTTATATCCTGATATTTCCCCAAAATTCTTTATTAAATTCAACAAGGTTGGAATTGATTTTTTTAGATTTGACATAAACAAAATTATATCATCGGCGTACAGGGAGATTTTATGTTCTGTTGGTCCAACTTTAATTCCATATATTTGTGAATGTAAACGTATCGCTATCTCTAAAGGTTCAATTGCCATAGTAAACAGTAAAGGTGAAAGTGGACAGCCTTGTCGACATCCTCTATTGATTTTTATTGGTTTTGAAATATTGTTATTTGTTAGGATTTCTGCTGTAGCATTATTGTATATTATTTGAACCCATTTTATGAAATTATTTCCAAGTCCAAACCTTTGTAGGACTTCAAAAAGAAAGGGCCATTCAACTCTATCAAAGGCCTTTTCGGCGTCCAGTGATAGGAGAGCTGTATCCGGTGCTTCTTTATTAAAATAAATAATATTAAATAGTCTTCTTACATTATGGAAGCCTTGTCTACCCTTTATAAAGCCATTCTGATCTCGATTAATAATATTTGGTAAAATTTCTTGTATTCGTCTTGCTAAAATTTTACAGATTATCTTAAGGTCGGCGTTTAATAGGCTTATTGGTCTCATATTTTCACATTTATTAGAGGGCTTACCTGGTTTTGGCAGCAGTATAATTAAGGCATTATTTATGTATGATGGTAAATTATTATTTTGAAATGCTTCTAAAACCATTTCCAAAAAAGGTTTTATTAATTTATTCTTAAATTTTTTATAAAGGTCAACTGGAAGACCATCTGGTCCTGCACTTTTTCCTGATTTCATATTATCAATGGCTTGCCCAACTTCTTCTTGACTAATTTTAGACTCCAATATCTCCCTGTTTTCATTTGGTATACACGGTATAGATAGTTCGTTCAAAAACCCATTTAGTTTTGTTAAATCAGGTTCATTTTTGGTATCATATAATTTTTCATAGTAATCTCTAAAGGCTCTATTAATTTCTAAAGGATCTATAACTACCTGTCCGTTACTTATAATACTGGTAATTGGTGTTTTAATTTCCAATTGTTTAATCTGCCATGCTAATAATTTTCCTGATTTTTCACCTTGTTCATAAAAAGATTGTTTCAATCTTAGAAGACTCGAGGCAGCTCTATTCGCTGATTTTTTGTCGTATTCAGCTCTCAAAATCAGTAATTCATTCTCCAACCTTGGGTCACTTCCTGCATACACTTTTTCCTGAAGACTTTTTATTTTATGTTCCAATTTAGCTCTCTCCTCTCGAGTCTTCTTAGATTTTGATCCTGTATAACTAATAATATGTCCCCTAATAAAAGCTTTGAAAGCCTCCCACTTTACACATGCTGATGTTTGTGTAGTATTGATGTCAAAGAACTCGTCTATCTGTTTTTCTATATACTTGACAAATTCCTCATCCTGAAGCCATTTATGCTGAAATTGCCATCTACCTGATTCCTTTGTCAATTTTTTATCTACATATATTAGACAACAGGGTGCATGATCAGAGATCACGATGTTATCATAAAAGCAGTTTTGAATCTTGGACCTTAATTCTGTGGAAATCAAAAAATAATCAATACGTGAGAATGTCTTGTAGGTACTGGAATAACAAGAATAGGCTTTAACTTGTGGTTTCATTTCTCTCCATATATCTAACAATCTCAATTCTTTCATAAAATGATTAATAGTCATCCTACATCCAATGTGCGTACAATCCAGTCCTGTTGATCTATCCACACCTGGATTCAATGTACAATTAAAATCCCCTGCTATTATATGTTGCCCTGTAAGTGATGATAAGATGAGAAATAAATTAGCAAAGAACTTCTGATCATCTATATTGGGACCATATAAGTTCACAAGATTTATATTTTCTAATAGCAAAGAACCTTGAATGATTACATATCTTCCAAATTTGTCTCCAATTACATTTTTCACTTGAAAAGGAACTGATTTATGTATGAGAGTCATAACTCCCCTGGCTCGGGATGAAAATGAAGAGGTGAATACACTTCCCTGCCATCTACTCCTAATTCTTTTAACATCCTCCTCTATCAGATGAGTTTCTTGTAAAAACACAATTCTTGAACCCATGTCCTTTATTTTATTCATAACTTGTTTAAGTTTTTTTAAATTTTGTAGACCTCTGCAATTCCATGAAGTTAAATTAAGATTAACACTTTGGTCCATGATCAATAGAGAGTTTGGGATTACCTTGCAGTGTAAACATGCTCATACAGAGAAGCAAAAACATGAGTGGTTGAACATTCATCCTACAAACTACACACAAACAAATTTCCCCTTCCCACACTTGTGGCAAACCCCCCAAAATCAAAAGAAAAATTCTGTCTCCCGATATAGCCATCGACCGTTCCACACCCACGGGGAACAGCCTAAGCCACTCCTTCTTCATCCTCCCAATCACCCTAACTCTACTGCTTTTAATGACGTAACATTAACTCTCCTCTGTAGTTTTCCAACTTAACTCCAAAATTTTTAACAACTTTGTACATCATAGTTTTTTTTTTTGTTTGTTTTGTTTTTGTTTTGTTTTTTTAATATATAATACAATCTATATTTTGTAAACTTACTATTTACTTCAAGTCAGTCAGATGCCTGTGCAAATGCTTAATTATTCTACCTTATATTTTGCTCATGCTTAGCTCCCACCAGTCTCTTCTTCTTCTTTGATCTTCTTGATGAACTCCTGCGCCTCCTCTGGGGTCTTGAAGATGTGGGTTCTGCCCTCATACGTGGTCAGCAGTCTCGCAGGATAGATTACACCATGACGAATCCCAAGGTTGCGCAGCTCCTTACGTACGGGATCAAACTGCTTCCTCAATTGCTGGATTCCTGTGGCCAAATCTGGGTAGAACCGCACCTGCTGGTCCTGGTGTTTAATCTCTCCTTTTTTAGCTCGTGCAGCGTTGAAGATCTTCATCCTGTCTCTGTTGCTAAGAAACTTCATAATTAAGGTCCTCGGCGGTCCCTTATCTCTCCGTGGGCCAATACGATGTGCTTTTTCCAGAACCACTGCTGATTGCAACTCCTCGCTGCCCAGCACCTCCGGAATCCACTTTTCCAGAAAGGAACATACGTCCCGACCTTCTGATTCCTCTGGAAGACCCACCAGCCTCAAATTATTCTGTCTCGACCGAGATTCCAAATCCAAAATATTATCTTCCAGAGATTTATTTTTTTTTTCCAAAGTGCGCACCTTTAATTGAAGACGGGTGACGTCATCTTCAGCACTAGCGAGACGGAGCTCCATCTGCGCCGTTCGTTCTACACAGTCACCCAATTCCTTTCTTATTCCTTCCAACGCTGTCATAATCCCATCAAATCTAGAGGAAAAGTCCGCTCTCATTGAACTCATGGCAGCCATCAGCGCATCTGCGCCATTCCCCGCAGAAATCGCAGCGTTGCCAGCCTCCTCCGCCATATATGGAGTTTTGTTTTCTGCGTCACAGACCTGAAAGTCCGTTAATTTGGACTGTTTCGGCGGCTCGCTTTTTCCTTTTCCTGGTTTTCCAGCCTTAGGCTTCGCCGACATATCTTCGCCCAAATGCTGGGATACGTTCTGTCCCAAATGAGAGAGTTATTTGCCGATTTTTTTTTTTCCAGGAGCAGAGCAGAGCGAGACACGTCCGTCCTACGTGGCAGCCATAACCGAAAGTCCACCACCACCATATTTTACTATTGGTTTTGATGTTCCTTTTCTGAAATGCTGTGTTACTTTTATGCTGGATGTAATGGGACACACGCCTTCCAAAAAGTTCAGCTTTTGTCTCGTCAGTCCACATAGTATTTTCCCAAAAGTCTTGGTGATCATCAAGATGTTTTGCCAGAAAACTGGTATGAGCCTTTATTTTCAGCAGTGGTTTTCATCTTGGAACTCTGCCATGAAGGCCATTTTTGCCCAGTCTCTTTCTTATGGTGGAGTCATTAACACTGACCTTAACTGAGGCAAGTGAGGCCTACAGTTCTTTGGATGTTGTTGTGGGGTCTTTTGTGACCCCTTGGATGAGTCGTTGCTGTGCTTTTGGGATAATTTTTGCTGGACGGCCACTCCTGGGAAGGTTCACCACTGTTCCATGTTTTTGCCATTTGTGGATAATGGCTCTCACTGTGGTTTGCTGGAGTCCCAAAGCCTTAGAAATGACTTTATAACCTTTTCCAGACTGATAGATCTCAATTACTTTGTTTCTCATTTGTTCCTGAATTTCTGTGCATCACAGCATGATGTCTAGTTTTTGAGGATCTTTTGGTCTCTTCACTTTGTCAGGCAGGCCCTATTTAAGTGATTTCTTGATTGAGAACAGGTGTGGCAGTAATCGGGCCTGGTTGTGGCTAGAGAAAATGAACTCAGCTTTCCAAAGATGTGATAAACCACAGTTAATTTATGTTTTAACCGGGAAAACAATCACTTTTTCACACAGGGTCATGTAGGTTTGAATTTTTTTTTACTCTTAATAATAAACACCTTCATTTAAAAACTACATTTTGTGTTTACTTGTGTTGTCTTTGTCTAATATTTAAATTTGTTTGATGATCTGAAACATTTAAGTTTGACAAACGTACAAAAAAAATGAGAAATCAGGAAGGAGGCAAACACTTTTTCACACCACTGTATTTTCTTAATCTCTCTTCAGCCCATCCTTAGTTCTTGAATTAGCTGATGTTCTCCCAGCATTTTAAAGTTAGTCAGGTTTAAAGTTAGTCAAGTTTATTTCCTTGTGCAGCATGTGGGACACCATGTGGTGTACAGAGGCGGTGCCTATCTCAGTTTGTATGACCCTAGGCCACACAGGTACTTTAGTAAGTAGTGAAGCTACAGTGGGGGGGGGGGGGGTGTCAATCCTTTGGTAGTTCTGTGTGTTAACTTTCTTTTCCCTATTCTATTGTGCTGAACACCAAGTTAGAAGGTGGAAAGTACCATTTTTATCTAGTCTTTGGTATGACCTGGATGGGGCATGAACCCACAACCTCCCAGCTGTGGAGTGGATGCTCTACCAATAGGCCAACACTCTGGTCAAACAGATCCCAACAGTTTGCTCTGTCTTAAATTTTGATGAACCCACACGTGTCTGCTCGTCTTCCTTTTCTGACAGTTCTTTAATTGATCGTCTCCTGGCTGGCTTGGAAACACACCTTGTGTAGAAAGTATTCTGAAGAACAACTGACCAATATAAAATACATTTAAAATCCTGCTCTGATAGTGTTTGACCTGACTATGAACCCACAGTCCCCCTCTTTTCTGTCTTTGTCATTTCAAGGATTCTCCACTTGCTCCCTTTCTGGACATTCACTCCCAATCCTCCTTTTCATCATATACACACTATACTGTACGTCAAAAATGTCTTTTCAAAAGAATAATAAACTTTAAAGCACGTTAAAAGGAAACTTGGAAATTATTCAGGTTTTTCAAAAAGCTGAGGACACATTGGATGAATTGATAAAAATGTCTGTTAATTTTATTTGAATTTTTAAAGTTTTTTTAAGCACTCCGCTGTGGTCTTTATGTATCAGGGTGGTTAGCAGCTGTACTTTGGCAAATGTGCTCTCTATGAGCTCTTCTCCACCCATGAACACAAGCTCTCCCTCTCCTCTTCCTCCTCCTCCTCCTTCTCCTCATGAGTCCGATGTCTGTTTGGCAGCCTCTCGAGCCTCCCAGCATGCACTCACATGTTCTTTTATCTGTCGGACCCCGTGGGTCGACCATCCTCCCTTCCTTTTCCACCTGCTTCTTTATAGCTTTTTGGCTGACCATCTCACTTTCTCCCCATCTGTCTCTGTCCTCCTCCCATTCCTCCTGTTTCTTTCTCTCTGGCTGTCCACCTCCTTCAGTCCGTCTGCTCAGAGGCTTTCTTGGCCTTTGTGGATGGGTGGATAGCAGGATCTGTAAAGCGCTTTGGTCATCCAAAGATGAGTAAAGTGCGCTATATAAGTGAACACCATTTACCATTTGTCATTTTCATGGTGAAGGGTGGTGTCTGTGCTTTTTCTGGTCTTCTCTGCAGTCTCAGCTCTCTCTCTGCTTTCACAGAAAGAGATGAAAAGAGTCAGGTAGCTGCCTTGAAACATGGTTTTTCCTGCAAAAAAACCCGCTTTAGTGTTTTCTATGGGAGAAGCACAGCCGTTCACTATGTAAAAACATTGACTTTTATAGCTTTTTACATTTTATTAACTTGAGAGAAATGTTTACTGGACTGCTTCAAACATGAGTTTGTGCATTTTTTTTCCTTGCTTGATAGTTAATAGATTATTGGGTTTCTAGCTATTTTACGTTAAAGCACATTTCCTTCATTGCTGCTTGCTGACATTTTTTAAACAAAATAAGTAAATGATCATTCACAAAATTGGTGGCATATTCTGTATATACTGTATGCTAAACACAGACTTTAAGCCTGAGTCACACCAGTTGTACGGGCTGCTGCAGATTTTGGGCCGAATGTCATGTGCCAAGCAGGTCCATCCATCCATCTTCTACTGCTTATCCAGGGATCTGGGTCACGGGGGCATCAGTCCAGGCAGAATAGCCCACACTTCCGCCTAGTTCACATAGCACCAGTTTATAATCTTGTGCAACCTGTGAACTATAGAAATCGATGACTGCTAAACATAATGTCAACTTGATTTCTATAGTTCACCGGTTGTGCAAGATTGTAAGCTGTGTCTCCACACCAAGAAGTTCAAAATCTGTTAATTTTTTGGGAAAGTTATTGAGGTAGAAGTGGCACCATTTACTACTAAACCTATTTATTCTACTTTGACTTGCTGAGTGTTGTGGGTGTACTAATATGGCGGCCAGGTGGCTTCACTCAGCTCTGAATTCGCTAATGGGGCATGCGCTATCCAGTTTTTCTATAGAGATCAGTGGTGAGAACATGTGTGAGAGGAGGGATCATACCATTTGCGTGGTAGTGGTGGGGTTAATTTTCATTTTTAAAAAGTTTAAACGACAAACTACTGAATATGTTTTGGATGTTATTTCAGCTTGTCAAAGACAAACTAAAATTCTATAATCACAACTTTTCTCACTCGAATTTTTAGAGGTGCTGAGTTTAAATTTGAGGGTGCTACAGCACCCCTACAAAAGGCCTGACATGGCCCATGAGGCAAACCTCTAGCCAATCACAGTCCATCTTTTGACAACGTCCCCATATAACGTATCTCAACGCACAACAGATGTTCTTATCCAGCAGTATCCATCCATCCATCTTCTACCGCTTAATCCTTTCGGGTCGCGGGGGGGCTGGAGCCTATCCCAGCATCTTTGGGCGAGAGGCAGGTTACACCCTGGACAGATCGCCAGTCCATCACAGGGCCAACACAGAGAGACAGACAACCATTCACTCTCACATCCATACCTAAGGACAATTTAGAATCCCCAGTTTTGATGCCAATTAACCTAACTTGCATGTTTTTGGCATGTGGGAGGAAACCGGAGTGCCCGGAGTAAACCCACGCAGACACGGGGAGAACATGCAAACTCCAGCAGTATTATTTACTTTTTTTTTTTTTTTTTTTAAACAAGTTTAGGAAGCTATAATTTGAACACGAGCTTCGGATAAAACCAGTCCAAGGCCTTCCCCTAAACTGGACATTATAAAGAAGTCAGGATGCAGCTGCACGGCGCCCAGGAGGATACCTGGACCAGTGGAGCTAACTCGCTTAGCAGCGCTCCGCTCCCATCAGCTTTGCATTTTGCAACCACTAATTTAAAACTGGATTTGATGACAGGAAGATTTATCCAGATCCGTGTAAAGACACGGTAACCGGTGAGTTAAAATCTGTTTCTCTCCTGTATGCTGTTTTATTTTCAACTCTTTAAATGATTGTGAGAAATGTTTTTCATTGGTGTTGAGTTTGACTAACGGGACCAGTAATGAATGAAATCATTTTTCTGTTGATATTTAACAGCAAATAGCCATTCTTGATGTAATTAACAAGAGACACAACCCATAACACATTAAATCATATTGAACAGGACCAAGTGACATCAAGTCAACGAACAGTACACTTATAAATACTTGGCAATGCATTCCTTTTAATTTGATGTCATTATTTTTGCTTTTTAGTGTCACATTTGATCCTGTCTGTCGTTGCTGAGGTGAGGATGTGTCGTCCTCTTTTCTTGGTCAGATTGAGTGTTGTCTTGAATAGCGTGTTGGTCAGCATAGTGATGTTTTCTTGGGGCTTTGCAAGAGCTGCATTTAATATCTATGGAGCTAAAGACTCGGGTTCTTCACAAGTATAGGTGCGTGTGTGTTCATGATTAATTTGCCTCCTCAGTGGGATCACCCATGAGCCGCTACCGATGGAAAGCCGAAGCCACCGCAGCGGCACTTTGACAGCAGGCCACCGCTGGAGTTGCCAATCGGTAGTCGGGAGGAAAAAAGGGCAGCGGTTGCAATATATTATCTGATACAGAATCATTTTTTTCGTTTTATTTTTTTCTACCCATATTTTTTTTTAAATAAAGAAAGTACTTGTAAATCACGAAAAAAAATGTTAATATAATTCCCATCACAAAAGGGTGCGGCTAACTATTTAAACCACCCATCAGCCACAGAGGCAGGCGACATATGTGTGTGTGTGTGTTATTTTCCCGTATCTTCCTACATTGGTTTGGCCAGAATTTGTGAGAAAATACTGAATTATTCTGTTGTCCTTTTCCTACCTGTAGCTTCTGAGGTGAGTTTGTTAAAATATGCAAGATTAATAAACCCTCATGACAGTATTGTTTAACTAGCTGATAAATTAGAAAGCATTAAATTTCAATTAAACTGGTCTGCCAGTTCTGTTTAATAGTAGAGAAGCCATTCAATATGATATAAAAAGACACTGAATGTTTTCATTCACATTTTGATTTTTAATCATTAACTTTATGAACAAGAATACAGATTTAAACACTTGGTTCTGATTACACAGATGAACAACACAATATTACAAGATAAAATAAAATTATTAAACGTGTAAAAAAGTAACAACCTGATTTAAAACAAACAAAAAAAAAAACTTATGTTGTCTATGGACTTGAATTCAAATCTTCCTCCGGGTGCGCACAGATGGGGTGGAAGTCCATCAGTGCAATCCACCAATAGGATGGACCGTGCTGGAAATTTTCCTTGATTGCTAAAAATTACCAGTCAATGACGGAAAATTCTCGATTAATACAACCTCAGTCTGACCACCCCCACCCCCCCCCCCACCACCACCACCAACACACGCACACACCCTACCTCGTGGACCCTGCAAGGCGCAAGACACACTTAAAACTGTGCCAAAGAACTCCTTGCAGCCTG